>OX463780.1:32876646-34076646 GCA_949825025.1 Siphlonurus alternatus
CCCCTTATTTGAAACACATGGAAGTGTTTCAGATAATCGAAACACGTAAAGTGTTTCGAATTGAAACACTTTTCGTGTTTCAAACCGAAACACTTTACGTGTTTCGAAGCAGGCGCGGACGCGGATCCAGGGGGGGGGGGGGGTGCTGGGTAAGCTGCAGCCCCCCCTCCCCCCCCCCCCGAAATTTTTGCCAGGATCCGCGCCTGTAATTTTAAGAGGAAAATATTACGAATTAACACACTGAAATTCATATTTAATTGTCGCTAATTAATCACTTTATTTCATACAAAAATTTAAAATGTGTTGCAGTATAATATTTAATAAAAGTAATTAACATTGTTTTATTCACATAAATGGTTACATCATATTTAAATTTTAAACAATTGCAATGCAAATATATGAATAGTGTCAATTTTTATTTATTCATAATAACATAATAATAAAATCAATAATCATTAATAGTGTGTCATTAATGGTGACACACTATATATTATATTTTATTTCACTTTTCGGACTTTTCCCTTGGCCGGTATTAGATGTATAACCTTTCTGTATGTAGTATGTTGCGATGGTCATTGACTTAGTGTCCGTGCACGTCACTAACACTTGCTGCATGTACTACGCATATCACTACGTTAAATTTCGAGAATTAACCGCTCTCTTCCTCAGTTGATCTGAGATCATGCAAGTTAAATTCATCTCCCGCCCCATCCCTCTCACCGCCGCCTCCTCCTTCCGTCTCCTCCTACACACACCATCCACAAATATCATCATATTTCTCCTCCCCCCCCCCCTTCCCTTTTCAAAGTCCTACATCAGGTATCTCTAGGTATTCTAAGGTACATGTACTTGGTCTCAGATCACCTGAGGAAGAGAGCGGTTGATTCTCGAAACGTAGTGATATGCATAGTACATGCAAGTGTTAGTGACGTGCACGAACACTAAGTGACCATCGCAACATACTACACACAGAAGGATTTCATCGAACACCGGCAAAGGTAAAAGTCCGAAAAGTTAAATAAAATTCAATATGAATGCCCTTTGCATGAAAAAGTTATATATTATATTATACTAATGCGCTTGTTTTTATATCTCTTATACTTGTACAAATGCGTTTATAATTAACAACAATATCAACAGAATAAAAATACATTACAAATATTAAACTGCTGAAAATGAAAAATCTGCATGATGTATATATATATATATATATATATATATATATATTAAATATAGTATTATTTTTTTTTTTCAGCAGGCATTAAGTATACTTTAAACATGGCACAAATTCCAATTGTAGGCACTCAACGTAAGTTGTAAAATATGCCTTGGTAAAAATTAAATAGAATTTGCTTACATAACTATGCATCTTCAGGCATAATAAAATAGTAAGAAATATTTACAAAGCCAAGTTTTTTAGCTTATCAAGTAAAGAATTCTTAATTTACATAAAAATCATATTTTTGTGTTTAATAATCAATGAAGCCAGGAAAAAAGGACAAGTAGCATTAATATTCTGTTACTATGAAAGTAGACCAGGAATTGCTTTGTCTTTCAAAGTATTTCAAAATATATCTACACATCTACGGTATTCATATTGTAACAGAAGAAACATAAAAGTAAAGTGTAATATAAAGAGTATGACAAGATAGTTAAAAAAGTACACACTCATTACAACTATCAAAAATAATATTAAAGGGGTAGGTGCAAGAAATTGTTTAAGGTCATCCAAGTCTCCTGAAACTGCAATCCTTTTTTTTTTTCTATGACTTTCTGTTGCCAAGTTACAAATTTGACAGTTTCAGGAATCAGACCAGAGACGTCACCTGAAAAATGTCCACAGTAAGTGACAACGAGTTGAGTAGAAAGGGAAGGAGGTGGATACAAATTCTTACTCCCTATCCCCTTCTAACTGGTCTGATTGCAATAATCATCAAATTTGTACCTTGGCGAAAGAATGTTTTAGAGAACAGCGGATTACAAATCCAGATTCAGGAGACATTGACCTTAAATAATTTCTTGCAACTACCAATTTAAGCAATGCCTATATATACTTGCAACTATTGGTACTGTCATGTATTAATCAGTTTAGGATGAAAATGAAATCTCAACCACCAATGTTTAATGCATGTATAGGAGTACGAGAATTTGAAATATATAGTAGCAAAAAAAATCATAAAAGATGTAAATATACTATAATGGAGTATCAACCTCAATTTGTATTTTTTTTTTTTTTGCAGAAATGGAAAGAGCGTGCAAAGTTGTGCTACCCTGATTTTTTTCAGATTTTTATAGCCTGGGAACTATTTTTAAAAAAAATATTGAAGGTCCTTTTTGTGACGTCACGCGGTGGCAAGTCCTATATCTTTTTGACTTCACCAAAAAAACATTCAATAATTTTTTAAAAATAGTTCCTGGTCTGTAAAAAATCTGAAAAAAAAAAATCAGGGTAGCATAACTTTGCACCTTCTATATATTTCTGCGATAAAAAAAAATAAAAAAATTAAGGTCAATGCTCCATTATATCAAAGATATCAGTATTTTAATGCTTCTTCAATAAAAAGCCTGAATTTTAAAAAAAGGGCACAGTTTACACAAATATTAAGCACTGTTAGCAAGAGAATCAAACATTTGTGCCTTTTCACCTTGATAATTATAAACTGATTTTCTATACAAATAATAATTGTGACCATCAAAACATTCAACAGTCAGAATGTGTGTATATACACTTTAAGAAATTAAATTTTAAAAAAATAAGTTCAAAATTAATTAGCCAGCACTTTTAAATAATAATAAAAAAAAAAATTGCATTGGCATTGTGAAAATTGATATCATACATACATAACATGACGCCACATCCCGTTTCGGAGAAGCCATAAGGTAAAAACCTCCACCGTCCAAATTATGTGTATATGTTTATTTAAATACAAGGTGGGTAACGCTGGCAAAACCTCCTCTAATGCAGAGTATATCGCTTCTTGAAGGATGGATTTCCACGAAGGGTTGACAGAAGTGGGCCGCAGCAACCTCCATCTAAAATAATAATTATTGACATGAGGAAATTTTCAGACATACAAAATTAATTCATTCATAACATGACACCATATCCCTTGCGGGGTAAGCCAGCAGCATTATGATGTTCAAGGCAATAGACAACATACATGAAAAAATTTTATTGCAGAAATAAATAGAGGGTACCAAATTATGTTACTGAGAATTTTTTCAGATTTTTTTGAGACCCGGAACTAATTTTAAATAATTATTGAAAGTACTGTGATTTCAGTGGGCACCCCTGACGCCTTAATAAAAAGGATAGAGACTGGACGCATCCAGGGGGCGTGGCCGCACTTTCAATAATTATTTAAAAATAGTTATGGGTTTCAAAAAAATCTGAAAAATTCAGAGTAGCATAATTTCGTACCCTCTATTCATTTCTGCAATAATTTTTTTTCATGTATGTTGTCCATTATTTTCTGCTTTTTTGTAAGATGTTGTTTTAAGTATTGAGGCTTATACTAGACCCCACATACCTAGGACATGTTAATAACGGCTTGTGTTGCCGAACATACTTTGAGATTAATTTAGCCGCTGACCCACAGATACAATGTACTCATTCGCTTAAGTCAGGATTCCTGCTGCAGGAACTGTCTCAAAAGCTGGGTCAGCGTTGCCTGCGTTCAACCACTAGGAGTGGTTGAGTCCTGAGTCTTGATTACACTTTTTAATGTTACAGTAAATTACTAACATTATATAACTTCCATGATTTAAAATTCTTGTACTGCATTTATTTTATTTGTAAAACAGATCCTGCTGGATGAGCAACACTCAATTGGGATAAGTAGAAAGTTGGTACATAATTTAATTAAAATAAATACAGTAGCTGGTTTTTTATTCAAAAAGCAAACCAGAACTGCTTTAAAACTTTTTTATTCTCTTCTGACTTCTTACTTTTAAAGTACAATAAAAGGAATTTTGGCACATTATTATTATTTTAAATTGATATTGCTGTAATGTTAATTAAAGAAAATAAAACATTTTAGTTTTATTGCAATTTTTATAAAGAATAAAATTGCAGAGACACCTTATCAATAACAAAAATGTTACAGAAGGTGACCATCTTGTCATGACAGGTTCGATCCCTAATCTACTATTTACACATTGTTAATAAGTTTCACATAATTTAAATGCTTAATTATTTGCAAGTAGAGATTGAGATAAGACAAAGCCAAATAACCATGACTACAAGATGCAAGATTTTTAAGTACTGTATTTTGAAATCACTTTTTATTTATTTATTCCCCCCCCCCCCCCAAGAATGCACCCTTATGAGCTTGGAGCTATAGGTGGGATAATGGGTGAGGATAAGGTAGGGAACTAATGATGGACACCGCCTGTTACGTGTCCCAGCATTCGCTGAGGCGAGACTGAAGGAACCGTGGAAAATCTCAGTCAGGACGGACACCTCTACTTTTTATCAATGAACCAAAGTGATATCCAAAGCTTGGGGAACCACACACAAGGGCATCATGGCACTGGGTGTAAAGCAAGATGAATTTACCGTAGGGAGGGAGCAACGTCATTTTTACTTGAAACGGTCATTTAACGAGAACCAGCCAATGCATTGTACCATACTTTTTTTTTTTTTTTACTTAAACTAAAATTACCAGTTTACATTTATATTTAACAAGTACATCCAAGTTTACTACATATTTTGTAGCAAGAAAACTTTAAAGTACTGTATATGCAAATTTAAACTATGGGATTGCAGTCTTGTACATATAAATCAATAGTTAATGAAATTGACTTAAAGAAGAAACTTTCAAAATAGTTGTGAACTTACCTGGGCCAAGTCTGCATTGAGTCCTATGCGTCCTTGATCTCCCAAAGGACTGATGTCAAGATGCACAAAAATTTTCGTGCATTGTTCGGCAACTGGTGTTACTCTGCAGTCAAAACCACAGGAACAAATGAATGATACAAAAATAATTTTCTATAATTCCTCGTAAGGTAGAGATAACACGGATCAGCTGGCCCAATGCTAAAAAATCCCATTTACAATAATTATGAAAAAAAATTAAAATGTTCACCTTTACATCCCCTATCAGTAGGTAAAATATCAGGTGTACAAAAACTTGCTAGTTTTCAAGTTATAAATTTTTAAAGTTGACTATTTTAACATGCATGTTAAATTAGAGAACTTTAAAAATTAATTACTCGAAAACTAGCTCGTTTTTGTACACCTGATATTTTACCTACTGATAGTGGATCTAGAGGAGAACATTTTAAATTTTTTTCATAATATTTATGAATGGGATTTTTTTACTATTGTGCCAGCTGATCCTGATCCGTATTATCTCTACCTTAAAACAATATTATTTTTTTAATAATAAAGAGTACTGTAGCTGATAAGCTTAGATAAAATTTGCATATCTGTATGACAATTTCAGGAAGACTTATCTGAATGCATTAATTTACAGAGACAAAATCTGAGCGAGTCTATTCAGTCAAATACAATTAAAAACAGACCGGTTTTTATTGACGTTTTTACCGTATTGTATACAGTATCTAAATGTCTTTCTGTAAACTCTGCCCAGAGCACAATGAGCTCGGAGGAAGTATTGAGACAACAAAACATATGTCATCTACACTGCACTTTCTACTCCACCCTCTGAGCTAGAGTAAGAAAGTATAAACCAAATGTACCGGTATGCATACACCAAGCAGTGTTATTATAGAATACAAACCTAATATAACATGCCTATAATACTGTACCTAGTTCATTATATAATTCATACAAGTTTGATACAGACATTCATGGACTAAAGCCGGTATCACACGATACAATTTTTCCTAACAAGAATATTTCATTTCCATACAAACACATGGAGTTCAAGTTTTCTTGTAAGGCAAAATTATATTCAATATTGTAGTTTGAAAAATTGTATCGTGTAATACCGGCTTTAATTGTGTAGTGAAAATAGTATTAAATATGTTCACTTAACAGTTTTTAAAAGCAGATCTTTTGCAGTACTGTATTGATACTATGTATGCTTAAATGTTTTCAGTTTAGTGGCTGCAGATTTTATTATTGTTCATGAATACACACTCAAACATCAAACATTGCAGCTTTTTGCATACAGGAACTCAACTTATAATGAATGGGATAATGTCTGATACAGTACCGGTATGTATCATAAATATGCATATTATGAAATATATTTTTATGCATACCGTACAGTTCAATACTTGAAACTACGAATACATTATATACTGATAATAGTGTCATTTAACATTAAGAAATAAATAGCACTTACCAATTGGTTTCACTTATTCAGATGCAGCATAGCACAGGCAGCACAGCACTATGTATAACTTTAAAATTAAATTTATGAATAAATAAAATTGTCTTTAGGGCTTCACGTATTAAATAAATGTTTACTAATTAATTTTACGACTATAGGTAGTTACTAAATATATATTACCACCCTAATTACACTACAATTAACTAATAAACATGAGCGTCCAACAAATAAACTCGAAGCCATGATTTTATTTTTAGTCAGCTGGAATTTTTAACGCTTTTTAGCTTTTTTCTGATTGGTTGATAGTTCAACTGAAAACGCGCAATAATTTGAAAATATAAAATTCGAAACACTTCCGAAACACTTATTCTGTCTTGCTTTCTTGAAACACTTCATGAAACACGAAAATGTGTTTCGATCGATGGCTGAAACACGAAATGTGTTTCCTTACTCATGGTGAGACACTTTTTCCGTTTCAGGCAAGTGTTTCTGAAACACTTCGTTGCGAGAGTGTAAACAAATAGTTTAATATATTCGAACCTAAAGTTTTTTTTTTTTTCTCCGACTCAGCAAGTTCGGTTTGAATTGTGAAGTTGTATACGTGTCACGTTTATTCACAGTCTCCATTTCCTCCTTACATCCAGCACCTAACTAGTGTTATATTCTCGTGGGTGGCAAATTCCAATGAGTTCTGTCAGGCACGCAGTCTGCATTGAGTGGCATATACGAGAAGTAGAAATTCGAGATGATTCGTGGACGTGGTGAGAATATATCCGCAGTTAGTCAAGCTTTGAAGCTACTTGAGAAACGAATCAAGCGCCAGAAAAATAAAGGTTCATCATTATAGAAGTCTAAGAGAGATTTGAAGAGAATAAATGATGAGCAGGGTGTATATTCTGTATATATTATATATAAAAAATAACAAATCGAATAAGATTTAAATCAAAATAAATTTATTGAATTCACTATATATAAGAGATGCACAGTACATTTATTTTTGCATGCACACAGTTGTAATTTGTAATTTTCTATACCTTGATTTGAAAAACATTGCAATAAAGGCCAGTAAATGAAAACTAAGGTTTCACTGACTTTGAACATTTAAATATTACGTTTAACTTAATGAAAAACAATAAAATTAATTAGAATAATATGCGACAAACATTTTAATTAGCTTTGCGGAAATGTAAATGATAACAAAGTATAAGAAATATAGTGAAAACAATTATAAGAACCTAACAGGCAACCTCCTTTTAAACCACATGGCATTATATGTATATGTATATATATATATATATATATATATATATATATATATATATATATATATATATATATATATATATATATATATATATATATATATATATATTAACATGTTATTCCTAGAATATTTAAACAATAAATTGATTAATATAATTATGTATAAAAGACCAATATAAAACTCACAAGTTTGCATGCTGTCATGCAGTAATCTAAATCTATTATTTAAAACAGTTCTGGATTACATTCGCGTGCTGACTCGCGTGCTTGCCTGTCACTCTGTGGTCAGCCCGTGACCTCTCTAGGACGGTCAGTTACGGCGCCCAGGGGAGAAACTGGGTTGTGTTTACATTCGATACTTGAGGTCGGTACTTAAGTATGAAGATCAATTTATTGGGTACAAGGAGACAAAGTAGTTCAAGATTAATTGAATCTTATAGTCATGCTAACGAGATTTAACTAATGTTCTTTGAAATTTCTATATAATTATATTAAACTTACTACTTTTATTTAAAAAATCAATGAAACAAAGTTCAAAGAGTATAAAATATTGTACAAAAAAATAACAAGCTGCAAAAGAAAGTGAAGATCAATTTCAATATTTTTATCATGGGAACCTGGAAACCATTGTTAAGATGGTCAGCTTAAATGGTGCTGACAAATTTATAGAAAATTTACATCTGCGTGGCTGAAGTTATATAAAGTCAGTATATAATAAAGCAGAAATAGTACAAATACTATAAATTGATTTAGTTTTGGTTGATTGGCATTAATATTAAATCCACTTACCATTGTGTAATATTCAATTCTAATAAAAATTGTCACACCTGAATAATATAGAATTAAAAATAACACTATTTAGAAAGCACATTTATAGCATTTAAATTATAAATTTAATTTCAACCAATTTAATTATTTACTGCATGAAGTTTAAATATTGTATAGTTATTTTAATTTTGAATTCTAGCGATTTCAGTCATGAGCTTTTTCAAAGCAAATTTTTCCATTGTAAATGCTGCGCAAATGATATACACATTTTATTAAGCCTGCGGTCGGTGTATATCGAAAGTAATTCACACGTTTGTATAAATGGGGGGTAGGGATTTAATTAATTAAAATACACACACACAAGAGAAATTTTGACATGTTTTTACTATAGATTTAATCAACTAACTTTTACTTTATGATTTATTTTGATTGAAATATTGCTTTTATTCACCCATGCTGGCGTTAAATCAAAATCTAAATGGCTTATCCAAGCAATTTAAATATATACATATTACACAAATTAGAAGCAAAAATTGAATTGTTTCTGTTTTCTGAACATTATTCTTGATCGAGTGCACGACGACATGAGTTAAAAATGAATTTCATGTTACAAATTAATGAAATTACTATCGAGATGATCTTGGAAGCCTGACAAAATTATTTGTGCTAAAAATAAAACAGAAAATATTATTGAATTGTTCGCGGATGATCGTCCTTCTTTCATTATTTACACGTGGCTTCTTGTAAGATTTCTTGTGATAACAAATCAATAGTATAGTAAAAAGTTGGGACTAACTTAATAATGTTATTTGAATCAAATGTAATACTTGTAGGATTACCTTCTGAAATTCAAATACCATGAGCTTATTGATACATTTATAAGCATAATGCACAATTTATACAAAACAGAAACATATTAATGTCAACAAATTAGGTGAAAGGTGCCTTCAAATTTGCTAAATTGCCATGCAAGTCTGAAAGGTTATATATTAATTTGGGAAATGTATTTTCACTCAAAGAGATTATTTGTGTTCATTCAAGTCTTGTTCCCCCACTGAGCTTTCTGTAGCTGTTCAGTTGTATGGAACCTCAATTTTCACGTGTCTTTGCCAGAAGTATATTGAGGAATATGAGAGGTTTGTTAGTACAGTACAATAAGAAGAGAAATGAATTGAAAGGAGAAAACCGTTCGCATCAAAAACCATTATGAAAACGCTCGTGATTGAGATGGAAATGATCATTAACATTGTCAAAGGATGTTGATTTTAATAACTTGATTGAAATTTCGGAATATGGGCGTTATTCACGAAAGATTTATCAGGTTTTTCACTAATTACAATTAATGTATTTATTTATACAGTAACCGTGGTTAAGGCAGCTGAGTAATATTATTTTCTGATTATTTTATGCTTAAATAGTATATAGCATGCTTTGTATAATATTTTTACAATTTATAAAGTTGCAAAGTGAACATTTTCCCAAAATTGTTTGATTTAGTTGCTACGAATGGAAGTTTGAAATGAAATGAAAATAATATTTTTTTATTGGTATAATATTAGTAATGCTACATCTTCAAAGTACAATAATAAAAAGTTGTGAGCTAGATAGATGTATTTTTCCATTCTCATTTAATAATGAAGTCTGTATACAGCTAGAAGGGGAACAGCGCGATATTTAAGATTCATAAATGTGTCACCGTAAACTTTATTCAACTACACTCTACAGTTTCTTTAATACAAAATTCCACATAATAAAATTAATACAAAAAAATACAGACGCCTCATTTCCTATCATAATAACCTCGTAATCTAGTCTCCTTATTCCTCTCATCCTAAGGCTTAAGGGTTATCGGGCATCATAGGACGTTACAGTATGTATGGACTCAGGCTTTTTCTGACCGCCCTCCGTCCTTGTCTAAAAGAAAAAGTCGGCTAAGATTAAGATCTCTTGTTCATATTTCAATTTTTTCATTTCAATTTTGATAGTATACATTTCGATCTGGAATTTATAAAATTCACTATTATCCCGCCATGATATTCTTTACCCCTGAACGTTAGACCAACCGCCCAGCTTTACTTGCCTGCGTGATCGAGTGCATAGCAATTAGCCTACATTTGTATCAGCAGGGGTAATGGCGTCCGTTTGACATATTTTTATTCAAGTTCAGTTCCGTGATGACTCTAACATTAGACGTACTGTATATAGCGTGCTGCATGCTCTATTGCTGCCGCTATACCATTTTATTCGGGTATAACTTCAAGTTTGCTGTGCCGCAGGCCCAGCGCTGTACCAGAAACAAGTTGACATTTTTTTATATATATATACATGGCTTTTAAAATGAAACAGAAAACATTCACTCTAACGAATTTTATAATTTATAGCTATAGAAAGTAAAGAAAAATTTAATAATTAAATTTTATGAGTTTTTTAACCCTTATTAAATTCATGTCTATGTTATATTTTTAAATTTTTATTAAAATATTTTTCCCAAGGCAAAAATTTACTTGCGATTGTTGATGATAAACGAGGAAGTATTCAATGGTAAATTAATTTTTTTTTCATCGTTATTAGTACTTTTTTTATTGGCCATAAGATTGCATCGTGTTTTTTTTCCCCCTTAATAAGGTACAACACTTTTAGGGGGGGAACGAAAACATGAACTTCTTCTCTTTTGGTATATATACCCTTAAAATTTTTTATTTTTTTTCTTTCTTAGTAAAATGGAAACAGAGTACCATAGTACATTTCAAAAGAAAAAGAAAATTGAAATAAATAATGTATATGGGAGCTAGTCGACAAAATAGAGGCAGGCACTATGATACTATAATATGTATTCATGGAAGGTGAGTGACTATCTAACTATTTTCCTCCCCTTTCTTTTTTCATGGTATCTTTAAAAAAATATAACATTGTTCTCCTCTTGGTGTATAGAACTAGATTTGATGGCTGCATAGTCTCTTAGAAACGTTTCAAATTGGTTTTTAGTATGAAAATGTATATGGCAGAGAGGGAGAAATTTAATGTTAAGACAACATAATGTACTAGTTTAAGAAAATATACAGCAAATGCGCATGAGACGTACAACTATATGTCTCAAGTTAGCTATAGGGGAGCTATGTAAACAACACCACATCATCATCGTGTTATTATACAGTTTGTTGAACACAATGTCAGAGAGAATATCAAAAGAAAAATATTAAGCGTATAAGTTAAAATTATAATGTAAATATTATAGTCTCCAAGAAAAGTATTTGTTATATGCGTGACTGCTATAGTTTAACTTTACTATTATAATTAATAGAACTTTTACAAGGAATAATTCAGTATTTAAGTTTTAATATACGTACTTCTTTTATACAACTTAAGTTTAAATAAAATTATACGAGTGCATACCCTTAGCATAAATAAAAACAAATAATTTTCAATTTATAAGTATATTTTGGAAAATTACAATTTAGCCCAATTAACAACTAATGGCAAATTCTATAGAGAAAGATTGTTGCTCAGATAATCCAAATGGATTACATTGCATATTCAACGAGTGTCAACGAGTGAATTGCTCCCTCATGCTGCACATGTATCTCGTTTTGTTTCATTACTGAAAAAGTAGCAAAATTTCAAAGGCGAGATGATACCCAAAATAAAAACCAACTGAATCTAAATTAATGGAAGTGTTATATACGTATCTTAAGCTTTTCCAATTAAAGTTTTGCTCTTGGCAATAGCAGCATTGTGTACAGTGAAATATGTTAACAAAGGGGTTTTTTACCATGCAATAACAGACTTATAGAAAACTTTTTTTTTTCTTTTTCCGAGTTAAATAAAACACAAAATATAGAAGAAGCTCAAGAAGCAAGCAAATTTTTAAAAGGATAGTCTGTACACTTCATATATCATCATTATTTTTTAAATAATCTCTATGATATCACTAAATGCGCGTGGCGGCCATGATGATGGTATGATATTGACTGATGTACATCAACTCATAAACCCTTCTCTACAAACAAGCGTAATAACAATTGCTGTCATTATGTACGATTATACAGCAAACAATGAGCAGTTACAACGAGGGTGGTTGCGATTGTCTACCAACAAAACTGTTTACAATTAATATTCATAACAACTATATATCAATTTAGATACAAGGAATAACTCAATTATTAAAATACTGCTGCATATTATTATATTCTGAGAATGTTAACTCAAAACTATCAGTCTTAAAAATATTATATAATATACTGTATATCAAGTTTATATTTTAAAAAACTTCATGTAAACCAAATATTAAAATGTTTGCAAAAATTATAATTAATTAATATGCTGTAAAAATACGTTATATTGTAATTTATTATTTTTATTTGTCAATACTACATGCAGTGCAAGAAATAATAATAAAAATATTTTATTTTTCATTTACATTTATACGATATCAGTTTGATATTCTCTGTTTAATATTTGTAGATGCAAATTCAAATTTCCAACATATATTCATAAGTTGTATAAATACAAAAAAAATACAGCTGTTATTTGGTGGTCAGAACAATGATAAATATTCAAAATATTGTAGTATATCAATTTCATCATAACAACGTCAATTCTGTACGCTACAACTCACTCAGTATAATATAACGAATAAATTTAGATTATAGAGTCATGACTATATGTACTGTATATATTAGTTGGCAAGCATCACATGTCGTAAAAGTCTGACAAATGTGAATTACTCAATTTTCAGTCAGTCACATATAAATGCAAGTGTTTGAAATTAGCATATGATTCATTCCGTCACCATGCAATTATCACAGAAATGAAAGAAAGTTGAATAAATTTTCTATTCATTGTGCGACACTGCAAAGTTATAAGCATTCAAAAGCCTCTTAATTTTTCATATACTCTACTTTGATTTGCTTCTATAGGATTATTGGTTTCTTAACAAACTACTAAGTAAAGCAGTCAGTAATGGCAAGCATGCAATTCATCTTAATAGTCAACTATAGGTGCATGTATATTTGTAACTGAGATAATAATGGAAATCTCAGTCAGATTAGTCAGTATTGATAAAGGATATATGCCATTAGTAAATTATATCAAGGACATCAGGACACCACGAACGTTATCCCTGCTCTGTATGCGTTGGCACGCAGATTATAATAATAAAAGAAATGTGATTAATTTGAACTTTTTAGGATGGCTAGACTGGGTGCCCTTTCACCCCCAAAAATTACCAACATATTCATCTCTTTGTCTCTTGGAGCTGAAACGCCAGCAAATAAGGCAGGAGTGAAATTCCTGCTTTCACGAGGTGTACAGTTAATTTTTTTTTCATATATAATTATTTTACTCACATTCGTTCAAAAGAAATAAATATACCATGGTTTGAACTCATATATATATAATGAGGAATTTGCATGCGTGAATCTGATTGGCTTAATCGAAAGAGGGGGCTGAGAAATACATGTGTGAATTTTATGCGAATTTTTTGAGCACTGCAAGTATGCTCAAATGCATATTTAAAAGATGCACTTTACCTGGAGGCGATGGCGCATCGCCAGTGACGTCATCGCTATGTCAGGTTCGGTTCACTATAGATATGCATACCTGTACGCACCTGCATAACAGGTAGCCAATCAAAAACAATCTAGCCAAAATTCAAAATTTCAAATGCCTAGCCTATTAGTTTTAAAACTTAAAAAATGCACATTATTCCATATACGCGTATTGTAAAAACACACTGGGAGATAAGTAATATTACAAACGTACCTTTCATCATATTTAAATAATAGAAATTGTTTCGCAAATAGTTTCATTTAATTGAAGAGAAGATGCAATCGATGCAATATCAAGTCCTGCCACCAACTTTTCTGTTTAAATTATTGGCGATTATTGGCGCGTCATGCATCAATTAGCCAATAAAAATGTGTAAATTTATCATACTGGACTCCTTCCGTATCTGCTGATTATCTATTGATTTATTTTATTAAACCTAAAACTGAGCCTCTTTTCTTAACTACGAAGATAGTAGGATGCCGTAGGATTCAATATTTAAATTTATTAAGACCCTTGAATCATAATTTATCAATGTCTTTTCAACCCCCTGTTTGCTGCTGCTGAAACCAGAAACGGAAGGATTGAAAAATAAATACAGTTTTAATTTCAACATTTCTATAACGCCTGTACGTGGTCGAGTGGAAAAGCACTCGTCTTCCATGCAAGAGGTGAAGAGTTCAAATCTCCTCTGGTTCATTTTACATTTTTAGTAGCACGAAGAATTAATTCAAACGTACGGGGTAAAATAATCTTATTTTTTCTTACAATATAATCATGTTATACTATTATAAGTCACACTTTTTCATTTAAATACGCACTTACAAAAACTTTGCAAAAAAAAAAAAAAAAAAAAAAAAAAACCAAACAAAAAAAGCGTTTCATTCAATGATAGAAAAATTAATAAGAAATTATAAACAAAACTATTTTACCCCGTTTGAGTTAAAAATATGAAATAAACTTCTTCGTGCTACTAAAAATGTAAATTGAACCGGGGGAGATTTGAACCCTTCACCTCTTGCATGGAAGGCGAGCGCTTTTCCACTCGACCACATATAGGCGTGATGGAAAAGTTGAAATTAAAACTGTATTTATTTTTCAATCCTTCCGTTACTGGTTTCAGCAGCAGCAAACAGGGGGTTGAAAAGACATTGATAAATTATGATTCAAGGGTCTTAATAAATTTAAATATTGAGTCCTACGGCATCCTACTATCTTCGTAGATAAGAAAAGAGGCTCAGTTTTAGGTTTAATAAAATAAATCAATAGATAATCAGCAGATACGGAAGGAGTCCAGTATGATAAATTTACACATTTTTATTGGCTGATTGATGCATGACGCGCCAATAATCACCAATAATTTAAACAGAAAAGTTGGTGGCAGGACTTGATATTGCATCGATTGCATCTTCTCTTCAGTTAAATGAAACTATTTGCGAAACAATTTCTATTATTTAAATATGATGAAAGGTACGTTTGTAATATTACTTATCTCCCAGTGTGTTTTTACAGTACGCGTATATGGAATAATGTGCATTTTTTAAGTTTTAAAACTAATAGGCTAGGCATTTGAAATTTTGAATTTTGGCTAGATTGTTTTTGATTGGCTACCTGTTATGCAGGTGCGTACAGGTATGCATATCTATAGTGAACTGAACCTGACATAGCGATGACGTCACTGGCGATGCGCCATCGCCTCCAGGTAAAGTGCATCTTTTAAATATGCATTTGAGCATACTTGCAGTGCTCAAAAAATTCGCATAAAATTCACACATGTATTTCTCAGCCCCCTCTTTCGATTAAGCCAATCAGATTCACGCATGCAAATTCCTCATTATAACGAAGGTTGTTAGCGTATACAAATTTGCAAGCTAAAACACTCCTCTGCACTGATATATCTTTATTTCAGGTCAAGAATCGAACTAACGATGTTACTATATACAGTACAAAAACAATGTTCATTATAATGATAATGATACTTTGAACTTTCGTAACCATACATAATATATAAAAATTGTTCTGAGAATTAGTGTCGTTACAAGAATACAAAGATTCCTTGCTGACTGATGTAAAACTTCAATAATAATAATAATAATATATTTTCCCTTGAAGTTATACTACCTGCTTCTCTGATTCACCAGCAGTTGAGCTTCTATATATGAACCCTCTCGTTGCGAGACTTGAGTGTATACTTGAGGTTTATGTAACTCACATGAAATGAAATTGCATTCCTATGTCGTACATTGCATAGACTAAAAATCTCATAAGTATATCATACCTCTGTATACTCGTCGTATGCTATTTATTATAATGTGTCTATATTAAAAATACCTTGGTAGTTTTCATTAGACAATTTTAATTAAATTTTAAACATTTTAATATAATTCTTAAAATTCATAAAAATATTTGCTATTTTTTTTATATAAAAATTATATGTTTAAAAAAAAAACAAAAATTTATTTTTTTTCGTACATCGAAAAAGTTTTTTTTTCTTCTTTCTCTTCACTTTTAGCAGTAAGTAAAAAGCATTGAGGCTTCATACAACTCAGTTCACAAGCTTTAGTTAACGAAGCACATCAATGGGTTATAAGCTCTTTATAATATTGTTTTTATAATTTATGAAAGCACAGAAAACGTGATATTTCCCTTTAACAGTAATTTTAAACTTATATTTTTTACCCTCTTATTTTTTTTATACCGGTATGATTAATTATTATAAAAACATTCAGCGTTATATACAAACACAGAGTGTTGATCAAAATAAGATATCAGGTGTAGAGCAAAAGCCTCTTGAAACAGAAAAGAAAAAAGTGGAATTATTCTAAAAGGAGAAAAATAATTACAACAAAAATACGCGTATATTATACATGTAATAAAAATTCAGTGATCAAAGGATTCTATAATATAAATTTGGGAATCCTGATTTTTTGACTACATGGTATTTAAAGAGATTATTGAGCATTATGTATTGTTAATGAGGAAAAGAATGAAACTTTTAAATTATTTTCAAAGGTTTTTATATATTTTGTTTCAATTACATGCAAAATTATTATTTTAAATACTGACATTCTAAGAAAAAAATTAAAAAACCACATGATGCTAATAAAGCATGATTTTAATTGGATGATTAGGGATTTGAGTATAACCTTAAATTTAAGTCGATAGAATAAATATCGATATTGAGGCAAATTAGTTAAAATAAAAATTATGTACAACTCAAGACCTTAAAATTAAAATTCATAGAAGCTGCTACAAGAACAATATTAAGAATTTGTGAGATGGTTTATCATAGAAGAGAGAAAATATTTAATAAAAGTTTATACACACCCACTTTACAGATAGTATATAAAGGCGTGACACGTTATAGTTCATTTTTTTCATTTCATAACATATATTATAACAATAGAAATATTATCATACATGATTTAACATCTATTTAATAACTCATTGAAAATTTATATATTTTGTAAACAAAATATATCATTTTGACAATATTAATAAAAAAAATCATCATATTTTATTTATGTGAACCATTAATCCAAATATTATTATATATTAAAAAGCTAATATTACTATCATATAACATACAATTTAATATGAGTTATATCATACACAATAGGTTGAGTACGTGATTCCGATGGTGCCGGTTTATAGGCAAGGCGAGAAGCGTGCCTGCTAGTTTAGCCGAGCGTCACCGAGTAGCGTCCTGCTCTTACTTCAATGTCCTTGTCTGCAGGGAAATAATGTACTCTGCTGCTATCATGTTGAAGAACGGGAGGAGGCAATTTCATGCAGGCAGGACTAAATTGAGTTGTAAATGAACGGAAGACAAAATGGTGTATGCGAACATTATTTTTAAAATGCACAGTAAAGGTGCATTTCCATGGAGCGGGGAAAGCGAGAAAATCGCGTGCCGCAGCCAATCAGAGGTTCGGGATTTCCTCGCCTTGCGGGGAGCGATTTTATCGCCAACATGGCCGCCATACGAGATTGAAGCAAGTACGCTTTTCTCACTGCGTCAAGCCCCGCTCGACATCGCTCCATGGAAATGCACCTTTAAGGTGGATTTTCATGAGCGACAACGGCGATGCGGCGCGATTTTGACGTAAAAGCCGTGAAATCCTATGAGGGCGAGCAAATTCGCCGGATATCGCGTTAATTACGATTCCAAATCGCCAAATATGGCCGCCAATGGATGTTACAGCAAGTGCGCATTCAAGGATGATATATAATATATCCTCCTTTGTGCGCATTATTCGCGTCTCAGGCTGGAAATCATTCATGTAAATCTACCTTAAGACGATTTAGAATTGAAAATATCGTACAACAATTTAATAAAAATTACCTCTGGAAGGAGCAGGAAGTACAGTTGGCACTCCTGAAAACTACCCTCATAGCACCAACAGATATAGCAATATATAGTGGTCAAAATTCTATGATATTCCTTCTAGACTTAACCCGAAGAGAAAGTTTATATATAGCTTCATAATATATTCGTATTTTAGCGTCGCAACTTCTCACTTTACTGCAAACCTTTTAACAAAATTTTAAAACAGAATAAGCCACAGACTTTACTTGTGTCTACGTTAGGATGTAAAATTAAATTCATTTATTTCAATCACCTTTAATTTGATCTATAATTGGAGCAATTTCAATGATGTCCAACAATAAATTTATCTTGCTGCTGTCATCTCTGCAGGTTGTTTTCAAGAGAGCGGATAGAGGTGTAAACTATTTTTTTTTTAAATGAATATTTTTTAATTTTATTTATTTTTAACGTTTTTTTTTTTTTTTGGTAAAATGTCATATTATTATGTTCACGTCATATTATTAATTCATAATCCATACATATTATATTCAAATTCAAATTCAAATTCAAATTTTTATTTCGATCATAGGCTGTACAGCATGGATCACGTCAATTATTACATTAAATATGTAACATACTTAATTCTAATTAAAATTAGCCTAAATTTAATAAATTTAAACACATATACCCAAACAATATTTAAAATATATATGATCTATAAAATTAATACAATAATTAAAATTGTGTCCTTTTAAACATCACATTAGCACCATAATATATTTAACACACAACTTTTAAATTCTATTAAGCAAATTTGATAAAAACAAATGTCTATGTTCAAAATTGAACAGTGTGAACTGTATATTATATTTATAATCGTTTCTTATTAATATAAGATGAAGAGAAAATTGATAAAAAAAATTATGCTATAATTTTTTCTTTTTAAGTAATTTTAATAAAATTAAACTTTACTTAACAAGTTATGAGTCATGGTTCTGACACTCTATTTATTTTTATGTAAATGTCTCACTTTAAGTAAAATGTTTTTCGGTTTGACATTTTTATCAAGAAATATTAAACTTGAGACTTTATTCAAATAAAAAGATAGTTAATGTATCAGACGCAGAAGTCAAATAAAGTTTTTTCTCAAGTATGAATTTGATAAAATTTATTTTAAGAAAAGACTGTAACGTTGTTATAAAATATGCCTGACTATAAAAACATTGACAAAGTCTTTTGTGATATTTGAACTATGTAATCTACACTGAATATTTTACCATTAATATAACATTGTATGAAGCCACAAAAATGGTTATATTTTCACTATAATTATGCAAAGAATAAAGTTATTCAAGAGATTAACATTTGAATTAGGTTGGATGGATGACAAAATTCATGAAATATCAAATTTATTAAGATAAGAAAGAAGCCAGCTTCAAATTACAAAGATATATAATAACACATTTTTGAAAATAAAAATTCAAAACATAAAAAGTTTTGAGACAATTTTTTAAACAAGGAGTATAGAAATTAAATATAAATAAACTAATAGAAAGGCACAAGTTTATTTTGCATGAACAATAAAAAAATAGCGTTAATTGACATATTATACATTATTATATATCAAAAAGCTAATAATATTATTTTTTTCCTCTTTAAAATACGCGTATTATACATTGACATAATTATAATCAAAATACATAAAATTGTTTCCATCGGGAATTTAATCTAACTTTATATATTATATAAAAGTTGGTGATGGAAAGGTAGATAAAATTACTACTAATAGGGTGCGAAGCCATTTTGTAAGTGACACCTAAGTCTTACGGGTTGACAGGGCGACGAGGCACGTCATTGAGAAGGCTAATTAACTCTGAATGTCGAGAGATGAAGAAAGGGTTGGGGTTGGTGAGAGAGGGGTAGGGGGTCTCTGGAGATGAAATGATGAGGGCAAATCATCACTGCAAACTTGGGTCATCAGCCACCATTCTCTCTCTCTCTCTCTCTCTCTCTCTCTCTCTCTCTCTCTCTCTCTCTCTCTCTCTCTCTCTCTCTCTCTCTCTCTCTCTCTCTCTCTCCCTCTCTCTCCCCCTCTCTCTATCTCCCAACTCGCTAATATGACACCTAGTTGACAGCATGAGACTTACTTGACGTATTTGTCTAGAGTTTTTTTTTTTTTAGCTTTTCAAAAAAATATTTCTTATTTTTTATAACAAAAAGTAAATTTCTTGTATAATACAAGCAGTCTTGACACTTCCTAATATCATTATTAAACAAAAGAAAGTAGTCTATGCAAATTATAATAATATAAATTGGAAGATCGATATCAAAATTTATTTCAGTAAAAGCTTCGTTAATAATAAATTATTGCTTTTATTGAAGTGAAAATAAAATTTATGATAGGTGTCAATTAGTAAAAATCTTCAATAAAAATAATTAGAATATATAGCTTAAAAATGTGACAGAAATTTTCTTATGATTTAATTACAATGTTCCTTTATGTGTTCTTTTCAACCTGAGTGTTCAATTAACTTATGTCTTTAATAAGCTGATATTATACTTTTAACAATCTTATTTAAGAAAACGCATAATTTTTATATACTATCAAAGATTAGAATTGTTTTATATTATTTAAGAAAACGCATAATTTTTATATACTATCAAAGATTAGAATTGTTTTATAGACAGAGATAAACGAAGAGGCTTAACAATAGTAAATCCCTACCATCTTACATTACTTGAGCACGTTTTTTTATATCCTAAACTCTCTGGCTTAGCCTTTTACATTCTTTTTTTTTTCTGAGACTTTAAGCTTTGTTGTCTGGGTGGCTAGTAACGAGCTGCTAATAGACCCTGAGGGCTCCTAAACTTTCTGTAATGAGCATGAAGCATCTAACTGTTTATACTTGGTACTCACGTAGCAATGCGAATACTGCAGGGATGGAAATAAACAAAACAGATAAAAATGTCACTATATTCCCTAGATTTAACCTCATCATGTCATAAAACAAGATATATTGTTATTCTGAAATTGGAAAAAAAATATAAAGCATATACAAGCGATTTTTTTTTTATATTTACGACACTATTATAAAGGTTAACATATATAATTTATTTTATTTGTTACTATACCATTCTTTTAACGTGATATAACTTCTAAAAATTCTTTTTTGAATTGATTTATTACTATAAATTTTATATTAATTATACGCTTTTATTGTGTGATTTTTCTTCTTAGAATTGAAATGTTTGTTTCAGAAAATTCATGGGAGAAAAAATTGAAATTGTATTTTGTAATTCGTGAAAATTTAGTATCAGAAAATTGTAACTGGCAAAAATATTTGAAGAACAAAAATTACTTTTAAATTGATACATACAAAAAAAAATATATATATATATAAATTTACTCAACACAAACAAACATTAACAATGCGCGCGCAACTGTTCATTTACTGTTTGCTGTATAGAGCACCAACAATTATTATACTTTAACAAAAATAATAAATATTGAACTAAAACAAACCACAGAATTTCATGCATTAAATTTACTGAACAATTATTTGTATATGTTAAAAATTCATTTTACATAAACGAAATATGAACTCATTTATCATATACAATGAGAAAGTAAGTGAATTTTTAACAATACATAATTATCCTAACAATAATAAAAAACCTTGAAGTATACACATCAGTAATTACAATTAAAAAAAAAATTAAATAAATTATTATTATTATAAATATATTGATTATTGATTATTATTTATAATAAAAGAACGTCACATATAATACATGATGAATTGAAAATTTAAAAAGTAAAATTATATTGTTAGTAAAAGTACACCAATAAAAAATCTCATTAGTCACTTTCACAATACACTATAGTGCCAAAGGTATGTGTTGTATACCTTTCAATTTTCTATTCATCTCGTGAGAATAATCTCGTCGAACGGTACACACAAAGAGATGCTGTACGTAACCTTGTCCCAGTCTCGGACGATCAAATTTCGATACACCCACACCATCGTTCAAGGTGACAAATCTCACGGTGCTGCATCTTTCATGCTAAACGTCCTGCATATAATGACTCTAATTTTTATGCAAAATAACAATGAACGATCTGTAATAATGGTTTACGTTTTAAATCCATTTATCACTTTGACGATATAATATAATTGTAATATATTCCATATATTTTGACGCAATTAAAAAATAAAAAAATCTACACATCATGATACAATTCTTCAAAAGTTTTCATTTTATTAAAAATCATCAGATTGTTTTCCATACTTTTATATTTATATACTACGGAATTGTATTTTTTCTTTACATTGTCACTATGCATGCCACACATGCATGATAATACATTATAATATTATAATATAAAAATTGTCATATCAAACAAAATTCAATTCCACTATGTTAAAACAAGATTATCCCTTTTTTTTTTAATCCTTTTGTTATATATACAATCATGATGCTCTCTTTATTTTTGTCTTCATATTATATGTAACACCACCCACTAATCCTTTGTCCCCTACAAAGTCCCCTCATAAAAACATTATAATATATCCAACGTTTGTATCAACCCCTTTGAAGGTTCTTCTGTCCTTTAGTCTTGAACATACAAAGCTTAATATTTATTTTCTCCCGGTCACGCTATCCATCCCCTCCCTGATAGTGAGGCCAAGAGGGTTGCAATAAGTTCCCCATACGCCATTACAGCCAGATCAATCTATCGATTAATCTCTTCTTCAACCCTCGACACCTGACCCTTTGCATGCAAGGATATATACTGCAGTCTAATAACAGTCTATACAGTCTAATAAGTAAAATACTGATACCGGATGTTATACATACAAGTAAGATTCCTGGATGGACAAAAAAAATACAGGCTTTTACATTATTATCACTGAACTATATATGATTATTATATAAATTTATAATTTTAGCTCTGAGCAGTATGCATATATCAAAATTTATATTTTGAATATAAAAGCAAGTAACTACAATATACCGTAGGCAGTAATCTGTTAAACTATATGAATTAATATTGCTACACATCATAAGAAATACAGCAGTATTGACATTAAAAAAAATATTGCATAAATGAATATGTGGAGCCTTAAATATTACGAGTAAGTTATGTTACTCTGATTCATTTCATTTTTTTCAGAGCCAATGAAGAATTTTTAAAATTCACTGAAAGTTCAGTTTTGATGTATTGTAAATGAAAAAAATATTGATGTACCCCCTCCAAAATTGTAAGTTTATGGTTATTATGCCATGAAATTCAATACTGACATTACATCATTCTAAAGTAAACAGTTCTATTTCTTGTTACAAAAAATATTCAGCTTGCATCGACAACAACTGTAAATTCATCGTGTTTTCCTCGTATTGTCTCTATTCATAATGTCGTGGTGGCTTCTTTATAATAAAGAAAAAAACTGTCACAAAAAAGTTAATCGAGTTTTTAATTTATAGATAGTACGTCACAACGAGTATGAAAAATGTCATCTGAGCAATTTTTATAATTATACAATTTTTTGCTCTCATCATGTTTGAGTAAATATGACCTTAATGTATATTTGTAGCAGATACTATATATGCAATAATATATTATATGTTGGTTTGGTGATTGGAGTTCACTAAGTAATTAAAATAATATAATGTAAAATATGTTTTTCTACTTTTATTGATAGATTGACGCCCATAGTTTTTTAAGAAAATGCAATATTTAGTCATACATTTTTCTTGTTAGAAGATATAAAGGGGCATTCACAAAGTCTTAAGGCCACATTTAGGGCTCGATAATTTAAGACCAGAAATTTTGGGTCTAAAAAGCATGCCTAAAATCGGAAAAAGCATGCCTAAAATCGGGCTTTAAATTATCGAGCCCTAAATGTGGCCTTAGGGCTTTGTGAATGCCCCTTTTAAAAAATTAAAAATAGATTCACTTTATTAATTTTTACAATATATAATAACTCATTAAGGTAAATAAATTAGACCACTTTTGAAAACAAAAAGCTGTATTATAGATATGTAAATACGGCAATAAAAACTGAGTTTAATTATCATAAAATGTTAATTTGTTTTTAATAACTTTTTCGTAAACAGTTTTAAGTTATGCGGTACAACAAATGAATAATGATTTAATTACCAACAAGTTTTAATGCATGTAAAGAGTATGTTATTATAATTGATATTAATATAAATTATATTTTAATTTTAACTTTTAACTATATACTATATATAGATAAAGATAACTTGATAACTATAAATTGACAGCTATAAGTACAATTTTAATATATTAGAAAATTTTATGTCTAATTCTGCATAAAGCTGTAAGTTAAGTTTCAAAGAAAAAAATAAGGGCAAAGAAAAACAGTTAACTCGATGAGATATAAATAATTAATTAGATCGGGCGGGCGCACTTTTCAAACACATGAGTATTAGTCTGTTTGCGCCGCTATTGTCAATAACACATCAAGCATTTTGCCACGCCCATTTCTCTGTTCACAGCTGTTTATCATTCATTAATTTCGGAAGTGGTAATAATAAAATTTAATGAGAACGCGATATGATAGAGAGCGCTAGGTTTACTAACATATGCAATAAATGTGTAATTATCACCATACAGAGTAATAGAAAAAAGCTCTTATCAGAAAGTACACTTATAGTCTTGTTTTGTATAATACGATGTAAAAGGAGAGATATAAAAAGATCATCGAATTCAACAATTGAAGTAACAGTCTAACAATCTTGGACAATCTATATTAATTTTGCATTGAAACTTATATATACTAATAAAGTGAAATTGTTGAATATCCAAGAAACAATTATATAATTTTAATCCTCTTTACATATAGAATTCTATATGTAAAGAGGATTAAAATTATAATATCATAATATCATGATATTATTATTATTATGCATACCCAATAATATATATTATTAAATTTTGAAAATATATTTACTTCAACAAACAATTACTGGGAGAGACGTAAACAATGATAGTGTCAGATGGGGTCGCAAGCCGATGAGATCCGAAATAATTCTACCGATTCTCATTTGAACTTTGTGTTACAATATAGTGCCGATTATATTTTTCAATATATTTTGTAACAATTGAATTTCGATACAAATTACCACTTTTTGTAAAATAACATCAGGAGTAATGAAGTTAAAAAAATAATATTATATATTCAGAACTTAAGGTAATCATTTTACGTTAGAGTATTGCATGGTTAGGTTACATCAAGGAGGCAAATGATCATTAGCCAAAGTCTCCTCCCCAACCATCTGATCCATAGCCAATACTTGGACCCTCCTTGGTTCTATTATGCCTGGGCCACAAGCAGCCTTCCCGTCATCGATTTCACATTACTTCGAGTGGCTTTCTCACTCGTATCTCTCACACGAGAACTTGACTCACAGAAATCCCCCCCCCCCACATCACCGGTTTTAAATATTTACCATACACTTTTACAAAAGACTAATTACAAAACATTAAATTTTGTGTTAATCACGGTACTATTTTTATATTGTTGTATAAAAGGTTTTATCCATCAATAAATATATGCATGCACATTGTTTTAAAGTATAAAATAGCTAACACTTTAGGTGTTTTCTTTCATTATTTTAAAACGTTTTTAACATAAATTTTATAAAAGGTATATATTATAATCGTTAAATTCTCATTAACTTTATTATAAATAATAATATAAATGAATTTAAAAAGCAGTAAAATTGGTTTACAAAAACTTTTCTTTGCTTAAGCTTGAAGAGAAACTGTATGTACATATAAAATTCTTATAAATTATGGAATTACTGTGAATTTCCTTAGAAGGAATAATAAATAATGAGTAATAAAATTAGTTTGACTGAAAATCGGAATTTTTAACCTTATTTTTAAATGATTCATGCAGGTGAATTCCCAACCTAAACAGTAAAAATAGACTCAGATATCAGAGGCTTTCAGCCGCTCTCATAGAATACATTCTTATTTTCTAAATTAAATAGATTAATATGCAGTTCCGGTTTGTAAACAAAACCATCGATAACAATTTAGAAACAGCCTACAGCTATAATTATAATTTAGAACAGTCTCATCATATGTAAATAAACCTTACATGATTATGCAATAACATTCCACCTGCCCTGGTCCTGCTGGTTTCTTACCTGAGGACCCTGAGGCATCAAGTCAGCCCACGGTCTCAGGTAGACTACAAGATTGTCCAGTATAACCGGCTCTCGAGCGTTCAAGTCACCGCTACAGTCAACTTCAGTTTACAACCCCTCCGGAAGTGCCTGAGTTTCTGGACTTACTTCCATTACGTCAGAATGAAATTTCTGTAAAAAGTAAATACTCCAACATTGAGTGTCCTTGTGAAATTTCAAAACTCCTATACAAATAGAAGGAACAAAAAATAATAACTTCCGGTTATTTTATATTAATTTGAGTGTAACTTGAGCACCATGCACGTCATTACTGCGAATATAACTGTATTCAAAATACACCAGACATATAAGAAGATGAAGAAGAAGAAAATGTCTTTCAAAGACAACGTTAGAGAGAGATTTCCTTATAGTATTTAAATATAGAGCAATGATTTGCAATATACATTAATAATATACAGGTTATTACTCTCAGAATGAAAAATTATTTATATAAGGAAGTTTTTCAAGGTTATTTATTGTAATTGGATAGTGTATGGATTAGTTATAATGGAGAGATTGATTTGAAAGTTGGATACATAATAATATATTATTTGAATTTCAAGGTTCACAATGTTTTGGTAATCATCAATTTTTCTTTTGTGAATTGACAAATTAGAAAGAGGGTTGTATTTTTAAGTTGTAGTAACTTGAAACAATAAAACGAAAACTTTGTAATAATTGCGAGAGTATTTCTCTGGCACTGGCATTGAGTTCATTGTTGAAATAATTATTCGTTTTAATAATTTCGAAGTATTCTTTAAACAATTAAGGGTGAGAAAAAAAATATAAGCTGTTTAACACAATGATGTACTTGATGTACTTCAATTGGTGAAAAATATTAATAAAAATACCATAAAATGCTTGGGAATTGACTTCTCTTATAAATCTCGCGTCTTTTGACGAAATTAAAACAAAATCATGCAAATGGTAGTAAATTTGTTGTATTGTAATTTACGTATTAATACATCAATCAATTACAGACCATGTATCTTAAATTATCTAGTAAATTAATAATCAAAATTTATATTTTGACAGCTTTTATAGTACAATAGAATTAATATTTCAACCGTAACTAATAAACACAAACATTTGATTATTTCTGATAGCCCTTCAGGATTTTCAGGTACAATTAAATTCATTATCTTCACTGAACTTTATACTTATGCGGTAGTGTTGCTTTAGTAAAACAATTTGCAATATCATAAATATGTGATTTTCATAAAAACATTCCATAATTTAAAGGATTTTCATTAAATCGAGTTTATTACAGTTTGGTTCTCGAAAAATCAGAAAATGATTATTGGTTCTATATTTTTACATTACAATAACCGAAAGAAGCTGAAAATGCCATATCAAAATTCCTTGGGTTTTAAATCTGAAAATTTGCAGAATACATTAGGATTATAATACACATCAACTCACTGCAAAGTTTCTACATAAAATTCGTAAGGGAAAATAAACAAAACATTGATGTTAAATGCACTTCCGGCTCTATATATCCTATGGAAATTTTGGGTTTAATCTAGTATAATATGTAATTCTTTGAAAGTTGTTGAAATATCATTCTCTCTGACAAAATTAATCAAGGTATTATACCGGTACTAATACACCTTAATTTGAAAATACGTCACTTATGTTGAAATATGAACTACAGTTTTCCTGTTTACGATGCACACCCATATGTGAGAATATATAACATAAGGTGCTAATTTCTTTTACGAAGAACAAAAAAACACATCATATTATTGCTGATGATGCATATGTGATGATATAGCACTAACGTACAGTTCTTCTCATTAAAAAGTGTATGGTAAATGCCATAAAGTTAAAATATAATATTTTAACGGCGAATCAACTATATCATAAATATAACCATGTCATGGTCATGTGATTTTAAATACGTGACATATACAAAAGCTTTTGCATGCTTATAATGTAAAAAGTAGCATGCAGTTATATATACATAGGGAAGGTTATTATGTATACACAGAGAGAAGAGGTAAAGTGTACACATACTCAAACAGAGATAACACTACCATTATACATCGTCAAAGCTCTAGTAGCTTCAAGTGTTATCTATAATATAATAGCAACATATGCGGATTTATTAGAGATAAGTTGACAGGAGGTCATACAGGAAAATACATTTTATTTGTTTCAGACAGTCTTTACTATTATTAAAATTAATGAATATATATAGGTTTATTAGTGTATAAAATATATAAGCGTAGTGCCGTTCTGGTAATTAAGTAATGGAAATTATAATTAGTTTTTTTGCAAGTGAAAATGAAAGTGTAATAAATTAAGTTGAAGAATTAATGAGATTTTTATTCTTTATTTCACCTTAATTTTTTTTAACTACGCTTACAAAATTGCTGAGTTCATTCGATTTTTACTGATTATTTTAATGTACAGCTAGGTTATTTAGTTTATTCTTATATACTGAATAATTTTTAAAATTTGTAAGTTACAATTTTGCAATTATTTTATATTATTATAAAAGAAATTTTGTTTTAGAACTATTATTATACAATTTTTCTATAAAAAAACAACCATTCTTAAGTCACTCATCCTAAGTAAAGCCAGTAGCTTAAATCTTAATCTTTAAAGTAAAAATGAATCTTAAAATAAGTTTTGTCATGAAAATAGATAAAACTTTTTTTAACTGCAAAACTTTTTTTATGTATAAAAAAAACTTATTTTCTATAAAAATCTTTTATAAGAAAAAGTTTTCTCGTAAGTATTGTCATCTATGTAAATTAGGTCGTGCTAGATCTTCTGAACACCTTTGTAAAAACATCATTAAAAATCAAGTTATGATGGTAGACAGTTTAGTTTGCTGGAGCAGGTTAACCGGTGCAGCGCAACAAGTTTCTGGAAGGTTAATGACCTCTCAGATGACATTGCCACAAGATTTCCCTCTCTCTTACAGAATCCCAGGGTCCAGCTGGGAATCGAACTCATTATTTCACGACAGAATTCTCAAGGTCATATACTGACCGTATACCTGCGGTCATTGTCCGTTTACATTAATAATTACATGTGACATGTATACGAGAGAAAAGTATAATTATAAGAAAAATATTGATAATTTGATATATAATTACTATTATAAAATAGATAAATCACTTTTTTCTCTTCATATCTATTATAATTATAATAACCTTCTTTGAACTGGGTAGTTTTTTTTTTGGTGAAGTTATATTACATCATTATATAAATTTGTTGTTATTGTTTATGTGTGTGAGTTTTTTTGTTATTAATTACAACAACTTGAAAACAAAAGAAACATTTAGACATCATACTCTGAAGTATATTTTTTATATATAAACAGTTTTGCAATGAATTTAATTAACACGATCGTTTTATAAAACAAAAATATTATTATTGTGTCTATCTATACATGAGTAATGAAGTAAGATTGATTTCAAAGTACAAGAAGGAAGGAGTTTTCATATTGCAGTCATGTTTTCAAATTACGTCAGAATATGTTTACAATTTCTAAGAAATATTCCAGGTCACTCTATAGCCATGGAGGTGAAATTCTTCAGGTTAGCATATATATATACTGCATCAGGGTGGGAAGACGCCATATTGGATAATCTAACAACTATTAATATGCTGTTCATTGAGCCGAGATTACTATCCACCTATGTCTATATTGTTTCAATGGTTTACTAGTATTTGCCAAGAACTCTTTACTGGCTCAATATACAGTCGTTGAGTATTTACACCTCCCGATAATGGGGGCAATTCACGAAACAGTTAGCCAGGTTTCTAACTACGTTTATTATAGCTTAACCACGTTTAAAAATACCTTTTTTACGTGTTAAACACTGAACTATGGTGTTAAACCACCTATAGTTAAACGTGGTTAGAAATCTGGCTAACTGCTTCGTGAATCGCGCCCAATACTTCCAAGTATAAATTATATCACAGCATAATTTTGCAAAAAAAATTCGAGCACCCTAGCTTATACTTTTACAAAGGTAAATTGCTTTAAATATTATAAATTTAAAAACAAAATCAATTAAACATTGCTTTTGAAAAAAATAATTTGAAACCCTTCATTTTCTCGGTATAATTTTACTGATTTTTATTTTTTTTTTTTATCAGAAAATACAACTTTTAATTAACCTAAACTACATCAAAGAAAAAATAATCTGAACTTTTTTTGTGTGGTTAAAATATTGACAGTTTTCCTTTGTTTTTCATCGGGACAATTATTAAGGTCAAAGAGAAAAAAAAAAAGTTTTTATTTATAGCTTTATTGAACACGTATACTTGTAAACATTTATCTTCAAAACTCTTCTATAACTTAATAATTAAGATTTAATAAAGAACTAATCTAGAGTAGAAAATTTTGTAATTGGTCTACTTTTATTACTACTATAAGTTTTGGGACGCTAGATTTTCCTAGTAAGATAGACATTTCTAACTGTGTTACAAACGGAAGCCATGAAAGATATTGAAGATAATTTGAACGCTGGGGGCGATATGAGGGGGAACATCGTCACAATTTATGAGTTTAAACTTCACAATGCACTTAGGTTATACAAGAAAGAAGTATTAGATAATTTAGTTTACACTATCTAGATAGTAAAATTGCAACATTTGAGACGAGCTATATCTCTTGATAAGAACTGTAGACGATAAATTAAAAGAAGGAAAGATCATGCAATGCTGGTAATGTCGGTACGGCTCATTGTTCATCACATCAAAACGGATCAGCTGACTTTATATTAATGTTTATAATAATATGTCAATCTTGATATTATTTAACGATAAACTTATAAAATTATACTTAAAAGTTTGTGAAATTGTATACTATAATATTGATTTTTTTTAAATGTCAACGTCCTATTGATTAAAATCTAAAGGTTTTGTAAAAAATTTCATATAATAATATGCTTGAATACGTATTATAAATAAAAAAAAATGTGTGGTGAACAAAATAAAACATGAATTAAATACGCATGGTTGATTATTTTTATAAATATATTTATTCAATACCCAGCAATGCGTTGGTGGTAAATTTAATAAAAAAAATATTCCCCTCCAGCATATATTTATTTTCAACATAAAAGTAGTGTCATGTGCGTAATTTTCACCGACATCGATCTTCCACTAACACTTTAAATGTAATGAGGCTACTCCGATACCATTAAATAAATAATATTGTAAATAAACCACAAACTTTCATGTCAAAGTGTCAATGTTACTAAAGTTTCGTTGACATTTTTTATATACTAACTTCTCTCAAATGTCAGCCAAAAAAAAAGTAACCAATTCACAGGAGTTTGGGCGACAGCTAGGCGCAGGCATTGCCCTAATGTTGAGAGGTCAAGGACATTTCGGGACATCCCACGGCTAAAACAACTCTCTCCCTCCTCCTTTTTTTTTCTACTCATCTTTATTTGCACCTTAAAAATCGTATCCTCTTTGATACCTGGTCTGTTAATATCACAAGCAAAAAAAGTTTCACAGTCTCTACATGCTTACATTTTACTTCATATTTCTAACTCTGATCTCTGATAGTAGATTGAAAGTGACACTCTTTTTGAATGAGACTGTACTATACTATAAATAACTCTAAATTCAAAATCATAAAAAAAGTTACATTGAGATCGTCATAAAAATCAACCTAAAAATAAGGTGCGCATATAAACATTATTCTATAGTATACACTTGGATATTTTCAAAATTTATGATCCAATTTTGTAACTTGATTACTACCAGAAAGCTATAAATCGCTCGATACTAGAAAGTACTTAAACGTGTGACACATGATATTTGATTAAAATGAAGAATAAAAAAAAAAAAAAAAAAATCAATTTCCATGATATTTTTCTATTTCCGTTTATACCACTTTACATAAAATAAAATTTACAGCAGCACGCTATTATTATTTACGATTTTGTATTAAAATAACTATTTCAATTCATATTATTATAGAATATACGGTAAAAAACTAACGATTTCATATTAATTATTTACATTTTGACACACATAATGACGTCATATTAGTGGTCAGTGACTCTCATTATAAGCTAATGAGCAGAGACTATATCTGAGTAACGTATTTTCAGTAGCATGTAACACTGCAAGCTGTCAAAACAGAGATGGTAACGAAGAGGAGCTATAATATATTATAGTTTTTGGTATATATACGTATATACAACACCGCACAGAATGAGCTGTCAAATTCTCGCTGAAGTATAGAGCCGTCGTCAGTGATTACTGAAATAACAAGTCTTACGATTGACTTTTTTATTACAAAACTTTCAGGCAAAAAAAAAAAAAAAAAAATCAATCAATGAAAATAATACAATTAAAACAGAGTGGCTTCATTCTATTATATAAAAAAAAAGTTAATATAAATTATTATATAAACATAAAATTTAGTTATGAATAATTAATTTTTATAACTTAATAAAACACAAACTTATTTAATAATATTAAGTAATTTTATTGGCTTCTAATGTAATTTAAAAACTTTAGATAATAATTGGAAATATTGAAATGAGTGATAAATTTGATTTATTAATATAAAAATAATCTAAATCAATAACATTTCTATCGATAAAAAAGTATCACAGAATATACTTTGATTGATATTAAAATAAATTAAACTAAATTAATCAAAATATGCATGCAATGTTGGAAATCTAAATAAAAGATTCTTACTACATTTTCATCTGTGTAAATTACATGTAAAAATACTAATATATATATATATATATGTGTGTGTGTGTATATATAATACACATAAAATCATGCAAATATTGAAATCATGACCGATTGTCATTTAAAGAAATCAAATTTAAGTAAACAAAATATAATCTAAATCAATAATTATTAGTGCATTTTCATCAATGTAATTAGTCAATATATTCAAGAAGGTCACGTTATTTCTTGACAATCGAATTTCTATTGAAATTTACATAAAAAACATGCTCCCTTTAAAAATCCTTTTTTATATAAAAAAAATCGAAACATAAGACAAGAAAACACAGAACATCCGGTTCCTGAGGGAACATTAAATTAATTTCACTGTATAATGTCAAAGTCATGAACACTGAGAGGATTACTAATAACTTAATCCCCCGATAACAACACTACAAGTGTAAGACAGAGGGGGGGGGGGGGGGGGAAACGAAGAGCTGCGACTGTGATAGTCGTTATCATCAACATTACCAAACTCCTAATGTTGCAGATAACACCGCTAGTGCTTATCATACACTCTCTTAAGTCTTATACTTCACATTCTAAAGGAGCTGCTGATAAAAAAGTTAGTTGTTCTGTTTATGATTCGTTCAATAATTTATAATATTTAATTTACAAATTAGGTTCAATAAAACTATACTGAAGAGGCTTTACATGCATGGAGCTATATATTTATGTTATATTCATGTTGTGTTATATTTATTTTTTTTCTGATTTTTCACTACAAATTGAAGTAAAAAGATAAAATAATAATAACAAAAAAATATACCTTTAAAGCAATTAAAAACACTTTTCTTTTCTGTTTAGTTACACCTGGCTTCTCACAACGAAGATTATAAAGAAATTTGGCAACCTTGAGATGAGATCCACGCGCACGCATTCCATGACATAAGTACCGTTTGCTTCTCCCAAAACTTTTTAGAAGAAAAAAAAAAGTCTCATCTCCGCGTTTCATATCATCATCTCCTCAACAAAATAAGTATCAAAATTTTATAGTGAAAAGTTAGTATTCTAGTTCTTCTTTCTTCTGGGTTACGTAAACATTTGTGCATGATAGTGACTTAAGCTTATAAAATTGCAGGTGATATAAAAAATAACTAGGTTGCACCAGACATAAACATTTGCTTTAATCTTATATATACACCTAGAGGGGACAAGATAGTTAATATAGTAAATTTACCAAAGAAAAAAAATATATAATAAACTGTACACTCATGAAGCCGAGATATACTCGGTAGCTGAGATCACATAAAACATATGAGTGATCAATATAATATGAACTAATTTAATATGAAAATTTCTGAATAATTTTTAATGTCTATTTAAATTTTACATTTTTTTCTGTTATTAAGTCAAAGAATAGAAATATAAGATTAAAATATACTGGATATATGATTAATTATTAACATGGAAAACTATATTTTTTAACGATTACCAGTTTTTTTTAACACAAGTAATATAATAATGTATCGCATTTTTTAATAATAAAGTTGCGGAGAAGCGGGAGAATCAATAAGCTTAAAAATTCATCTAACAATCATATCTAACCCTTATGAAAAATCTGTATAAAAGAAAAAATCTGTAAAATTGCACACCATTTGTCCGAAAGGTGAAAAACACCTGCTTTTTCTTGTATTGCGTCATATTTTTCTCCATTCATTTTCTATAAATGCTTTTCTGTGATATGACCACTACTCAAGCTGCTGGACACTCTTGTGACGTCATCGTAGTTCTCTTATTGCAAGCAAGGGGGAGATAGGACGAGATATATATGATGGAGTTTCAAGTACCCTTATCAACAATGCTATCTACTTTTTATATCTGTAGCTTGCTTGCTTGTTCATCATTTCATACAAACTCGTCATCTTTTTGCGTTTTCATATATAAAAAATAGATAGAAATATAATTGTAATCAATACTTTCAAGGTTTAAAAAAAATGATTTTTTTTGTATGGTTTAATATGTAATTTGTGACGTAGCAAATTAAATTTCAATTTAGGTTTTAAATAATTTTTTAGCTGTAAAGTTATAAATAAAAAAAAATAATAATTAATATATACTTTTACTTATTTTATTTAAAGGTAAAAAAACTGCACTGGAATTGATTCTGGACACGCATTGTTGATTATTCATAATGCAGTTTCTAAATAATTAAAGAATAAACCCAGCACGCAAGCAGTTCTTCTATATTAATCATTTCTCTGTTTTTCATCCTGATGTTAAATGTTTTATTTCCACGCGATTGTATATATAAGGGTAGCAGACCAAAGTTATTATTACAATTTATCTTAAAAAAATCTATCTTATCACAAGACCATCTAAAATACATAAATACAAAGTATTATTTTTTATATATATAATTATTATGGAAAAAAGAAAATCAATTTATAATCAATCAAGAAAATAAAAATACGATTTTATTATTTTAAGTTAAATTTTTATCATATTTTATTATTTTACGTTAAATGCTGACTTTTTAGATTAAAAAATGAGGTAGCTTTGTAAACAAATAATATATGGCTCAGGTTTGGACAAAGAAAAAATAGTTCTTATAGCTGACGTTTGCATGGAAAAACATGGAACAATTTTTCATTAAATGAATGAATGGAAAGAGCTCAAAATTTGCTAGCATTGTTTGATTGAGGACACAAAGAGATATAAAACCTTCTGTTCTTGATAACAACAATCGGACAAGCAAACAGAACGCTGCTGGAGTGACTGATAAAATAACAGGATAGCTTCACACAGAACGCTATAATACATATCACGTCATAATGAAATGCACCAGTATATTAAGCATTTTCACTAAAATCAGTAATACTTTCATTATTTAAATAATACAACTGTGTTTGTCATAAAAAAAAATAGAGAGTAAATTTTTAGCATTACTCAATAAAGCTTGTTTGATTAATTAAATGTTATATAGCATTGAGGTAAGAATTTTTCAGATTGTGCATGTAATGTAATTGAGCAAATTATTTGTTTCTTATTTATACTATTGATATTATATCTTGTTTTACGACAAGTTTATATTTTGTATACAATCGAAAAGCAATAAAGATATTATGAATTATTTACATCATGTTGCGATTATTATTTTTTTCCAGGGCAATTTGTAAACTGAAATCGAACATCTTCCAAAATTTCTCTGTTGCAACATGTATCAAACTTGAAACTGTAAAGGTAATATTATTTAATTTTGTGCATACTTTTTATTAAAACCGGTAGAAGCTATTAACATAATTAACTAAAGTCCTTGGTAAAATTTCACAATTATTATTGTTGCCATGTAATTCAACGCTATATCCGCCCCCATATCAGCTGTATATATAGTCACTGAAATGGTGTTGCAATTTTTTAAAAGTCTATGAAAATATTTTATATTGTCGTTTCTTGTTGTTTCTTTTGTATTATAACTATTATGTGTAAAAAAAAAAGTATTGATTATCATGAATTTTCTTTTGAATATTGCTGTATAAACAATATGAAATGTTACGTTTTTCTTTTTTTTTTTAATATATTTCAAGTCATAAATAAAAATGCATGGTACAGTACATATTTTCAAATGTATAAAAAATGAAGTATACATACATTCATGCATGGTATTTAAAAATATGTTGATAATAATTTTTGCAGTAAAATTTTTTAAGTCTACTCATGCATGTATCCTGTATACTGGTGATAATTTTTTTCTTTGTTAATTATAATTCTAAAATAAAGTACGTGGCAATGCAGGAAATGGGACAGATAGTCACATACATAACGTTGTTTCACTGTTGTTACAGAACCAATAATTTTAAATGACCAAGTCTGCATTGACGTTGAAAATAATACCGTTACAAACAAATAATACGACGACAACAATACAGTACTTGCTCATGTTGAGATTCTTAGAATGTGAGTAACATGATCTTCCGGTTAAAAGCGTCTTTTTTTTTTTTTTTAATTTTATTACTATAAGAGTCATTACATCAGTCAAGTTATAATTAAAGATGCGCGTAGTTATCGTATGTACGCACGAAGAGAAAAAAAATCAAGTCCAAAAAAATATTGTTTCATAATTATAATTATGTATTTTATGCTTCACCAAGTCACTTCCTTGGCTTAACAACTTTAACAATAATCAAATATTATGATATATATTTTATATACATAAAATATAATATATATTTATATAATATATAAATATATTTATATAATCAAATATTATGATATATATTTTATATACATATTATATATCTGTGTGTGTAATATACTGTATAATTCATAATCTTTTATTGCCTTTCGATTGCATGTACAATATGTAGGAGGCAAACCGAAAATAACTATATAATATACAGTAATGAATAATGAAATAGTTACGTACAATTAGATTTTTGTATACCATTCATTGTTTCATGTGTGATTAACTTTTTTCTTTTTATTTCACTTTAATCTCAAAGCATTATTTGAATTATTCCTATAAAATAAACCAAACAAATACAGTCCTAAAAAATATGGGTGGGTCTGATGATTGTTGATGTCACATATATTAATATAAAATGTACTGCACGGAATATGCAACCTACCGGTATAGTAAGTTATGAATCTTTTAATTTTCATTTCAATGTGCATGGTTTAATTCAGTCCCTCCAAAAATACAATCAAAATTCTTAAAATCTGCATGATTTTCTTTAATACAAAATATAGTCTAAAATGAAGGATACTACATTTTCAAAACACAGTCAAAATACAGCGTATTATAAAACAGAATTTTATGATAAAAACAAAACAAACAAATATATTCTTGGCACATTGACTGATGTGAAAGTGACAGTTTAAAAATAGATTTGAAAACGATCCATAAAATTCTAAGAATAAAATATATCAAAGTCAAAAAGGTGTGCACTTCTTGGATTTTAAATGTTATTCGATTGCTCATCTTTTTTTCGACGATGACTGTAATATATTATAGCAACAGTAAATATCATATATTTTATTTTCCACTCCTTTCACCAACGTTCTTCACTTTTTCCCTGAATAGATTTATTTTTTATCGTTTTCAATTTTCCTTCTTTGAAATTTTGGATATATAAGTTCTTCAAAGCATATTTTTCTTTTTAGAGCACGCAACATATAATAGAACTAAAATCGACAAGCAGCTCTCTACATGATACATAATATACTTATTTAATATAATACTGCATCAAACGCATGCAGTCAGTATAAGCGATTTATAGATTTTTTTTTTCTACCTGCTTCTATAAGAACATACAACATTTATTTATTTTATGAAAAAAATAGAGGTTTGTTAATCCAGTGGCAAAAATTTCAGTATTACTGTACACAGAGTTAAAATAAGTATCTGTGTACAGGCATTAAAAATATATATTTTTTTATACTAAACCTACTAACTATAACAAGTGTCCCTTCAGTTTAGCACTTATAGTTTGTTTTTTGTACAATAGAGGCTATACCAAGGACGTTTCAAATTCTCCATCTTTTTCAGATGAATGACATTTCACAAGTTGTCAATAGCTTTTGCTTTTTACTTATCTGGAAAGAAAATTTGTCATATCAAGTTAACTATGAAAAAAATGTATGAATTTAATTGATTTTACGTGTTAAAAAATTAGATATGTTGAAACTGAGTAGAAAAAGGAGGGAAGAGAGGCCAACCGCCATCGTAAGAAGAATAAAAACTGCATGGTTTGTGTACTACATTCAGGGTCAAGAGTAATTTAGTACGCATAATTACATATAAAACTTTTTTTTTTACCAAACGTAGTTATGATAAAAATTACAAGCGTCTCCAAATTTACTTACATAACTTTATAATTGTCTTGGTTAAAATTTAGACTAATAAAGTGGGCATTATTGACCATTCATTTACCTTAGGGATACATTTAAATTAGAAATGAGGTATGTTTAACAACGTGTATGCAAACAATACAATATTTATCTTACATTTTCACTGTAACCATATAACATGCATACACCTCGGGACAGCACAAAAGTTTGTTTTTGACGTACGCGCTCTTATGAAGAAGTGATGAACTTTTTATGTTTCTTTTCACCTCTCCCAAAATTACAAACCTCCATGTTGAGTTAAAATAAAGTATTATTTTTGTGTCTGCAGCTCGAGTAAATCAAACGTCACCCATTTGTTTGATAAAATATTACAAATGTTGTAAAAATATAATTACAGTATATGCTATAGTGTCAATAGTGTTCATCAATAATGAAGTTCATGCTTTAAGAAATGAGTTCTATCGTTTTCATTATATATATAATAAAGTTAAACTAATAAAGTAAATGTACAGCAGTAATCAGATTTTGCAAACGGAGGACTTTTCATTCTGTTTCAGTTCTCATATATGAGTGTTTCAGTGTTTCACTGCAGAAAATGTATAATATATTTATGTTCTCATTTTTAACATTCGTTACTCCAGATTTAAAATTCACACACAAAAAATAATAATTATGTTTTCTTCACGCAAAGAAAACTGCATATATAATTTATTTTATATAATATAAGTTATAGCTGCTATATAGGATAAAAAATTTCAAAAAGCATTTTTATGTGCTAATGTTTGTAGATAATTCTTATTTCAAGAGTAGTTTATAAAACCTTGTTCTTATTTCACAAATTTTAAAGGACGTTTTTTATTTAATTATGTTATGCACTAAAGATTATTATTTTTAAAAGTAAAAACAAAAAACCATTTTATATAATTATGACCTTGCATGCATATTACAATTAATTGTAATGAAATTCAGTTTATCAACAAAATCTCCAGACAGTATATTTTATGAACTTTGTGCTTTATTAATTCCATTTAACATTTCAATGCACTCAGAAGATACACCTTTTGAGACACTACGAACGATATAACCCCTGGCTGGCTGTAGATTTACAATTTGGGGGAGGTGAGTCAATATAGAATAACAAATTCGCCACGACCAGACCCAAGACCTAGGCCTAACGTTAAAACTCATCTATGCAATAGATAATAAAGGTTGCATTTTTTATTTCATAATTAGAAAATATAAATAAAATTATGCTTTTCTGAATTTTTTGCAAAATTTTTTGGAGTGCGGGAACTAATTTAAAAAAATATATTTAAAATTTCTGAATTAGGGTGGTACTACCTGATTGGACCACCGTGACGTCATCAATAGCTAATCACAGCGCGAGAAAATGTCGTCACGGTTGTCCGACCATCCTAATTTAGATATTTTAAAATTAGTTCCCGCACTCCAAAAAATCTAAAAAAAAAATCAGAAAAGCAAAATTTTATATATATTTTCAAATTATGAAATAAAAAAATGCAATCATTATTATCTACTAAACAAAACGGAAGTAAAATGGTATATAATATTTAAGATGTTGCGAGGTGCATTATAAATATTTTTTTACAAGGCTGCTGTAATGACGTGGTTTAAAGTGGGTAATGGGTGTAATGACATTCCAGTAATCGCGCTTACGTAGCTTTATCACATTTAACTTTCACCGTGTTGACACAACTTCACATTTCTGTACACAAACATGTGTAGCATATTATGTACATACGTTGCTCTTAATTGTTTTAAAATATATAGAAGCAGAAGTAACCTTAAAATCTATAATATTGTATGTTAAAAATTAAACTTGTACTCCTTTATCATTAGAAAGGAACTAAAAAAATTAGTCTTTGTTATATTTATATAATATATAATAACAACAAATTAATACAGTACCATATGCCGTTATAAATTTTAAAATGTCGTTTCTAATAGAGCGCCATTATTATAAATAAAGATCCCCATTTTAACTACGCCTATTAAAACGGGATTATCTCGACAGATATTATGACCAATACTGAAATGTACTCTTTTGTCTTGGAAATCAACTTTGAACATTATTTATTTTACCGTGTGTATGTATAATAGGTAATAGCTTCAGCAATGTCAGCATATTAGTGCATAATACATTGATCTTCAGAAAAAAAATATATTTTATACACTGCAGGCTATTTATTATATTTTTAAGGACATATTCAAAGTTACGGATTGTATACCGCGACGGTGTTGTAATCGTTATCCGCTGCAGAAAATTGAGTACAAGTCATAGTTCACCTGTCGGTATCCAGTACCGGTATGCATATAACAAACTCACCGGCCAATCAACAATTAAATTAATAACAATAAATTTAGGATTAATCCTGAATAAAACGATTGAATACAAATTTGCATACTATCTAACCTTGCAGGCAGAATTCTGACTGAAGAAATAAAACAGCATTATACGCAATAACACGAGTCACATGTAAAAAAATCATAATTACTAGGAAACACTTCGCATGAAAACAACGTTAAAAAGGACCAACTTGGGAGTTAATACTCACGTTATATTGATGGAGTACTGCAGAATCAGGTTCAGTGAATGTCACAAAGAGTTTTGCACGATTAATTAACACAAAATGACACAATCGAGAAGAGTAAAGTGACGTTTGCGGTGCTATGTGTTGACGAACACACGCCGTACACTCGCGTCTCTCGCTCACTGAAAACTTGGCGGCCGCTCCGCTCTCGCCTGCGTGTCTTTCTTCCCCTTCTTCACCTTCCCCTCCTCTCTCAGCTGTTCACCTCCCCTCCAACCATTCTCATTCGCCGCGTACACGGGTACCCGTCAAACTATAAAAAATTAGTGTTTAGATACACAATAAAATATTTCATTAATATTTTAGCATTATCAAATATTAGTGACATTAATATTAAATTTGTATCTAACATTAAGAGAAGTTGAAAACAGAGCTTGCTGTATTGCAATCATGGGAACATTTTTTTTTACTATAAATTTATTATGCTCTCAGAATAGAACAGTGCAACTCGCTTATTTGTGGCTCCCTTTTCTTTAGACATCACTGTGGTTCATGAATAAAGGTAGATATGTCCGTCTTGATACAGGTTTTCTACAGTCCCTTTCAGTCATCAGTCAAACCTCAGCATATAATATATACTCTTTACTCAGCTTTATACTCTCGGCCTTTAATTTCAATTTTTAATGCATACTTTTTTTACCATAATTCTTTCAACTTAGTTTTTTTTTTTTTTTTTACAAGGATACACCCCTGATAGATTTGTCTGCTGAAGGTCAAATATATTTTGAAAAAAATACCCATGTAAAAGAGCAACAGTGACGGGTCGCCTTCTCTCTCCCCTCTTTCTTTCCCAAAAAGATACCTTGAAACATATTGAATTATCATTATATTATTTAACGCCCAATATAATATACAGTATGACGCAGGCACGAACCCAGGGAGGGAAGGAGGCGATGGGGGCGATCGCCCCCCCCCCCCAAAGGTCCCAAAATACAAAAATACATTCAAGGTGTTGCCACCCCCCACTTGTCACCCCCCTCCCACTCTAAATTTTAACATTGCGGGATAGGGCCGCGAGCTGGATCCGCCCCTCTCGATCCTGTACTAATAAATATATTAAATTAAAATATACAAAAAGTGGAAAGGAGAGGTGAAAAGTAGGTAGAAATTAAAACAAAATAATATCCTGGATAATTATTTTAACTGGCAACATTGTAAAAGGGAAAAAGTAAAATTTATGTAATATATATGACGAGCCGACGGTTCAGTAATTTTTGTAACCAGTGTAGCGTGGCGATTCGTATCATATTGTCCAACTTCCGAACAATAACTACCATATCAATGGGAAGTGGACACGTGAAAAGAGTTATTTTATATTTAAGGGGACCAAGAGAAAAAACTTCGTACATATTTCCGTAAATATGAAATGTGGAAGTTGTTATTTTAATGCATGGAGAAATAATATTTTTAATTCAATAGTTCATAATGTTGTGGATCGAACATTGTGTATAACTTGCGATCTGTACACACTCTGTACAGTATATGTACATATAATATATATTTTGATTTGATTTGATACTAATTTAATACATGATGATGTTATAAATGTCCTATAATATTATGCATATTTTTTGTCATATAATCAACGTAAGTATATTATTATATACCTTTAATTGTATATAATAAGAGTATTAAGAATATAAAGCAAATAATGGTAAACGCCTTGTTTTTCTGTTGTTTACTTTATAATATATTATGTAATTAAAAAGGAAAAAAAAATGAATAAGTAATAGAGTCTGACTGATTCCATGAAAATTAGTATTATATTATACAACAAAAAATTTATCATAACTTACACAAAGACTATGGCTGGTAAGTGTTTTGTTGTAAAAAAAAAAATCTATATTATGTCATTTTTCTGCTGCATACATTGGATTGCAGTTGAAGAAGCCCCCGGCAATCAAACGGTTCTCATATATAAACATCGCAGGTAAAGCTTATTTTGTAATATCGATTCTAATAGTGAATATTATAAACATTTCATTCCATTGTATCATCGGGGAGTTTTACACAGTGTTATAAATTATAATATATTATGTAATTAAAAAGGGAAAAAAATTTTGAATAAGTAATAGAGTCTGATTGACTCCATGAAAATTAGTATTATATTATGCAACAAAAAATTTATCATAGCTTACACAAAGACCATGGCTGGTAAGTTTTTTGTTGTAAAAAAAATCTATATTATGTCATTTTTCTGCTACATACATTGGATTGCAGTTGAAGAAGCCCCCGGCAATCAAACGGTTCTCATATATAAACATCGCAGGTAAAGCTTATTTTGTAATATCGATTCTAATAGTGAATATTATAAACATTTCATTCCATTGGATCATCGGGGAGTTTTACACAGTGTTATAAATTATAAAAATAGAACATACACAAAAATAGGTTTGTATATTAAAGCTCCTGCATTGTGTGTATAATAATATGCAGTTCAGCAATAATATATATATTATAATTAGCGTAGTGACTCAAGTTAACTAGCCTCGAGTAAAAAATAACATTGTACGTGTGCATGATTGTATACAATTTTATTGGCATTGGCATCGATCTGCAGTATATAAATAAACTCAATGAAATAATAAAATTTTATTTAAACAGGTGCAGATGTATACAAAAGCATTACACTTGCTAACAAGAGCTATCATTAAAGAAATGTTGTATATAATGTTTGTACCTCCATCTCGAGCAAATTTCAGTTACTTGGTTCTGCATCTGATGGTTTCATATTAAACTTTATGTTATAGTTTATAGTTCTTTATATTACGACATCACAAGAAAAATGTTGTTGTACCTTTTTGAATGTATAAATTTGCAATATGTAACAAAGAAATAACGATTTGCTTGTTGTTGATTGGGGTAGGTCACGGAGGTCACTGACCCTAAGGTCTTTGTTGTCTCAGAGAGCTAATTTGACCCCACTGTGACATGTATGTGAAGCTCTCTCTCTCTCTAGCAAAACCATATGTTTGCTGGCACTACCGTTCCGTCTGTAGTAGCTCTTTGTCTTTCGTGTTCTGAATTTACAATCATATATTATATATGTGACCAAGTTACAGAAGAAGGTATTATATAAAATTATCTCAACCTTTTTGCTCAAATTATATCATTAAAAGAAAATATCAAATTGCAAAAAAGCACTTTATGATAAAAGGTTTTATAATTAGGATTCTTAAAAAGAGGTTTACATTTTTTTTTTTTTAGTTGAAAAACGAATTATGACAAGATGATTATCTGCTTTAATTTTCTTAAGAAAAAAATGTGAAGTGCAATTTTAGTCTTTTCCACAAAAATGGAAAATTTTAATTTTTTATCATGAAGAGATAATAATCTTAATCAAATGAAAACCTAGAAGATAAAAAAAAATAATAATGTTGGCTTGCCAAAAAGAATTTTTTAAACTCATCTGCTCTTATAAAGCTTCAGCATAATTAATTTAGCCTTTAATATAGTTTGTTATATTTAATAACTTTAAATTATAATTTAATTTTAAAATTTGAAATTCAAATGTAATTAAAATTAGTCACTGAAATGTATATAGCTGACTTGGATACATATTTTTAACTAAATACACTGTATGTTAAAATAGCACAATAAAATGACTGTATATAGTGAGTTTTCCTTGATGTAATCCTTAAACATTTTTTTTGTTGTTTTTCTTTACAAATTGAGAGAAAAATTGGTTAACAATAGTAAATTTTTCAGATAATATATCTGCCCTGTGTTTATATTTTCTGCACCCGATCGACCTTATGTCGATCCCGCCCATAAGAAAATCAGATGCAAAAAACATGCACAGTTCAGGGTTTATTAACAGGCCTATTTATTTTACTTTACGATAATGAAACATGCAATACTAATATATATATATATATATATATATATATATATATATATATATATATATATATATATATATATATATATATATATATATATATATATATATATATATATATATATATATATATATATATATATATATATATATTATATATAACCTAGTTTTATGAAACTCAGTTAAACCGTAAGACACATGGGAAATAGTTGATTTACGTGTTTCCTTATGCATGGGAAATGACCGTTAATATAAAATAATTGAGGTTTCACTAGCGCCATTACGTTATGTGCTCTGAAGGGTGAAATTAGGGACTATATTATATACATTGACTCACGATTAACAATCAAAAGACATCATTACACAGATATTATAAAAAAAATGGGTTTGTTACAACCGACTTTGTTTCGAGAGAACATTTTTTTTTTGTTTAATAATTTTAATAATAGATTTTTTTAATTTATTTAATTTTTAATTCTAAATATAATCTTTATGTTGAATTACAAAATTTTTATATAGGGTTCTGAAAAATAATGTTTTTTTAGATAATTGCATTGCTATAATTAATTAAATTCAACTGGTCCTTTGTAATGCCGGCTACTTATTTATAGTAATCTGTACTGTATATAAATTAAACAAATAAAACTGCGTTATTGTACCTTTTTGCATACAATAGTGAAGTTCATTTCAAGCTTTCTAGTGCACAGTCGTATTTTTTCTATCTCTAACTTAAGTTTATCGTTAAATTTTTATTTATATATAAATTCAACACAGAGAAACTAATAAAATAATTTCAATTAACCATTCATGATGAAAAAACTATATTATATATTTATGTTTTTAGTTTTTAGCAATTTAATTTTTAATTAAATTATATTGAAAAGTGTTTCTTTGATGTTGATTAAATTTGTATTATTAGAGAAAACTTAATTGTGATTTTGATTAAATGAAGTAAATTCTATTATGCATGCACTATAACAATAATGTTAAAATGAGGGAATATATTACGAGAGAGAGAGAGAGAGAGAGAGAGAGAGAGAGAGAGAGAGAGAGAGAGAGAGAGAGAGAGAGAGAGAGAGAGAGAGAGAGAATAGCAAAATGACAGAGCTAAAATAGTATAATCAAAGCAAAAAGCATTTTACATTTTTCCTTTGTCATATGATGTACATGCTATAAAATTCGATTACATGGACACACTATTCAAAATTCGATTATGTCACAACAAAAACCTATATGTAAGCACGTACACTGATATGATATTACAAGAAGAACAAAAAAAATCACCATCAATGTTGTTGACTTTGATATGTTTTACATACGTGATGTATTTTGTAAAATGTTACGTTATAATAAAAAATATTCACATGTAGAACGATATTTTTTAGCATGCAAATTTCCTGTATTGATGTCATAATATATTTTGTGAGATATAAAAATTGATATTTGAAAAATGATCGTGATATTATATTGATTCAAATCATTTGTCACATTTTTGTTGCTTCATGCTTTTATGTAAATTTATTTGTATACAATATTACTGCATTGATTCAAAAGTCATTGTAATTTATTTTCGGAGGTTTAATTATTATATTATGAAATAGATTAATATTATAATATACTTTTGCAATTGAGTGCATTAAATAATACATGTTCTTAAATGTGCAGTTTTGATTTTAAAGAATTTATAATTTTATTTGATCTGCTTAATTAAATTGCACATTTTAAGATAATATATAACAATATAATAAGCATTTAATATAAATCTCTATTAACACGGCAATATAAAATACAGTATAGTTAATGAACTTTAATTAAAGAAAGTGTTTGCGTACTTTTTACAATACAGACCAGACAATACACTAATTGCAACATAAAATATTATAATGCTGCTTTTACATAATATATTACTGTATATAGTGTATATATATGGTATTTTATTTGTGAGGTTTGTTAAAAAATATATTTGATATAATTTTAAGTAATAGTTTCATCTTCTTCCAGCAAAATGTAATCTTTGTATAAAAATGAACCCAAAATGACATGCGCAACCTAAAATAAAAGCATCTCTATTTTTTGAGAAAAATATAAAATTTGAATAATTTTTTTAAAGCAACAAAATTTAGTTCAACATAAACAGCACGATTTTTTTTTATATAGATATATAATTTATGAATTCAATGAATGACCGTATAACGTATACAATATAATCTTATATAAAATATATTACAATCTTCTTGTGCAAGAGGTTATAACTTAGCCATCAGAAATGTAAAAGGAATGTATTATAAATATAAAACAAAAGACACAAGGGTCACGTGAGCATATAGGGACAAGATGTTACAAGGGCTGTTAGGCAGAAAAGAGGGTCCGGGCTGATAAAGACACTGCATGAATGTGCAGTTAAAGCGTATTGACTTTATCAAATCAAAGTGTACGGTAGGGAAAATGCATTGATAGGAATGGAGCATTCAGAATAGGGACATTAAATGTAATAACATCGGATTAAATTGAAAACAAGTTGCTGAGTAAACTTATTGTTAACTGTATCAAAAAAGGGGGACTGAATGACACTGTAGCATATCTTATATATACATTATATACTCGTACGAAATTTAGCTTATTGCATTCTCTGGAGATGTGATAAAAATAACTATTTGGAGACCGAAACTTTTCTATAATATGCTCAATTTTTGTTACTACAAATCGGAATATGAATGAAATTGAGTTATCCTCATATTTGTTCTGTACAACTATTATTTGTCTCCTGAAAAATTCTCCACGATTTAAAAATTTGAGAAAAGATTTCTAATTAAACTTATCTCTAAATTAATTTATTTAAATGTGTTAAATTTGGACTCGATCTCTCTACAAATATTTAAAAAATAAACAATATTTAAAGGTCAAATAAAGTTTTGTGAACTATATCGTTCATTGTAAATAAAACTACCTACATATAATATATTTTCTTATTTTAAAACTAAACAAAAAATATTGTATTAGCTACGTTATTTTTTATTTTCTTTGTTATTTTTCAATTTCCTTTTTAAAAAAATACACCAATAGAGAGCAGCTTGCCGTAGGACATTCATCCAACCAAGTAAAGGACACTATATAATAATATTGCCCAGGCATAATAACAGAGATATCTCTTTAATAGTTATATTTTATTTTTTTATATAAACGTGTTGAACAATGAATAAAACAGCTAAATAAATCAAAGCTGAGCGATATACCTACATAAATTATTGATAAAATTTATTTTCTACCCCTTGTTCAATGCATACATGATGGTGAATCTTCTTAGTTTTGAAATGTTCACAGAGAGTTTAAAATTAAATTGTTATGTTGCATCTAATAAAATATGGTACTGGAGTGTCTGGAGTGTAAATGTTTCAAATAATTTATATAATTATAATAGACGACTTGCAAAACCCCATTTTTAGCAAAAAGTAAACAAACAAAAGTGACCCCACAGTTCATTAACTTCATTGTTGTTTTGATTATGTGTATAAATTTTGCTTATACATTGGACCTTATGGGAAATTGACAATTTTCACTCACATATTTCAATATGTTACAAACCTACGATTCTAAATATAAAAATGTCATCAGAATCTGCAGTTTTTGGCCATTTATAATGCTGAAATGCGTATCAGAAGAAGTTTTCTTTACTTTAATATGGTAAATTTCATATGATACCAAATCAGCAAATTGCATGGGGTAAGATACGTAACCAAGGAAGCTCCAGATTGTTGATTATTGCAACAGTTAAAATCAACAAACTGGAGTTTGCCTAGTTACGTATCTTCCCCCATGCAATTGGCTGATTTGATATCATATGAAATTTACCATATTAAAGTAAAGAAAACTTCTTCTGATACGCATTTCAGCATTATAAATGGCCAAAAACTGCAGATTCTGGTGACATTTTCATATTTAGAATCGTAGGTTTGTAACATATTGAAATCTGTGTGTGCCATGAAAATTGTCAATTTCCCATAAGGTCCAATGTATTAGCAAAATTTATACACATAATCAGAACAACAATGAACTGGGGGTCATTTTTGTTTGTTTACTTTTTGCTAAAAATGGGGTTTTGCAAGTCGTCTATTAGTAGTAGAGGTAAATTCGTTTCCAAATGTTACTAGAATATAATCCTCCATCACTAACCAATCTTAATTGCCAAGTTAAATCCCTATATCAAAAAAGTAACTCAATAATTTATCCACACTACTTCTCTATAGAGATCCCTCAAAATTTTTTAAGCATTTCTCTGATTGGTTCGATCTATAAAACACTTGCAAATGACAAGGAAGCCTATAGAATAAACATAATTAAGAGACTTTGGCGAGTACTCAACTACTTATAATTGTATACTAAATAATAATTTGAACTCTCATTGAAATTATGAAATCAGTAGATAGTGCATGCAGGGTCGGACTGGGCTCAAAGGGTCTACTGAGCAAACAGGAGTACGGGCCCATATCAAGAGTCTACTTGACCCTAGGGGGCATACTTTTAACGTTGTAGGGGTCTCTCAGCCGAGGGGGCCTACTGAGCGATCGCTCACCAACTCTTATGGCCAGTCCGAGCCTGAGTGCATGTGTGTAACTGTGAAGGCCAAAGAATAATTATCAGAGTTTGTAATTATTTACAGTTCCTTTAAGCAGGGTGTGCTTTTATATTTTTCCTCCCTAACATTTTCAACTCCTATATTTCATATATTTTTTTAAACGGTCCAGATTTTTCTGCAGGATGCTGTTATGTACTCTGTAGCTGATTGTGACGTTCGGAACAGATCGCAGTTGTAACTTTGACACGTCCAGGCAGTAAAGCGCCGCCCCTGGCGCCAAGACTGATTGCCGTTATCTACACGTACCGCTCGAGGGTTCGAGGACCGCCATCAATGTTGATGTCGGTATCGTCAAGTACGCACTTCCTCGCCGCTAATTTCATAATATATGCAAGCAGAGCTGATTTGTTGTGTAACTTGATAATTATGACACATGTGAGTAGTCCAGGAAATAGATAGGATTTTTTTTTTTTTTTTCATTACTTAAATTTTCTTAGAATAACAGTTGTTGATCATACATTAATAAGTTGCGAGAAAATTGTAATATGAAATTATTAAGTGTTAACAATATGTAAACAATATCGTAGGAAGAACTATCGAAAATAATCTAAGCAGGATAATTGATATTTACTATGTGTCGTAAAAAAATGCTATTTTTGGATCATAAATAACAAAAGTATATAATAACTCAAATCAATCATGAATGTGACATTTTGTAAGATAACACATAAAATGTAGAAAATGCATTTTTCAAGTTTATATTTCAAGTGATATTATTGATGCTGATCATGTCCTATAAAACAACCACGAAACTTTAAGCAAATAAATCACTTTTTTCTCTATACATATAAAGTTTTTGTCACGTTCTAGAGCACCGAGTTATTCAATATCTCACACATGAATGTCACTAGTGCAGCAGCAGTCTGCGATTGTTGTTGCTCTCAGAAATAGACCATCACGAGATCGTGCACTACAGTGTCTCACGAGTGTATGAAACTTCGTAAGACGACATAATATCTCACCTAGATACTTATTATTGTTTGTTATATATACAAACTGTACTAACTGTTTTAACTTGTTTGTGGGAATATTGAATATGCATGTTACTGTTGTTATAATGTTACATATAATAATAACGTACACTTTGAATCATTAGGAACGTTATGGTTGATTTGCCAATGCAGCAGGTATAATTTTGACAAAGAATCTGATTAGCATCATTATTTTATCTCAGTACCAAAGTATATAATATGTTAGCAATTTTTGGTAGAGTTAAAACACGTTTATAAAACAAATGTCTATATATAGTAATTAATATATTATTGGGAGTTTGTGAAACTCCATGCATGGATATTGGAACGTTCAGACTCCCTACTAGATGTGTACATATAAAAATATATTTTTCATAAATTGAATTAAATTATAAATTTTGTTATACTAGAAACTATCAAGTATTATATAGTCAATAATTAGTCACTGTTACATAATTAACATCAATGAGAAAGCATAACAACATAAAATGACAATATTGAACTATATTAGTATAATAATTTATTGAACTCAAACTCATCAAAATAGTTTTGATAATTGCATATAGTAATTGACAATATATAAAACTATAAGAGGTTTACATGAACAAAACTTTAAAAGGAGTACATTTTTTACTTACAACCTTTCCGAAAAACATTTAAAACTAAACAAGACTTTCTTATTGTTATTTCCTTGTATATATGTATGTATAATTTTTGTCAGCTAAACTTCTCTTTGAAATTCAATGGTGAAAAACGTCATCATATATGTCACATAACATCATGATCTATCACATGAAGCCTCGGAGTAGCAGGCCTATCTGATGATTGCCGCGATGTCTATTCCAAGAGGCGTCGGGATCGATTCAAACTTTTCTCTCCCTCCCACTTTTCACCCCTTAGCTTGCCAGTTTCGATCAGAATGGGATAATCCCCTTGGAGTTTTCTCTCTCTCTACTTCCTATTCCAACTCAAGCCTAACTAGAAACTCTTTCTTCATAATCCCCAGAGCCCATCTCTTATATTTTCCTTCACATTCTTGTATTCAGCATATATGATGACAATCTTCCATTGGTAATATTCTTTGGGTATTCACCTGAATACATAAAATGTTGAACCACATATTTACAATTTACAACTCTAAAAAAAAAAAAACTGTTGTATCTTTTACCTACAAATCTTTTCACTTATTGAGGCAATATTTTAACATAAAATCTAAGCAGCCGTCATGATTTTTGTACATGAAAAGAGGGGCTATTGGCAAAGAACTTTTAGCATAGATTTTAGTCTAGAATTTTTAGTACCAGACCAGGTTTAGTGCTGGAATTTGAGAGTACTAAAAAATTCTATACTATATGGTCTAAAATAGATGCACAGGTTTATGTACATATATTTATTTTTTAAGTTCTTTTTTAGGCTATAAAATATTATGTGCAATGCGTTGAGATCATCAACTATATATAATTTGAGGAAAAAAAAAACAATCAATAATCTTTTCATGTGTGACTGCTTTAAAACTGTACATTTTAGTTAATATAATTATATTATTTTTTGGGGAAAAAAGTTGATGAAGTGTCATATAAAAAATAAATAATAATAAAATTTTATATCGAATATTGATGTTTTTATTATACATTGAATTTCAATAAAAAATATTCTATTTGCTCGAATAAATTTGTTTGATTTTCAACTAAATAAAATTTAGTTAGATTTTACAGCCGTGCAGAATTTCGTACGGATAAAAACAACTTAAATTACACAGTATAAATACACACTTGAAACTCCAGTGAACCGAATTAGTTTTCCTTAATTGATTTTGAAATGAATGGTGCATTTAAAAATTACTTTGTTAATATTTTTAAAGGATATAGTATTATGTATATAACTGAAATAAATATAAGTAAAATAATATACCCTAATACAGTAATATAGTATAAATACGGTATTAATTATATTTCTTTTGATACTTTTGCATTTTGTAAAACATAAATAAATTTATTAATTAAATTTAATATCAAATGCTAAAAATGTAGTCAAGTGTAATATATTGTTTTATAGATGGATTGATTGGTTGGTATTTTGGGGCAATTGACACATTTTGGTCATGAATGCCTTCAGAAAATTGTTTTATATTATTATATGTATAGTCTTTTTTTAATAAAATATAGCAGCTACTTATTTAGCATAAATTAAGCTTTGTTATCAAATTTAGCACTTATCAAAATTTCTACACAGAAATACATGTTGTAATTTCTTTATAATTAAAGTTATTATAAAAATACAAAATAACAATTGTAAATTAAATCAACATTAAACTTTTTTCTTATTAATTTATTTTTGGTAATTTCAATGCTGAAATTGAAAAGTTCCAAAATTTTCCCAATAAAGTCACGTAACCTTTCCTCCAGATGGTCAATGTGACGTCATAATACGTGTTGATGTTATCGTCCTAACAACATGGCGGCTGTACAGAATTTTAATTAGAAGTATATACCGCAGCTAGAGGTGGCTCCAGCAACACGTAGCTATTATTAGGCTTATGACTGCGATATAGATCAGGTTTTATGTGACATTTATTATTGTTTTGTTAGCACGAGTCGCAACACGTCACGAATGAAGACGAACGACCTGGCACGAACAGAAGTGGGGGATCTAATGAAGAACGGTCTCCACGTGCAGTACTTGATTTGTACACGGAGAAAAATATTAACTTGTTATTGTGATTAGAACACTAGAAAGGGGCATTCACAAAGCCTTAAGGCCACAATTAAAAGGCTTAATAATTTAAGACCAGAAATTTTGGGTCTAAAAAACACGTCTAAAATCAAGCTTTAAATTATCGAGCCTTAAATGTGGCCTTAAGACTTTGTGAATGCCCCTTTAGAGGTCTTACGGTGGTCAAGTTTAGACCTTTTAAGGTCCATTAATTTATTAATTATTACATTTAATCACATGGGAGAGATGATCAGCAAAATAATGGATGTAATTATTCACATGAATTATCCAGAATATTATCCAGTTTTCTCAGAAGTAACTGCATATTGAAATGAAATGGCACTTAACAGAGAGGTTAGTGATAAAGTTGGATAAATTCGTTCATGAATCGAGCTCATGTTGTCTAATTTAACTGAGGGAACGTGGATAATTCACTCAGGATGGTCGATGACAGAAAATACCTCCCCGATTAGCCCATGTTGACAAAAAATCAAAGCCATTGCATTGAGATTTGAACTCGTTACCATCTGTCAAGTACCGTCAGTCAAGGGTATAGGAAAGGGTGACTCATGTACCTCGATGTTTTTTTTTAAAAAAATATTTATTTAAAGTTGATTTGAAGTTGATCTTACAATTTGTTCACATTTCGTTTATTTTATTTTTTTATTTTTTTTTGTTGTTGTCCAGTTAATAACTTCATATGTTTTTCCTGTATATTTAATGTATCATCAACACCACTGGGAATAATTACGAGAGAAACATTTTCTGACTTAATTATTATTGAGTATGTTTTGCTTCTAATTCCTATATATTAGTGTATTTGTGTTTTAGTGTGTTGTAGTAAATACTGATCCCCTCATTGTATACCCTCGATGGGGTTTGGGATTATACCACAAGAACAATATTACACAATGTAGAGAAAACACATGTAATTGCGTTCATGTTAGCTTAACAATGTTTACCTCAATAATGATATTGGGTCCTAATTGAATATCAATTGGTGATACTGCTCTCTTATATCCATCAAAGCAAAAATTTAAGAGAATTTGATGATATAATTAATTTAATTAATGCAGAAGTTTTTTCAGTGTAAATTGTATAATAATTAAGACAAAGTCCTGGGTGATGTAATAAAACACAGACAGTGGAAGGAAACATTCAGTAAATTAAAAAATTTAAAATTTATTCTTGCGTGTAAAAACAAATGTCGGGTTTTCAAAAGGTGGGTGTATATTATATGTAAGAACAACGCGTTTCAACTTCCAATTAAAAATCGTGATGAAATTAAAAAAATATCACACCTGAACTTAAGTACCATCATATTGATCGCAAATCGTAATACCATATTTATTAATAAGTTATGTAATGCATATAATTTAACGTCACAATATGTTTTAATGGTCATTTTATGTAACTGAATCATTCATTAATAAACAATAAGCTAAAATTTTAAGATGTAATTATTTTCATCTATATTAGTTAATTAGAAATTTTGGGTGATGACTTGTACCAGAGAATATATGATAGAAAATATTTAAATTCTTTGGTTATACTGCATGTTTTATATACCAGTTTCAAATTCATAGTAAGGTGCAGTAGAGATTACAGAGCTTTGTGTCTGTGAGGGGGGAAAAAATGGGTACAGTAAAAAAAAAAAAAAATGTGAAAATTTGAAATACCTATTCTATTTATATAAATTTTATAAAAAGCTAGAGTATTCTGACAGTACAGTATGCCTCAAAGACGGATGAACTATGTGAGTGTCTGAACTATTGATGTGAACATCTTGTTATAGTATGACATCTCAAACTTTGATATTACGTGTAAAGATGAGTCATTAATTAATAATAATAGCAAACTTTGAGAACCATTAATATGAGTGATAAAATTAATTAAGATTGAAATAAACTAAATTAAATGAAGAATTATGAATATACTAGATTTTAATTGCTCTACTAGAGCATTAATAATTTTGAGAGGTAAATGATTCATTGACGCGGATAATTTTACAAGCAAGTGAAGTTGAAGCATAGTTCAAGTAGTTTTACCGCAACATTGATTTCAACTCCTTTAGCAAGAGAGCTATGCATAAGTAAGTGGATGCTGCATAATAAACTAGGAGATGAAATTCCTTTGTTGAGCTCTATTACGTCGATCCCAGCAGCAGCAGTCTTTACTCAGGGTGTAACTATAGAGAACAAAGCAATTAAGTTCAAGAGGTGAGTCTAGGATGCATTACTTAGCAACGAAATAAAGGAAATTCTTTGAAATAACAGAGAAACGATGTGACCGAAAATCGTAAAACAGACCAAGTGAAGATTTGTTCATATACTGTTGGTATAATTAAGAATATCTTGACCATTGATTGGTGGTATATGAAAGGTGTAAATTGTCAAATTTTAAAATCATGTTCTATAACCAATACGCGTACTCCCAGGCTCGGACTGGCCATAAGGCTGGGTCAGGGATCTGACTGACCTCTCTAATTTTTAACACATAGAGCATACAAAAAGTGGACTCAGGCTCCTTTTCAGGTGGCCCCTGCTGACTGTAGTGCCTACATGACCCTGACTGGCCCCTAGCTTCCCAGTCCGAGCCTGTGTACTCCCCTCATATTTACCTGAATACTTTGTACATTATATACAGTACTGTATTGATTGGTTTAGTTAGGTCTGAAATCAGCTCATACACTTTTAATTAAATGTTTTGCAACAAAAACTTTTGTATGTAACAAGTTCCATGTTAAATATATAACTGTAAAAAAAAAAATGCAGTAATACACATTTTTAATTATAAATGTTGTGATAAATTTATTTATGATTATGATCATAATTATGTTTGCATAAAAATTAATTGATATTTAAAAATTTGGTGACAGAAATGTTTTTTTGTCAAGGCTATTTTCTCTTATATTACATAAATATATATTAAAGTATCGAAAAATTAACATTATTTTAGTCTGCATTTGATTAAATTAATTTAAATTCTATTTTTTCATTTACACAATTCATCAAATTTGTCAAAATACTCCTGAAATTCTCTCCTTATTAACTAACAAAAATTTGCAATCACATATAGACAACAGTACTGTATTATGACTGTTTTTAACTTCATATTGTGAACACTGAGGTATGACATAATCCACACACATGAGCAGTTAATTAAGTTATTTTCAATGTTATACCCTCTTCATATACTACCTTGACTAAACTAGAAATGTTAGTGACAGCTTCATCATCATCTAAGCTTGATTCCACGTGTGTTACACTTCATGTCAGTGAAAAACCTGCTGACGTCACGAAGTCACAAAATTGACTCACAACTTATAAGTCAATAAAGGTGTGCAGTTGATTAACATGTAACTCTCATGATGAGAACTGCACACATTTTGGGATACGATAGTATATAAGCACCGTAATCTTATCTTCAGTCATAGAATGCTTATTGAACACAAAATTACTGCAATACAAATAAAACTACCCAGGAGAGCATCAATAATTTATTATAAAATTTGGCATCTTGATACATTATATTCTTTATAACAAATTATAATGAGCACAATTTAGTAAGGAAGATAACCAGGTTAACCACGGTTCTCAATGACGCTATAAAAGTATATTGTGGGTGAGAAACTTTGTTATAATTCTAGATCAATTCTTCTTTAATCGTATACCCAAGAAGCCTCTTTCATATTATAAACTAACGTAATTTATTGTTACCTCATCAAAGCAAGCAATGAAACAACCTTTTTACATTATTTTTACGCGTACTCAATTTTTTAGTATAGTTAAGTAAGTTAAGTTTGTTTTAAAATTCGAAAAGTGCAATAATAATATATTATATATACGCATTTTTAAAAAAAATCAGATTATCGTCTTAAAAATTAAAAATATTAACTAATTTTAAACAAATACATTTTGAAAATCATCTCTAAGCATTATATCATGATTTAACAAAGGGTGAGATGCCAGTATAATGCATGCACTTACCCAACATAAATTCTCTCTCTCTCTCTCTCTCTCTCTCTCTCTCTCTCTCTCTCTCTCTCTCTCTGGCAACACTGACATTAGAGCGATAATCAAATTGTCGAGTTCAAACTACGGCTTTTGACTATGAAAATCTAATTGGTTGCAACTATAGCAAGTGATAGGTTCTCTCTATTGATTATTAGAACTCAGCAAAGTGAACATTTATTGGTCACAAAATTTAATTTGTGCAAAATTGGATAGAGTAGAAAATAATGTAGTAAAATTTAATTAATAAAAGAAAGCAAATTGTATTTTAAATTTTAAACATATGATTTTTAGAGTCAGGATATTACAGTCACGCATGCATTATATTATTAAAAGGAAGTTTTTAAAAAAAAGTTTTCTTGTTTTTTGTCTGCATTGCAGCTATTGCATGTCCACCGAAATTCAACTGGATTTTTTTCGCACAATAATAAATGTTGAAACGTAGAATATACCGGTAGTTGACTTTTCATTTTTTTACTGTTTTTGTTGTTAAAAAAGGTTAAAAAGGACACATTCATGCATAGTGGTAAAAATAAATTTACGAAGCACATTAAACTTTTGATAGCAGCTTTTAATCTTTTTTATATATTTATTTTTTTCATTTTACATTTTCGTTTAAGTTTGGTGTCACTTTCATTACAATAAATTCTAGACTTAAAATTTTCTGTGACAAAAATTACAACTTTTGGGTATCTTTTAATAATTGTATCCATTTTAAACTAAATATATTGCTAAAAGAAAAAAGTAATATTAACTTTAACCATATTTTTACTGACCTATTTTTTAATTATACAATTATTTGTTTAATGGTACTGTATATTATGAATTGCATAATTCCACTATGAATTATACAATAGGTAACTTTGATTTCAATGCATTTTTGTGTTCTTATTTTTTTAAGCAGAAAATATTGTTTATCTATACGTTGTTTGCCGAATATATAAGAATGTGATATACATATATGATGTATGGTTACTTAGGTATATTTGGCAAAACAGCAGCAGTCACTTCTGTTGAGCGTGATTCGCGACACAACAAGCTTGCTGACTCCTCTCTCTCTTGCTCGACCGAGTCACGTAATGATTTTACTGCAAGAGCTTGCTGCTTGACTTCAACCATATTTTCTATGAAAATCCATACACACAAGAGAAGCGAGTAAAATTTATGATGTAAAAGGCCAGCCAGCCTGTGGTTATCGTACTTCCATACTATCGCTAAAGCTACTGCGCCTCCTCCTCCTCACATTCTCTCTGTCTCTCTTCGTCGAGGTCCCGCGTGCATCGTGCAGGATTTAACTTTTGGTGAAATCGATAGAATAAGAGGAGAGAGAGAGAGAGTAGCTGTGGTGAATATTGTCTGTATGTGTGATAAATGACGGCACCCTTCTGCTGCAGTACTTATGCTAAAGTCATGCAACCTCAAAATAAACAATAGATAATAATATTATACGTACATGCATGGATATTTGAGAGAAAGCTCTCCTACTTGATTCAGTTTTAACGTTGTTTCTTTTTATTTTAATATATTATCATATCAATTGTTTTCTATATATCACCTGCACCTACAAAGGTGTGGTAATTATTTAATACTATAATGATGCAATTATGAGATTGTAAAATGAAACAATAAATGCAAATTCCTCATTATGTTTTTTTATACTCGTATATCGTATATATATGAACTGCAATGGTTACTTAAATAATTTAATAACAGCAACTCTTTGCAAATTTTATTGCAAATTTTTACTATCGTAAGCTTATTTAGGTCTATCAGTACATTTGTTGCAACTATTTCTTTTTTAACAATTTTAGTTTAAAATAGTTTTAGTTTTAACTAACTACTATCACTAAAAATTCTGAACTAAAAGTGATCTGTATACAGTTTATACATTATATCATATTACAATTTGAAATTCTTGTAATTCCAATACTAATACATCATAATTATTTACAAAGTAATACTATTTTATTTTGGATTTATACTAAAAAAAACTCAATAATTGTGCAAAACAAAAATTAAATAAATAAGGAATGTTAATATTAGGTAAAATTACTTTCATTTTTTTGTTTTTTTGAAAAAAACAATCAGTATCAGTATTGCATGCAATAATTATAAACAAAATATATGAACAATAAAAAAACATTAACTAAAGTAAAAGCCTTGAACAACAATGTATTTTTTGTTGTGCACGTTGCAGTTTCTGAAATGACTGCATGGCTACAAAGGAAACGCTAACAAGACAAGCTTTGTGTCTGGTCACTACACAATAGGTGACCTCATGTCTGGTGCCGCATGTTCACCAGTGACGTCATCACGACGGTTCACCTGAAAGTTTGTAGCAGTAAACGAGGAAAAAATACGTCTTTCAAAGTAAATATAAAAGACAGTAAAATATGCCACTAAAAAAAGCTTTTTTGGGTAATATTTTAGATCATATTCAAAAAAGGTGTCGAGGTTTAATTGAATTAAAAAAACTGTATTAATTTGAATTAGATTATAGTCAAGGAAAGACAAGGTGTATTATAGTTTATTGATCGCTATGAATTACTATAAAGCTGGTATTATGCGATGCAAATTGTTATATTAATTGCATACAATTTATTAACTTGCAAGAAAATTTCATCTCCACACAAACAAATGGAGTAAGAATAAATTGCAAAATAGAACAATTCTATCATGTAATACCTGCTTAACTATTGCATTAATTTTGTTGAAATAATGTGTTAAAAGAATATAGAAAGGTCAAAAAGTTATTACAGATCAGATGCAATAAAGCTAATTCTGTATCATGTTGAAATATGCATTACGTACTGTTTTACGTTGTAGGAATTTTAATTTTCATATTGTAATATAAAGTTTTCATATATTTTGCATAAAAACAATTTTAAACTTTGATTAAGTAAAAAACTTCTTACAAAATGTTGAAAATAAATAATGTTAAAAATATATTATTATATTAAATGTATATTTAGATTGTATTTGAATCTTACTGACATTATATCTAAAATATCTGAATGCTACATAAACTTTCCATGTGCATGTTTCAAATATATGACCTTTAATTTCACCATGTCATGAGGTTTAATACACAATACAGGGCGGGGTTCACCGGAGCAGGGGTTTACTAGTCAATAATAAATGAGGGGAGAAGAGAGAGGGAGAGAGGTCACGTGGTACGGGTCAGGCTAGAAGGCAAAGAAGTCAGTTGGGTGATTAGGAGTCCTTGTTGTGAAAGGTTAACGAGAAATAGCCTTCGTTACTTCTTCTCTCTCTGAGAAATCTTTCTTCTCCCTTAACTCGTGAGAGACCAGCAGCATCTTCTGCTGGCCTGCCCTTTTATTGATACTTTCTCAATACCACCATGCATGTTACCATTGGAATTGCACAGTCATGATGTTTTTTTGTATTAAACTGTAAAAGGTCAATTTTACATCCATGGTATTTGAATAAACTCAATTGAAAGTATGTTTTATTATTACACAAAAATAAATTTGTCAAATAATAATTAAATAAAGTGATTAATTGTTTTGTTATAATTGAAAAATATTTAATCCTGTAATCAAATGCACAGATTTTAAACATATAAATTTAATTATTAAAATATACTATAATTCATATGCATACGTTTTAATACTAAATTATTATATTTTAAATTAATTTAATATAAATCTGTTGTAATATATCAATTTGTTATAATATTTTTACATTTTATAACGATTAAAATACTAATTAATTTATTGTAAGCTATATATTTTGTAAAGCGATTATAATGTCATAATTACAGTAATTAATGGTTATATACCATGATTGTCAGGTTTACTCTCTGTACCTTTTAATCCTTCAATGTTTATAATAAACAAATTTATAAATAAATCCATCGGACCAACACAGGAGTTTCAGGATCGATGTTTTCCGTTGTCAGGGTTTATAACGCAGTGTTGTTTTGTGGTCGTTGGCATTAGTGGAAAGCCGTGTACCACACTATAGTGGTTTAGCCAGCACGATGCCACTGCTGTTGGTATATTGGTAGAAACTTTGAATCGAAACGGAGTGTTCGTAAAATTAAATAAGTTTTTATATAGAACTGTGATTGTTTCAATACAACAAAAACAAAGTTAACAAAGTTTTTGTTTGTTTGTTTTTTAGATAAAATCTATTTATTTGTTTCTTATATATTATATATTATTATATATATTGGTGATAATTTAAAATTTTTATTTATAAAAAGAAAATAGCACATTTTCAAAATATTATTAGTCTTCAATTACAAAAGGAAACTGTGAAATTTAAATGAAGTTTTAATGTTACAGTTACTAAAGATATATTTTTTTTCAATTTACAATGTTAAATCCATGCTTAAATTTAGGAAATTTCATGACTCATGTAATGGCTTACATTTCTTTTATAATTGTTTAATTATTGTAAGTATACTCTCAGGTCTTAATTCCAAGTGCAATAGTCTACAGGGAGTGATAACTGAAAGGTCAATTAAATCTGTTAATTAAAGTTCTGTATTAGCTGTAAACGTGCTTCGCAACAAGCATCTTAGACAACATAATTATGCAGTTATATATTATATAAATTGTGAAATAGTAACAATAAAAAAATCGTAAATTTAAAGTGCAACTCCCTGATTTGAATATTTTTTTAGTATTTTTAAAATTATTTAAATTATGTATTCAAATGGTAAGTTAATAGACTTTTTTGTTTCGATTACGGTATTAAGAGTTCAAACGAGATTAATGAATGTTTTATGAAGCGATTTTGTTTAAAAAAAATCGAGTAGTGTTTCTCCATAAAGCACGAATGTTTCTTGTATTCTCTATATTTTAATAATTTTGCTTTCAATTTTATACTACTGTCTATTAAAAACAAATAAATCTGAAATATATAATATAGTCATACACTATTAAGACTGTACTGTTAAATCGTTTCTATGAAGCCATGGTTTTTGGTAATTCTATACTTTTTCATTCACATAGTACATATTTTATAAAACGAGTTACAAATACAAATAAAAAAAGCCGAACTTGATCATATATATTTTTAAAAAATAGTAACAAGTTCCAAGTACTTGGCTTTATGTTATCCACTACGATGAACTTGTGATATTTCAAAGGCAATTCAGAGTTATATTATATTTCTCCTAATATTTTGTTGTGTGTGTCTGGGGCCTTGTGTCTGGTATAATATTATAATATAGTATAGATGTATTTACATGAAATATAACCAGTAGCATGGCACAATAATAATTTAATTGACTAGCGCACTTTCAGTGAAATATATCACATAAAGGATCATCTTGTTTACCTATACGACGAAATTAAATTTCTAAATTCAACATGGCTACCATTGAATTTCACGGCAGTTGCGCTTTCGTCCAGCATGTAAATTGAACTCGTGTGGTCTGCTAGTTCGTCAGGCAACACGCAACATACAGTAAACTCATTTGATCAAGTAAGGATCAATACAGGAGCGTGCGTGCGATTGTTAACCTTTGTCTCGACACCAAAGTGTGTTTTAATGTTAAAGTAAATAGCAGCAAAAATGATCAAATAAAACATTGTGACATTTATATTTTTAATGTGCTCTTTTGAGAAATAAAAACAAAACCTCGTTTAATGTGCTTGAAAATACAGACTGAACCAAAAAGTGTAATTTCAGTTCAATTCGACTGCTTTACTCTTTTACTTGGTTTGTACAACTATAATATTACTTTAAAAACAAGTATGATCTTTAATTATTAAACGTATACTCTGTCCAATTGAATATCTTCAGCCGGAATCACTGCTTGAATTCTGTCATTATTATTATATTAGGGTGTATTCACTATAAAATAAGAAAGGCTTATAACTATAGATTTTAGTCTGGCATTTTTGAATTTGAAATAAAATTTTAAAACTTCTGGGTCAATTTCTTAAATATTTATAGAAATTTTTACTGGCATAATAATTTTATTTTTTTAAATGAAAATGCTCTATTGGATTAAAAAAATAGTTTATAATGACCATTATAAACATAATACAGAAAATAATAGATTTTTTAAAATTTTTAATCTTCTTTACTATATATATATATATATGCATTGTGTATTATATAATATACTTACATGTACTTAAGTATATAATATACATGCAATATGTATGTGTGTATATAAGGCGCTTGCGTGTGACGTCAGTGTGACCTTGGATCGGGAGTTTCAACAGTCGTCCGCCAGTCGTCGATGGTGGCCTGGTGGAACTCCGCAATGTATAAGCATATAGGAGAAAATATTAAAAAAAATATTTAAAAATATATAAAGAAAATATTCTGAATTCTGAGGTGAGCAAAAGTTTGTAAATTTTATTTTTAACATTTTGTTCACCTCGCATTTTTTATTTTCATTTTAAATAATTTACAATGAATTTTTTTAATCTTTTGCCTGCATGCAGAGTTCTCTACCACTCCACCGGCATGGCAGAATGCGCGCGCATGTTTTCACTCAGCCCCTGTAAAGTAGACTGATTGCGTTGCTCATGCAACCGCCTTATACAAAGGTATACAAAATAACTATATTTTAACACGTATAAACTGTATCATTAAAATGACGAACAAAATAATAGCATTAAGTCTTCTTCATTCACAGTGGTTAACTACTGTATTGTTATCCACCCTTACAATATACTGAATGAAATTGATTCTCTGTGTGTTTACAATACAATACACCGTGATCATTGTTACACATCTTGTGAAAGGGTTTTAGTAAGACCACACCCCTGAGATGTCTTTTCATTTTCTTCTATTTACGCTCTCTTTACTTACTTAGACAAAATCCTATATTAAAGTATGATAAAATAGAACTTATGACTTCATGATCATTGCAAAACACTCCATTAATATAATATATAGATTTAGTTCTCCTTATAAGCTTAAAGGACATGGGAGGGTAGAATCTGCAGCAAAAATCCTTCTGACCAGAGTGCATTCTCTTGAAAGTAATCCGATTGTGACGTCATAGGGTCCTCTTGGGGAAACCATTAATATACTTGTGCGTGATCCGAGTTGCAAGGCTTTACTTTTGACATATCATAAAAATTCTGCTGGACTTTGTTGTAAAAAAGTATAGCTCTAACATTAATAATCAACCGTATTCAGTTAAGATATCCTCTAGAAATGTGAAGGATTTTGGTGATATATTATTGTTAAAAAAAAATAATAAACATGGAAGTTGCTAACAATTTTATTATTGTAATAAGAATACAGGAATTCCAGAAACCTTGCACTTTTGCGTTTCAAATATATGCACTTGTTCTTAAACATACATCGTTCAACATTATGTCTAAATTGAAGATTGATTTTGTTTTATACGAGATATTAGCGTCAGAAATTTATTAAAAAATTTTAAATCTGTAATAAAATTATTTATAAGTTTTCTTCATTTTTTGCTGTAATGCAATATAGGTCAAGTCTAAATCGCTTGAGTATTTTTTTCTTTAATGAAATTTTATTTATAATAAAATTAATTAAAAATAAATGGTAGCGTATTTTAATATTTTTAAAAGCATTTTTTTTTACTAATTCTTTAAATATAGTTGAGGTGTGCATAAAAAATAATTCCTGCCATGAGTATTTTTAAAGCTCTAAAAGTCTGATGCTTAATTTATTGCTCATGTGACGTCTACAATCCAAGAGAAGAGCAAGGCTTATACAAAAAGAAGGTAAAACAGCTCTTAATTTGTTAATAAACGATATTAATCATTTACAAGAGACAGCGGAGCTCCAGCAGTTGTATACTAACTTAGTCTTATAAAGAGTGGCTAAATCTTATACGTTTTCCTATTTCAATTGTTTCGACTAATTAATATAACAAATAGTCATGTACACTTTGTGGCAAACTTTACTCTCTTTATTTGCTAGAGCTATAATCCAAGAGAAAAAGAGATGCAGATTTGATTGAAGATCACCCAGTCTAGCAATCTTCGAAAAGTTTTAGTTCACGAAGCGTTTACTGCGAAGCAAAGACTAATTATATACAAAAAGAGAGCAGGGGAAAAGTTGCCGCTGTCCTAGGGTATGCATATTACAACTTTTTAAACTGAACTGAAAATTAATCTGATCTAATTCAATATTTCTACCTATTTTTTTTAAATATATCAATGTATAGCTGATATCTATCGATGTTTATATTAATAAAACCTGATTAATGAGATAAAAAATAGACAAAATAAAACAATGGTGAGCTATTATATAGCATTTATTATTACATTGCTTAAATTTCAATCCATCAGTACAATATTTATAAATGAAAAACTAAATTGCCTTTTAACATTATGCATGGATTTGAATTTGGATTATGTGTGCAGTGTAGTATTGTTTAAATTGATATTACCATAAGATTTTATAATAATATGATAATTATTATTATGATTTAAAACTATAAATCAGTGTATAGTTTCTTAAAATTAAAAACATTTTTGACCTCTGCATAGTATAATCAGTCACGCCAAAGGCTGATTACGGGGGGAAAAGTGGGTGACGTCCCCCAGATACTATAAAAAGGGATCTCCAAAATTACATGATGTTATTACTCCATCCCCGTATAGAGCTTCAAATTCATTGCTTCCCACCCTCCTCAATAACTGAGCATCATTGGATCTTCAATGCCGTTCTGATTAAACAATAGCCTTACCTCTTGTGATATACCTTGGTGTTAGAAAGAAGAAAAGGGGCGTTGCCATTGTGCAGTCCATGTGTGTGATTGCACACGCTCAGTGCCTCACGCCAGCAGGCTGCTTGCCACTCGGGCCACGTAGCACCTGACAAAAACAATAAAACCTCTCCCCTACAACAGTGACACCTTTAATCGTTACCCACTTTTACGTTCCTCCTTGTTGTGAGTTATAAAAAAAAATGTTACGAGATGCAGTGAGGCAAGACGGCGCTCGATAAAGTGTGTCCTCCATCTACTTATCATACCAAATGTAATCACATCACGCAATTGTACTTAAGTTTAATGACTCTTATACTGAACTTCTTTTTTTTTTTGTCCTAGGTCTTAAAATGTTACATAAATCACTGATAATAAGAATGAAATAAAATTAGTTTAAGATGACATGTTTTTGATATTTTGAACTTATACTTAATTTAATCTCTGTACAGTTCAAATGATTTAAAATAATTAATTGTAATTGTCATTTTAGATTTTTCTTAATTTTCATTGTAGTATGGAGTTTGAAAAAAATTATTCCAGGAAATAAAGTTTTTTTTTTTTAACATTGTAAGTATATCCAATCCTAATTTCTATCCATCAGTTATGAGTGATGCCTCACAAATTATTGATTTAATTCTTTATTTTGAGGTACAAATTTGTACCATTTGTACGAGGAAAATAGGCAATGATTCTGTTAAATGTATATATTTAATCATTTTATAACATAGAATTTTGAGTGTGCATTTGGGGGTGGTTTTCAGGGGTTTGTTCTTTGAGAATAGAGAAAATTTATAGTGGGTATAGTGGGCGAGTCCCCCTCCTCCTTTCACTCGATTTCTTATACCCCCCCTACTTTGAAATGTTATACCTCTGCAAGAAGCATCATATTATCAATACCATGTTTTTTTTCCTTGTGATTTTCTATTTATTTTCGTATTGCTATGCAAAAAACGATTTGTTTGACATAAATCAATATGTATAAAAACAACCCGAGAGAAGTAAATAAACGTAAACCGAGCTTGTAACAAAAGAAAGAAATAAGGAGAATATACAATGATTTATTTCATAGAATTTACCTCTATAGCTACTATACTTTATATACAATATACCAATATACAGTACAAGGAATGTCACTTTTGATTTTGACACATTGATACCATGCTGATAAAAAGTTACTTTTAAAACGTGGGGGTCTTCGTTTAGTTATGCCAGACATAATTATCTACATGTGATAAAATAACTTTGAAGTATTTATTTTTTGCAAAACAAAAATAATATTTTAAAAACTATTACGATTATAAAAATAATGTAGCTTTCATTAGGCCGTCTTACGGGTCAATCACAAAATGACTTAATTCTTTATTTAGAATTCTTACTTAAGATCCAAGAACAAATGTATAATACTAATTAACTATGAAAGAAAAACTATACTAAAACTAAAAATTTTCAACTCTATATCCTGACTTTTAATTTACAATATATTAAATTATAGCTGTAAAAAAATAATTTCCATATTTAAGCACTGAAAAATGAAAAAAAAAAAATAGCAATTTTCGCTGCCAAAATTACAAGTGTAGTATATTCGTGATTATAAAGCAATCGTGTCGTCCCCAGCGACACGTCCGGAGAGGTCCACTTGCCATGGACGTGTTGAGTTGAGGTTTGGCAAGTGACGAGGAATTGCAGAGACTTGGCTAACACAGTTAGTGCCGAGTTTGGAAGGTAGTCTGAGGAACCCTGAGGGACGCTGTAGAGACAGTCGCGGCGTCGAGGGAGACTAAGGGTGACCCAAAGTTATTGCAGGTGGACCAGCACGATGAACCGCCGAGCAATCGAAGCAGCCCGTGAAATTGGATTTTCTGCCAACCTTGCTTTTAGTCTTTTATTTTATACTCGATCTATGAGTAAAAAAAAAAAAAAAAGAGAGCTAGAGAGAGAGAGAGAGAGAGAGAGAGAGAGAGAGAGAGAGAGAGAGAGAGAGAGAGAAGAGATGAGTAAAAAAAAGAGAATATGAAATTATTTGTAAGTATAGATGGGAAGTTCTATCTATAAATCTTATATGCAAAGATTTTTTTTCTTTTATTTGTTACGAAGTTACTTTATATGTTACGCTAAAAAACACTTTAATTTTATATATATGTCAGTCAAAAGCAAATATTTGATCCTATAGATATGAGTTTTTTATTAAATACAATATAGTACTCAAATGCTGATAAGTTGAATAAAAACACAATATTATTAAATACCTATATCAAAATTTCTAATATTAGTTAGGATACACTACAGTTTATTACCACCGACAAAGCATATATATCGAGTTTTATTACTATTATTTAAAAAAATAAAGTGTTTTAATTAATCTGAACATTATTTATTTTTGCAGATAAAAAAAAATAAAAATATATACGTGACATTAAGCTACAACTCTAAAATTACAGTTCATTTAGATTATTTACTAATTTACAATGTGACTGCAAAACGTACCAAACAAAACAATACAGAACAATGCTATTTTATATGAATTAGTTAGATTATATATAATAGGAACAAGAGAAAATGTTATAATATTTTTTAAAGTAAAATTATGTCCTGTGACTTTTATAATATTCTTTTCCATTATGATATTTAGAGAAAAAAAAGCGAACATAATTACAGTTGAATAATTTAACATTCCCGCCGGAAGTAACCGGAAGTGAGAGGTTTCTGTCCTTCCTATTTGTATTTGAAGGCTGCAAATTTGCATAAAAGTTTGTAGTAAAAGTACTGACTTCTTTTCAAAACTCAGAAATGAACAGGAAGAGCAAAAAGCATTTACTTCCGGTTTGAATATAAAATTGATTTAACTATAGTTGTGTGGGTATGAGAAAATTTTAGTGACTTTATATATATATATATATATATATATATATATATATATATATATATATATATATATATATATATATATATAGAGGAGAATAAAAGGGTAGAAAGGTTGTTGCATGGAAATAAGAGATTGTAACATCCCTATTTGGTAGGAGTTATGCCGACAGGCAGGCCTTGTTCACAACATAGAACTAATGATAAGGTATGATATTCTATACGACGTATATATACGTTTTATATCGTCCAAGAAACAAGACAGCTAGTTTTTTTTTATTATTAAAAAATATATATGTTAAAACTCACAAGGGAGTTAAAATCGTATTAAACTTTTGAATTACAAGCTTCATTTGGTACAAATGTAATTTATATATTGTCAACGTTTTAACTTATGCTATAAATATCAGATTGGGCGAAGAATTTGTATGTTTAAAATGAGACATTTTATAAAATTGCTTGAATTTCACTATGAAAAATAATAATGATGAATGACGAGATCCTCTCTTTCTCTCTCTTTTTTTATTCTCTTTCCTCTGTATAATATCAAAGGAAATTAAATTTTACATTTAACCTTTAAAAGATAGAAATATAATTTTTATAAAAACACGAACAATTAAAAATTATCTTTGTTTTTGCAATGAGATTATTTTAAAATTGTAGTAATGTTAAAAATTTAAATGTATTTTCAGTAGCTAGCAAAATAAAAAATTAGTAGGTAAAAAAAAAGCATAATAAACTAATAATGATTTCAATCAACATTATCAGGCTAAGTAGACATAATAACGTTGATATGATTTTACATAATTATAATTATGTAATTATGTTATACCAGTGCAATCTTCCACTTCTTGAAATGTTATACAATACATTACCAGTTGCTTTGGAGTGATTACATAGAATTTTGTGCAAACTGGACATTTTTTGCGTGAATTATAACTATAAAGAAAAGCATATAATGCATACCAGTCTACACTATAATTATTGTTAAAGTAAGAGTGTGGTGCTGCATAAAAGTTCAAGAAGCGGTGAAAATTGCACAGCATATTATTACAGCATGTAAAAGTAAAATATGTCAATGTTGAGAGCTTACTTATTGTTATTTAGAGCTTAATTTTCTTCTATTACGAGTATTAAATATTGTAACTCACTATGGAAAATTAATTACAATTGATGGTAAAATAAAATTATTTTTATTAATAACGTTTTTTATCTTATTGATAAAAAAAACTAGGTAAAGTAATTCATCTTTGTGTTTTTATTAATAAATGATTTGGTTTATATAAAAAAAATTGATTTTCAAAGAAATACCGAGTGAATAAAAAAAAAAAAACGTAAGTTTAGCAACTTTCTCAATTTCTCAGTACAAGTTTTTAGCAGTAGTAAGGAAGGGCACTTTAGAATGTTACGTTAAAAAAAACGTGGTCTGAATCTCAAGAGATTTTTTCTTTTTCCTTCTTTTGAGATGCTCTTCGTCGTTTTTAATATCATTCTTTCATTCCTGTATCCTCTAACATTTCTTTCTACATACACAAATTCTACCCTTTTTTTCTCCCCATCATCCATCGTGCCCCCTCCCATCCATGATCCCCCACGCTGTTGCCATTCAATTACCAGTTCGTGTCATGAGACCAACCCTCTACCTGACTGGTGAACAACCAACCCTCCTCCCCCGTGTTAAGATTAATAGACTTCACCAAAACCTTTGCGACTGAAAAGCGATTTTTTATCGAATATATCGAATTATAATGCTTGACCCTTAGAAACTTTTTAAAATATTTTTTTTTATAAATTTCATATTATGGAAGTTAATTTATATTCCATTTTATGATATAATAGTGAACTACAATCGTAATAATTATTTTGAAAGAAAAAACTTAATACAGTGCACGGAATAATTATGTTCTTACTAAAAATGTTCTGCTTTACTGCGTCATTTCAGTTTGAAATAATCTCAAGTAGTGAGAAATTATGCCAAAACCATTTAAAGTGTCACTCTGAAAATTTATAAATAATAATAAATTGTGAATAAATAATGTTATACCAAACTATTACAAAATAATAAAATACGTTCGTGTTTTTTGAAAAGTGAAAATAACAATCATCTAAGAAGCATCAAAATAGTAATATATATCATATATTTATATTTATACCATATTGCAGTATAATATATTATAACATATTTTATTCATAGTATAACCTCTCCATCATATTTATGTATTTCTATATTCAATTTCAAAATAGGTTTCTAAATTATCAAAATTTAGAACAGTATTTTCTCTTAAATATTTTATCATTATCATGATTGAAAAGTTTCATAATAAATATACATTAAATTTAATTAAAATTATAATTCATTTAATAAGAGACTAATAGAATTTGAAGTATACAAGGAGAAAAAAAGACATTTCACTTGAGTTAAAAGTTTGTTAAATGCGCCAATGATGTCCTCTTTTGTCTTAAGAAGGGGTTGGTGTCTTGTCGTCCCACTATAATCCGCTTACTTAAGTCGTCTGCTGTTATATAGAGTTTGATTCGAAGCGGCGCCTGACGTTGCGTTTACTCTATAAGGTTTCATCCCCTAAGTTTCAAAGCGTTGTTCTAAAAAAATCAGGACTTTTTTAGACTCACGTGGTGTTCATAATGTAAGGGTCATTAATTTCTTTTAATAAAAAGGTCAATGGTGTATTATTTTATTGACATAAGTTTTTATTATCAGAAATAACTTCACGTATTTATGAATGTGATAGCATGGGAATATTTTTATAAATTGAGAAAATAAAAAATTATTGAATATTAATTAAAAAAAATCATTGTAAATAATTATAGTCATATAGTAAATTGAATCCTCTAATGCTTATAACTGATAAATATAAAGCCTTAAAATCAAAGTCTTCTACTCGCAATGGTTATAACAAACCATTGTTTATAATGTCTGTCGCATGAAGCCTTTTTCATTGTTAAACTTGGGACGACGTAATGCCTAATTTTGCCACCAGAGCAGAGAACGTAATGGCATTGTTGGCGCTAGGCAACCGCTTCAACTTCATAATTAATGGTCATTTTCCATAAGTTAACATGTAAATCAACTTAATCAACAACTGTCCCATGTTTTTCCTTCACGTGACAGACATTACACAACAATACTTTGTTTACTAACAACGAGCAGAAGACTTTGCTTAAAAGTTATAAAAAAGTTATTGAGGTTGAAAGTTATATTCCTCATCACTGACAGTGAAATTGTTTTACAAGCCTGTTTTAACCAAAGAGTATCGTTATAATTCCATTGATAATAATAATAATTGTTCTTAGTTCCTATAATCATTATTACAAATAATTTGTAGATTTTATTAATGATTTTTAATAATAGCAACTTTACGTATAGCAATATAACGAGACGAGCAATAATAAATGATTCAGATTCAGATTCAGATTCAGAATAGGTTTATACATTAAAACCCAGATCATCTAGAAGGTAGGCAACTTGCTTAGCATGAAAGCAGAGTTGGTTGCATGAACTGCAGGGGCAACTTGACAACTTGCATTGCTTTGATTCTTAAAAAAAAAAAAAAAAAAAAAGTGTCTACCTTCTTGGTGAGATTTTGAAAGGCAGAAAGGTTTAATTGTTTGAAAATATCGTACCTGTTGAGAAATATTAATTAAAATTATGCATTAAAAAAAAATAAATTTGTAAATTAAATCAAATATTAATTAATTAAGATGTTTGAATTCGTAATTAAAAATGTATCAGCATTGAAATTCACTGCAGAATATAAGTTATTAACTTGTAACATATTATAATTAAAGTCTATGTTTTCATCAATCACCATGTATAATATACCTTGTGATGAGTAAAATCCTTTGACATATATTATAGGAAAACTTGTAATTAGATCATTATAAAGCAGTATAAAACATAATGTTATAAAGGGAAGTATGTCTAATATGCTGCTGTAATTCCCCCCTTAGTGTCCTTCTCATAATAACCTGCCTCGTCTGTGTGGTTTCTCTTTGCCCATGCTAAAATCTCATTTATTCTCCTCTCATATCACTCTGGAGACGTCACGTCACATGTAAACTCCGTGTAGTCAGCAAAATTACATAAATACTAACTAGACACCTCTCATGTCCAACCACGGAGATTTCAAATATGAGGTAAGTTAGTTTTAAAAAATACCATTAGTTTCATATATAACGAGACGAAAGAAAATACTGAAGATATGGGAGTGTCCCACATCTACATGTAGGCAACATTGCGCTATACTTGGTTACACAAGGTAAAAGACATAAAGAGTGATAGCCCAGCTGAATTAAAAGTAACTTTCTTACCTCAAAGACATTTTCTCCTAGCGTCTCGGTACAGAAAATCGGAAAAAACATTTCATTTTTTTCTTTAAATATATACCTTATAATTTTATTGTTTTTCCCCCCCTTTTTTAGTTCCTTAATTTTAAAGCGTATTGAACTAAAATGAACATTGCATAATTAAAAAATGTGTATATTTTCTGTATGCGTAAAATAAATAAATAAATATTAATTTGTATATTTACATCATAAGTTATTTAAAATATAAAGGATTTGGAGTTATACCGTTTACTTGTCTTGTCAGTTTGATTGGCTATTGATATAACTTAGATAAAACAAAAATAATTAAACATATTTATTTAAAATAAAAATTGACAAGATAAACAAATTTAATGTACAATATCTCAAAGAAATTATTTAGTTGAATAAATTGTACTTATTTATGTTGCTACAAAATAATTTACTAAATTTTCCACACAACGACAAAACCTTTTCATCATGAATCATCATTCCAACGTTTTTTAATTTTAAACTAACGTGACAGTGACAAAACACTATTTATCAATGCTCCTTATTTAAAAACAAGCCTACAATAATCTATTACATTACATGACTAATATAAAGCTATAAATAAAAATTTATTAAAACTGTCGTATTTAAAATTAAATTTGTTGAAATGTTGAAATAGTTATGATGAATTTCAAAATATTTTCAATGTTTATTAAAATTAATTAAATCCTAAATTTCAATCTTAATTACCTCAGTTTTTATATGATTCAGCGAGTATAATATTAATATTCTCCAGATAATATATAAACTACTAGAACGCTAATTGTGTGATTAGCTTCTCCAGCACCGTGTTCTAGATTCTAGAAGTCTGCAGCAATTCGGAGACTCCAGGGGTTTGACGGAGCCTCCTGCTCGCGTCCTGTCTCAGACACTTCCTCCAAACTGCTTTATTGACTCGAGCCTCTGCGGCTTGTGTATAACGTAGTGCTCGGAGAATATAAATATATTCCTTATAGTGGCCAAGGAATGCTACAATTGGAACCGACAAGACGAGTTGAATATTTTTTTTTTAAATGTACAGTCTGCTTAAGAGAAATTTAAAATAGTGATTCACTAGGGAGATAAACAGTTTTTTTTCTAACCGCGGTTATTGTTTTAGGCTGATTCTAACCGTGGCTACTTAGAAACCTGGTTATCTTCTTTCACGTCCATTGTAGTTGAGTTCAATGATGAGTTTATTTCTTCTTGTCGTACACAACCCAGGTTGTCACTGCAGTTAGGCCAATAGACGATTTGCCTTAAATTCTCCAACTGTCATTTGCGTTGAAACCAATAGCAGTGATCGAAGTAAGGTCGAAAGAGAGCTTTGCCATGTTAAATAAAATTAATGTTAAAATTTCTCTTTAAGCAGACTGTACATTCAAACTTCAAAGTATCATTAATCATAATATATGCTAGCCGATAAAATGATGTATTTAACTTGCTTTAATAAAATCATCTTAGAGAACCTGAGTGCTGTGATGTTTACCACAATACGGAGGGTGCCTGCTATTTTAAAATTGTTAAACACTAGACAGAGATATCTTTGAAATTCATTTGGTCCATGTAGCAATTTTACTGTTAATATTAAAATTAATCATTTTATTTAAAATATTATAAATTTGTTTAATACAATAATAAAAATTTATATTGTACTTTGCTGTAAGATTTACGAAATGTGTCACAATGACACTGAAGAATAGACAAATATGTGTAGGTCTTTAAAAGAACAGACAAATAAATTTAATGTGTAGACCATGTAGGTTTTATTGTAGTGGGACTTTAAGTCTCAACATCTTCCATTGTACTTTTGCTTCTTTAGGTCATGTTCTCCATGGAATTACGGAATTACTTCACTTGTCTGCCGAGAAGGTCTCTACAGAGAGAGAGAGAGAGAGAGAGAGAGAGAGAGAGAGAGAGAGAAGAGAGAGAGAGAGAGAGAGAGAGAGAGAGAGAGAGAGAGAGAGAAGAGAGAGAGAGAGAGAGAGAGAGAGAGAGAGAGAGAGAGAGAGAGAGAGAGAGAGAGAGAGAAGAGAGAGAGAGAGAGAGAGAGAGAGAGAGAGAGAGAGAGAGAGAGAGAGAGAGAGAGGAGAGAGAGAGAGAGAGAGAGAGAGAAAGGAGCAACTACATGTAGGCGGCACTGCTGTCTTGTTCAGTTCACGTAATTGAATACAAATCCTCGGTGCGTGCGCTGCAAGGGATGTGGAGAGTTTGGCTGCAGAGATGAAGTCTCCTCCCTCCTTCTCTTCCCCTGTGTGGTCTAGGCAGCAGTAGAGAAACAAGCACACGAATGTGCCTGGCTGGCAAACCCCAGGAGAATTGTCTTCGTGACCCGAGCAACCTGAGCAAGCTCACGGTACTAAGAACCTTGTGTGTTCAGCTCTCGACAAGTCAAGAAGATGCTTGCCAATATAAAAACATGGATATGACGGTAATATAACATTCTAGCTTTCTCAGCCAATTTCAGATATATATAGAGAAGGGGGTTGTAAACTTGAAGTGGGTGGTGAGTGGCAGTCCCATATTTTCCCTCCCTCTAGAGAGCAATATCATAATAATTTAATTGCAATAACTCAAGAATTCTAGCTATATATATATATTTATACGTATATAAAATGAATACATTTTGAGTTGTAATTAACACAACTTGAATATCTACCTTATAGTTTCTACAAAATTTGATGAACTTAATATCACATTTATTTAGCAATATTATATATAGTGGCTATAAATAGTAATATTCTTGATCCTGTTTTATGAATTTTGGAACTATACAAGCTTTCAATATTATATTTTAGGTATTAATTTTTGTTCATATTACATTTAGTCTGTTAAAACTAGTTTCACTTTTCAATAGTTTTATAAAAAAAAAAAATCAGAACTTTATATTTATACATGTTACTATTTATTTATTCTAATTTAAAATTGGGCGTTATTTTTAATGTTTGTTTTTGGTTTGAATAAAATTTAAGCTTAAAAATTAAATCTATATTTTAAAAACGGTATATAAGAAATCTCTACAAATAGAAATAAAAATAATTTTAATGTTGAATTTATAAAGAATACAGAGTCTTTTTTAAGAGTTGCTTGCTACTAAAAATTAAGATAATGTAATATTACATTTAAACAATTAAACAAAAATTTAACTAACTTTTGAACATTAATAATTTTTTTTTAAATTAATCACAGCTTAATTTGACACGTAACTTAAAGTTGTTTAGTGAACTCAATTTTTCATGAAACATTTAATCTTAATTTAATAATCAACTACACATGCTACCAAATGATTAATTAAGTAGATTATTAACGTGACCAAAACGGTAAATCAAAGAATGAAATTTTTCTTCTTCAAACTATACTTTATCCATTGTCATATTAAATTTTTTCCCCTCGCTTTTATTTGACAGGATCGATATATATATATATATATATATATATATATATATATATATATATATATATATATATATTATATAGAAAAAATATTTTGTTCATGACAAATTCAATATGACTGACAAAGATAAAAGACAAAACGACATTAGACGACTTGTCAATAATATTTTATATTTGTCATCGGAAACTATGAGAAACAAATGGAAATATAATGTGACTGGTTTCTAAAGAATAGAGAGATTTTTTTTGTATTACACAGTTCAAAATTTTACCACAAAATATAGAGCAAGTGTAGATTTTTTTTATCATTAACAAAATAATAGGCCTGCAAATTAAGTGGTGAATCATTCTGAAATTGGTAGGAAAACGAATTACATAAGATATTAATTATTTTCTAAAAACATCAGCATTGTTTTAAATGGGTTCTTCGATGACCATTAGTTATATTAGTTATATAGTTACTTTAAAAAAATAACATTTTAAAAAGAATAACGTGTTTTTGTACGTTTTTTTAGAAGAATAGTTTTGTTATTTTGTTCTTAACTTTTTTGTCTTAATTTATTTTAAAGTTGCCTTGGAATGGAATTGAAAATTGTGCACTTTTAAGCAGGATACAATAAATAATTTAACACATTATATATTATTAAGATTGTTGATTTATATATTTGAAAAAAAAGTGCTATATTTTATTTAGCTAATTAAGAAAGTTTTTCAGTTTTATTCTGAGAAAAGTTTACAAAATCTCACCATCAGAGAGATGTTTCGGAATGGACAACATACATGAAAATTTTTTATTGCAGAAATGAATAGAGGGTACCAAATTATGCTACTCTGAATTTTTTCAGATTTTTTTGAAACCCAGAACTATTTTTAAATAATTATTGAAAGTGCGGCCACGCCCCCTGGAGGCGTCAATAGGCGTCCAGTTTCTATCCTTTTTATTAAGAATTCAGAGGTGCCAACTGAAAGCACAGGACTTTCAATAATTATTTAAAAATAGTTCCGGGTCTCAAAAAAATCTGAAAAAATTCAAAGTAGCATAATTTGGTGCCTTCTATTCATTTCTGCAATAAAAATTGTTCATGTATGTTGTCCATTCTGATGGTCTCGCGCCCCCTCGTCGGTTGACCACACTGCAGCCTCACCGCAACACACCCTGCCACGCCCCCTTCACCACCGCGGTGCTGCAAGTTGAGGATTTCACGAGGTAATCGGACCCCTTTATCAGTAGGGAGGATGAAAACGAGAGAGACATTGGATATTCTCCGCGTGTGAGGCAGAAATTTGAGTATTTATTGAAGTAGATTATGATGAATAAAAATTTATATATGTATACAAAAAAACGGGGGGGCTTTTTATATATAAGGGTGGAAAAAATAATCAAGTTAGAGATTAAATTTGGATGTGTTTTGAATTGATAAGATTTTATAGAATTATAAATAAATATTGATGTAAAAAAAAAAATAAATAAATAAAATGAATATTTTTTTTTATTAAAGTATGAAGATAAAAAATTTATAAAGAAACAACACAAGTTTTATTATGAAAATTTTTATATTATTATAGAAGGTATAGTTTGAGGACATCAACTTGATTGGCTTATTGTGTGTTGTGTTATTCCTGGTACTTACGTTTAACGAGCGACTCGATCTGGTCGTCTAGCAAGCAACGTTGAAAGTCATATTGTCGGAATGACACGCTCATATTGCCATCCTATATCACGTCTAAGAAATAAGGCACCTGTGTAACAAAACAGTAGCCTCAATTTCAGGAATCACCATTTATCTATAATGCTTTATTTTTTATAGTGATGGCTTTAAAAAATATAAACTTGATTCATAAATAAGTAGCATATTCTTCTTTTATGATCATTTTTAGCATATATATTATATAAAACAAAGTCTTCTACTCACACAATGGTTGTAACAAACCATTGTTTATAATGTCTGTCGCATGAAGCCTTTTTCATTGTTAAACATGGGACGACGTAGTGCCTGATTTTGCCACCAGAGCAGAGAACGTAATGGCATTGTTGGCGCTAGTAAACACATTTTTGGCGCTAGTAGGCACTTCCAACTTCAAAATTAATGGTCATTTTCCATAAGTTAACATGTAAATCAACAACTGTCCCATGTTTTTCCTTTCACGCGACAGACATTTCACAACAATACTTTGTTTACTAACAACGAGCAGAAGACTTTGGTATAAAATGGGATTTAGATAGTCAATAACTAGATATTTAAGTAAATTCTACACCTTTTTACTGAAATACTGATGGGTACTGAAAACGAAAAGTTAGTTTCTTAAAATAACAATATCAATATAAGCATGAAAAATTTATTATTTTAATTAAAATGAAATAATGCATTTTTCAATTAAGATTCCACACATTTATAAATAATTTGTTAAAGAAATAACAGTTTCATTATTTTAATTAATTTACCAGCACTAAAATAGAAAATAACAACATTACAAGATAGCAAAATTCAACAACATATATGTAATATACAACAACAATTATCTGATTTAATTAATAGTCTAATTCAGTACACGAGATGTTATATTATTTCTACCTCCGGTTTCTGCGATATGCTTCAAGGAAACACAAATCACTTGCGTTATCATCCGTGTAGCAACGTCTCGTGGATATAACGAGATCGCGAGATAAGTGCTTCTCTCTGTAGGCGAGAAATCGCTGCCAGTGTCTCTACAGCTTTCTTGTTATAAAGTGAGTCTGGAATCAGACAAGTTTAAAGTTACAACATTTTTTTATTTTATTTTTTATTATTATTTTACTTCCTCAATTTTTATTGGTATCGAAATGCGTTTATTTAAATATTTAAAAAAATAACCATTGAAGCTAAAAATATTATGAATTTTTGAGTATTTAATTGTAATATAATAAATTTAAAGGTTACGTTTTTTACTTTCTTAAATTGAGCAAAGGGTAATAAAATTAAACAAAACAAGTAAAAATTGTTTAAACAAAAACCCGAAAGGTTTTTTTATATGAATTGATTCTAAAGATAATAAACTGAGTCACGATGTGCTTATTATTTAGGTGTGTTTTGATGCCTCGTGTTAATTCTATGTAGTTTTATTACCGTATACAGGGGAGTGATAATTAGTTTCATTCTGCAACACGACCAGTAGGTCCCTGCACTCTGCGGTGTCCATTCCATTTGGGTGTGTTTGTTTTGGGGTTACTGCGGGATTGTGGGGGGTAGGGAAGGGGGACCGCGTCGCCGCAGGCAATGCAGAAGAGCTAAATCGCTTGTAGCAATTTAAACTCAGTGTGCACGTTTTCCATTTTAAATTACAAAATACAAATATAGCCCTCCCCCCCCCCCCTCTCTCTCTCTCTCTCTCTCTCTCTCTCTCTCTCTCTCTCTCTCTCTCTCTCTCAAACTTTCTATCTATCTCATTAAAAAGAACGAGCAAGTATAGAGCTTACAGATTTGTTCAAACTCAATGATCCAGAATGTTACAAATGTTTTCAATAAACTGAAGAGCAACCCTTGCATTTAACCACCAGGCTTAATACAATTTATTGACATTTACTTAGAGTTATTTTATTGTATTACATTCAGCAACACGTGCTTTATTAAATACAAACAATTTAATGTTAACAAAATAGAAAAAAAATGTACAAAATTTTAAATATTTATTAAATTATACCGCACGTATAATAATATGTATTTTATAACATTTAATAAGCATAAATTACAGAATAATAAGTGAAAGAAATATATAATAGTGATAAATTAAATATATATATAAAAAAATAAGATTTAAAAATTCAAAATTTTTGTTATGAAGAATTTTTTTTTCATTAAAGCTTTAAAATATTTCATAACCTTTTTTTTAATACCTACAAAATTTATGTTTAAAGTCTTATTGCTGCAATTTTGTTTTATTTTAAGCCATAAACGTTAGAGAAGAGAACACTAAGAAGACATGAGCTAAGAATGAAACAAGAGAGATGAGAGAGAGAGCAAGATATATAATAACACGTAAGATGAGAGGGAAAGAGAGCAAGGTATATTATACGTGGAGAGAGGGGGGGGGGGGAGAGGGAATTTCGAGAGCTTGAGGCTAGCTGTTCTCAAGACGGCTAGTCATCCTCACAGCTTTATTACTCGACATCTCCGGTCTTGCTGCTTTCTTGTTCTAATAAATACTACAAGCCATCCAACAGACAGCCAGTCAGCAAACAGCTCCCGCTAACACAAGAATTTTCCATTATTTTCCAACCATTTGTGGTTCTCTGCAGAAATGAGATTCATCTTATATTTGGTTGCTTCTTATTGTTAGTAGTTGTTGCTACCTTTTAAACTTTTCTCGTAAAATGAAAGTCTCTTATAGAAATTATTCATATTAGAAACAAAAGTTTCACACTGTGTTGGGGACATAAATGATATATTATGAAACAACATTTTAAATTAATGTCTTATTGATTTTATAGTATGTAATTTTTTTAATGGTTGAAGTAAAGAATTTTGCACTATATTATGATTGCAGTGATGGAAAATCTGCATAATTTTTTATTGTATATATACAAGTATAGAGAAGAATTTCGAGTTATTGGAAATTGATATCTTCACCTATATAATTTCTATAATTATTTCTACACGAAAAATTCTGTCATTTTTGTTTCAATTTTGATTAAGGTATGCAACCAGTTGAGCAGAACTGTCTGAAAAGTTGCATACCATCAAGGGGCTATGAAAATTCGTATTATCATGAATAAAATAAATGCTTTTAAATATCTAGAATAAATTTCAAATTTTATTAGTATGTGTCTACGCATAGAAGATATTTTTTGTTTACGTCATAATAATACATAATATTGATATTTATTATATAAAAAAAATCCCATAAATAAAATCAGTGCGTACAATCATTTTTCTCCCGTGTAAACTTGTCAATAAATTGGTTGTGCTTCTCTAAATTCCGTTTCTTGTTTGTTCGCTGCTCTTATATTTATTCCTCCCCCTCTCTCAGCATCTCCACGGCTGGCCGATCTTTCTTCACTCGCCCCGCCCCCTTTCTGAAACATAGCGACATTACGACGTGCTAACTTTTTGTTGCACGCTCAAAGCCTTTTAAATTTCCCTTTTAAAAAGAATATCTTACACAAAAAACTTTTAAATAAAAAAAAAGTTTTATGTTACTTTTTAATTATTTTCATGTCACAAAATTATGTTTTAAAAAAACATATCTGAAAGCTTTAAATACATGTATTATAATATATTTATATAACAACTTTTAAAAGAAAGGTTGGAAAGTAAGGGAAAAAATTAAAACAAAGAAAATAACACAAAAAAGGACATATTGTTTAATATGTATTTTCTAAACAAAAATTAAACTCTTAATATATTGAATACTGAATGTCCAAAAGCAAACACGTGACTTAATTATTACTGTCAATTCAACAAAATGGAGTATTGTCCTCAATTTTTTTTTATTGCAGAAATGGATAGAACGTGCAAAGTTATGCTACCCTGATTTTTTCAGATTTTTTAGAGCCCGGGAAGTATTTTTAAAAAATTATTGAAAGTACTTTTTGTGACGTCACGCGGTGGCAAGTCCTATCTTTTTCTTAAGGAGCGGCGTCTCGTGACGTCACAAAAATAACTTTTAATAATTTTTTAAAAATAGTTCCCAGGCTCTAAAAAATCTGAAAAAAATCAGGGTAGCATAACTTTGCACGCTCTATCCATTTCTGCAATAAAAAAAATTGAGGTCAATACTCCATTGATACATGACTGTCTACTATGGCATTATTAACGACGTCTCATAAAACTTGAATTGCATTAGGAGCTTAATTGAGCACCATCATGTTAACGTGGTTTATTTTGTTTTAAACATAAATTGTAATTTAGTAGCAGCAAGAAATTCGTATATTACGATAAAAACTTTGTGGTACCAAAATACCTAGGTGCAAAATCTGTGTAATTTTAGGTATTACATCATTTAATGTCGGTGATGTACATATCCTATCTTAAGAGACAGAGTGGATCACACATTTGAGTATAGAAAAACGTTTTCTTGTAGAATGGTCATCAAGACTGTGTTATTTTCTATCAATAAGAAATTAATTTTCATCGGCTAATTATTATAAACAAGGCATCGAAATATTTCTATTTTGATTCTTATTTTGAATAAACTGTATCTCAAATGATATTTTAAAAATTTAATCACAATAAAATTTTTCACTTCTTTTTATTTTCAAATCCTGTCTTCATTATTAGCATAAATTACATCATTAATTAAATTAAATCCTTCAAAATACAACCACAATAAGACACTCAAACAAAACGATAAATGAATTTACTTTCTTAAGCGTAAATAATGAAGATGCTAATCTGTTTAAGTTAAGACAATAGTGTAGTATTTACATAATAAAATTTGATTAATTCCTCACGCTTAAGGGCTACATTTGAATGCAATTATCAAGGATTAGAGAGTGGTTTAAGTTGAGATCATGAATCTCTTAGTCGACATGACTGTGGTTGGGTGGGTGGGACATTAGATTACGACCAGTGAAGGACGCCTGCCTGAACGTTTCTAGTAGACTCCAGAGACTTGGTGTGGTGAGAGATATGAGCTTGACCTCAGTAATATATTATCACAGCTATTTGCTACAGTAAAATTAATTTTATATCCTCGATGGAAGTGAGAGATTTCTGTCTTTTCCATTTGTATTTGAATTATGCAAAGAGATTTGTAAGACAGTTTGCAAAACTCAGATATGAACATGAAGGAAGGCCAAAAACATCTCACTTCCGGTACATTGCACAGGGAATATAAAATAAAGTTGACTTGTCCTCACAATCGTTAATCCTTTACCAGTAATACACTCAAATCAATTGAAAATACTTGTGAAAGTTCTATAAACTAATTTTTTTGTTGGGGAAATTTTTAAGTTAAAAAATGTCTATTCATTTATGTGCATCTTTTACAAGTTTCAGCTATGGAATACTAGAAAAAAAAACTTGAAATACTTCCAATTTCTGTAGGAATTTAATATTAATTCAACTATATACAGTTTGAATATTGTCAAATCATTTCCACATCAATGAATTTTACTCTGCAGATGTTACGAATGCCCAAACTGAGATAACTATAATAATACTGTAACAAAAAATGTTGTTTGTTAGTAATTATGATACAGCTACAAGCATTTGTTGTTTTTTACAATATATTGTAAAATATAAATACCTTAAGGGCACAATATAATATATAGGAAAAGAACAGAACGGTATTGTATGTTTTTTCTACTGAAAAATTTAATATTGTGCTAGAGTAAAGTTAACGTAATATTGTGTTCTATTTTTTGTTTGTAAGAAGTATAAATTTAACTTATAAATGCAATATGAAACAAGACATGATACTTGTTGCTCTATTTTTATCCAGGATTTGTATTTCAATGTTGTTGCCAGCAGATAGTATGTCTGTAAAGTTGTGAGATTTTATTTATATGAAGGTTTGCGTAAAAGCTAAAACTTAGTAAAAAATATCACATATTTATACAGTTTATATTATTATTCTGATGTAATTAGAGAATTACATCAGTTAAAAGCGAATACATTTACAATTCAAGTAAAATATAATATTCTTACCAGAGGTTGCTTTTTAGTCTAAAAATTCTGTGGAACAGCTGCAGATTCAGAAATAAATAGTGGGAGAGGAATATTCAAATGCATGGTCATGTAGTGTAAAAGTCCTATGTTACCAATGTTAAATTCAGAATAATTGGAGGGAACTCCCCCCCTCCCCTCCATTTTAATCTCCACCTGACATATTCTTATCAGTATATATTAATATTTTAATAATTTTCGCACGGTTTATATCATATTACAATACTGTGTTACATTTCATAAACGAAAAAATTAGTATAGTACATGCATATAATTTAATTATGTATTCTATAGCAATGTTTATATATTTAAAATGTTACAAGAATAGTTGAACATAAAATTCTCAGTATATTCATGATTAAAAATTAAAATGGTAATTTTTTACGACAATTTTATTTTCAAACTAAAATAATAATGTTATAGAAAGTGTAACAAATGTATCTATGTGGCAGTGAAAAAGTAGTAAAACACATATTATTGCCCATTAATCGGTAGAACGAACGCTAAAAGTGAGAGATTACATAGCAGTAAAACTACAAAGGCAACGTTTACCACTGGGTTTGATTTGCTATCAGTCGATCAGATGTGTTTGTTACTCTACAATATATATATGTATATATATCGTATATCAAATAAATGATACACCAAATAGCTATTATAGTGCCATGTTGCAAGTTGGATATTAAAAAAAGCTAGCAAATATATTTTTACAAAAAAACACACAATATTACACTACCTTCACGTGTTATATATAACGATGAAAAGGAACTTTCTATGCGGACATATTCAAAGCCTCATATCGTTCAGTTCTCCTTGTATCTATGGACTTACTCATCAGTAAAAGCTTTCTAATATTCAGTTTTGAAAATATTATATATGAATAAAATACGTTGATCCTCTTTACTGGAAAAAATATTGTGTATATAATAAAAAAAAAAAGATATTATGGACAAGTGCTTGCTAAAAAGAGAGAGAGAGAGAGAGAGAGAGAGAGAGAGAGAGAGAACGCTTGGCGACAGCCTTTTGTTCGTCACGAAAAATTTGTTGAAGGCTCGGAACGGCGTTAAAGTGTCACCTCGAGACTGCGTTTTGTTTTTGTTTTTATTCTCGTTCCTAATTCTTCTGGGAAATGTTTAAATGTGTCCATTGTTACCGTAAATATAACGCAGTCGTCTGTCGTCACGCATGCACCTAACAATGCTCTGTACAAATAGGGAAAAACATGTTAAAAATAATAAATATAATTGTTATACTGAATTTACATATTATTATAACAGAACTGTGTAAAAAAATGGAGGTATTTAAAAAAGTCTTTTTCTTATCATCATTATTATTTAATTTAACAAAAGTAAGGTACTGCAGACTTGAAAGGTGCATTTTTTTTTATACTGTATTATGACGTGAATGAAAATCTTATTAAAGTCTTGAATCTTAAAACATATTATTATGATAATAAAATAAACGAAGAAATATGTTTTTTTTAAACAAAGTTTATGAAATTCCCTTTATTTGGACTGTCTTTATATTTTATTAAATTTTCTTTAATTCACAATATTGCACTGAAAATTATTTTACTTTCTGTTAGTAACACCTTATATTTTTTTCTCTAATCATTAAAAATAACTTTGTTCACAAATATCAATTTTCCGTTTTTAAATTAGTCAGTTTTATGATGTAACCAATATGTGTATTGCAAATTCTAACCCTAGTTGAAATATTACATCTTTAACTCATCCGTTACACGTCTAATAAACCTAATCTTTTTACCTCAAAAACACATATTTTTCCTCCTTGCTCAAAGTGAATAAATAAGAAATCAAGACAATATTTTTAACATTTTATGCTCAATAAAAGGAAAGAATACTTAATCTTGTCTTTTTTCCTCTAAAATTTTACAAAATAGGAGGGTATTAGAGAAGGAGATAGAGAGCGTAATAGGGAATAAAAGATGAAATTAATTTCAACTCGGGAATGCAAATAACATTCCTTTACCATAATTAATGGAAAAATCACATTCGCTGCCACTTTTCTCTTTTGTGCCACGTTCCAATGGAGTACCGTCCTCAATTTTTTTTATTTCAGAAATGGATAGAGGGTGCAAAGTTATGCTACTCTGATTTTTTTCAGATTTTTTAGAGCCCGGCAACTATTTTTTAAAAATGATTGAAAGTGCAGAAAAAGTACCGCCTCTTGCCGCCTCTCTTAATAAAAGATAGGACCCAAAAGGGACGTGGATTCGAACCCGACCTCGCCAAAACTTTTTAGCAATACTTCCCGGTCCTTAAAAAACCTGAAAAAAATCAGAGTAACATAACTTTTAATCCTCTATCCATTTCTGCTATAAAAAATTTTGAGGTCGATACTCCATTTCGTCTCGAACTGTCACTGATGTTTGTCTTTAATTACGTACTTTGCGAGTAATCCTCGTGCTCAGCTGCTGGCCCGAGGAGAATAAAGACAACACATCCAATCTCGGCAGCAATCAGGGTCGTCAAATTGCAGTCCCTTGGGGCGTTACATCACCAGAATTACGGACGTCCTCCGCTCAACAATTGCCTACTGGCTCTTCGATCTTCCTGATTGTTAAAAATTGAGGCTTTTTACAAATAAAATCAATGTGGTTTTTATGAAGTGTAAATAATGATGTGAGGTGCTTAATACTCTGATTGACTTGAGCTATTTTTCCTTCTAAATTGCTAAATTTTTTTACCAAATCTTTGCCTCATAGTATATAAATATCACTTCAACCACGAGATTTTGATGCAACTATATACCTTATGTGTATATAGCAAAAGTTTGTTGCATTTACGACACTTTTATTCTCAGGTGAAATTTATGTGGCGTAGGTGGATATCTTAATATTATTAATATTTATAGGCTAGTAAAATGTATAGCTAAAGACAGAAAGAAATTAGATATTAAAAGTGCTGAGTTAGAAAAATTGAAAAATGTACCGATTTTTTTTTAATAACAAAAGAAGTTGTAATCATGGGCAACCCCAAAATATATGTTTAGCAGCCGTATCTATTAGACTGACTATAAATTGACCATTTGAGCGTTCTGCTATATTAACCGGGCGCAATATTCTGAATTTGTTCGTAAATAATAATAAGTAATATACAATAATTGAACTTATAAATCATAATTTATAATACTGCATTGAATTGTTGTATGATTTATTCAGTAAGTCAAGCAATTTGCATTTCTATAATTGGCATTTGTATTATTATTATAATATTATTAATTCATATATATAATATATATATTATATATGTTGTATAATATATTTTATATTAATAAAGCTCATAATATTCAGAGTGCTTTTAATTGCATTCAATTATAATATCATACAATTTATATATACGTACTCCAAATTGCATTAATATTCATTCATTGGAGAATTTCATAACATCATTAAAATTGTAAATTTCAATTTAATGTAAAATCAGATTAATTTAATGGTTTTAATAATGATTTTTTTTTATTATTAAACATTATCAACAACTGCCAGATTTTTTTTTAATGAATATAAAAAAATTTATCTCTCGTTCACTTGAAGTTGAGACCGATCGAGCGTTTGATTTCACGGGAGTTGATCGACACTGCTCTGTGGACTCATTAATTGCTCAATATATCAAAAACGTCCAATAAATGAACCGTTCACGAGGGGACGATAATATTAATTAACAATGTTATGAGCGAGCTGGGAAATGAATCAAAGTTATAAAGATTCACTAGATTGCCAATATTAGATTGCCAAGGTAGGTGGCAGCACCTGAGAGCTTAACTACAATATTTTCACTGCTCCGTAATTTTTAAAGATTAACCTTTTTATCTATCATTTAATTAAAAAGAAAGTCTGTTCATCGGAAAGTTGAAGTTTTTTTCTATTAAGTGATACATTACTACTAAGTGTCCTGTGCATTGAACTTTAAATATAAAGGTGTGATAAATATTCTCTTGAGAACAACATCATGACGGACCTACGCTCCATGCGTGCTACACCTCAGTTCTGCTCTCCGCTCGTACCACACTGGCCGCCACCTGCTAGAACTACACCGGAGGTTTTTAACTCACAATTTATTAATTATGATAAAAATAATTCTGATATACATATGTCCAATGAAAGCCTATCAAATGATCTGACTGCACATCCAATGTACAAATTAATTCAACATAATATTAAGGACTTATTTACTGACTTTAGAGAAGAAATTAAATGCACTATTAAATTAATGTTAAATGAAAGAAATGGAATTTCTTCTGCAAATAACTTTAATAATGAGGGAAATTCAAATCATCAATGTCATATACAAACAGCTGATTATGACAGGTCACCAGTTCAATTCTCGCGACCTTGGAGGACGGCTGGTTACACAAAACAACGCCCACCTCAGCCGACGTCGTTCACTAGAGTGCCACAGCAGCAGCAGCAATCACGCCAGCAGCAGCAGCAACAATCTGAGCAATCACGCCAGCAGCAGACACGCCGGCAGCACGTTGTAAGTCAGTATCAACCTCGTCGCCCGCTCCAACACCAACTGAGCGCTCAGCGACCGCACCCTACCCAGCTGCCGCGCCAAAGCCAGGGTGCCCAATTGCGCCCCCCAAGACCTCCTTATAATCCGTGGGGTGCGACAGTACCAACATCAAACTCATTTTCAGTACTACAACATATTAATAATGAGTCTTTTCCGACTTTACATCAGAAAAATACCAATAACCATAATATAAAAAGAAAACATCAAAATTTCCGTTTCATTGAAAAGAAAGGAAATTTGTTTGACGCACCACCAGGCACATCCTACGCCCACTGCGTTGATAAAACATTTAAACAAGGACGTGGAGTTGCAACTCAATTTAAAAAAAAACATGGACAAACCCCTTTTTTAAAGAGTCAACTCAAAAATACTGGTGAAGTAGCTGTTTTATCTTCAGATGACAGTTTTATTTTCTACTTAGTTACTAAATCTGTCCATAACAGCTATCCTGACCACTCAAATATACTACTTGCATTAAAAAATTTAAGAAATATCTGTGAGATTTTAAGTATAAAAAAACTCGCAATTCCTCGTTTAGCATGTGGCAGAGACGGTTTCAACTGGTCTACTATAAAACAAGACATTATTTCAGTGTTCAAAGATCTTGACATTGAAATTGTTGCTTATTATGGATGGAAGACATTAGCAAAGAAAGTTGCAAGTAATGATGATGAAACAGCTGTTAAAGAACTCTTTGAGGAATCAGCCCAATCTACTCTAGCAAACGTCATTACCGCTAGGGCCCCTCCTTCTAATAACCTGGCGGTCCTTGTAAGTTCCGGGCAATGCCAGACCTCTACCTTGCGAGAGAGTACCCGCCCCTCAATTGTCACGCCTGACATAGTGAGGGTGGAGGGACTGCCAGTGCCAGCCACGAAGGAGCAGATGTCTAATACCCGGGGCGAGAAGTCAGGCCTCGCTCAGGTGAACGACGGTACTACCCCGGGCGAGGAGTCAGGCCTCGTTTCGGTGAACGACGGTACCACCCCGGGCGAGGAGTCAGGCCTCGCTTCGGTGAACGACGGTACCACCCCGGGCGAGGAGTCAGGCCTCGTTTCGGTGAACGACGGTACCACCCCGGGCGAGGAGTCAGGCCTCGCTTCGGTGAACGACGGTACCACCCCGGGCGAGGAGTCAGGCCTTGCTCCGGTGAACGACGGTACCACCCCGGGCGAGGAGTCAGGCCTCGCTTCGGTGAACGACGGTACCACCCCGGGCGAGGAGTCAGGCCTCGTTTCGGTGAACGACGGTACCACCCCGGGCGAGGAGTCAGGCCTCGCTCCGGCGAACGACGGTATTGCCCCGAGTGAGGAGTCAAGTCTTGTTTTGGTAAACAATAGTTTGCCTGAATCAGGACCACCCTTACCAGATCCTGTATGTTCTCTTGAATTGAATCAAGATATTATAGATCTGAACTCATTACATCCAAGACTCAAAGCTTTTTTACTAACGATTTTAGATAATAAATTCCAATTTACAAATGATCTATTAAAAAATGATGAAACCGCTGCTAAGAAAAGTGCAATTAATTCAGAAAAATCAATTAATGAAATTTCATCTGTTGTCTCACCATCCATTATTAGTAAAAATGATACTATTAATGATAATGTTTTGAGTTCAAATGTTGATAATTTTAATCTGGCATCTCAATTGAAATCCCCCATTAAAAATTCTCAGGAAGATACACAATCTTCCCCTGTGAGATCACGGCTCCGTGCCAGTACACTAAACAGTATCTCCACCAAATTGCCCAACAAAAAAAAAACTTAATGTTCAGGTTCACTCAGCCCCATGTAATATTAAAATTCTTCAGCTTAACTTACCAGGCCTAAAAAATAAATTACCAAAATTTGAGTATTTTCTTGAAATGGTTGATTGTGATATAATTATATTATGTGAACATGGGCTGAATGAATCTGAAATTATAACAATAAATTTTAAAAATTTTATGATAGTTTCATATTACTGTAGAGATATTCAAAAATGTGGGGGAGTAGTAATTCTATCTCGTAAAGGTTCAAATATAAATGATATTAAAATAAAATCCATTGAATCAGTTTTTGAATGCTGCATAGCGAAATTAGTAATTAACAATACAACAAACATTTATTTTGCTTCTATATATCGCCCACCTAATATATCTAGAGTGATGAAAAAAATTCAGAATTTTGACAACACAGAAAATAATATAAAACCATTCTTAAAAGAATTTGAAATGTTATGCAAAAAATTAATTAAATACTGTAAAAATAATGATGATTTTTTTATTATTGCGGGTGACGTAAATCTTAATTTATTTATTGATGATGCAAATGTAATTTTATATAAAGATATACTGGACTCATACAAGTTGGAAATTGTTAATAGTTCCGCTACTAGAGAAACAATGAAAACGGCTACTTTAATTGATCATATTATTAAAAGTACATCTGCTATTAATACTAATTATAAAACTGAAAAAACAACTCTGTCGGACCATAACTATACTATAGTCACAATAACATTAAATAACTCGAAGAACATTGATAAAATACAAGAAAAACAATTTTATTATAAACGAATATTTGACAAATGCAATTTAGATAATTTTCTGCTCCTATTAATTCGTGAAGAATGGAATGATTTATTAAATCCTGATCTCAATTCAAATGAGAGATGGTCAAAATTTCTTGAAATTTTTATTTATCATTTCAACGAGGCTTTTCCTGTTGTTAAAAGAAAAATTTCAAGTAACAAAAATAAACCTTCCTGGATACTCAATAACCCCCATCTTTACGAACAAAGGATTTCTTTAAAACGCTTACACTATGATGTAAAATTTACTGACCCAAATTTAGAGTCTACTTATAAAAAAGAAATGAAATCTTATAAACAAAATATGGCCACCGCTAAATTTAAAGAGAATGACCATGAAATAAAAGGAGCTAATAATAAAATTAAAGCTACGTGGAATATAATTAATAAAGAATGCAAAACAAAGAAAACAAATGTTAATAATAAGAATAATTATGAATTATGTATAAATAGTGTAACGATTACAGACCCCAAACTAATTTGCAATTTATTTAATAATTTTTTTGTCAAGACAATTGAAAATATAATAACAGAAAAATTTCCTTTTAATTATTCTAATACTTTAATTATTGTCGATTCTGATAAAAGTAAAACGAAATTAAATTTTAGTTCGATAGACCCGATTTATATTTTAAATCGAATGAAATCCCTTCCTAATAAGTATGCAGCTGGCCCAGACGAAATACCATATACTGTTGTAAAATATTGTGCTTCTGTTTTGTCTGTCCCTTTATCTAATTTAATTAACCATTCAATATCAGATGGTATATTTCCTGATTGTTTAAAGGATTCTAAGATTTATGCAACTCATAAAAAAGGCCCAACTTTCATTATTGATAATTACAGACCAATATCAAATACATCTGTTTTTGGCAAATTATTTGAGAATACATTAGACGATCAAATTACGGATTATCAAACAGAAAATCATTTAATTGCTCCCTGTCAACATGGATTCTTGAAAGACCGTTCTACTGATACAGCACTATTTGATCTTTTAAGCCACGTTTATATGGCAATAGATAATAAACTATTTTGCGTTGCAATATTTTTTGATTTATCTAAAGCGTTTGATAGTCTAAATAAAGATGTATTATTGAATAAATTTGATAACATGGGAATAGGAGTTTCGAGTCGTAATCTATTAGATTCATATCTAACTAACAGACAACAATATGTTGAATTAAATTCAAATTCTAACGGCCAAAATATTACATATAAATCAGACAAATTACCGATTACACTTGGAATTCCTCAAGGAGGAAAAATGTCAGCCACATTGTTTAATACAGGAACAAATGACTTATCAGATCATGTCAAGAATGCGGTATTAGTAAAGTATGCTGATGATATTACAGCTATAATCACAGCAGAAGCCGAAGATGAATTAATTCGTAAGATTAAACTTACTATTGAAGAGGTACATACATGGTGTACAAATAATAAGCTAATATTAAATTCAACTAAAACCGAATACATCCAATTTCATTCCCCTAGACAAATCCCTTTGAATAGTTATTTGTTGAAATTAGCCGGGAAAACAATTAAAAGAGCAGAGTCTGTTAAGTTTCTTGGTCTACACATTAATGAAAGTTTGGATTGGTCTTTACATGTAAATGCGATTTGTAAGAAGATAAATTCGGCCAATTTTATGTTATATACAATCAGGAATCATGTATCTCATGAAACCTTGCTAACCATATATTATGCGTATGTTTATCCACATTTGGCATATGGCATAATAAATTGGGGATGTAAATCGGAACTATTGAATCGATGTTTTGTTTTGCAAAAGAGAGCACTTAGAACGATTTTAAGAATACCAAAAGGACAGTCGTGTGTTTCACATTTTAAGGCTAATAAAATGTTAACTGTCCCTTGCATTTATATTTTAAATTGTGCCTCATTCAAAAAAAATCATCCAAATTTTTATGTTCAGAATGATGGCTATCATGACTATAATACTAGGAATAAATCGAATGTAGTTACTGAAAGACATAACACACAATTTTTCAAAAACTGTGCAATGTATCAAACAGCAAAATTTTATGAATTTTTACCAGCATGTTTGAAAGAAATAAAAACCAGTAAACTTTTTCGCACAAAATTAAAGAATGTATTGATCAATAAAGAGTTTTACTCTATTAAAGCTTTTGAGAGTAATAAAATGTCTGAAAAAGTATTATCAGGATTATAAAATAAACAAAATTATAAATTTACATATACATTGTATTGACTGATATATATATATGTATGTATATGTATATATACATATATGTATGTGTGTGTATATGTGTATGTGTATGTATATATATATATGTATATATGTGTGTGTGTGTGTGTATGTATGTATGTATATATATATATGTATGTATATATATATATGTATGTGTATATATATATATATGTTCCACATAAACTAAAATTTATCAGTATTAATGGTGACTTTGGCTTGTATTTTGTTTTTATTATTATTGTCAGTGATTGTGTTTGATAGTGTTAAATAACTTATGTAAATGTGTTTAAGTTTGATGTTTTTATGTTGTATTTTGTCCAATTTTGACTTGAACATATGTTTGTCTTGTACAACCAAAAAGAAGTTCCAAAATAAAAATAAATAAATAAATAAATTTTACTTTCTATATTTAAATTGGATGCATTCGTTATTATTAATGAATCAATGATGCATATATGTTTAATTGGGTGTTCTCATTTAGAAGTCTATTCGTAAACTCTGTCCAGAATACACTTTCTACACCCAATGGACCTAATGTCCAAGTGCATAAGATCGATTGGGTTTATGAACAGAACTATTGATTTTTTAATAATCACCCAGATGGGATTTAAACTCAAAATCTCAGGTACAATATAAAACAAGACACTCTATTATCTACTTGTTTGATTTAAGTTTATTGCTGATGTAAACTGGTTAAAGTACGGTGTAGAAAAGAAGGCAATTTAAACCCTCTAATAGATCATTTTTTTACCATCTTTTATCACACACTCTTATATATTTTCTTTTATATATAATAAACTTTTCTGGCAAGTTTTCTTTTGATTCTCATCTGCCTTCTATTCTATCCTCAATCTTTCAGTGGGTGTCCTTTTCACTTTTCATGCCTCCTCATCCACGTATATTCTAACTTACTTGCTTTTTTCACTTCAGTTCCTATCACGGTGGGTGAAATTTCGTGACTCGAGTGACAAAATGTCTTGGCCTATAAGCTCAACACAAAAGGTTGATTTTTACACAGCGTGCGTGTACATGTTGAAAATCGTCAATATCTCTCCCATTCTATATACCTCTGCACTGCAGACATCCAATTGTAATTCATACTTGGAGGCTTGTAACTCTTTTGTGCTTCAATTCGTACATTGATTTATGTATATTTTTAAAGGGTGTGGATAGAATTTATTTTAAAAAAAATGTTAGTATATTATAGTAGCGCTTCTTTACAACATGTACACGGAAGTACACTGGGAAAAAATACGTTGTGGTTTGAGCATGTGTGAATTCAGTTTAACTTTTTAAAAGTTTCTGTCATTTTAATAATTGAATAATATAAGAGTACTCCAATTTTTTGTTATAAGATTATAATTATTATATTTTGATTTAAATTATAAGCAATGAACTTCATTAATTTTTTGTATTATTTTTTTATCTTGGATGAGAGCTAGCACGTGTTTTCACTGATTTTATACTGACTACTGAAAGTACTCAACGAAAAACCTTAAAATCACGATTTCAGGTGTTAGAATCCCCTGCAGAATATATAAAGATGTCAATCAAGAATACACTGACATTCAGTCAATTTTTTTTAAGAGTGAGTTCTCTAGATATAAGGAGTAGACTAATAACATTTTATTGATATTTATTTTAATTATATCCAACTTTATTGAAACACAAAATTTCAACAGGAAGATATTATGTGTAGTCAAGTCTTTATAAAATACAGAAAACTGTACCTGATAATGGTGCTTGGCTCCATCTTGGTCTATTAATTTTCAATAATAGACTACTGGCCATCACCTCGGGACAGGACAAACTTAACCCCTGCTCTCTTTCACACTTTGTCACACATTTTATGGAGGCGTGATGAACAAGAACGATTTTGGGATGGCGAGAGACATGTTCTTTTCTCCCCCCACTCAATTGTGAATCTGCATCTCTTTGTGTCCCCTTCTAGTAAGGAGTATTACAGTTTGTTCTTGCTGTGTACGTGTTACACGAAGTATAATTTCTTTTTTCCTAACCATGGATTTTCTTTTCAGTTTTTCATTTAAGAAGTTCGAGTCTTATTTTAAAGAGTGATATTAATTAATCTTTTTGTGCTAAATGAACTGTGTCTACTGTGTCTCCTAGCTGCATCTGACTTGTGGGAGGGAAGAAAATATCATCATCATCATCATGAGGGAAGAAAATATTTAAATAAATAAAACTGCAATTTCTTGGACATTACGATCCTTACGATCATGTGTGCAATTAAGCGCTCTGATCATATGCGACTGCATGAAATATGTTATGTTATATAGATTATAGTGGTATTTTTGCGGGGAACACGTAATTAGATATTGTGACTATAGATTTGAGAAGCTCAAACAGCTAAAAAAAGCTTGACGTTCCTGACAAGCTTAGAGATAAAAGGGTCTATGTGACAAGCTGTTATTTATTTTTTATTTTTTGTAATAAAACAGCTAAAAAAAGCTTGACGTTCCTGACAAGCTTAGAGATAAAAGGGTCTATGTGACAAGCTGTTATTTATTTTTTATTTTTTGTAATTAACGCGCCAGTATGAATTGAGTTGCAAATAGTTCAATGATTTTCCACGAAGCGCTTGCTACTAGCTGAGCAAAAAGTGTCTCTGAACGGTAGCGCCACGTGAGCTTGTGCCGAACTACAACATACCATACAAGAAACGATCACGCGGGTATATTTAGATTTATATGAACATGTTGCGGAGTAGCTCCTAAGTACGTCGTTAACTTTTGCTGTTGAGCGATTAATTTTATGAGCTTCATAAAAGTCAGCAGGATGTAAAAACTAGATGACTTGATTTCGAAAGATTGAAACAGGAATTAAAGATGCAATATATTTTTTTTTAGTAGACTAATGATTAGTGCATAATGCCCTTCAGATTAAATGCCATTCAGTTTTTATATTTATATGAAAACAAGATAAGAAACAGATTTTTAGTGAAAAGTGGATAGCTGGCTTGATCCTTCCTATATGCTCCTCTTAGTCTATTTTGTTTTTACAATGTGGAGGCTTACTTGCGAGTTCTAATATTGTACTCGATGTTGTCGACGTGTGTCATCTCATTCAATGTGCTTGCATTTCGCGTCGATTTGTCGATTTGTAACATTTGCAAATTGATGAATAAAAACTTTTGAATTTGAATTGGATTTGAATCTGAATTTACTAAAATTTTGCCTCTATTTGGAGTATAAAATCTTATTTAATAATTTATTCTTATTTATTGCATTTCTGATCAGAAATGTGAAATATAATCGTATAATATAAAAGTGATAATTCAGTATAAATATAATGGGGGCGATTCACGAAAGATCGGAAAGAAAGTTATCCATCACTAGCCGCGGTTAACGCCAGCCTAATTCAATGACAATGAACGTGATTATAGTGAGAAACTTTCTTCATGAATCACACCCAGTACATCCTCTTTTACCCTTATATATTAATACCTGAATAATCCAAAAGTCTCAACAAATTAGACTAAAAATTACCTAGAAATATCCAACAAAAACAATTGCTGCTTACATGCGCATCATAGTAAATAAATTGTTTTTATTTAATTGTTTCTATCAAACTGGATTGTAATCCTTTGTAAAAATTTTCTATTAGTTATTCAATGCATAATAAATGCGTGTTATTATTTTTATTTTTTGTCTCTCTTTCTCTACATCGTAATGTAATATATTATCTATCTAAATTAGTTATTTTAATTATTTATCAAACAACTATAGAACTATTTTAGCTGGAAGTGTTCAGTAACTGCTTTATAATTTTCTGTCCCCCCAAACTCCCTTATTTTTCATCTCCACTTACAGAAGACTCATCTTTTTACAACTAATAAAATTTTGTACACATGACATTTATATACAAGATATGTAGAACATATATATTCCAAAGTTATTTTAAACAACTTTTTTATTTACCAGTCGATTGCAAAAGGAGTTAAAAGTTTATTGCAATGTAAAACATAAACTTTTAAACAAATTAAGGATGCATCATGCTCTTCACTTTACTTTGCTCCATTTTTATTAATAACTTATTAAGTTGTTTTATATACCTGTGTAATTTTTACTTTGTTAGTTTGTGTGTATTATATCATTTTTGTGCTACGATAATTTTTAGTGTCTTGGCTCTATTATTCGTATATTATGATGATAATCGCAATAAAAACTTTTTTAGCTTAGAAATAAATTCCATACAAAAATTGCATCTTTCATTTTTTAATTTATATTACACAATACAATTTTGCATATAAATTTTTCCTTACAAAAAAATTCTATTCCTCTATCGAATTGAAGTTTTCTTGAAAGGAAAATTATATGCAATAATTAGAAAAATTGTATCGTGCAATTCCGACTTCATTGGAAAAAAAAAATCTTAACGAATAAAATTGTAATAATAAGCAACATTCCCTAATATAAAATTCTTTTTTAATCTTATTTCCAGTAAAAACTATATATTCACTTTATATAAAATCACAATTTCAATGCGTACACTACTTTTTTATAAAATAATTTGTCTGTTAAATTTAAAAAGCTATAAAAATTACGTTAGAAAAAATATGGAACAATCTCGGGAGTGTCTACAAGAATGAGAATTTTATTGAAGATCAAAGGAGTTCTGATGAAGTTTGTTGCTCTAGGGAACGAAGAGTGTGGTAAACACTTTATTCCTGTGTTATATACTATGTGACTTTACTTATATTCAGTATGGGAATATATATACGTATAACCTCAGGCAGTAATTACATTTCTCAAAAAGGAAATTTATGGGTAGTAATTATTAAATAAATTAAAAGTTTTACTCAAGAGATTTTATAATTAAATACATGAACACATTACAACTCTTTATTTTTTTTTCTCTCTTAAAAATATAATACATTTAAGTTATAATATAAAATGTTTAACTCAACAAGTAAAACAAATGAAGAATAAATTAATTAAGTAGTTGAGATAAATAATGTTAAACTTACAATTAAAATATTAGAAGAATATTATTATAATAAAAAATAATAATCGTAGAAAAATAATTTTATAAATTATCATTAAAGATAAATTTTGGCACCACAGCTATAATGAAATGCAACAACATGTATCACAAATATACATTGTTATTTCTACAAATTTTATATATATTTCATTTATAAATTATATATATATCTATAATTTTTCCATTTTCATATAATTTGAGCTATTTGGTTCCGAATACCCTGTATTATATAGTTTTTTCTTGTCAATTGAAATTCACTATTAAAGAAAATTATTGAAAAGCAATAGGGGTGTTAATTTTTAGTTACTTTCTTACATTTAATTAAAAAAAAAAAGTTACAGTGAATCTCATCATACCAAAGTTTGATAAGTTTACATTTTATAAACATTGTGTATTTACAATAGACATCAGTTATAATAATTTTATATTAGATGTTCGTTTTTTATATCTTAACGACAACGCTATATAATAATACAACATCTGAGATAATATTTCAAATTATAATTAATTAACTATAATTATAATTGTAATTACAATTTACCAAAGGTCATCTCACAATAAAGTAGGATTTTGTCGTGCATTTTCGTGAACTTTCGGAGCAATTAACCATGATGAGGAGAGAGGTTATAAAACTTCCACCAATGATAGCAGACATTTAAAATACGACGAAATCCTACTTAAATTATAAAATGTATTTTAAAGCATTTCAATGTTATTCTTTTAGCAATTTTGAGATTCCCATTCCCACTCTTACATTTTCCCGAGAGGAAAATACATAATTTTTTTTTAAACACATCCATTTTTTTACAACACAGTTGAATATTTACATATTATAATATTTAGATATACATTTATTTATTTTATCATTTGTAATACTTGTTAAGTATTTTTTATAAGAAACAAAAAAGACTAGCATAATAAAATTTATTTATATACGACTATATTTGCTGAACATATTAAAACAAAGCACATGGAATTACACGTTAATTAGTATATTTATTCTTCTTTTTTTAGTTGTATTTTTTACTATATTATTTAAAACAACATCGCACAGATTTTTACATTACGGTGAGGTTTGGAAGGTTAATTATTACGGGAATACTGTTTCAGGCTGGGCAACATAACAACAATGATAATTTACTATAAATATAAAATGCAGTTCACAGATCATTATATTTCTCAGTTCAGTTGAAAAGATGGTCACACAATTTTAAATAACAATAAAAAAAAATCACAGATATTCATGAGACACTACAGTAACAATGAAATCTATAACACACAATAGTTTTTAATTTTATTCCAGAAATTAGCATGATTATATTTATGTTCTTTTTTTGCCTCTCTCCTTTTTAAATTCAGTATGATAATATACAGTGAAATTTAAGCAACACATTAATACTTTATATATCTCATTATCATTAATTTCTTCTCATTTCGTTATAAACAATCTTAAAAAACATCCCCCCTTCCACCGGACCCCCGCCCTTAATGATGATAATGAATATTATTAACTAATTCTTTACGCATTCTTGCAATGATATGATTTTGTTGTCAATTTATTTTAAATTCCAATAAACATTATCAAACCTGTAATAATTAAATTTAATTAAAAGACAACAGAAATACATATTTTGTTTTTTTAATTAAATATGATAATCTATTCACCCCAACTGAGAATCATTATAGTGAAAAAGCTCATTCTTATAGAAATGTATGATTCTTTCTCATCAGCAAAGGTGTTCAGACGGTGGTGCTCCCTCTCGGTGGTTCATCGAAGCTACGGTCTGCTGTTGCTGTTGTTGAAGGTTTGATGGACAAGGCGATGGCACCATCGTGTGGTCGGCCGCTACTACGTCACACCTTTTCTTCTCCTGGCAACGGTGCGGCTGTGGAGCGCACAAACTGCAACCACGACAGTTTGATCCAGGTAACACCAAAATTACATCGACACACCACATACTGGCAGGAAAAATTCTTGGTGCCGGTGTGACAAGCAGGACGACAAGAAATAAAATTACAATTATGCATTTTCTTAAGCTGAAATAAATAAAAGAAATACATGCATACAGTTTAATTAATTTTACAATCCTTTTTGATATAGCCCAGATATGTAAGATTTTTTGTCATTTCTTTTTGGAATTCTAGGAACAACATTTACAAACTTTATTTCAATTTAGAAATTTTAAATTCTGGTCATTTTACTACTACAAAAAGGAATGTTAAATTAATTCCAATTAACATTAAAAAAAAGTAAAAAAATAAATATTAATGTACAAATTAACATACAAGAAACTTAATATTGAAATATTACACTGAAAAATAAATTTAAAAACACCTAAATTGTAATTTTAAAATGCTCTAAAAAATAAGACTTCTATAAATAATCTAAACTGCAACATTTTTAAGCTAAATTTAAAATTAAATTTATGATAATATTTTATTGAGATATTTTCTAGAACTTAAAGGCAAAGTGCACTATGACATCTCATTACAAGTACATTTACTTTATAAATTATGAAGCTATAAATATCTAACAGTAAGTCTGGACATTATGCAAATTTAGACCTTAAGTACTGATGACACAAAGATGTTATTTGTTTCTAAAAAAAATGTAAATACTATCCTGGCTGGCGAAGTAAAATACTATATTATTGTGGGCGTACTTGCAACACCTTTATAACTAACAAGTGCACTCGACTTTGCCAGGAGCTTTTAACTCATAAATAAATTCTCAACGGTACGTCCTATATATTATGATGACTCATTAAAAAGAATTTCAATCTTGTAACATAAATTTTACCATTAAAAAATAGAATCACATAAGTTAATTATTTTATTTGCATAATAATATTTTCAAGAAAATATTGCTCAATAACTTTTTTATATAAACAAGTTATTTCACTAAGTAATGTAATAAAGTTACTTTTTACAGGATATCTTAATATACAAGATTATTTTTTGTTTGAAATTCTAGAGCATCAAATAGAAATAAAAGTTTAATACAAGCTTAAAAAAAATATTTATGTTTTCCTTAAAGAAAAAAAAAAAAAAAAAAAAAAGGCGATAAAATTTTACTGTTCTCCATAACCTCCTGGCATTTAGGCTTTTCGCTTTGCTTCTGTGTTCAAATAGTTGCCACTATGCAAGGGGCTCTACAGACAAATTAATATAATATTCCCTCCGGAAGTAGCCGGAAGTGAACGAATTCTGTTATTGTAATGAAAAAACATGGCGAAACAATGAATTTCCTTCATGCTAATGGACAAACTGTGTGATTTTTTTTTATTACATATTTTGGATAAAAGACCTCAAGTCACCATCAATTTTTTCATATTTTTGTTAACCATATAACATCTTCAAAATAAATGAACATTGTGTTCTTTGCAATAGGACTACCTTCCAGTAAAAAAAAAAAAAAATGAATCAAAATAATAAAGGAAAGGCGTTGTGACGTCAGAGCCATGCAAATATTTTGTACGCAAACATGATAGGGAAAGACGTTGCATGACACAGAGTCTTTTCCAACGATTCTGAGAATGTTAAAGGATTAAAAAAATCAGAAAAATTCTATCTCAGGATGATATATTATATCCAAATATGCAATAAAAAAATTTCATACACGATCTCCGTGCATTCCGAAGGGAATTTAAAGTTAATTATGTTAATATACACCGCAGGCTGATGGGAAATTAACATCATATTACCTCATCGTACTGACAATTTCATTACCTCTCCATGCAGCATGAAAGTCTTATTTATTTATACAAAATATTTTAAACATAATTGTAGAGCATTTTTTTAAAGTTTTAAGTTTCACTCAAATGTTTTAATTATCAGGTGCCATGTCCTATTTTTGGTATTTTTACCATTCATAAAAGTCTAATTTAATTTTCTAACAAATCATTAAAATTAATGTTCCAAGTTAATTAAAGATTCGCGAATTTTTTAATCTTCTGTTTACAACCAAATTGATTGTAATATTCTATATAAAGTGTCACATATCTGTTTTTTTCTGAATAAAAAAATTAAAAACGAATTTTAATACAGCATTATTTAAATAATTAAATTAATATAGAAACAATTTTAGTATTTTGAGTGGAAAGTTTTGGTGCGTGTGTGATACATAAATTCCAGGTAAGATAAGTTAAATATTGTTGTTTCCTTGTATCGTTTCGAAACTTTTAAAACTTTCATAACTATATTATTAATTGAAGATTAACGAAATATTGCCTTTGTTTACAATACTCCAGTATAAACAGTTAAGAAAAGACGTCCAAGTATAAAAAAATATAAATGAAATGTAAGCTTACTGAGTCGAGATTTTATATAAAATCATCGATACTCACAAAAGAGACTTTAATTTTTTTTTATATACAAATTAGATATCAAGATACACAATTAATTTTTGAACATTTAAAAATTAAGTGAAGTAAAATTAATTCAATTCTTTTCGATTCAGTTGTTACTGTATTTCAACGGGAAATTTGAGCTGAGGACTAAAAAAAAAAATGTAACATGAAAACATCGAGCGTTCTCGTTACCAACCACCCACACTGGCAGCCAATTTAACTTCTTTTTTCACACGAGTGAGAGGGAGGTGGATGCTTACAGTCAAATTAATCCTAGATTCCCACCGGAAACGAACCGTTCCTGGCCCTCCGAATCTGAAATTTTGCAGATGGGACAACACCTCAATCACGTATTATAGACTTCTGCTGTTAAGTTCTAATGCAAAAATGAATTTATGTTGTATCCTATTACTTTATTACTTCTAGAGAAAAAATAAAATTAATTTGAAAGTATAGCTAATTTTGAAACTAAGAAAGACATAAATTAGCTTCTTGTTTACTTAAAATATAGATAATTAATATAACCCATAAATTCATTTTTATCAAGATATTAAATATTAATTATACGTGAAATATTGAGAATATCAAGGTGTTTGTTTTAATTGACATTTACTCGTAAGTCTAAATTAAGTTTTCATAATATGACAGTTGATGCGTATTAATTATAATCTCGGTAATGAATGATGATAAATTGTGCTTAGGTACAGAGTGTCAAGTTGGTGAAATGAGAGGTTTCCTCATAAATTAGATTTTACTTTCGAAAAATTTAGAGCATCTTTCATTATACTTGTAAGAAAATATCATAAATATATTATTTTTCACCCTGTCAAGTACAATCTTAAGTAAAAAGTGTACTTGGCTTTTTTTTATTGCTAAAAACAATATCTAAAAAATACTGAGTGAGATAAGAGCAACTTTGGCTATAGTAGAAATTACCTTTATGAAACAAATTAATAAAATTTTAGATTGAAAAACGTGTTATTATTTATTATGTGCATACGAGTCCAAACAAGGTTCTAGCTATTGAAAATCATCAAGAACAAAACAAAAACTTCTGTCCACTTCAAAATAATTCAGATACGATATTTTTTCCGTGCAAGGATTTTATGTGTAGCTTTTCTTCTCTCATATATATTAAAGTGTTTATATTTTCATTTAATTTGTTTTATTTTTTATTTATTACTTTTATTAGCAAAATTTTCAAAATATGGCCATATAAGTTGTGGTATAACCTGCCAATAATATAAAACTCTTCCCGAAATATCACATTAAATCAAGAGAAATACGCAGATATCCTGAACAATTCATACTTTGCGATAAAAAATTTGTCGCTCCATGAAAACCTACACATGATGTTTTCACTATTTTTTTCTATAACGAGTTTCTTTTTTAAATCTCTTTCTGTTGTTTTAATAAAACCCTGTTAAAAATTTTAATTATAAAATAAAAACAGTTATGTAATAAAAACAACTAGATAATCCACTTAAAAAAATAATTAAATTAAAGTACTATTTTAGCGGACTTACCGACACTGTAGTAGCCGTGCAGGAGTTTGCCCGTGGTCGAAACTGAGCCATGTGCTGCTGCCACTTCCGCTTGACCTGGCCAATCACCTGTGAACACAGGCGTCACGTGACACTCGGCTAGTCAAAGGACATCAAACACTTCTAGCTACGGGCTGTGTCAAATGTGAAACGTGCGTTTGAGAGTAGAAAATATTACTAATATTGATAAAAGACTTCAAAGAAAACTTCACTTATTTTCAATCTTGTCACCTCAGAATTGAAGTTGTATAACTGCAAGGAAATGTGATGGGATTTTAAACCTTCAATAGCTGACTTATCGTATTTGATATCATAAAGTTGAAGATATACCCCTTCTAAATTAATTTTTATAGTTTTCCAATTTCAATTCGGGGTTAACAATTTTTGTAATATATTTTAGAGAAAGTAAAGAAAAAAAAATAAATTTAATAACAATGAAATAAATTTTTATCAATTTTACTGTAAAATAATTTATATATTTATATTACAAAGATAAATACATATATACTGTATGTAATTAATGTATAATACTCCAAGCATGAGCTTTGCTTTAACTAAAAAAAAAACTAGTATTTTTTATTAGCTTTATGGATTAAAAAAAGAATTGAAAAATTAATGAAATAAAGGAAATAAAAGCAGACAGAAAGGAAAATGAAAGAGAAGAAAGAATCTATTATCAAACTGTAATTGAATCATTTCAACTTGTTAATAACTTTTGATGGACATTACAAAAAGTTAGCCATATTGATTTTAGTAATAACCTAATTTTTTATTCATGATCCAGGTAAAAAGCAGCTATAAATTGGACATATGATTGTGAAGGGAGAGCTATGATGTGGAGGAGGGGAGGTGTGGATTAAATACGTACCTCGCCGTTACAGAAGCAGAAAAGTATGGCAACACATAATCCCTGAAACAAACAAAAGGGAGAACAAATATTATATACGTCTGGCAATAATTAAACGTCGTATAACGGACAATCTATGGTACTATTACTTTTTGTTTACTTTCTTGTTTGTCCTCTATGAAGCCACCAGGGAAAGCAACTGCCGTTTATCTAAAAGGGGAAACAAAAAACTCGGCCACATTTATCCTAATTTTTTTATTTTTACACAAGACTTTTTTTTTGGGAAAAGTGAGATATATTTTTACTGTGTTGTTTTTAAAAAGAAAGAAAAAAAAATCATGAAAGTGTGGTAGGGTTATAATAATATTTTATTTTTCATTTTAATGTCAGTATATTATATTTTGAAACAATTAATGGTATTTGTTTAAAAACGTATTATAATGGTAATAATTAATTTGTTCTTTTTTTGCAGAACATTTTTGTTTTCAATCAAAACATAGATTTGTTCACTAATATAACTAATAATCAATATCTTGATGAAAATGCAAGCTGTTCTTTGTGCTGCAAGAAAAATATTTAATTAGGAATTTAAAATAAATTTTATTACATACAATGATAGGCATTGACTATTTTTTTCATTGCATTACTTATATCGTTATTAGCTTATTACCCATTTCTGCATGACTGTTAATAAGCCCATTCTGGTTTCATAAAAATGATCACTAATTTTTTAAGTATTCTTTGTATCAGTATTTTGGTTGTAACTGGTGAAATTACAAATTATTCTTTATAATTGCATGGGCAAAAGAATGGACCAATTGAATTTCCCTTTATTTTATCCTGGTCTTGATTTTTTTTAAGTGGGGGTTTCATTAACTAAAAAAAGTACACGCCCTGATCGTATTTTACTTCTCTTGTTATACAATTCAGATACTTCTGAACAAAATTTGTATGATATAGAGTAAAATTTATAACATTCCAAAACATTTGATGCATAATGCTTACAACAACATGTTGTATACAGATTATGTAAAGAGTATAATAAAACTATAGTTGTCATTTTGATTACTAAAAATGTCATACATCCATGCTATATAATAATTATAATGGTGAGGGGAATTATTTTTGTATACAAGTAAAATCTCTCCACGTCATTCCATTTTACAAATAATTTTAAAAAAACAAAAGAATTACTTTATGCCTTAGGAAAATATTCATAAAATTTAATACATTCCTCTTTCTATTTTTGTAAAAAAAAAAAAAAAAAAAACATTTCATCATAATATTTTTCATTCTTCTTGTCGTGGACAAAAAATATTATTCTTTAATTTTTAGTTTGTTTGTATAATAAAATAATGGCTAAAAGAATAAAAAAAATTAACTGGAAGCTAAAAAGTATATAAGGTTGATATTATGGTCAAAAAAATAATAAAAAAAATATATTTAGCCGAAGGATATTTATCAAACATCCACATTGAAGACTTGTTGCTTGCTTTCATTTTATTACTACGTTATTTTCCAGAATGTTGGAGAGGTTTTCTTTGGTCTATAAAGAAGATCAGGCGCCGTGTTTGGAGTAGAGTGAACGTCTGTACCTATTGAGCGGCCACATATCAGCACTTGGGGAAGTAAGCCCAACACTGCCTCTTGATTGCACCTCGCAGGCGTCTCAGGAAATAGAAATGTACGTGTGTCTCGAACAAGTCGATATTGCTCGCTACGTTCTTACAATATGTAAAAATTTTATTCTTATGTCAACAGGTTACAATTTCAATATTTATTGAAATTTAATTAAGTTTTTATCACCAATATTTATTTAAATTTATTTTACATACAAATTATTATATAAAATTTGTCTCCCTTCTATATTTTTTAATAGGCTAATCCTACGTGACGTTATTTCAACGCATAATTGCATACTTTACAGGAGCCTGCTGCACCACAGTGTTAAAGGCATACAGGCCTCAAAATACAAATTAGACAGTCACCAAGTGGGTTTAGAGTATATAATCAACATTCGCATCATTTTTTTCCACGCGTGATGCATCCGTGCGAAGTCGCAGTTCAGAGTAAGAAATTTAGTCCTTGATGACGTCACGAAGTCCTTGATGACGTCACAACTCAATGCTAATTGGTGCTAGCTGTGAGCTGTGACGTCAGCAAGGACTTCCTTTACAGCGCGACTTCGCACAGACGCGCCGCGCGCAGGTAAAAATAATACGAATATTGATTATAAACTTGAGCAACACTTAATGTCTGTCTAATTTGTAATTTGAGGCCTGTGTACCTTTAATTGTGTTGCATCAATTAAGAGAGAAAATGTAGAAATTAATTATAAATTATAGACGGCAATTATTACATTTATAACGTTTCATTTGCTAGTTTATAAGGATACGAAAGCTATATTTCTTGTCCTTAAATAATTATTACTGTCAATAAAGTCATTTTTTTCTTCAGATTGCACGGAATGACAACATCAAGAGAGAAGGTAAACATCTGGGCGTTACCCTGTAAGTAGGCAACCCAACAATTTCATGGCAATGCTTTGTTGAAATTTCATTGAAAAACAATCGAACAATGCGGAGAGAATTTTATTGCACCGTTACTTCAGGCAATTTGCTTAGCATCTCAAAGGAGCGGGTTACATATGTGACAGGGGAATGAGCAATTAGAAACGAAAAATTAATAATAATAATAATAATAATAATAATTTTATTTCGATTACTGGTTGTACAAGTCAACATTGATCACGTCATATACATTAATATTTACAATAAGTCAATAAAAAACATTTACACATAAAAAAACAATTCAATTTTCTGCATAAAATTACAATCAAATAGTACATACTAACAATTAAGTTTCACTGAGGCAAAGTTCAGAGAGTTTATTAGAAAAAAACATTTTAATGGAGTAAAATTCTTTCTTTATGAGTACACATTTAAGCTTGGCTTTAAACATACTGTCACTCTCTATATTTCTAATACATGCTGGCAAATAATCATAAATTTTCCCTGATTGATACAGTGGGCTTTTTTCTAAAAGAGCCGACTTATGGTTTATTATAACAGTTTTCTCCTTATTTCTTGTTTTATAAGCATGTTTTTTATACTCATACAATTCAGGATGTTGTCTTTTAAATAATGCACAACTTAATATATACATACAGGGTAATGTAAGCATGTTATTTTTTTTAAAATGTGACACACAAGATTCTCCTTTTTTGAACCTTAACATTGTTCTAAGAGCACGTTTCTGGGCCACAAATAATCTGTTAATAGCTTGCCCATTTGAACCGTAAAATATTAAGCCGTATGATAGGTGTGAATACACATACGCATAATAGATTGAAAACAATGCTTCTAGAGACACATGGTCCCTTATTGAATATAAAACAAAATTCCCTGAGTTTATTTTTTTTACTATAGCTTCAACATGAGTTTTCCAATCCAAACTTTCATGCAAATTAAAACCTAAAAATTTTGTGTGCTCTACTCTTTTTATAGTTTTATTTTTAATTTTAATATGATAACTATGATCTGGAATATTTCTGTTTGTATGAAACTGCATGAAAACTGTTTTCTTATCATTTAATATTAACTCGTTATTTGAGCACCATTTTTCCATATCTAACAAGGTTTGGTTTGCTTTTCTTATTAGTTCACTCTCTGTATCAGCTATGATAATAGCGGTTGTATCATCTGCATATTTCACTATTTTTGCGTCAGTAACATATTTAGGCAAGTCATTTGTCCCAATTGCAAACAATGTGGGTGAAATTTTTCCCCCTTGTGGCACCCCTACAGACAATGGAAGGGTGCTGGATTTAACATTAGACATTTTACCCTCTGTTACATTATTTATTTGGACATACTGACGCCGGTCTGACAGATAGGAATCAATAAGATTTACGCTATTTTCATTACAACCAAGGCTTTTGAGGTTGCCAGTAACAATATTTTTATTTAATACGTCAAACGCCTTAGAAAGGTCAAAGTAGATAACAATACAATATTTTTTATGATCCAAGGCAGAATATACAGCGTTTAAAAGATCAAACGCTGCAGTTGTTGTGGATCTATTTTTTATAAATCCGTGTTCGGATTCAGATATCATATTATTATCCACTCTATAGTTAGTTAATTGTTCATCTAGTATGCCCTCAAACAATTTAGAAAACACAGAAGAGTTTGATATGCCCCTATAATTACCAAGCATTAATTTATCACCCTCTTTTAAAAAAGGGAGGACACGGGACAATTTTAAAATTGCGGGAAAAATACCTTCTGTAATTGATTCATTAATAAGTGATGTTAGTGGTACTGCAAGAAGGTTTTTACAATATTTAACGACAGTGTATGGAACCTCATCAGGACCAGCAGCATTTTTATTTGGAAGATTGTTAATATGTTTAATTAATTTTAAATAATCAATGTGTTGAAATTCAAATTTAATATTACATTCTACTTGGTCAACATTATTGTAATTTTTTTTATTTGGAAAATTTTCTTTTATTAAGTTTTCAACTGTTGTAACAAAAGAATTATTAAATGAGTTACTAATAGCCATTGGGGAGGTAATTATGTTCCCATCAATTTTAATTTCCGAAATGCAACTAGTTTTTTTTATTTTTGACATATTACAATCATTTTTAATGATTTCCCAGCTAGCTTTAATTTTATTATCTGCATTGTTTATTTTAGAACTATTATCTGCAATTATAGCTAAACTATTATTTTTTCTGTGTACTTTTAATTTATTTTTGTACTCAGGCATTAAATCTGAATTATATTTTGCTTGTATAAAAAGATCTCTTAAAATTCTTCCTTCAATAATTAAATGTGGATTTTTAACAATCCAGCTAGGTTTCTTATTATTATTATTAATTTTTGTAGGAGTCTTAGGGAATGCCTCATTAAAATGAAAAGAAAATATTTCAACAAATAATTCCCATTTTTTTTCTACGTTTATACCTTGTGTTAAAAGTATATTCCAGTCTTCTTTTATTAGCATTCTAAATAAATATTCAAAATTTTCTTTACTAAATTTTCGAGATACAACACTTACAACATTTTGATTTAAAATTTTATTACTTGTACATATTTCAAACTTTAAAAGTGTATATTTATGATCTGACAGTATTGTGTCTTTACTGACACACGTTGTGTTTAAGTCAGAGTTTTTCATTATTAAATGATCAATAAGAGTTGAAGTGTGTTTGGATACTCTAGTTGGTTGCTGGTTTACTATGTGTAAACCAAAAGATTGCAACATGTCAGTATAAAAATCTACAGTATTATTTTTCTTTAAAATATTAATGTTAATATCTCCACCCAATACAATTTTATCATTATGTCTACACAAATTATTTATTTTTACACACATAGTCTCAAAACATTCAAAAAATTTATCCATCATTTCACTCTGACATATTCCTTTTTTACACGTTGGTGACCTATAGATTGATGCAAGAAAAATATTTTGCGACTTGTTTAATTTGACCTTGGCAAGACAGCACTCAAAATATGATTCAGCAGACACAATATCAATTTTATCAACATTTAACAAATTTTTAGAAAAAATTGCCACTCCACCTTTAACTTGCGATAACCTACAGAAAAACGTACTTAATCTATAATTCTTAAATTTAATAGTGCTAATCTCTTCCTTTTTAAGGCCATGTTCACAAATAATGGCTATATCAATATTTTCTAATTCAAGAAGAGACTCAAATAAAGTTAATTTTGCTTTAAAACCTGGAATGTTTAGTTGTAAAATTGAAATACATTTATTAGTACATTTTAAGATTTTTTTACCTGTACTTTTGTTTGTGGAAAATAATTATGGTTTTGTGCTGAAATTCTAGGTCGAAGTTGCCTTTGACTAATAGTATTTGAGTTTTTTTGTATATTAAAATTCTCATTTTGCTCGTATAAATTATCTTCTCCAAGAGTGTCTGCGCAAAATTTATTAAATTCATCAAGCCCTGAGGTATTTAAATCACCAGCTTTAACAGCACTATTGTACCTCTCATACTCTTTTTCTTGTTCCTCTGAAAATGAGTCTGACTTTTCAGGATTTTCTGTAAATTGGGAATAAATGGGTGCACTGGGAGTAAAAAAATTTTGCATGACTTGAGACGGACTTTGTGAGGGAGCACTGGGGGTTGGAGAATGCTCACCAGATGCCGGGGTGTCCGAATGTACACCTGCGTCACCTTCAAGTGACCCCTGGGTCATGAGGGACCCTTGGCCTGTCCGTGTAGACTGCAAGGAGAGGATGGTGGCGGCCCGCCTGCTCCTCTCCTCCTCGCGCTCCTCCACACCATGAGGAAGATCAGTGTCAGCCCGCCTGTTTTCTGCTGAGCTTTGCTGCTGCACCTCAGAGGTGCTCGCCGCCTCCGCCACCTCTCTGCACAGCTCCACGTGAGGTGTCACCATCGCCGCAACAGGAGAGTCATTCCTTACCGCAGCAGTCGCCTCCGTGTTGTGTATTTGCACGGCAGGTTCGATGGGAGCGGTAACCTCCGTGATAATTTTGGGTTCCCCTGTATTGCTGGGCATAGAGGTTTCCACCGCAGGGATGTCGTTGCGATTTATCACCTGCTTTAATTTGCTCTCAGCCTTGAATTTTTTTATATCAGCCCGTGTTGCATAAAAAATCAATACTTTTATATTTGAATTTGCAAATATTGATTCAATTTCAATACTGATGTTCCGCCATTTCTGTCTGTCTTTTCCACATGCGATTCTAGGCATGGCTAGTTTTGTAATGCCTAATAAGTGGCAGACATTACGCAGTTCACACAGACTTTCAATTATTTTTTCATGTGTTGGGACGTCCGTAGACAGCTCTTTAGTCACCAGATGAAAAATTACAGGCCGTTCTGCAGAATTTCTTTTATCTACGGCTACTTGTCCAGGCCTGCGAAGCTGTGCTTTCATGTTGTCGATGTTGTCAAATTTTTTTACAACTTCCGGTGCTATTCCTCTTTTGCAAGAGAAGTCTGCTCCAACACAATGCGCGAGAGCATATCCAGGTGGTGCAGAGAAGAGGTTACCTCTTATTTCTGTAATGTTTGGAGAAAACGTGACGTCATCTTGATTGAATGTAGAAATATTAGCATTGTCAGTGATAAGATTATTAAAACGATTAGTGTGATCAAAGTTGATTTGGTCATTTATATGGATGGATTTTCTCGATCCGCGGTGATTACTTGGAACGGTGCGCCAATCGCATTCCGCCCCCTCTCTGTCAGTTTGTGTTGCTCTCGGTGCAGCGCGCCACACGCCTTCTGACCTCGAGCGAGAGTTCATCACCGTGCGACCTCGAGCAGCAGAGCTATTTACGCTCCTCGATGCAGCGAGCCACACACCTTCTGCTCGGGAGTTGTCTGCTGCTCTCGTGCGTGCCGCCGCAGAATATGACATTGGCCGAGCACGTGACCCTTTTAAATCCACTACACTATTTTGTACTTGCCGTACTGGCATATTAATACTATTGTCATAATTACAACATGGCTGATTCACATTATTTCTTGTCTTATCATTTTGCATTATCATATTATAGTACAAATTTTCATATAGGACAGTTAATTTTGCCACACCTTTTTCTATTATATTTAGTTTTTCAATAACAGTCTTACTTTCAAAATTTGGAGCTCCTTCTTGCTGGACCCAGTAATTATGCGGGGTGTTATTGGTAGGCGAAAGAAATCGAAAGAAGGGGTAAAAATATGACGTTGTGAATTTTTTCAGATTTTTTTGTGACCTATAACTAATTTTAATTAATTAATTAAGTTGCAATATTTTGAGAGTGCCGCCTCTCGTGACGCCTCTGACGTCACACCATTCTTGTACTTTTGCACTATAGATGAGATTAGGTGAGAACATGCAGGTATGAAAATCAAAATAACTGGCGCCACGTTTGAAATTCCCCGCCTCAAATTTTTGAAGTTTTAATGTGGGTTACGTTTGATCAATTTTAGCTTTATTTTGTTCGCATACCACTGAAAAATATGGTTGAAATATGATTTAAAACTTCTATCGTGCTCTAATATTGTTTAATACGTAAAAAGTAGAAAATTATGAGAGACTAACATCTTACATCAAATTAGTTTGCTTTCTTCCTTTAAATAAAATAATTTACTGACACATGGTGTGCTAGTGGGTTAGCTCAGTGGTAAACGCATCAGACTTCAAATTTCGTGGTTGTGGGTTCGATTCTCTCTTCCGGCGAGTTTTTATAAATACATTTTTTTTCTTTAATTTTAATATATTTATGAATTCTAAATTTATAAAATGTGGTTAAAATATGGTTTACAGCTACTATCAATCGTAATTGATAACTTTTTAATAGTAAAGAGAGGGAACAATATTAATAAAAAATTACTTCACTTTTTCGCGTTCCAATAAAACATTTCTCTTACCGAGGCTCAAAGCTTAATTAGTGTGGCACTGTGGCACAGTGGCGGAGAAATTTTCTTTAATTAAATTAAACTAAATTAAAGGAAAGAAAAGTGTCGAGTTTAAAAAATTCTTCGACGTGAAGAATCAAACTCTCCACCACAAGAGTACGAGCTCTGCGTCTTCGCCACTGTGCCACACCAAGCTTTGGAACACTGAGTGAAAAATGTTTTATTTGAACGTATAAAAATGAAGTAATTTTTTATTAATATTGTTCCCTCTCTTTACTATTAAAAAGTTATCAATTACGACTGTAAACCATGTTATTTTAACCACATTTTATAAATTTAGAATTCATAAATATATTAAAATTAAAGAAAAAAAATGTATTTATAAAAACTCGCCGGGAGAAAGAATCGAACCCGCAACCACGAAACTTGAAGTCTGATGCGTTTACCACTGGGCTAACCCACTAGCACACCATGTGTCAGTAAATTATTTTATTTAAAGGAAGAAAGCAAACTAATTTGATGTAAGATGTTAGTCTCATAATTTTCTACTTTTTACGTATTAAACAATATTAGAGCACGATAGAAGTTTTAAATCATATTTCAACCATATTTTTCAGTGGTATGCGAACAAAATAAAGCTAAAATTGATCAAACGTAACCCACATTAAAACTTCAAAAATTTGAAGCGGGGAATTTCAAACGTGGCGCCAGCCATTTTGATTTTCATACCTGCATGTTCTCACCTAATCTCATCTATAGTGCAAAAGTACAAGAATGGTGTGACGTCAGAGGCGTCATGAGAGGCGACACTCTCAAAATAATGCAACTTAATTAATTAATTAAAATTAGTTATAGGTCACAAAAAAATCTGAAACAATTCACAACGTCATATTTTTACCCCTTCTTTCGATTAAGCCAATAAAATTTTTCGTTTCTAATTGCTCATTCTTCATTTTTTTTTTCTCTTGCTAAATTATGTTTTGACGCCAAAATGAATCACTTAAACTAACAGTAGAATGTTCGGCTAGCAATAAAAAAAAAAAAACAAAAAAAAAACGTATGAAACGTATTCTGAATAATCACGATAAAATATTTTATAACATTTATAAACATTATATGACTAAAACCTTGATATTTTTAACACACAATTTTAACATAATGCATGCATAAACAAATAATAACGTGACTATATTGTGTGTTGTATAATTTTAATGCTTATGAGAATATTATTACGGAATTGTGTCATCGTGAGACAAAAAGTAATATAAGCTTGAGGAAGGACGGATTTGCATATTGTCAACACAAGGACTCTTAGAGACATCTCATCAAGGTGACAAAGACTTGTTATTTGCATTTTATAACAACGTCTTTCCACCATATATTTTATCATCCATGCATGTAATATTTCAATATGATGTAATAAGAAAAGGTAAGGGGGGTCATTTTTATGATAATGAGGTTTAAGATTTATTCCTACACTGAATCACTGGGCAAAAGTACAGAAGATGTGATTTTTACGGCAACGGCCAGGTTACCGATCCAAGCACAGTTCAAAAAATGTAAGACTACCACCAAAAATAGCCGGAAGGGTGAGGTTTCTAGACTTCCTAGTTTAGTTTTGAACCTTAAGCTTCGACAAAGAAATTTATGTAAGAGATTTCAACCTATCTGCAAAAGATTTAACATTTTCATGTTATAACAGAGTAAAAATTCTTCCACTTCCGGCTACTTTCAGTAGTAATCTTTCATTTGCTGAATATAGTATTGTCCTCAATTTTTTTTATTGCAGAAATGGATAGAGGGTGCAAAGTTATGCTACCCTGATTTTTTTTAGAGCCCGGGAACTATTTTTAAAAAATTATTGAAAGTCCTTTTCGTGACGTCACGAGACGCCGCTCCTTAAGAAAAAGATAGGACTTGCCGCCTCGTGACGTCACAAAAAGGATTTTCAATAATTTTTTAAAAATAGTTCCAGGTCTCAAAAAAATCTGAAAAAAGTCAGGGTAGCATAACTTTGCACCGTCTATCCATTTCTGCAATAAAAAAATTGAGGACAATACTCCATTATAATTACCTGGAAAAACGTGAAAATCTTAGTCAGGATGGTCCCTAAAGAAGCAATGGACAACGTTAACCTGCATGAAATTTTTTTATTGCTGAAATGAATAGCAAATTATGCTACTCTGAATTGTTTCAGATTTTTCTGAGACCCAGAACTATTTTTAAATAATTATTAAAAGTGCAGCATGCTCCCTGGAGGCGTCAATAGGCGTCTAGTCCCCATCCTTTTTATTAAGGAGTCAGGGGTGCCAACTTAACTTACAGAACTTTCAATATTTATTTAAAAATAGTTCCGGGGCTCAAAAAAATCTGAATAAATTCAGAGTAGCATAATTTGGTACCTTCTATTCATTTCTACAAATAAAAATTTTTCATACAGGTTGTCCATTCTACCAATTACGGCAATTACTTCCCACATGCACGATGATGAATGGACCCGCGGTTCTCAGCGTGATAATAAATGTACAAGGATTCTAACTCACGACCATCGTATTGCAACTCATTGTTTTTAAGCTTAATAAATTCGTTTATAAACCCTGCATGCTCTGTGTTCATTTTCTGTACCTGATCGACCTTATGTCCAAATACATAAAGAAAATGAGTGCAAAAAATATACACTATTTCAGAGTTACAAACAGACCTATAATTATTAAAAGAAAAATTAATATTATTATTTTAAATATATTGTATGTTGATCAAGTGTGTAAAACATTAATTATGCATATTTTGTACGTTCATTGATATACATACATACATAGGAATTGGAAGTTCATAATTAATAATAAAAAAAAAATGGGATTTGAAACATGCTAATAATTTTTATTTGTTAATTAGTTTCTAAATATATATTTTTTATCAAAGGATTTAATTAAAATTGACACAATTTTAATTAAAAAAATATTTACCTTGCAGTACATGAAAATATTAAATAAAAATATGTCGATAACATTATAATTAGGATAGCTTTTTCTACAATTAGCATATTTCAATATAAGTTTACAACTCATTAAATTCATAACTGACAGTAATTTTATATAAATACGGAATACAAGACATTTTTTAAATCAATGTATTTATAACCAATTTATTTTATATTTATAATATAGCCAATAAATTGAAAAACCGTCTTGAAATTTACTGTCATAAAAATTGGACTAGTTTAAATAGAACTAATAGAAGTTTACACAATTTGTTAATAAATACTACATAATGATAAGAACTAAAATTAAACTTATTTGTCATGGCTTTGTTTGAAAACGTTTTCTGTTATATTTCGCTTACTTCTGGCAAGATGTAATAATATAAAACTTAATAGTGAAAAGTACAAAACCCGAGGCTAAAACAACCATTCTTGCATGAGAAAACTTCCAAAAGTCCAGATTACTTTGTCACAATTAGGAAGATAAATAATTTAAATGAACTCTTGTAATTGTTGCTCAACTTAATTATCTGCAGGGCACAAAGATGTTTAAAATAAATTATTACAAAATAAGCGAACCATAATGTACACTCGTCGCCTTGGAAATTTACCACTTGTAGCTTTGTAAATCACCATGACCTGTGTTATTCTTACGGAGCATGGTGATGAACAAGAGGCCACAAAGGGAATTTTCCAAGGCGAAGACTGTACAATTCGAGGTAGTCGGAACGTTTTATAATTATATTATTTATTGTTAGTGCTGTGTCTTCAGTAGACAAAAATATATAGATTTGCATTTTTGTGGGAATTATATAATGAGAAATCATATATCTATATAGTTAACCACGCTTCTAAAGAATGCTGAAGCCCGTTATCTGAAACAAAGTAGCGTTTAGGATATCTCCAATTCTCGATACATAATTTTAAATAAATTTACAAATAAATTATTTTTCGCTATTCTAGCTTAAGTATTTGAAATTTAATTTGGCAGATCTTTTGCAGCATTTTTTTTATATATCAGACCGTACATTTGACTGCATGCTATACGTATTTTAAAGAGTAAATGTATTTCCTCTTCAGATTTGAAATAAACTTAAAGAGTTCTATTTTTAGGTCTTTGCTAGGCTTCATTTAAAATCAACGTAAAACATTTTTTTTTGTCATGCTTCGCATGCTTTGAGAATTTGACAAGTTACTAATAGCCATGTTTGAAAAAAAAAAAAAAAAAAAAAGTTGAATATTTGAGAAATAACGTTTAAATTTAACGTTTAATTTGTTATTCTGTTTTTGACACATAATTCATGGGAGTTTGATTCAAATTTGTGTTTGTAATTATAAAAAAATTGTTGATTTTTTTTTATTTTATTTTTATTTTTATTTTTTTTTTCTAATTAGGTTGCTAAATTTAGCTTCCTTACTTTCTATGAATAGTTCTGTAAAAATTTTTAATAAAAAATATATAGCCAATTCAAATGATTAACTTTTTACTAAACTTAAATTAAATGCATGCTATATTTTATATGATAATCAGCACTAATTAAATGCTCAACAAAGCATGGAAAGATACATTCAAATTGTGTAGTCATATAAAGATTTTAAAACTTCATGGCAAGGCTAAAATGATTTTAATAAAAATTATCTCATCATTACAATAGCATATTTTGTTACGAGCATTTTAGATTTTTTAAAAGAACTGACATTAAAATATGTTTGTATTCATGCCACAGGCTAGTCAGATTCTATGAAAGTAAAAGGTCAGACTTCTGATAGAGTGCTCGTCAAGATAATCTCCATCCTCTTTGTGCCAGTGAAATATGAACCCACGTCTACCACTCTGACCGGATCAAATTATACCAACTTTACAACAGTAAAAGTAATCAGAAAAAGTATTTACAGGCCGAGACGCTTTTGAGCAAATTGTATTGTATGGAAGTCAAGATACTGCACTATATTAGCATGACTGAATCAAAAATATACTTTTGCATGAATAAGAATTTCATTGAAATTAATTTAATAATTATACTATCGTTAACCATTATTGGCGTCATAAAGTTAGTGACAAACCTAGTGGTAACTGCTGGAACTACGTGCATCTGGCGAGGATTACTGTATAATTTATGATTAACATTGTAAAATCATGTAAATGCTCTGTCAGCAGCCACAGCATAATTTTACAGAAATGACAACACCATCATAATTAGTTGTCAAATTTTTACGGACAAATATAAAAAAATATTTCAACTTCGTAAGTGATTTCTTTCCTAGAAATTTGATAATTTTTGTGATTCTCCCCATGCTATAGGTAGTGCCTTATCCTCGATGCAAAAAGCAAAATTTTCAGATGTCAGCGCCATCTCTTGGTCTTTTATGTCCTCTATATAAGAAAAATTTTCAGTGTTAAGATTTTTTTTATTGTCCTGTTTCATAATTATTATAGATTAGTGTATAACATAAACTGAATGATAAGTAATTATTAATAATAATTGTTACTCTACTGCAAGCAATGTGTGCATTCAATACCTCCTTCTAGCTTATCACAGCTCTACATTTTCATTTCATCAACGATACCCGCTCGATTGGTGAGTGGGAATGCATCGATGAGAGTATGCGAACATTCTAAAATAAAAGAATAACATTCTAAAAGAACTGTGATAAGCTAGAAGAAGGGAATTTGAACTTTGTACCGTGACAACCTTTCTGCTATTGATTGTACATAGAAAATAAATAAAATAAATTAATATCATACTATAAATTTGAAATTAGCATGCTGAAATTATTGTGACGAGGTAATGTTGTTTAGGCCAACGTTAATTCAAACTAATGAGGTGGTAGCAATTTAATTTACTGCCTGAAAGCTAAGAGGCAGCCAAGCTCGGCATCTCCCACTCACGCATGTTCAAAGGAACACAGTTTCTTCTCCAATTTACGTACAGTTTCCTTATAGAGTTCACTTCGCATTCAGTCATAAAATATTCCGTATGTACGAGTCAAACAAAACCCTTGAAACGAGAAATTGTATATTATGTATAATATATAGTTTTTTTTTACGTTTTTTATTTTTAACGGTGGAAAATTGAAAACATATAAAGCTACTTATTTTTAACAACTATCCTATCCATTTTTTTTTTTTTTTTTTTTTTTTTTTTTTTTTTTTTTTTTTTTTTTTTTTTTTACAGGCACGTGCTACGTTAAGGCGGATTCACATGACGATTTCCAGTCTGCGATGCGAAGCGAATAATGTGCACTTGCTGTAACATCCATTGGCGGCCATATTTGGCGACTAAAAAAAGAGCATCGTAATTTAACGCGATATTTGCCGCGGCAATGGCGAATTCGCTTCCGCATAGTATTTCACAGCTTGTGTGACAAAATCGCGTCGCATATCCGTCGTCGCCATCTGAACCCGCCTTTATAATTATATAAATAGATACAGAATTTTAACAAAATCAAAACATGTTTTAAATATAATATTTTGAAATTTCAAGTTTTTAGAACAGTCAACTGTTTTTAAACTTTTGTACCTATTTATGGACTCTGAGAAAATAGAATTAACTCTGCATTATTTCAAGATTGGAAAAGTTGTGTGGAAGAAACAAAACCTCCTCTTATGGACGCAAGTTTCCAGCAAAGAAATCTCATAATTAAATTCTATTTGTATATTTCATCTACTGCAATCAACACAGTTCTAGTTCATGTAGTTCTGTAGCTCTAAATTTATAAACAATAATTTTCAATATTTAAAAACAAAAATATTGAAAATTTAAAAAGCCGGTTACTGTAATGTAATTTTCATAATATTCATAAATCAGACATTTATTGTAAATAAAATTGTACACCTGCAGCACCTACCTATAAGGCTTCTAGCCTAGGTAGGACTGAATTTTAATTTAACAATAAATCTATTTAAAAAATATTTATTCATGAACTATAGATATACAGACTTTCAATAAAAGTAATCAATTTAAATAATATATTTTATAGAGCTTCCCATTAAATTTGCTGTTCTTGTATGTGTATAAAGTTGACATATATCCATCACAATAAATTATATTGTGTTATTATTATATTTTTGTTGAAAGGCCTATCGTGTTGTAAAATCGATATTACATTGAGATTTTTCTATGCTCCGTGGATAGAATATTGATGTCAATATATCCAGCTTGTAAAAGGTAATGTATGTACTGGATAAGAACATAAATATATTTGATGCGCACTGTTTGTGTATAGAATGAAAGATGAAGCTATGTTTAAATAATTAAATCGTACTGAAACTTCATGGCTATATATCATGCATTTTATGGACCAAGGTATAAATGTAATAAAGAAACAATAATCCAACACGTCAAACGATGTTTTCTTGGTTTTACAGACTTTTCTCGACGAGAACAATGAACGTCAAGAATATCACAAACGTCTCGTAACAAAAAACACGGAAATAAAATATTTTATGACCTCAAAGCCGAGGGAATACAGGAGGAGAGTTTTAAACCACAATGTTAGGGTTTGTAACTTGGAGTGTAAATGGTGAAGGGTGTGATATTGAACATTTGCAGCAGTAAAAACAGAAATGTCGCTATACAAATATATACACGTAAATTTTATATTATACTAAAAAAAATATCGCAAAAAGTCAAATTTCCTGTAGTAAAATTATTTATGACAAAGAATTTGTCTTATAAAATGCTTTCACGTATTTTTTTTATATGGACGGTTTCTAATAAAGTCAATTATAAATTGTTAAATTGGATTTTACTTTAATTTGCTTAATTCAAGAATGAAATTATTGCTTACTGTTGCCATTTTTTTTACAGGATATAAAATTTATGCCATTAATAAGTTAACCGGCTTTACTTATAAATAATTACATGCAGAGCAAAGTTGAAAAAAATATCCTGGATGTAGAATGGACTGGTCTTGGACGCAGTTGGTTTCCCTTAGAAAACAAATTTTACTCCAATCTGTATTATATACCCTCTAGAAGAAACTGAAAAATTAAGGTTTCTGTATGGCATTCCTATTCGTATTTTAGCTATGCAACTTCACACATAGCTGTACTTCTTCTGCAAGCTTTTTTTATAAAGTTTCAATTCTAAATTAAAAATATAAGTCATAAAATTAACACTTCCGGCTACTTCCGGCAGGAACATAAAACATATTTGACTGTATCGAATCAAAATTGGAAGGACTTTGGTTCCACACTAACCTGGAAGGACGCGGTGACTGCAGATAGGACCTCGTACCCCTGCTGCCAGGAGTGCCCATGCTTCTCCTCTGGTCTGAAAGGGGTGAGAAGGTAGTGCAGTCCGAGAAGGGGCAGGAGCAGGAGGGTGGCTCGCACGGCCTGCAGCACAGAGCGTGAGGGTCGGGCACCCACCCGGGGTCCAGCCCTTAGTTTGATCACCAGCACCCGCACGATGTTGCATAGGAAGAGCAGGCTGACCACCATGGAGGCGCACACTGGAGCCACTAGCACCACCGTGTACCGGCTCTCGTTGATCCAGCACCTGTGACGTCACAAATAGGATTAGGATTGGAGTACCTTAGAGAATGCATTAATTACAATATTTTATTTTTGTTTCGTGTGGGTAGATTACCAATATAACAATTTGAGTACTATAAACTCAAAATATAAAGCTTTTACATGAGCACTGTTAAGTTTGTACAGTAAAAAAAGTATCGCTCACTACCTGTACAGTATAATATATATAAGGCCACTGGTTTTCATCGTATTTGGAACGCTCTCAGTCATTGGTAGTTGGTTTGTAACGAAGGTCATCACGAGCCGAAATATAACTTTCGTGTTTTTCTGTCAAAAACCTAAATAAATATGATGATCAGAAGAGCTGTAGAGTCAATTTATTGTTCTGAAACTTAATTTAACGCGTTAATCATAATATATATCTGAATGATAACTTTTCCGAGTCGAGCTGTGTATTACATATACTCAAATTGTCCTTAGCATTGTGTTATACAATATAAATTGACCCTATTTGTAACAATTTCATCATCTTATTCATTGTAATCAATATCAATTCAACCGATTACATTTGGTGATAACGTGAAAAACATTGCATATCTATTTAATAAGTAACAACAATAATATATGCATATAAATTACTCTGCTTATTTCCTATAGTATGTACACTCGTTACCTTGGAAAATTTTCTATTTGCAGCCTTGTTAATCACCATGCTCTTTATTATTCTTACGGGGCATGGCAACAAGGCCGCAAAGGGAAATTTTCCGAGGCGACGACTATACAATGAAATTATCCTTGTATAGTGTACTTTAATTTTTATTACATCGCAACAAGATTTCTATATAATACAATAAAGTTAAGTTCTTGAAATATTTTCAAGTGTCTATCACTTTTACGTGAGCAAATATAAGTAAGTAAATTGTCTTGTGAGAACAACGAGATTTCGCACTGTAGTCGCGCGAACTATGAATAAAACATGACGACGTATTGAACAGTATTCTTAATTGGAAGAGCATCACACTTCAATAAGGAACGTAATGCCATACAAAATCAAATCAAACAATAATGTATTCTTCTGAAACATCGCAAAGTATTGAACATTGCTATACTTCAGTGCATACACAATAAGCTACTTTTCTTTTTTTTTTTGCTATATATACTTCAAACGAAAAAAAATCAGATGGATCATAAGATGATGTAAAAATAGATGCAAGGCTTTATTGTAGAAAATACAGTAAATACAGGTTATATTATATACATATCTTATTTTATGTTTTTAGTGCTGTCTCTCTCTAGATCACATGCATTCACAGCGAGTGATTTTAAAATTAAAAAAACCTATGTGATCAGGTCAAGGATTTTGTATGTACAAAATCCTTGGATCAGGTGTAATCGCGCCCACAGCTTCGTTTCGTATTGCATGCGGTATATTTTGTATCTTTGTATAGTTCTCATTTAGAGACGACTCTCAATAATTTATATCATACGGTATGATACGATACGAAGTCAGCAGCCTGCCTTAAATTACTGTATGTATTATATTTTTACGCTCTCTAATTTAGTACCAAAGAAAAAATTTATATTAACTCACAATTGTCAGTCTACCAACTCTGTGTTCTAAATTGTTATGACTTTACCCAGAATTCTAAAATAAGTATTACTGTGAAACAGTAACTGTAGTATTTCTTTGATTTTACAGATGCTCCATATGTATATTTTTAAGAAAACTTTGACTCACTTGCTTTGTATTTCAGTCATAAACAATTGTTAAAAATAAGTACTAACCTTGTCAGGGGCGGATCCAGCCCGCGGCTTTGGGGGGGGGGGGGGGCGGTGCCCCATCCCACAATGTTAAATTTTGGGGTGGGAGGGGGGCGATGGGTGGGGAGTGGTAATACCTTCAATGTATTTTGGGGCCTTTTGGGGGGGGGGGGGCGATCGCCCCCCCCCCCTTGGATCCGCGCCTGAACCTTGTGATTTTTTAACAATTTTTTTTTTAATACTGCATAGTTACAATATAAATCATTTTAATGCAAATGAATTTTATGGTTTTATATATATTATATAATAATATGAAACAATGATATTAGAATCTCAGTACTTGTTTTATAATTTAATATATGCCGTGATAAAATTGCCTTTTCTCTCTCTAGTTTTAATTCAACGTTAGTAAAAGATGTTCTAATACAGTCAAATTATAATAAATATACCACGGAAAATATCCGGATATGGTATCAACTTTAATCTGAAAAATCTCAATATACTATATTTACTATGGGAAAAGCTAGTATCAATACCATGTGACGAATTTTTGATAACGATGTAATTTAAAGGGCTGAAAATGGTTTAGTTACTGGAACTTATATTTCTTGAAGTGTATTTTGGCTGCTGTTGGGACTTGTGTTTCCAGGTGAGCAGTTTCACTGCCGCTCGGCTAGAACGACGACGTAATTAGGAAGACGACCGACAGAGGTACAACTCATGACACTAGAAACGTTACCAATGCCTTCTTGGTCTGGAGCTGCAGCTCGATAAGTTGAATAGATTTTTATGAAAGAGAAGAATTGAGTTTCTCCACAACGTATTTAGTTCATAAGTCACCATAAACTGCATGACAGTAACAATAAGTTTTGTGAAGGTAACATTTGGTGTGTCCCGATGTGTAATAAGCTCTGCTGTAGTAACATCAGGGAATAACAAGGATCAAAGCTGGGTTAAAATAAAGCTGATGGATGATACACCTCATATGTGTATAAGATTTAAACAAGGTCACATTTATGCAATGGATGTTTTGCTGAATTTTATTTAACTAATTATTTTTAAATACCCTTTTTTTAAAATGTAAATTATGAAATTAAAATAATAAAACATTGAGAAATATTTAAAAGAAAATTATGGGTATTTATTTCTTTAGTAATGATGCTGAAGAAATTTTAATATCTTTTGAATTCGATTTATAACTAATCTATTTTAACTATAAGAAGTTACCCTCAATATAACATTTAAAATAACATTTTATAGACACTATAAAATTTATTATAATTTTATAAGTTTAGTAATAAATCCTGTACTCCAAGTTTGTGCAAAAACATTAGTCTGTGCAAAAACTAACTCAGCTGCTCATAAATATCGATAAATCAGCGGATTACATGAACATCGATAACCAGTCCTTCATCTGAAAGCTTTAGAACAGATGAGACTGGTACAGAGAAAACAACCACTTCGAATTGATTGTGTTTTCAGAAACAAAACAATACACGTTTAAGTCATAATTAGGGGGCATTTACAAAGTTTTAAGGTCACATTCAGGGCTATTACAATAGGAGAATAACCCTGGTCATATTTAGGGCGCCTTATTTTGAATCTTAAAATTGTGACTAAAATTGAGCCTAAAATCAGTGCTTACAATCTATGAGTGAATGCTGCAGCCAAAATGAAAATTAATTGTTATATATTATTAATTGTTGTGAAGTCTCTCTTTCTCTCTCTTCCAGAATTAAATTCTTAAATAAACTCAAACATGACAATGCCAAAAAAATAAATAAAAAAATATTAATTATTTATTTAATCACAGAATAAAGAAAAAACATCAAGACGTCAAGAAAGTAGTAGTAATAATAATAATAAAAAACATTCTTTTTATATATATTTTTTTAAAAATCTTGAATTTTCAGACAGCGAGACTTGAGAGAGTGTTAAATAAAGCGAACGGAAAAGTAAATTGATGTTATAAAAACAAAAGATGTATTATTTTCTCGAGAGAAGTAGAAAAATGAGGATGCTTCACTTCATCTGACAGTGGTGAGCAAAATGTTATATTACACGCGAATCTTTACTGAGGCTAAATAACACCACCAAAGTTACAGTCAGTAAATTATTTTCTCTCATCCAGACGTATATAAAATACTATCAGAAAATATTTATTTTCTTCCTACGTGTTTTTCACTCTTGTAATAATTCTTCTACCAAAATTACCGCAATAATATAAGGTGAAGACATAAAATGTATTTACTTTATCAGTAATGTCTTTTTATATATGTAACCATCAAATTTTATTACTTTAAAGATTTGATATAAAAAAATATGTATAGGTTGGTGTTCATTTAATACTTTTCTTGATATTTCATGATGGGTATCACATTTTTGAATGTAATAAATTATGTAATAAAATAACATCAATATATAAATATGTATTTGTCTTTCAAATTGCTGGAACTTCTAGTGATGATAATTTTTGTTTTATGATTAAAGGTACCTTTATTTTGAAATTCACATTTTTGTAACTTTCATTAATATGTAAAACTTGTGAAAAAAAAGGTCAATTTCAAAGGTCAGCTCTTTCCTCTTTTCTTGGTCACTTTCTGTTCTACTGTCACTCTTCACTGACCGTCATATTAAATTTAGGTTATGGTTGGAAATGCTCGGGAATATTCGGCTCGTGTTGGAAGATCCTTCGTTGCAATACCGAGGATATTACAAACACGATGCAAACTTAATTTAATGTGACGCGCAGTATAGAAGCAGGTGCATCGATTGAGCTGATTGAAGTCTAGAAAATGACAAATGTAGTGAGGGTGACCAAGAAAATAAGACAGAACTAACTTTTGAACCGTTGACAATTTACAATTTATGTTAATTTTTTAATTAACAAACTGTACTGATGATTTTCTAATTTGAAACACTATCAATAGATTTCTTTATAAAGTTGAAAATTCTTAACAATGGTCAATAAGGATTACTTTATTTCAATTTATATTTTTCATCACAATATACCATACAGTATCCCAAGAGATTTGTGTGGTTCATAAAAAAATTCTATTCAACTTATCATATAAGCTGTCAATCTCTAAAATTGAAAAAAATAAAAGCACATAAATCATATATCTTGTATTTTAATAACTATATGTACTTTCTTTTTCTCTCAATTCTCAAGTCTATTGTAAGAAAAAAATGTTCTTTGTAAGGCTCTACTCAAGCTTGGGTAGAGTTTTTTTTTCTTTGATATAAAAATAGCCTTGGACTGAATATTTGTGCTCTCTCTCTCAACTCGTCTCGGTGCCTCGGTGAATCATTCTTCACACTGACCCATAAACTCAACGAGATGGTAGCTAATATTCTGACCATCTTTCAAGCAGAAATATTGAAGATTGGCACTCGAGTAATTTTTGCCATATAATCTCGTCGTGAGGTACAGGCAACTTCATCAACTTCAATACGGAGGGGTTGCATATGCAGCAGGGGCAACAATTGTATTTTAGATCGATATTTGTCGCTGAAAAAAAGCTTGCTGGGTCTGGTCTTAAGGCAAGTTCATACACCAAGTTTACGTTTGTAAACAGCTGGATTGGTACGGTACTTTTGTAGTGTTGTAATTAATTATCGGTGTGTATAACCTTCTCTATTTTGATGACGAACAAGTGGCTTAACTCACAATATGTTCACAGTTTTGAAATGATTGGATGCTGTATACTATAAAAAAGTATGAATTAAAGAAATGTTGTTTGATTGTTTATAATATTTTTAAAGGGTGCTACATGTTTCAATCAATATCTTTAATGTTATACAATCGTCGCATTGGAAACTTTCCCTTTGCGGCCTTGTTAATCCATGCCCTGCTAGAATAACACAAGGCATGGTGATTAACAAGGATACAAGAGGGATATTTTCTAAGGCGACGAGGATACATTATATCCAAGTTTAAAATGATTATTTAAATTAATTTAGGTTTTGGTTTGCTCAATGTTTCATATGAGCTAGCGTATTTCTTATGAGAGTTTAAATTTACAAAAACCATTTCAAAAATATTATGAAACATATTGAAATTAAAACAAAAACCGTAACAAAAGTTCTTTTAACTTTATATCTGATTTGAAATAAAAAAATAAGACTTGCAATATATTTTTTTATAAGTTATGAACTTTTCTTTTCAAAGGTATCGTATATACAACCACAACTTCTCACTTCTCTTCGAGTAATGATTACTTTCAAGTGTGGCTTGAATGAGGCACCAACTCCTTGTAGAGCACATATTGCTAAATAAAAAGCTTTAAGAACATGTGGTACGAACATATAGTAGTATAGCAATATATATATGACGATATTTAATTAGTTTTTCAGAACTGGCGATTCCGTGAACTTAATTGCAAAACGTCGTACAAAACGTAACAAAATATGTCCTGACCTAATTATTTTCTTGTATTATATAATTATTATGGTTTTGTCCGAGTCCAGGTATTAATGTTCATACACGAAGTGAAATGTTAAATATTATTTTTATATAAAATTAATATTTTTAAGTATAGTTAAAATCTAAAAACATCTGAGCTTTAAGTTCCAGATTTAAAATATTAACATTTTTAATCCACTTTTCATGGGAATTTAAAGCCGTATATCTTCTATATTATTTGAAAGATGATAAATACGAGATGCCATTTTTACAATTAAAATATCACAAATTGTAATGTATCACAAATTGGCTAAAAATATGAGCTTACAACAACCGATATACAGTTATGGCCAAACAGACTGGAACATTTTGTAATAGTAAGTGTTGGAGTTTCCTTGCCGTGCGGAGCTTAGTGCTTATGTGGCAGTCGGAGCTCAAATTGCTTGAATTCCACCTCCTCCGGTTATACCTTTCGTCCTGTTCACACTAACATGTAGTGTCACCACATACGTTACGCTTCACATTTGAATTCTAACTCACGCTAAGCGTCACGGTAATTTTGACTACAACTATATCTATCCTCTTTAATAGCTAATTTGTTACGCAGCTCAATATAGAACACAATTAAAAGTATCAGACAATCTACTCACTCGGAGGTTTCGACGTGTTCCTCTGCGGTGCCTCGCAAGATGGCGTATAGCGCAACGACAACCGCAGGTAGCGCCCAGCCGAGTGCGTACAACCAGCGGACGAGTCGCTCTTCGGCTAAAAAGGCAGCCACCAGCAGCGTGTGAAGGTAGAGACCCTCGCAGAACATCCACAGGTAGTTGGAGAGCAGGAAGTAGTGGAGCACCACGTGCAGGATCTGACACCCCGCCTGCAACAACATGCACCACGTCAGGTCAGATCCACGTTTGACACGTGTCAGCTAGAAATATGACGTCAGTGTCTAATGAAACATAGCCGAATCTGCAACAACAAGCACCACGTCAGACCCACGTTTGACACGTGTCAGCTAGAAATATGAAGTCAGTTTCTATTGAAGCATAGCCGAATCTGCAACAACAAGCACCACGTCAGACCCACGTTTGACACGTGTCAGCTAGAAATATGACGTCAGTTTCTACTGAAGCATAGCCGAATCTGCAACAACAAGCACCACGTCAGACCCACGTTTGACACGTGTCAGCTAGAAATATCACGTCAGAGTCTAATGAAACATAGCCGAATCTGACAGTCTATATTAAAATACCAAGCACCACGTCAAATAACACCAGTTGCGCACCACGCGTCAACCAGTAAAAAAATATCTAAATCCTAAATGTTGAAATATTCTTCCTCTGGTACTTGCTTCAGTTCAATTTTAACTTTGAAATAAAATTAAGGAACAAAATACCTAAGTTTGCTCAAATTATGGACATTTTTTGAAATTATCTTTTTGAAGTTCATATTTTAAATACAAACAAAATATATTGTGTATTTATATTTTACACTTGATCCAATTCAGTTATGATCAAGACCAAATAAAATTTTATAATAATAAAAAAAAAAAAAATGCTTTCTAGAAAAATGTCTCTATAATTGTAAATAAATATTAAGAATTTAAAGTTGCAATATGATCCAATAATATATAAACCAGTAAATATAATATAATTCAAATTAAATACATTAAATGAACATATTCTCTCGCCTTCTTTCAAATCCTAACATCATGCAACTAGCCCCGTTTAAACCAACAGACAAGAGATAATTTGGATCTCATCCATTCTCTCCATCCCACACGCCTGGGCTACTGTGATTACAGGCCACTGAATTAGGAAAATATCTTATCGTTATACAGGCTCGGGTATTCATAATTCATAAGACAACATGGTGCTTCCATATGTTGCCAATTTATTGATCCTGAATATTAATGTCGCATTACAAGTTGCTGCTTGAGCTAGCTGGACTTTACAACATCTATGAGGTAACAGGTTTCTGTATATTATGAGCTTCAGAACAGTCAAAGGTCGTACTGCATGCATTCTTTTGTTATTCAGCTTTGTGATTAATTAATTAATTATAATCAAAGTAAGCAACTTTTGAAGCACATGTATTTGTAAGTACAAATTATTATATATAACTATGAGGTAACAGGTTTCTGTATAAGCTTCAGAATAATCAAAGCCACATGCATTCTTTAACTATCTTATTAATTATAATTAAAGTAAGCAGTCGAAGCACATCTCTTTGTATGTACAAATTATTATTTTATAATTGACTAGGTTCTAACGTTTGTGTGTATAACATGACAGAACATAATGAAAATTCAAGAAAATTATAAAGAATAAACTCCTTGTGTAAATTGAAACCCCTGTCAATCCACCTTCTTTTTCTTTCAGAATTTAACATGTAATTATCACAAAATATATAATTTTCAAATATTTGGGTTTAGAGTTGTTTTTAATAATATCCTATATTTTTTTTGTACTCATTAGATATACTTGAAAATGAATAACCCGATCAGAAAAAATGAGTTAGGCTTTATGTAAAAGAACCATAAGGTCTATCTGATTAGGTTGTTGGACACAATCTTATTGAGAATCTTAACACACTTTCCTTAACATAAATGCTAACATAAATGTCAACATTAATGGCCCTGTGTTATAGCTGTCAGTGTAGTTAACAATTATGTTAATGAAAGTGTATGCTGATTTCCCTGGTTCATGTTACATAAAATGGTAGAAGTAAAAACTTAATTTAAAATGATGTTGGGTTTTCATGTTAGCTTTATGTTTATGAGAATTTGGTAAGATTTTTTTTTTTTTTATTTCAACCTATATAATTATGTGTTTTGAAACGCAAGCTTTTCCTTTTTAACAGTTTAAAAATTATAAATATAATCTTACAGTACGAATTTAGATGAATCGATTAAAAACATTTAATTTCTTGCATACTTTGCATTAACTTCTTCAATCTAATAAATAATTAAAATTCTCTGAAGACAAAAGGTTAAAAGTTTGTTTTTAGAGGAATATTGTTCCCTTTTAATATTTTTTGTTGGTACTTATAAACTTTGTTATTACTCTTTTGAATAAAATAACAATATATTTTTATAATAAAGTTCTGATAAATATTTAAAAATATATCTTTCTTATATTTATAAATTGATGATATTTTCTTTCATATATTGTCCACTTTTTTTAAATCTTTGTATCAAAAAAGACAATCTTATATCTTGAAAAATGTTTCAAAAATATTTTTCATCAAATAAGATTAATATTGAGGGGCTCAGCTGTGGAGAAAGGATTAATAAATTTGAGAAAGCGAGTATCCATGGCAGAGAGAAGGAAAAGCAGTTCAAACTTTTTAAGTATAAAATGAAATGGAGGAAGAAAAATTACATCTATTATAATATGCATAATTTAATTTTCTATTTAATCAAGTGGTTTGAAAAATCTTGTGGTATAAATTCCCTTTTGTAAATTGAAAATAATTTAATTTATAATATTAAAGGAGTTAAAATTTAATTATAGAAACTATAATAATAAGGGGTGATACGTTTTAATATGTTGTTAAGCTAAAATGTTGTAGCAAATTGCTTGTACATAATTGGTAGATAGAAAGTTAAAAAGAGGGAGGATGAAATGTGTATTAAAAAGTGCGTGATAAAATTTTCAACGTCAAGTTTGCGTTTCTTTTCGTTAAGTGCATTTTCTTGGCCTTCAAAATATTTTAAACAAAATCTTGATTGATTGTTGAGAAATAATATTGTGGAATCTGTTTGCGATATTTTTTTTTATTATAAAACTCCCAGTCACTCAAATTTTCTTTTATATATAATTAGGTGTTGCATTTTAATAATTGAAAATGATTGCAGAAGCATACAGAGTGACAAATAATTTTCTGATACTAATGAAATTATACTGTATTAAATTATTGATATTAATTAGCTTGTTCTTCCATTCCTTGAATATTAAAATTAAAATACTTTAATTTTAAAATAAAAGAAATTGGACAAGAATCAATAAATAATATACCACTGTCGTGTCAAAACGTTCAATTGAAACTAATATTTTTATTATTTTTATTCTTATAAAAATATCTATAATTAAAAATAAAAGCTGCATTTTGTTTCTCAACAGGGTATGTGCACACATCTTGGTTTTTCAAATACCATTATACGAATACAAATATAAACAAATACAGTTGAAATTAAGTCAAAATGTATTACGAATTCTGATTCCGAAATTCTTCCTCAAACACGTATAAATAACATTCCACACACATTTCACTGGAAAGAAACAGACAATCGTGATATAAGCCCCCAATAATCCAGCCCAAACAGGGTGTTAACTCACCCCGTTCTCGAACATGACTTCGGGGTGCTCGACTACCAGCCGGTACCACAGCAACCACAGTGAGTTGTTGATGGCGAACGACACGAACAGATTGATGTGCAGCATGATACGCGTGCACCGCAGAGCCCTGGAACAGCGGAACAGAAAACGTGTTAGTCTGCATGGGAACTGGTATACTGTGGAACAGTTAGTAAGGCTATCGAACAACGGAACGAAACAAAACGTGCATGTGAAATTGTATACCGTGGAATAGTGGAACAAAAAGCGTATTAGTCTGAGAACTGATGATGGTATAGTATGGAACGAGGAATAATTCCAATCTTGGAAACTGGTATGCCTTGGAACTTACAATAAATAATTACAAAGAGTCAGAACGGTTCAGATACATGCATGGTGTGATAAAAATGCATTTGCGTTATATCTGTTTAAGTGGTTATGTGTGGATAATTGAATCCCAGGAATTTGATTTTAATTGCATTTTGATTTTATTAAGTGTACACTCTAATTAATACAATTAACTAGAAGTATCCATCAGATCACATTAAATTCACTTTCAGGTCCAGCATAAATACGGAGCGGGTGATATGCGGAAAGGGCAATGCCCCTTAACATTATTCCCCTCTGAACTTGTCTTTTTTTGTAAGGCGAGATGATCTGGCCAGACACTTCGTCATAGTGCGCTTTATATTAAGGTCTTCAAGAGAAGGAGTAAAAAGGATTATATAACGATTTCAGTTAATGTTTTTTATACAAGTTAATTTAAAAATAAATCTCTTCATGAGGAATAAAGTTTATGAAACATTGCACATTAACACCTATATAGAGAGGACTTCTCTATATTTTTATACTTTATGGTGAAATTGAGCATTAAATTAAATTACTTTGAATTATTTTTACTTTTAAATTAATATCATAATACAAACCAAAGGAATAAAAAAAGCTGTGTGGTGTCTACTGCATAATGTATAGTAATAAATTCTTATTACTCGGATTCTTTTATTAACCAATTAACTTTTTATACGTAAATATCTTTAATTTTAAAATTTAACAGTCCAATATTATATATATAACATATGAGAATTTCTGTATACGGAGCGATTAACGAAGGATCACTATCTATATAGGGGACGATTCACGAAAGAGTTATCCAGGTTTTTATCCGCGTTTAGCTTAACCACGTTTAAACTATAACTGTTTTACGTGTTAAATCACCTGGCTAAACGTGGTTAAGCTAAACGCGGATAAAAACCTGGATAATTCTTTCGTGAATCGCCCCCATAAAAGTTATCCAGGTTCTAACCAAGTTCAAAATCATTGACTGAGGCTGAACTAAACGTGGTTAGTGGAAAACTTGAACATTTCGTGAATTATGTCCATATATTTTATTAATGCATATATATTATTTAAATATATAATGTATGCAAGTATAATATGTTTTCATATAAAGTCCCCTAGAAATTAAGAAAACAAAAGAGGCCGATCATATTTCTAAATCTTTGCATTAAAAAGAAAATATTTCTAAAAACAATTGTAAAGAAAATGATAAAACGTCACAGTGCAATAACGAAACAAACAACATTAAAAATTGTTTGCACGCGATTTGATGGCTGTCAACACACGAGGGCGTGTCGGGGTCGTAATATCCCGTGAAACGTGCACGTCGTTAACACCTGCGTCTCGTCAGGTCATGACCCCACGTCAAGGTACAGACATGGTTTAAATGAAACCCAACTTACGTTCCCATCTCTCATTAAAATAATTTGGTACTTAAAAGTGTAATGCTTAATTTAACAAGTGCGTAAAATATTTCGCTCATTAGTATGGCTTATCATTTTTATAAAAATCTGTCTGAGTAATCTGTAAAATGGAATACACTTATTATATTTCGTATAATACATGTTGTACGCTGAAAAAAAATAATAATAATGAGGAAAACATAAGAAGGGGCATTCACAAAGCCTTAAGGCCACATTTAAGGCTCAATAATTTAAGACCAGAAATTTTGGGTCTAAAAAACACGTCTAAAATCAAGCTTTAAATTATCGAGCCTTAAATGTGGCCTTAAGACTTTGTGAATGACCCTTAAGGATTCCAAGGCTTATTATAGGAGGTCATTGTGTAATATTTGAAATTATAATCTATTTTTCATAAAGAGTAAGTTATTTGAATATATAAATAGGATATATCAAGCTTTTCGAGTGTAATATACAGTATATCACAATTAATTTATACCAAAATATAATATAATATTACAATCAATATCTAATTGAAACACGTACTATTTTGTTTAGAGAATTCTTAATTTTTTAAAGTAATAAAATTAAGTAGATATTATAAATAATGTTTTTTTATTATTTTTAAAAAGCTTTAAATGTTTTTATACTGTATAATGCATTCGCCACTTGTTTTTTGTGTTTGTGTTTTCAAATTTTACATTCCATATTTTTATTTCCATTGAATTATTTTTAAAATGTTTAATTATTTATGTAGAACCTGTAAAAGTTTAATAATTTGAGAATATTTGTGGTGCAGTTTTTACATTTTTTATTTAGTCATAAATAAATGACAATAAATTATAACGTTCATGGTAAATGCATATATAATGATTGATTATTAATATTAGTATATTAAGTATTATTAGTATTGCATGCTATTAATATGAAATAAAAAATATTCACATCCAATATGTATTTAGTTTTCTTTTGTTCTGCAATTACACATATTTATTAGTAAATAATAGTTATTATAGTAAAAACAACAACAAATAATATCTATAAACAATAATAAACAATAGAATGAAAAAAATTTGCCTGTCAATATTTACACAAGTTTATATTATGTTGTTCATTGTACGTGCTATAATAATTATATTTTATTACATTTGCAATATAACATCATGCTCTAATTATTCCAAATTAATCCTATAACATAATATGATAGACAGAATAAATTTTACAATAATCACGTATGTTGCTTTAATACGATCCTAATCCTTTATAGCTTATCACTGCTAACTAATCTCATCAGCTGTCTGTATTATTGTGTGATGGACATTGTTACATAATAACGTTAAATCGAGTGTCGGTTTGGAGCAAATAACTGATAGTCATTATTTCCGACACGGATATTAACCAGACTCAATAAGTTTTTCTTCATAAAAATTTCTTTTATACAACTCCAGACAAATATTTCTTTATTATTTTCTTTTAACAATGATGTAATAAAAAAAATAAAACGTATGGTACCCATAGTAACGAAGAGACAGGTTTTCTAATAACAAGCATCGCAATATCTTTACTTTTTTGTGAGTTCACTTCAGTAAAGAAATATTATTAAAAAAAATTAACTAGCATGAAATATTTTTCTGGTATTTTATTATCATTGTTATTTATTTTATAATAACTTTTTTATTTATACACAAACATTCCATTATTATAAACAATACGATTACTTTATTTCTGTGTGTATATTTTTTCAACAACACACAAAAAAAATGACTACATAAAATCAAGTTAATTTTTTTTTAATTAAGCCTCAACAAAATAAATTAATAATGAATATTAAACAATTAATTAGATAATTAGCACATTTTTTTTAAATTTAAAAGGAAATTAAATCGTCCATTATGTATATAACAAGTTTTAAAACTTGTTGAAAAAAGTTTTGTTTTGCTATCGACAGCTTTACTAATTACTACCTAATTTACTTGAAAATTTAACGCACACCACTGTCTGTGTTTTAAATTAACGATGTATACATATTTATAATTAATGTATACAAGTCTCGTTGTGCTGTAAGAACTTTGCGTGATCACTGCTTTATAATATCAAGTAAAAAATTAAAAATTATTTTACCATCATGCAATAAAGAAGCAGATCTTAAAATTTATTGTATGATAAACATAATTTAAAATGTAAACAGAGTGTACTATCTAGGTAAAATATCTAGTTTCGCTCTAGTTACTTTATGATATAAGGTATTTTATAAATATAAATTTACCGAGTTTCAAGAAGACTGAGGAAGGAAATAAACCACGAAGAAAGGTTTTCTAGGACAATAAAGTTGTATTATAATATTATGAATATACAATATATATTTATTTCAAGAATGTATTTAATATTTTCACTATTTTATACATGGTTTTAAATTTTCAAACTCTTTATTTATTGGGATTTCGGTTCGCTTATAAAAATTAACTCTTTATAAAATTCTTAATTTCTTTTCCACTAATTTGTTTATTTTACTCTTTTAGTTTAAATTACAATTTAACTTTAAAAACACGTCAACTGTATTTTGCTCCTTGAATGTTAAATTAATTATAATAAAAAATGACGTGCAATTTTATTACTCTACACATTGAGTGAGTAAATTTTTCATATTTCGTACCAGCATAATTTTGGTCATCCTTTTATTTTATGTGGTACATTCCATTGAGAACTCCGTGGTCATAATATCGTTATGATGAACCAACTAATGAGAAAACATCAGTTGAATTTCATTGCGGTTGACAAATCAGCTCAACTCTCTGTGTTGTCAACTTCCGGTTAGGTCATACAGATTTGTCGTCGTTAGTGCCACCTCACATTAAAGTTCAATATTCTGCCATTTAACATTGAAATATTAACTAATTATAGGAAATGCTAATATTTATGAGAGACGAGTTTTTGTGCGCAACCTCATCATTTAACTTTGACCACATAAATTCTGAGTTGCAAACAACTGTTGAAGTGTTTCTAGTTATTTATACACAAAATTATAAATATATGAATTTTATACCATCTAATTAATGCGTGAAAATGCCAAATCAATTTCGAGAATTGTTAAAAAAAAAAAAAAAAAAAAAAAAAATTAGATTTGGTTAAATTTTAATTGGCTCTAAGCTTCCAATATGCAGCCACGCCCAAAAGATATTAAACGCACTAATTTAATTAATCTATTATAAAAATTGTATGAAGTATTAAACTTTCAACATTTTTTTATGATACTACACACAGTTTTTATCGAGTCAAAATATCACCAGACGTCATGTAGGTTTGTAACAATGATGATAAAGGACACGATCAAACACGACGAATCGTTTCCACACTGCTACCACAGATAACAGGAATGGTGTCAAAAATCGCAAATAGAAAAGCTCTCGGACAGTCTTATTTGGCTGTCACAGCCAATCAGAGTTTTGTCAGTTTCCAATTCTGAAAATTTTATGGTGGACTTGCTTAAATATATAAAACAAAATTATTAAGAAAAAGTACGTAGCTGTTTTTTTTAAATGCTATTTTTTCTTCTCAATCTTGAATTATTATTTGTTTTTCCTTTTTCATTTCCAAGAAATATAAATATAGTTGTTGATTTTATATAGTTTCTAGAAATTATAACGCAAAAAATATATATTTTTATTGACAGTTTAACACGTTTCCTTCATCCTTTCCCATTTTTGTAAAAATATAATTCTACATAAATATATCATATTATATTGCCTTATAACGAACGTAACAACAAACATATGCTGCTTTTAAATTTATATTTTCAATGAAAACAAAAAAACAAGCACAAAAAACATGAAATTAAAAAATTGTTGCATGTATTGATTAAAAAGGGTTGTGTGTATTTTAATATATCTTATGTGTCCTTTCTAGTTTATGACTATATCCATTTGATTAGCTTAGTATTATCATGCTACGAACATAATATAGAGAGAAATAACTAGGCCATGAAATGACCACTTAGCTTCACGTCCAAAGCGGGCGTAATTGATTTATAGTGCCCCTGAACAGTAGGCTGTGCCGCACAACTCTCGCGATCAAACAGTTGCATAACGCCCAGGGTGTAAGGATAAAAATAGGAAAATGCCACGAATTGAATTGCGTTTATGTATGCATATATATTTATGATGTATATATATTATATATGTATGCTAAGCTTGTTAATTTAAATAAATATAAAAAAATTATAAAACAAAAAAGTCTAACATGTTTTTATTAACCATAAAATAGTAAAGTTACTGTTAATATTTATACAAGAAATGTAAAAGTAAAAGAAAGTAAAATTTTCTTTTCCAGCAGATAAATTTTACTATATCTTATCATTAACAGTATAAATTGTAAGATAATTTAAAACAATAAAACTTATTTAAGTTTAATTGAAATAATCTTTAGTATATATAATTATAAAATTAATTAATTATAAATTTAATAGAAACTTTCTCTATTTTGGCTTTCTTCCATGTTATCAGTGTATCCAAGTAATTTAACCTTGATTGCTACTCTTAATATAAATTGGAACTACGACAACATCTTAATACTGCATGGCTTTTGTGGTCCTCGGCAATGGTAGTGACACGGAGAGAGGAGAAAGTTGGAGAGTTAGAGAGAGATGCGAGAAAAGGAGAGAATTTTGTTTAATAATATATACTGTATGATATAAATTGGGAGTGGGAGGGAGAAAGAGAGTAGGGAGGGAGAGAAAGAGGGGAGATGGAAGGATAAGCATCAAGGTAGGAAACAGAAGAGAAGTTTGTGTAAAAGATGGAGGGAGAGAGAGAGAGAGAGAGAGAGAGAGAGAGAGAGAGAGAGAGAGAGAGAGAGAGAGAGAGAGAGAGAGAGAGGAGAGAGAGAGAGAGAGAGAGAGAGAGAGAGAGAGAGAGAGAGAGGGAGGAGGGAGGGGAGAGAGAGAGAGAGAGAGAGATCGAGGGATCTCCTGGCTGCTCCTACCCAAGTCTCCACCGCAAGACCACAAGTCTGTGCTGGTGCACAAGGATGGCAGGAAATAGTGTGGGAAAGCAGATGACATGTTCCAAACAAAAGGGCCAATGCTAATATTATTACCAGAGACTTCCGCTCAACTTCTTCCCTTGTATATCATAACACAATACTGAGGCTACTGAGTCTACGTAGACAGTATGTTTCACTTAAAAGCTCATAAATTTAATAACAATAATAGAAGATGTTATTCATGTCTATTAAATATCATTAAGGCATAACATTTTGTATTAAAATACCTGTACTTTAATATTCTATAATATAAGAGCAAATATGCAGAAACAATAATATTACTTTATAAGTTTAGAGTTAAAAAATGTGAATAATAACATGGAAATTTAATTATATTATATACACTGATGAAGCACTAATTATTGTTGTAGTTGTAATATACAATTTATGGAAATATGAAGAACCATTTCACTTGGAAAATTAATTAAAATAATTATAACTCTAATAACAATATGCATGACAAAAAGTAGACAGATAAATGCCGTACATTTCTATGGCTTCTCATTTTCTCATAATTATTATTGCATTTCTATACATTAGAAAGATCTTAAAGGTTGGAGTAAAATATTATAACAGCAGAATGCAAAACCCAGAATAGATGAAATATTACCTTGCTCTGTTTGGAAGTGTCTCACCTTATAATAGGGAGGTTTAATGACCTTAACCTTTTCTGGGATGATTATACTGGAGTCTCTTCTTAAATGTTCCAAATTTTCAAATTTGTATTGATAAACTCTTTGTCTCTCTCCTATCCTTAGTAAAACTGAAATTTCGAATTGTCTGATTGGTCGATATTTCCGTTCCAGGCAATCGTGTAGTATTTTTATACTTTTTTTCAAATATACCCAATTAAAAAGTTCAAGTAAAATTTGTAACAAAAAATTACAAAGGAATAAAGTTTGCTCTGTCTCGAGTTACACTACTGTGTATGAAGTTATGGAGGTGCACTAGATTTTTTTCAATATATACCCAATTAAAAAGTTGAAGTAAAATTCTAATAAATTCTAATTATTTCTAACAAATACTGAATACTTTGCACTTTTTATTCCAAAGCAAAAACTATAATTTTATGAAACTATGACGGAATTATCGTGCATTAATTTTCCCGATTGTTAAAGTATGAAATTAAAATATATGAGACTAGACGCAAAAATATATAAATAAAGGATACTTTTTACATTTATTAAAAGATTCTAAAGCCTTTTCTCATAAATAATTTTCTTGCTTTTCTGGTAGTTTCAAGTAATATATCTGCAAAATTTCAAGTTACATTGAAACAATATAAGCATCATTTGTGTTTATCTATAAAATCTGTATAATAATATCGTTTGTGAAAATAAATCACAATAAATTTATCGGTCGAAATTATTGTTAAAGTATTTTTTAAAGTAAAATTTAAGTAGTTTTCTGTAATGTTAAATAGTAAATCATACCATTCTTTACTCTTGTACAGAGAGGTTGATTAGAATGAAATTTTGTATTCAAGCTCTAAACGCCCACTATCAAATAGAGTAGACCATAAGTACTAAAATCTGAACTGTATACTAGTGTATACTGTATAAAATATTCGACCTTCAGTCCTCTTTACCGAAGGGTTATTTTTTTTTTCTTACAAGTCAGATGATGCCAAGCAGGTGGTATGATTCAATGACGTCACTCTCTTTGTCCGGATTGTAAAGACAGATATCAGCAGTTTCAACTCTCTGGGCTGTCGTTGTTGCCCATGTAAGATTACGCAGCAAATATTGATCTTGTTTTATGTTCTCGTCCCTACGCGAGACCCTCTTATACCCCCCCACTCTTCATGATCGCAAAACGAAAAGAGTTCTGAACAAAATATATGTAATCTGCTCTGTAAGTGACTTTCAGCGGTAAGATTTAACATAAGGTTGTGTTAAAAAAATATTTTACAAAAAACATTTCAGCATTTTTTTAAAGTTTATAAAAGTTTTAAAGTTTATTCTCAAATATATATTCTGGAAGCACAATATATTGTAAAGAAATTTGTCGATAAAAGTCTTTGTATGTCGTGTAATGTAAATATATATTTTTTTAACATGAACATGATGTATTACTTATGTAAGAATCCATTAACGTGGCTCAAGATTTAATAATAAATACAATATACAACAATATACGTAAGGCATGAAAAAGATTTCTAGATTTTTAGACATGAATAATGGTCGTGCTATAAATATAAAATATTTCAATGTTTATCAATGTTGTTTAATATATGATAAAAATATAAGTTGAAGAATTTAAATATAGAAGAGAGAATTTAAGTTCGGGGTATGCAGAGTTCAAATTTTCTTATAAGAATTTCACATAAAATCGCTACGTTTAACATGGTGGGGTTTAATACGTATCTCTTGACGACGGATAATGTTTTTCTTATGAGTCTTCGTCAATGTATCTGTATTAAATACCACCCCATGTGAACGACATCGTGAATATTCGGGATTCCTTTGTTTCATGTTCCGCCAATGAGGAAGGTCGTTACAAACTATCTACCAATGACCGAAGACATTAAAAACACGATGAAAACTTTAATAAATGTGACGGGAATGTAACATTTTAATTGATTGTTATTAGCACATGCACGTAAGTTTTTGTAGGATGGGAGAAATATTATGACATTTTGTAACAATGAAGATATTGGTATAATTTTACAAGCTAATCATATAAAATTTTGTTGATCAAAAGATGGCAGCAACGTCGAATTTTGAAAAAAAAAAAAAAATAATAATAATAATAATAATAATAATAATAATAAATAAATAAATAAAAAATAAGAATGTTCAATTTACAAAAATTAATATTGTATAACTTTGAGGCAATCCCGAACGTTATCATGGATTACAGAATTTGGTTGTTGGTGTTGGCTTTCAAACAATGGAATTTACATTTGTATTTGTAGGTTAAAAAAATTAAAGTAGAACTGTCTATTATACAACCCAAAGAAAAGTAATCTCTTCACTACTTTATAATCATGCAAACACTATACAGAAAAAAGAACATTCCGACTGTATTTGCCTATTTTTTTTATTTCAAATTTGTCATGTAACAAATTTGGTTATACTACAGTATATAAACTAATAATGACAAATTATTGAAATTTATCTGAGAAAAGTGTCTCTTTAATGATGCCTAACAAAAATACATTAATTAAGATGACGATACAATATTTGTGTGTCTACAGCATGTCTAGTTCACATTATTAGACAGAATCCATTAGCACACGCGACTCAAACGGAACAAAAAAGTTAAAGAGGGACATACTCATCATATGATGACACTGACAGGTTGTGGCATGTGATTTAATAAATCAAAAATTCCAATTGCCCATGTAAATTATACCATACAATTAATCTAGTACTGTCATGGTGTGGAAATTATTTGACATACTGTCATCAAAGTTCCATTAATAAAATCAATTTATTATACAAAGCTGTTATTTAGTATTCTGGAAAATAGAATATTGATAATAAAAAAATCACACAGTCCATTTTACATAAAATTGAGTGCTAAAAAAACTCTTTATCTCATATATATTGTATATGTTATGAGAGCACACCTATAATTGTTACCAAGTTCTAAGGGGGTACACGCCCCATAGAATATTATACTATAACAATTATACTCCATATTATTATAATAGAAAAAAAAATCAAGTTTAGCCTTCCTATAAATAATAATATGAAATTTTTTAATCCTTAGGTTTATATTAAGAATATATCAATTATATATTAAATATAATAATAAATTATATACCATATGATATAAATTATAAAACAACCATTGACTCACTGACTGTTTTGCAAAACTTCTAAATATGAAATGTCTTGGAAATATACAACCTGTGTCATTTGTTTGGAGTATTATTAATTGACGATCGATGTGAAAATTATTATTTTCAATATATATCAAAACTTGAAGTCACAGGAGTAAATAAAATAACGTTTATATTGAATACTTCTTTGCTAAATTGCTAAACTGGGTTTAATTTGAGAGGCAACTTAAATTAAAGTGGCCACTTGAAAGCGGTAGTGAAATTGGAGAGAGTAGAAAGGGCAGTTGGCGTATTTACTAAAGTTTCAGAAAGGCTGTTATTGGGAAACATTCTCCCCAGAAACATCAAAATTGCCTTTATATATAAGCGTCTTCAAGCGTCCGGAATATCCTTCTTAAAATTGTTTACTTGAATTGATCGTTTATATATTCGAATAGACAAAAGAAAACCACAATATGTAAGGAAAAAATAGAATACGAAGAATAATTAAAAATAAAATATTCCTTTGTGATTTTTTTTTTTAATTCCGGCATTCATAAGCTTTGTTCTTTAAAAATTCATTTTAATAATGAAAATAATTGGGGTTATTTTGAACAATGGACAATTTGCATCAACTTTTTTTAGTAGCTCAATCGAAAGAGGGGGTCGAAAAATACACCTGTGAATTTTATGCGATTTTTATTCGTACTGCATCATGGCTAAAAGAGAGGTCACGTGACCTGGAGCCGGCGCCCGTGTCGCCCGCGACGTCATTGAACTGTCTGGTCAAGCAAACGATTGTCTATATAACGCTTGTAAACAATAAATTAATTGTTGCTTGTTTCCATAGCAACGTGCTTGTTTGCAAGCGTTATAAAGTCGATCGTTTGTTTGACGGAACAGTTAAGTGACGTCACGGGCGACACGGACGCCGGCTCCAGGTCACGTGACCTCTCTTTTAGCCATGATGCAGTACGAATAAAAATCTCATTAAATTCATAGGTGTATTTTTCGACCTCCTCTTTCGATTGAGCTACTAAAAAAAGTGGATGCAAATTGTCCATTGCCAAGTTTTTTTTTTACAGTATGTTTGCGTAACGCACGTCTAATTGCGACTCCTTAGAGAGAAGTTTTGGCCTAAGATCACGGCGAGCCTTGTTCTCCGCTTGACTACACCACTTCTTGAGATGCAAATGTGATCGCATGTAAGACGGATGAGGGTTGAAAAGCCGATACTTGCTCCTTGTAAGCAGGCGAAACACGCTCGCAAGAACCTAATTTAGGGGATATGTACGTGCCAATAAATCGTGTGCTGTTGTTTCTCTCTCTCTCTCTCTCTCTCTCTCTCTCTCTCTCTCTCTCTCTCTCTCTCTCTCTCTCTTTGAGAGCGAATAATGCTACATACTTATATTTTCACTGTAACGTTATTTATTCATCTACATTCTTGCATCTTTTGTTATAAGCCGGTATTACACGATACAATTTTTCTAAGTATTGTATACAATTTTTCCTTGCAAGAAAACTTAATCTCTATTTGTCTGTATGGAAAGGAAATTTTCTTGCAAGGAAAAATTGTAACTAAAATTGTATCATGTAATATAGGCTTTACTCTTATTGAAACCTGATAAATAATGTAATTTTTTATACTGTATTTTGACTAATTCTTCTCTTTATCAGACAATTTGTTGTTATTTTGATCACTGCTAGTGTAAAAATTAGTTCATATTAAAGTTGATAGATCATATAACAAGAAATATTTCCCCCTGACGCCCTCATACCTTAATTATTTAGGCTGTTAATTTGATCCCCTTTTCCTCATAGTAAAGGCACTTGAGATTCTAATATCTTCTAATAAAACCATTATCAAGATATCTTGACGCAGGATTTGTGTCAAGTGATGTGCTCTTCTTTCACATTGGCTAGAATTAATGCAATCGCTAGCATTTTTTTTACCTCTCCTAGTTCATAAATTTGAAAATATGTTCTGTAATAAATGCTATTTTGAATGAAATTTACTTTTATGTAAAAGTTCAAAACGTAAATTATTCGTAATTTTAGCTACTATATTATATGCATATAGTACCTTCAAATTAATAACCTCAGGTATTTCTACCTTAATTAAATAATTTAATTAATTATATAAGTTAGAAACTATTCAACTCTATACCTATTCTCAATATGATACTGTATAGTGAAAGAGAGGAGAGGAAATATCCACCAAGGAACTGGAAAGAGGATACATGTTAGCAGATACGCCTATTATAGGTCAGCTGGTGGATGCCACCATCATATTAATTGCTACAACTGATGCCTTAGATTCCTACCTCTAGAGTCTAGAATTTTTTAACTATTTGTACCAAGGTGACTGCCCACTCAATCCACTCAACTTCTACCTGTCATTGCACCTCCTTTTATAAAAGCTCCTTGGATTTCACGCACTCAGTAACACGGGGGAAGAAAAATCCAATGATAAGTTTGATTTTATCGGAAAAAAAGTTCAAAAATGGAAAAATTGATAAAATAAATAGGAATCTTAGTAAACCAAGAAATGACGCGTTTCTAAAAAAAAAAAAAAAGTACAGAAGGGGAAAACTTCATAATTTTTAGCATATTAGTATAAATCCTAGGTCATTTAAACCCCTCTCTATTTAGTAATGCGTGGACAAAAAGACTTTAATAATGTTAAGATTAATCAAAATATTAACTGCATCCAATCACAAGCATGCATTCTGACCAAAAATTTTCAATTTAAAACTTCATGATTAAATGTTGAAAAGGTATTGATTTTTTTAAAAGCAAATCTTGAACTAATCATGCTTAAGAAGGGAATATCCCGACTCCTCTATTCTATTTTGACTTTATCTATCCAGGACGTGAATAGCATGAGGGGATTGAGAAAAAAAGGAGGCGTGGCACTCACTTGAAGTAGGTGAAGAGGCCGAGAGAAAGAAGCAGTGCGGCCAGAGAAATGAGGTAGCCAGTCTCGTATATCCGGTTCACCTGCCGCCGCCACTGTAACACACAACACAATGACTACAATACCTACACTTGCATTAATATTATGTTCACTACGGAAGGAGCCACTATAACTTATCAATAATTCATTAAGTCCAATAACTGCAAAAGTACTCCCGAGAGTATACAGAATGTTGCTGTGAATTTTGCAGAGTGGTTGAAATGAAATGCTTCATTGAAAATTGCAGGTTTGAAATTTAGAAAAAAAATCACTTCCAGCTAATAAAATTGTAGAGTAAATTTATATCAATTGAACTATAGTTGCATCATCCTTGATTCTGACCTGTCTGTAGATAAAGATACAAAAAACACAAAAAAGTCTAAGAAAAAGAAAATTCTTGTTGCTTTTCTATCACTTTTAATTAGCTGGTTAATCAATCCCTTTAAATTTACTGTGCAATTCGAAATTTTAAGCATTTGAACACTGAAGTAAAATATTAAAATAGTAGACCTTCAAAAATTAAAAACTTGTGAACTTGAATTAAATGTTTAAATCAAATCTCCTAATTTTAAAATGGAGTTGAAATGATTTATTAATTTTGGAATCTTATTTATCCCGCACTTACAATTTACTGTGTTTATGTTCCCCACCCTAAATTAACACTAGGTAGTTACACTAGTCTTGAAATAATAAAAAAATGAATAAAAATAAATAATATGTTAACTACCAGAAAAAGTAAGTAAAACTTAATTTAGGAGTCCTGGAAAACGAAGTTGATCTTTGCAAGAGAGAATAAATCTTCAAACATTTTATGTAACATATTAAATTATTGATAAGACAGCTTTGATATCAAAGTAAATTATGTTATTTCTCCTTTCATTTCTTTGATATTTGCGAATCATTAAAAATTCAAATTCATAAATAAACAACACAAAATTCAATGTTATCTCTCTCAAACACAGCTTCCAAGTTTGAACTTTACAAAATAATTCGAAATGCTTATCGGATTGGCTCAGAGTATTTAAAACAGATAATTGGCAATACTTCAATAAAGAAAATTCTATGTGATGCTGTAATAATATTGACACAAAATTAAATATTATTTCTTACGAAGAGGTGTTTATATTTTATTTTTTAAATATTCACACATTTTATAAATATTTTTTATTATGTTAACAAAATGGAAAATCAAATAAAGACATTTTGTATTTTTGAATAAAGCATTTTTGCTTAAGAATGGGTGAAAAAAAATGTAAAGAAAAAGTTAGTTATTATAAAAAGAAAATATTTTGTGTTTCTTTCGATTAATTTGGTAATTACGTTTCAATTATAAAAAGGTCAATGCTCTCATTATTTTATGTTACATTATTTATTTTTTATTATTGGAAAGAGATTACGAAGTCATTAAGTGTGTAGATTAGGTGAATAGAGAGAGAGAGAGAGAGAGAGAGAGAGAGAGAGAGAGAGAGAGAGAGACCAGTTTGCCAGCTGAATTTAAAAGTTTTTCTGTGTGTGTGGCCCTGGCAAGTACAACGGCCTCTCCCACACAATAGGCTTAGAGAAGTGTCGTGATTGGAGTCCAAATGAACTTCCAATGATTCAATGCTAACCACATAAGCCTCGGATGACAAAAAACTCCTTTGCTTTGTTTTGATATTAACCCCTCTAAAATAAATGAGTATTTTTTAAAATGATTTTATACAAAAGCCATTCATGAATTTAAAAAAAAAATATTAAGAGTTATTATTGATTTTAAAGTAATTTAAATATAGAAAATAATTGTTAGATTGAGATAAATATTACTGAGTATGCAGAAAAGCCACACGCAATTTCAGAAAGCAATTACATGACCTTCATGTAACTTCTGATTGACGAGAAAATGATGGTCATTAATCATTCGTTCTCAGAGTAAATTATCGCGAGTCGAACCAAGTATAATTTACAGATCGTTCAATCATAAAACTGATGACACATTAAACTATCTCATTTAAAAAAATGTCATCTTTACGTGTAACAGGGTATTATAAAACATAGCATTTTTTTTATGTAATAACCATATTTCTTTTTTATCGGCAAAAAGAAAAATATGAAGTTTTAATTACAATTTCAATCAATCAAACATATTAACAAATTAATTGTATATAAATTAATTGAGCTGTTAATTACCTGCCCTAAGGAGATTTTCAGACACAAAATTAAATTAAAATTATTCTAAAATTGTTATATTGAAATGTACTGTAAAATCATTTTTTTCAATTTTTTTTTTTTATTAAAATGCGAAACAAATGCAGGGCATAATAATACATTGTGTTTGTGATATCATGTACAACAACCATTTGGTGTACAGTACAAGTTTTTATTTTTGTTGCATGCATGTCAGCTTGTCTCGTCAGGATAAATACTTTTATCCTAGCTTGGTACGAACGAACAAGCTTGCTGTACTTTGCTATATATGTTAGTCTCTCTCTCTCTTGAAGCTTCTTGAGTGGACATGAAAAAGCTCCTTCACTCTCTTTCTTTGAAACTCAGATGTGAAATATCACTTTTAGCTATAGGTCAGCTATCTACCGGTGTATATATATAAAATAACATCGATTTTTAAATAAAATTTATTTTATTCATATTTTAAAGAGCATTAGCAAAAGGATATTAATTTTAAATAAAAAAAAGGTTGTTTAAAGATATGCTAATGGCGTTTTTTCATGTTATACGCTATAATATATAAATGATAACATGCCATAATATATATCCTTTGATAAAAATCATATTATATAGTAAAAAAAAAAAAAAAAAAATCAATACAAGATAATGAAATTTAATAGCATCAACCAACTTATTATATATTTTTGTGATAAAAAAATAGGTAATTTTTATACAACATTAGGGTACAAAATGGCATATTACTTCTAAACAATTATTTATAAACTACTACACGAAGAGTTATAAACTATCAACCGCATCTGTATTTAACATGCAGATTTATTCTGTAGGGTCCTTAAATTTGCAGTTAGTCATTTAAGTCTTTGATATATTACTTTGAGCAAGCTTATGATCGATGAATCATATACAGTACTTTATATAGCCATAAAGAAAGAATTGGACAGAGCGATACACCCACTATTTCATTTTGACTAAGGCTGCATTAATCTACAATAATACTAAATAATAATGGATTGTCTTCTAAATTTTTCCATTTTGTTTTAAATATACATTGTATATATTATCTGGTAATAATAAGCTGCGTGTGAAGATTCATTGAAAATAATGTCAATAAAACTTATAGCAATTTTAGATAAGTTTTGTTCATCAACTGTTTTTATAATGAAGATAAGCAACTGAAATAATTTAATGGCTGGGAGTCTATCTATGAGGAGATAATTTATAAGATTTTATTTACATAGTTGGTCTCAAACAATATTGTTTAATTTTACAACATTTTTACATTATATTTTTATATGGGTGCATGAACACTTTTCAGTGAATGGACTGCTCAGCAATCTTTTTTATTTGCCCCATGGGCCTTTATTTGTAAATTCAATTTTGACTATAATATATATTTGTTATATTTATATTATTGTATTGTGCCCATGAAAGAGAAAATAAAATAAAATAAAATAAAATAAAATAAAATAAAATAAAATAAATATAAAAATATTCTAATCTACATTGACAGATAAGAATGCAAGTAGTTTATCTCCACTCTATGAATAGTTTATCCCAACAACCTATCGATCACTTGTTAAGGGTAAGGTAACGCCACCAATGTTAAAAAAAATCCCTCTCACAAAAATTCTGAAAAAAATTTAAAATGTTCTCCTCTATACCCCCTATCAGTACCTAAAATATCAGGTATACAAATACGATCTAGTTTTTAAGTTATGAATTTTTGAAGTTGACTACTTTAACATGGAGAAATGAAATTCCCATGTTAAATTGGTCAACTTTAAAAATTCATAACTCAAAAACTAGATCGTATTTGTATACCTGATATTTTAGCTACTGATAGGGGGTGTAGAGGAGAACATTTTAAATTTTTTTCAGAATTTTTGTGAGAGGGATTTTTTTTAACATTGGTGGCGTTACCTTACCCTTAAGTAAATTTATAGTTATTATCCCTTGGTAAAGATAAAAGACTTGCAATATTTCAAGAAAACACTCTGTAATTTGTTAATCCTGATGCATTACTCAAAGTCTACCCCAGCAGGACTCGAACTCAGTCCTCTGATTAGAAAGGACACTTACCGAGAGGTCATCCATGTCCACGCAGGTTGTGTAATTGGACCACACCAGGTTGGTCTCAGGGTGGATGAACCAGGTACCGTCCTCGTTGCACTCCTTATGTGCCATTCCTGCAACATGAGGAACCATGTGACGTTAGAGCGGTCTAGGAAGGTCCATTTTGTGTGTAAATGTACAATTTGAGAAAAAAATAATGATAAATAATAACATCTTATGTACTGCTTGACGTGAAATATAACAAGATTAGCACAGTTTGAATTACTTTGAACAATTTATTTATGTTTAACTAAATGTTGTATTATATTTATCAGACATAAAATTTAAAAGATATAATGACTGTAACTAATATTTTTGATATTAATTCTAATAGAGCTTATTTAGAAAATTTGTTTCAAAAATATTGCTTTATTCTTATCTTGATAGGTATTGATAAATAGAAACAAATTTTAGGACTCTTAGGACTGAAAATTAAAAAAATAATATAATAATTTAAAAATATAAAAGGTTGCAAATACACTCTTTAAAAAATGATCCAGATCAAAATGGTTTAACAATATCACTTGATTTACTATCGTAATAACTGAGATCTCACATTGTATTAGAAGATACCGGGGAAACAATAAACTAAGTGCTAGTGGTATTCAGTGAAAGGAGGGTCTAAACATTGAAGAAGAAGGAGAAGTGATTGGATTTCCACAAGGTATTATCTTATACAGAATTGGACAAAACAAACAGTGAAATAATCCTAGCTTTGGCCATTACTTGGAAATCGCTGTGTCTAAAACAAAGCTCTTTATAAATTGGAAACAATACATGTGCTGATGGAGATTTCAAAGTATTTTTCTTGCTTGAAAATATTGTTTTGCTAGTAAATATAACAATATACTTTTACTTTAATTTAAAAAAAAAGCAACGTCGAATGGAAGTCATTTTTTATAATAAATAATTTTTAATTAAGATTTAGTATTTATTTCCTACTTTTTAACTATCAAGTATTAATTATTTACAAATACATAAGGAGTCATACCTTTAATAATTTTAAAGCGCCTTTTCACAATAATTTCAAGTCTACTTTAATCGAAGAGATTTTATTAAATGTTAGTGGGGATTAAATTTCAAAAAAATCAATATGTATATCAATAAAGAGAAAGTGAAAGAGTATGGGCAAATTTATGAAGCAAATTTTACATTAAAGTGAGAAAGAATATATTATTGTTATAACGCATTGAAAGTAATTTTTATATTGAAACCATACTTATTTTCATGTATATAAAAGTGAATGAGAGTTTTCATCCACAAATGAACATTTCTATGAGCTAGAACGTGATTAGGGGCGATGTCATGCTTTCTGTATGGAATTGGAAATAATATGTTACAATGACTTTATCAATAGTTCTTTTTTGACACCACCAAAATTCATTATGCACATATTTTTTTTAGTCAATCCTAGCAGGAGAAAATTAGAGAGGTAAAATGTTCAGCCTATCTAACTAGATCTGTATTACACTTATTATTAATTATTAAAATTATATATTGCATAAAATCGTCAGATTTTTTTAAGAACAGCAGTTAAAAGGTTATCTAATGCTATAAAAATACAATTTGTTCAGCTTTAGTTACATTTGAGGGATTAAGGTTTATTTTTAAAACATACACAAATTTTAATAGTAATAATTCTAATTTTATTTCGATACTAGTTCTGTACGTACAATTAATCACGTCACAAACACATTTAAATTCAAATCAACCTAGTACGAACAGCAAGAATATAAACAAAACACAATAATAAAATTCATACGTTACTATAAATTTGATTTATTAAAAAATGCTTTACATTATTATACTAGTTGAATAATTATAATTTGATAATTGCTTATATTTAATGTTATAATTGTTTTCGTTTAAATGTTATCATAATTTGATAATTGCTTATATTTAATGTTATAATTGTTTTCGTTTAAATGTTATTATAATTTGATAATTACTATTTAGGTTATAAATGTTATAATAGTATTTGTTTAAATGTTTTAGTTTCATAAAATTTGTAGATTCAAAACATTAGAAGCACAAGTAATTAAAGATATTTTTATTTTGTGGGGAAATTGTTTGTCTCCCCACGCTGCCGTGGAGATAACAATAATTAAACTTGCAGAGGGTAAGAGCAGGAAAGTTAATCCTGATAAAATAAACTGGGGTAGACTTTTGTGTGTTAGAACAATAATATCTAATGTGGGATCAACCACGCAAAATAATTACATCATGCACAAAATGGCAGAAAATTGCGATAGAAATTTTGTTCCCCTGCGCTTTTTTATATTTTTACCATCAATACATTGTCTTATTTACAGGATAACAACGTTTATGGACATTACGGTATTAGTTCCAAAAATGTCCATATGTGAGGGAACCTTGGAAACCTTAGATTGCACGGTCGATGTTTCTAACTTGTGGATGAGTGTCGAAGCTGCGACAAGCATTGTGGGATTCGAAATCGTAGCTCTGTTTTTGAAGCAGAACTGTCCTGCTAGAAAGACACCAGAACAAAATCTATTAAATGGCTTGTTATTTCTGAAAGAGTGGATAATATACTAATTTTATCTTAATTATATATTATATTATTAATTGTATTAAGTTAATTAATATGAGATGATGAACATCAAATTTCTCACATTACATTGAATTTTATATTTACGAACAGGCCCATTATTTACATTATTAATTTACATTATAAGTCCATTATCTCAGTGCAAATGGAGTTGAAGTTTTCTTGTAAGTTGTAAGAAAAAATTTTATGCAATAATTAGAAAAATAAAATATCGAAAAAAGATTATGCAGAAATGCTGGATAGACGGTGCAAAGTTATGTAACTCTGATTTTTTTTTTTTTCAACTTTTATGGAGATCAGGCTAAAAAGTTTTGCCGAGGTCGGGTACGAACCCACGCCCCTTTTAGGTCCTATCCTTTTATTAAAAAAGTGACGCCTCTTAACGCCTCTCTCTGTACATTCAATATTTGTTAAAAAAAAAAAGTTCCCGGGCTCTAAAAAAGGTGAAAAAATCAGAGTAGCATAACTTTGCATTCTCTATCCATTTCTACAGTAAAAAAAAATTGAGGTCGATAATTAATCCATTGTATCATGTAATACCGGTTTTAAGCAAACTTCATTCATTTTATTCCCTTTAATTATTTTTACAATGAAAAAAATAATAATTTGATTGGATAGTATTTTGAAGTATTCATTCAAAAAAATATTCCTTTATATAAATTGCTATTCAATAAAAGTATTGCATCATTGGGGGACTAACAAAGCATCTGCACTTTCAATGCTGTTTTATGATTTAATGATTTAAATATAAATCTTTTGTATATTGGTTTTCATTTATATATATATTTTACTTAAAAAGGTCATTCATACTTTGAAAAAAAAAATCCTCTTTTAATATTGATTTTATTTAATGAATTGATTCCAATGCATAACGTTCATATTATTTTGTACAGAAAAAAGTTATAATAAAGAGATAAAGAAATGAAAATGATTTATTAATTTAAAAGTATTAAATTTGCAATTGGTAGTTAATATTATTATTCAATCACTATGCTATTATTATTCAATCACTATATATAGTGACATTGTGATCAAACAAACACTGATTTTTTTTAATAATCCAGCAAGCCTTTAATTATTTTTTTACTTTATTCCTAGCATTTTAATATTCAACAAATATAATTTGAGCTTGGATAGTAACTATATTACAATATTTTATTAATATTGGTTGTTAAATATTTACATTTTTACTGGATTTAAACATATTATTTGTTGAAAGTTTAGAAATACATATATAACATTAATATAGCACAAATTATTTTCATATTTTAATTTAATTCGATCGATCATTAAATTCATATAATTGAAAAAACAAAATAGAATTATTTGTATGATTGAAATGAAATTTTAATATGATATATTATATAGATGGTACTTATAAAAACAAACATAAACACAAGATTTTGAGCATAAATAAAAAAATCTAAATTATATGTATATATTTTTCTTTCATAGACATTAAAATTATAAACAACTATTATAAATTATTTGCATGAATACACTTTTACTCTAAAGAGCATACCAATTCAATTGAAAATATACCAATTAACAAAATATTTAAATCTTTGTAAAAGAAAGTCTTTACATTTAATAATTCATTTAAAATTATTTACCAATTAAATGTTAATAAATTAATTAAGCATTCACAGCATCGTAGTAGATATTAATTATTACAAGAAGTGTCTATAAGGAGACTCTATAAGTTGCTATAATTGCATGATCTCTCTCTCTCTCTCTCTCTCTCTCTCTCTCTGGTGATCCCTGACGCTGCTCGCTGCTGGTGTTAATTTCCTTCCATCAAACGATCGTCGCCGTTTCTAAACTCCACTGCTACTACCCCCTATATACATGCTTGCTGCCTAGCTCTATCTGCTTTGCTCTCAGATGCAATTAACTTGCCGAAGATGCTATGTCGCCCCTCCCCCCATTGCATGGCGTCTTTTGCGGTTACGCCACCTCCCTGTCGTCGACCTAGTTGACTTCGCAATAACATTAACACACCATGTTATATATATGTACGAGATGAACCACCACCGTATACTACATACTAAATCAGTTTATGCTGCTTAAATTTACATCACTTTAATATTCAATGTTGTATAGCGTGTCAAAATGCCATGTTTAATAATAATAATAATAATAAATACACTATAAGAGCTATAATTTAATATAGTGTCTAATAAGTGCTACTTTGTTTATGGTATGAATTTATAACACATAACAAAAGACTAATAGTTAACTTGAACTTTTATGGTAAATATTTTAATAATAGAAAACTAAAGTTAATTTCTTAATAAAAATTCAGACAAATAATTTTACTAAAAACAGGGGTATTTTTGTATAGCGTATCAGATTATTTTTGCATTAAAATATTTATGTAATGCATAATGAATTTGCATTTGATTTTTTTTAATTGTAAAGAGGATTAAAGTCGCGGTGCAAATTTAAATTTGCAATAAATATTGCATTTCTATAGGAATTTCTAAAAACAATTTTCCAGCTATAAATATGCATGCAGGAGGGTTTTAGTTTTTAAGAGCATAAAGATAAAGATGTATACAATATTATAAAAATGTAAAAAAAATGAACGTATATAATTATGTGATAGAGGGTAATACGTAATATATCGCTTATAATTAACGTATAATTGGATGAATAAAAACAAAAACATGCATGAAACATGCAGTGCTACATATTACAGGGAAATTGGTATAGATTAATATTTTACAGTAATATATTTATGAGATGTTTTTATTTTAAAATCTTATCATTACTTTTGTAACTTAATATTGCGAGAATTTCACTGAAAATCATATTTTTGTTAAATTTCAAAATTTTAGAGTGTAATTTAAATTACAAAATTTGTCCATGAAGTTCCAGGATAATATATGTTGTTTTCAATGATTTTCGTTTATATTTTAATTAATTATGTAAAATTTACAGCTAATATTTGAAATCTTAAATTATCTTTAGGTTAATTTTGATAATTTACTCTGAAAGGTGAAGATAATTAAAGTTAAATTAGCTCAGTCAATGCAAATCTCGTTATTATCACATAATAGAAATGAAGTCAGAAAATTGGATAAATATTATTCAACAGTGACACTTAGCTCTTTTGAATTGTTATTAGGAAGCTTTCATTTCGTTCATTATTGATTAAATTTGAATACTTTTGACAGCTTTGAAGAGATGAAAGCTTTCAGTTTTTTATTTTATTTTTATATTTTACAAAAGAGACAATTATATTTTTATAAATGTTTATTTTTTTATTTATTTTTTCCCCTTTGAAATCATTATTTTCTCTTTAATCAAACAAACATTATACTGTGTAATTAAATAGCAATAGATTGTATAATTGCAAGAAAAAAAAATATATGTCATTATTTAAAATTATTTTTCATTAAAGACAATACGCAAAATTTTAATTTTAATCTTTTAATCACTTTTTATTTTACTACTTTTATAACATTCAAGACTTCCATGGAAAAACTAACAAATGAACTGCTATATAAGTTTTGTAGCGTACTTTAACGTAAGACGTAATATTCTCACTTATAGCCAAAAAGCAACAGATTGCATTAAAATTATTTAACGCTTTTAACTGATGGCATCATAAAATCGACATAACTTCTTTAGTACAAGAAACGTAGAAGTCTGGAGTTTTTTCTATGGAAAGAAGGTGCATTTTTTTTTTAAGTATATATAATATTAACAAAATGAGTTATTTACAATTTCTCGCCTCGAGGCTTGGCAACTTGTTCAGCAAAGCAATGGAGCGGGTTACATATGTACCAGGGGCAAGTAATCTTTGATTGAAACTGAAGATTTTGGCTAATCATGGCAAAGCTAACACTTTTTTGTGTGTGTATACGCTATGATTTATTTAAAAAAAATAAAACCCTCCGTAAGAAACGAAGAAAATGTTTGATATTATAATGTACAGTCGTCACCTCGGAAAATTTCCTTGTTAATTACAATGCTCCGTAAGAATAACACAGCTCCTGGATTCAATAATACATATTTAATAATTTACTAATTTCTGTTCTTTTTCTTCTTACACAATCGTGATGAAATATTAAAAACTTATTGATAATAAATAAAAAATCAGTAACATTTTTTTTGTATCTGTCTAGAGTGTGCCTTCTTTAAAAAAAAAAAACAACCAATTATAATACATTTTTTCCTTTACAATCATAAAAATAATGACAACAAAAAGCTTTGGTACGTCCGCTTTGAGAGGAAGTATGGTGATATTTTTATTCATGTTTATCTTTTCTGCATCTTTTGATTATTTTCTTTTATAAATATAACTCTATTTAGACGCTGTTCTTTTGACTTTGTTCTCTATAATGACTATCTGTTTCAATGTGCGTATTTCATTTTAACAGCTGCTGCTTCTATCTTTTTATATGTACACCATTTAGTAATAACATTGTAGTTGTCAGACAAGTTTCTAGAGAAATGTAGTTTAAATTCTTTGCCAGAATTTATGTGTAGGCCAAAAATAATAAAGCATCAAACTTGAATTTTTATTATTCAAAATCGTCAGAAAAAGCATAAGTTTTTGCTTTAAAAAAAAATCAAATTTATGATGCATGAAATTGAATGCAAATTTGAGAATATATTTGGGTGATATATTATATTATAATGTTGTATATGGTGTAAAAATACACGATTTATTGAGTTTCATAACAAGTTTTTAAGTTTGAATAAGAAAAGTGAAATTTAATTTCTTTTTTTAAATAAACTTTCAATATATTTCACATGCATTTCTACATTATGTAAATGCCTATTTTGTATATAAATTTAGTTAATAAAAGTACATTTTTAAAACCAAATTTAAATGTAATTGTCAAAAAATCTATATTTGAGGAAAGTACGTTAGTATATAATAAGGGGCATTCACAAAGTCTTAACACACTAAATTTTTAGATGCTGAATTGGTTTCAGTACCTTATGTCAGTACAAAATTGCTCCAGTTTCGTCTTACATCCAGCACTTTTGACCTATAAAACACTTAATCCAAGTACAAATTTGGTACTGAAGAAAGTCAATTTTTTGTATACTTTTTTTTTACTCTCTTTTTTCAGTACCAAATTTGTACTTGGAATAAGTGTTTTATAGGTCAAAAGTGCTGGATGTAAGACGAAACTGGAGAAATTCTGTACTGACTGGAGCAATTTTGTACTGACATAAAGTACTGAAACCAATTCAGCATCTAAAAATTTAGTGTGAAGGCCACATTTAAGGCTCGATAATTTAAAGCTTGATTTTAGACGTGTTTTTTAGACCCAAAATTTCTGGTCTTAAATTATTGAGCCTTAATTGTGGCCTTAAGGCTTTGTGAATGCCCCTTATTGGCTCTAGAACATTTTGATGGTGATAATATTTTGATCAACAAAAGAAGTAAACTCATGAAATGAAACCTCAGTGATTTGTATCACTTTATTATCCATAATCATTTTAATCAAACGAAAATGAATGTATACTTTAGTTTCCTTCATTTTCTTAACCTTCACTTTCTTCCTATTGTTATAATGAAACAGAGTGAAGAGTTTTATACATTGTATTATATAGTGTTAGTAAACAGTTCAGTGGCTTACGCATTGACGCCATGTTGTTGGCAACAGCTGCTCGCACCCATGCAACATGTTTATACGTGGTTTTGTTTTAAATTGTCGTTAATATTTGGCACAACTACCATGTAGTACGCGTTCATGAAGCATTATAGTTATGGATATTAGGCTTATAACATGTTGTATTCATGGATCTTTCACAATTTTTTCATACGCTCGAATTACTGTTGTACTGGCTGTACATCAGTGATAATGTAATTTTATTTTTACCCTCTCTTTCTCTCTCTCTCTCTCTCTCTCTCTCTCTTTTTCTCTTACATTCATTTGCTTAACTTACACAGTTGAATGGAGAAGTTTCTAATTTAAAATTCAAATTTGAGCAAAAAATCACAAATAATATTATACTTTTCATTTTTCCGAGGGAATAAATACAAAACTTCCTGTGAATATAAATATTAATTTATTTGAATTAAATAAATTTGATCACTTTGTGAAAAAATGTTAGAAAAAAATGTATGATTTTGTTTTATAACTTAAATTAAATACTTATGGAAATGATTTTTTTTTATTGCACAAAAGATAGTAAAATTAAAATTAATCACTTTTGACAAAATATGACTTTTTTCTTTATTACCTTATTTTTACCTGTTATCAAACATCGGTCTGGTCTCATAACGTCATAGTCTCATGTTAATTGTGTGTTTCATCTTGATGTTCAAATATTTAACTTCTGTATTATTCTTTTTGTTTTATTACAAGAGATTTCACCACAAGACGGCTGCCACAAAATTACAAGAACGAAACACACAAACTACCATACTAATTTATTTATACAGCATACGTAAAAATAGACTAATTTTAGAGCATTTTACTGAATGAAGACTCTGTTTATTTTGTATTTGACTGCCACCAGGTGTATGCTTTAAAAAGTTATTATCCGTGAAACCAATTTGTAGTTATACCAAGTAAAAAAAATAAGACAAATTGTAGAAACATAAATGTAATGCGGCGAAATATTAAGCAATGATAGTGCTTTTAAAATATTAATAATGAGAGAGACGGTTGTAATAGTTAAGTTCCGTGAAAAATAAAAAGTTACTACTGTAGATTATACAATAAGTTGAGTCAAGGTTAATAGAAGTGAGGAGGATGGCCTAAAATGGCAAATTGAGTAAGTACAGTCCTAGATTTTTTTTTTTTTTTTTTCAATTTTCGGAACAGTTCCCCAGCTAAACCAGCAGCCTATACTAATAATCAGAGCAGCAGGTCGATAAAATAACACGACGTGATGACGTCACTCAGAGACGACATGGCGGTGGTACTTCGTGACTTCAAGCCATCCTCTCAACTCTATTACCATGGAGTTGAGTTTAGCAGGAAATAATATTTAGGAGATTCATACATTACTATTTAACATGTGAAATTAATGATCAAATGCATAATTGATGTAGTTATAATTCCAGCTTAATGACTTTTAATGTAAATATTAAATAATGTTATAATAAAATTATTATAATAATATAATATATTTATTTGTATATATTATATATATATATATACATTTACATTATATAAAATATATATTATTCATTTTATTATCTCTAAAACCATTGAAATATAATTGTTACGTACCGAAGGGGGACTTTAAATACTTATATATATATATATATATATATATATATATATATATATATATATATATATATATATATATATATATATATATATATATATATATATATATATATATATATATATATATAGGGGCCTGATTGATGACTTGATGACGCCATTCAGCACGTTTAGCATCAAGTTATGAGTGATAAAGAGGAGACACATCAAATGACCTTCACTCTACAAATTCAATATACATCGTTATCGATACGATGTTAACAAGATGACTTTAAGTCTCCCCTCGGTGCATCTATAAAAAGAGAAGTAATTCATGTACTCCATTTTACGGTATAAATGGTACATGCTGCACCAATCTCCTTGTCTCAAACTTTATGTCCAGTTCTGTACATATAGAATTCTTGATCTGCTGCAGAAATGGTCCATGTTTACTTCTCCGCGTTCAAATTACCTTCGTGCCTTTGTTTTTAGTGCAGACCTAGACTCGTGTATATATATATATATATATATATATATATATATATATATATATATATATATGTGTGTGTGTGTGTGTGTGTGTGTATATATACATACTATATAATATGAAAACACGTCTTGCTGCAGACGGTAGTTGAGAATAAATGCTAAAAAAACATCTGTTCTCAAATTACCTGGGACACCCTGTTGTGAGTAAATAGCGTGCCCACAGACTTAAAGGTTCTATAAGTGTATGAGCGTGCCGTTCAAGTTGTGAATAAAATCGTGCTTCAAAACTCTGTGACATGCAAATAAATTATACGCAAGCAGAAAGACGTTGCATGACTATGACATCACAGCGTTTTATACCTTCGATTTTGAGGGTGTTAGAGGGTTTAAAAAGAAACTGAAAAAAGGGTTAAAGGATTAAAAAAAATCTGAAAAAAAAAATTGACATCACGCAAAAAAAGGTCCTCTATCTAAATATGTGATAAAAAATTTCATGGAGGTTGTTCATGAGTTCCCAAGTTCATTTAGGCGCTTGCGTGTGACGTCAGATGGGGTGTTTCAACAGTTGTCCGCCAGTCGTCGATAGTGGCCTGGTGGAGCTACGCAATATATAAGCATAGGAAAAACTATTAAAAAAATTATTTAAAAATATATAAAGAAAATATTCAAAATTCTGAGGTGAGCAAAAGTTTGTAAATTTTATTTTAAAAATTTTGTTCACCTCAAATTTTTTATTTTCATTTTAAATAATTTATAATGCATTTTTTAATCTTTTGCCTGCATGCAGAGTTCTCTAACAATACCCCAGAATGGCGACCTGCGCGCGCATGTTTTCACTCAGCCCTTGTAAAGTAGACTGATTGCGTTGCTCATGCAACCGCCTTATATTATAGATATATGATATATAGTTTATAATTTTTTTTTATACTTCAATTTTTAATATTAAAATAACTTTCATATAGGAGTACAAAATTAATTTTAGCTTTGCAATATTGCATGTTGTAAAATAAATATTCATTAAATGCACTGATCTATTATAATCTTGATATTTTTATTTTCTATTTATAACAAATTGATAAAAAAAAGTAAATATTTTCGCATAGTATAATTTTATATATCTAGGGCACTACGTAACCAGCCATGAGGATAAAAAGTCATATTAAATATAATAATATGACAAGATTGAAGAAAATCTTTGAAGTGCTCACTATATATATTCACTGAATTTACCGAGAGCAGCACTCTATTGAATTCTGCGATAATCTTGAACTGAACGTGATTCTCCAAGTGAAATTAAAAGTATGTGAAGGAAAGTTCTGTCAGATTACTTCAAAATATTATACATGGAAGAGAGCACTTTTTTTTTTTTTTTTTTTTTTTTTTTTTTTTAACAGGAACACATTCTTATGAGCTTGAAGCTCAAGGCAAGGTAATAATTAGGGATAAGGTACGGAAAGAATGGTGGCTACGGCCTGCCAAGCGTTCCAGCATTCGCTGAGGTGAGACTAAGGGAACCTTAGAAACCTCAGTCAGTACGAACACCTCTTTAATCAATGGACCAAAGTGATGTAAAATGTCTGGAAAACTAGTTCAATTCAATCATCTCATTTGTTGGTGTTTTCTGTTTGTTTATTGAATCTGCTACTACTTCAGAAAAGTATTTTATAAAATAGTTTATGTTTCATTAATTTATTATACTATCGAAGACAATATTTTTATGTAATATAATTGTTAAAGTTTTACAAAAATTACTACTTTAAATTTTAATTATGTATTTTGGACGTGTCTTACCATTTAGTGAAGAGTGCCTACATTATGACTGTGTGTATGTTTTGAAAATGATCAATAAAGAATTGAATTGAGTTAGTCAAATTTCCAATAAAAAATTATGACATTTTAATAGTTAAAATTTTAAATTGTATTAAGAAAAAAATAGTGCAATATGCCATTATAAATAAGTTGTATATTAATTAATATTTAATTAGTAATTTTTGGTCTTTACTTGTTAAAGTAATCAATGTAATAAAGTACAGTATATTAGTTTTATTTCAAGTAATTAACGTTACTCACATATAATATATTAATAATTACATTTCGTAATTTTATGTGCAAGACATTAACAACTGAATAATAATAATTGAAATTATTTCTCCCAACTCTTTTTGCAATTCTTGAATTATACACAAGAAAAGTTGGATATAATATATATATTTTTTAGGGCTAATAAATTATAACTTTATATATAGCACTGTTTTGTGTTGATCAAACATAATACATGCAGTGTCGTGCTCTTGTTTGTCTATTATATAGAACATACTGTCGAGTGGATAATTGCACAAGTTTCTGCACCACGTCTCGTTATCAACTGCTGGCTACTCATATTCTCTCCATCGCTCTTTCCGAGGGAGGTTGTTTGTCCACCCCCTAGCATGCAATAAGCCCAAGGCGCGTCTTTCCTGCGACTCGCAGCCGCAATATCTACAGCAAGCAGCTTTTCGCCTGTCGACTAACGGCAGCAATGGCGAAAAATAATAATAAGAAGCGGGGGGGAAACGACCCAACTTGTAGTGTGTACTCACGACGAGCAGTATAGTAAACGTCTCTCTCTCTCTCTCTCTCTCTCTCTCTCTCTCTCTCTCTCTCTCTCTCTCTCTCTCTCTCTCTCTCTCTCTCTCCTCTCTCCTCTCTCCTCTCTCCTCTCTCTCTTTCTTTCTCTCTAATCCTCTGAAACCATATTTTATACGAAACTCCAAATGAAAATTTTCGAGCTTCAAGTATGCTGTAAAATGTAAAAGTAATATCAAACTTATTTTTTGAAACATTTAAGAAGCTTTATTATAGATAAGCAATATACCTACTTTTCTATTAAAATATATAATTACATTTAGTACAGTTTTTATTTAAAAGATAAAAGAAACATACAAAGACTGAGAAGGACATCTTTTTATTTCAATATTAAATTTAATATCATTGAAAAAATTACACTTTTTGTCCCATCAAAGGACATTGCGTAATTTAAGATTGATACTTTTTTTTAATTGTATATACGTATATACAGTATTATATATCAATAACGTATGAAATTTGTAGTATCATCAAAGTAATAAAAGAAACCGTCCATATAATACATTTTGTAATAACTATAAGTTAGTGATTTTGTGGTGCAACCTGAAGAATCATGGTCAATAACAAAATGTTTCAGTAACAAACAAGATTTAGGGTAGAAACAAGGGTAAAGTATGCAGTTACTATAAAAGTTTATATTAACACACTCCACCCTTTTTTTCTTCGTAAAACCTGCCTAGACCCACCATTGGTGTAAATATACCTGGTGATAGAAAATTTAAGTGTATATTTTTAAAATTTAGAGCCAATAAAATTTAACCGAATTGACATTTTGAGACTAAAATATTAATGATGAAATTTTTTTTAATCCAAATTAAGATATACACACTTTTTACCTTGGCTTAATTAAAAAAATAATTGACTTACAAAAAAAAACAGTATTAAATTTATATTATTACTGAACTTAAAGATCGAGAGAGGAGAGAGATCTGATATACACAGAGCGTAGCATTTAATAAAATTGACAGTTTCCAAAACGAAGAATCGAACTGGACCAACACGAGCATCTCCGACCACAACAAATGAATATATTATGATGATGGCCAGTAGAGAGAGAGAGAGAGAGAGAGAGAGAGAGAGAGAGAGAGAGAGAGAGAGAGAGAGAGAGAGAGAGAGAGAGAGAGAGAGAGTTGGTGTATAAGTACAAAAGTGTTTGTTAATTGCCAAAATACTGGGTCAACCATCACAATTTCTGCACGAGTGGAAATTACATAAAAAAGTTATCATTGCTGAATGAGCAGACAACAATAGGACAAGTGTCGAGAGGCACATCACCATCTGACACGTAGCAGCAAGTGACGAGCAATTGACATTGACTGGTCCGACACTTGGCTCCAATCAAACCATCAATCACGACCTGCCGTGTCCTCGGTGTCCTTATTATACCATAATTTTCCCACCCGGCTTAGCGGGAAGTGTTTAGCATCAATGTCACCGCGGCGGCCATTCCTCAATATTTTCCGATGGTAATATTTTTAGTTCATAAAATAAAGGACAAAATAACAGAAAGTTTGATATAAAAATAAATCATAAATAAAATCGTCTTTATTGAGGGCGGGATTTAGGCCATTAGGCCCACTCTTCCCATGCAATGCAACCCAATGAAAATACAATGAAGAGATTTTTAATTATTATTAATTAATAATTATTATACTGTTGTAATACGGTGTAATACCCTACATATATAGCACATACTATAATTACTATATATGTAATATACATTTAAATAAAAAAAATATAATAGAGTTATAATATAAATAATATATCATAGAAATTTATATTAAAACACTGCAGGATAACAATTTGTCATGTTAAAATTTATCTTAATGATGACTCCTACATAAATGACTCACACAATCAGAAAATACTACAAATTCGGTGTATAGATTTTGAGTAATTAATTTTTGTGTGTGAAAAAGATGCTGATTTGACTAAAAGTCACAGCAGTCCCCTGAATATCTCGGAAATTTCACCGACTTTGGTCATTTTTTTTTTCATGGAAAATTATATCATGATGTCAGGAAGATTTGCTGAAATTTTCAGAGTGGTTCACCATCTACTAAGCCCATGACATTAATCCTTAATGAAAACATGAACTGGTCTCCTATGAGAATTAAAAAAAAGGCACTTCCTACGCAAATACTAAACGAACAAAAACAATTTATTATAATAATAGAATAATGTTGAACGTCCAGTATAATTACAGATGTAAAATAAAAGCTTATAACTGGGTCAGTAAAAATAATAAAATGTAGGGATTTCATTAGTTCTCATAATGTTTGTGACCTATATTATAACCATAGTAAAGACAATGTGCTCTGTGAAATATCATTATGTACTAAAAAATAATTTTTATACAATTATATTTTTATCTGTTAGCTACTTTAACACAGGAAATATAATGTTTAATTGAACCTTGTAGCAATTAGCTCCTAGCAATTATAAATATAAGCAAAATTAATTTTATAGTTCTCACCGTCTTAAACCAACGGAAAAATGTAAACATAAAATGAAGAAAAAAATACTTGTTTATAATACACAGTTTAAGAATATGAAACAAAGAACAGCCTATGGCATTTTACCAGTGAAGATGAGAAACATGCAATTGTGGTAGTTCATAGATTATTAGCTTTAAATAAATGCATTATTTTTCTAATTCAAACAACGGATATAAAAACCTGCGCACATCATGAGAGCATAATATAATAATGCTGATTATCACCGGCCTTTTACATATAAATACCAAAACACATTATGTGTTAATTTAATTTGTCCCATTATACCGTTGACGAGAACTTATTGCATAATATATAACTATTTTCAAGTTATTTTTTTTAAAGAGCATAAGTTAAATTAATTATGAAAGTAGCTTCATACACTAAATTTGCTTAGAAAATAAAAACATTAAAAATGATTAAACAGAATATAATATACTTTTATAAACTTTAATTGTAAATTTGTTCCTTTGTTATGTTACATATATACAGTGTCAGATGAGGTTATGTTTTTAATTTTTAAAGTTTCAAAAGCACACACATTGTAACAATATGGCTCTCTTCTTATAAACTTTAAAAGATTAAAAATAAAAAATTTACTTTGTGAACATCGCCAATTATCTATGAGGTTGTGATGTTTCTTTTATATGAGGCTTATAATGTGTGACGTCTCTTTCTGTACTCTCTCTCTCTCTCTCTCTCTCTCTCTCTCTCTCTCTCTCTCTCTCTCTCTCTCTCTCTCTCTCTCTCTCTCTCTTTCTCTCTCTCTCATATATTTATGTACACAAACTGACAAAAACAGACCTCACTTTATAAACCGGGAGGCAGACAACAACATAAAGAGGCTTTATTTTTTATAATAGCTAAATGTTGATACCTCACTTTTTTGTGAGTAAAAAAAAAATATTATGTATTAATTATAAATTTATAGCCGGAAGCATTTTTTTTAGATTAAATATCATATGAATAATCCAAATAATATGACATGTTATTATATGTTTATTCTATTTATTTTCTTTGTATATGACGCAAATAATGTTTGTGACATTGATATCTTTATTGTAACCCCCACGTAAAATTTTAATAATGTTTTAATTTTTCCCGTAAACTCAGTCAAATTAAGTTTAAATTCCCTTCCGAAAGTAGCCCGAAGTTTGAGAATTTTTAGACTTTTTTTTGTAATTTACTTTTGAAAGTTTGAATAGGGGTTTGCTGTAGAAGTACTGACCTATATAATAGAGTTGATTGCGCTGACGTTATGATGCCCCTGTAAGTTAGGCTGCCTTATGGAGGGCCAGGATGCACAGTGCACAGACTAGTATATAAACAAATTATGTATTGTTTTTTTTCACTTTCTTTAACAAAATAAATCAGAAAATCAGGTTTAAAAATTGTAGAAATACACCAATTTTATTGGTTATTTCATTTTATTGTATGTATTTCTGTATTTCTTGACATGGGTGGAATAAATAAATTTAAATTTAAATTTAATAAACGATTGATAGCATAAAAAAAAAAATCGCATCATTAAACAACAATCAAACTTTTTTTTTCCTTTTTTCTTTTCCTTTTTTTTTTTTTTTTTTTTCATTTCTCCTATCTACCTCCACTTTCTCTTTTATACCCCCAACTCCCCCTCCTGACCGTCCGTATACCTGCTATGCTATTTTTCCTCGTAAACATAAACAGCAATCAGCTCTTATATGTGATATTGCAACGCTGAAATGTAAATAAGATGGCCAGAAACCGTACATTTATTAACACCCGGAAGAAATGTCATAAATTTGACTATAAGGCGGTTGCATGAGCAACGCAATCAGTCTACTTTACAGGGGCTGAGTGAAAACATGCGCGCGCAGCTTGCCATGCCGGTGGAGTGGTAGAGAACTCTGCATGCAGGCAAAAGATTAAAAAAAATACATAATAAATTATTTAAAATGAAAATGAAAAATGTGAGGCGAACAAAATGTTTAAAATAAAATTTACAAACTTTTGCTCACCTCAGAATTTAGAATCTTTTCTTTATATATTTTTAAATATTTTTTTTAATATTTTCTCCTATATGCTTATACATTGCGGAGTTCCACCAGGCCACCATCGACGACTGGCGGACGACTGTTGAAACTCCCGATCCAAGGTCACACTGACGTCACACGCAAGCGCCTAATAGAATATTCGTTTACACGAAAATCAAACGGGATATAATTATGAGGAATTTCATTTTATTTTCAAATGTTTAATACAACTGTGTAGTTTAAAAACATACTAGGGGTGGGGTGTAAACTCGCCTACGCTCGTTTGGTTTCAAGTCTTTTAATTAATTTTGTCAATCATATGTTGCCATCTATATAAGTATTCAGTACGTGATATCATAACGGTATTTTAATGCAAAATGGACAACCTACATGAAAATTTTTTATTACAGAAATGAATTGAAGGTACCAAATTATGCTACTCTGATTTTTTCCAGATTTTTTTGAAACCCAGAAGTATTTTTAAATAATTATTAAATGTGCTGCCACGCCCTCTGGAGGCGTCAACAGGCGTCTCTGTCCTATCCTTTTTATTAACGTTTCAGGGGTGCCAACTTAAATTACAGAACGTTCAATAATTATTTAGAAATAGTTGCAGGACTCATAAAAATCTAAAAAAATTCAGAGTAATTCAGAGTAGAGGTGGAGCGTGGCGTTATGCATTGACCGGTTCTCGTTAGATCACTGAAGTCAGGCTACGTCAAGCGTGGTTAATACTTGGATGGGTGACCATTTCAAGTATAAAAATACGCCGCTCCCTCCCTGGGATAAATTCGTCTTGCTTTCCACCCAGTGCAGTGATGCACTTCCAAAAATCTCTCAGCCATATGTTGACAGATATTATAGTGTTCTAAATTAGCGAAGATGAACAGGCTCAGATAACGACTCAGACGCAGTTGTTAGACCCCTACTATTTTATTATTATTTATTTTATTTTATTTAATAATTTTTTAAGGAGTCAGACGCAGTTGTTAGGCCCCTACTATTTTATTATTATTTATTTTATTTTATTTAATAATTTTTTTAAGGAGTTTGGGGAGATTCGAGTTAATTATTTTCTTAGCGTCCGGTCGTGTTCGAGCGAGCAAGGCAATGGGCTTACTCCGGACACTGCCCATCTTCAACACAAAGAGGTGGCCAGTTGTAATTAAACCTCGTAATGCTATGATGTACCGAACGCAAATTACCCCTGAAAGTAGGCAACCACAACCTACATGCCCCTGAAAGTATGCAACCCGCATTAATTACACCTTAATTTGATAACCCCCCTAGACCTAATTGGGAGATGATCCGAGCATTATTTACGAAAAAATTCGTTTTTATATAAAGTTATTATGAGTTACCCCTAAAGGTAGGCAACCTTCACTTACATGCCCCTGAAAGTATGCAACCCAACCAAACTTCCCCTGAAAGTATGCAACCACAACCTACATGCCCCTGAAAGTATGCAACCCGCATTACTTGCACCTTAATTTTATAACCCCCCTAGACCTAATTGGGAGTAAATCCGAGCATTATTTACGAAAATAATCAATTTAATATAAAGTTATATTAATTAAGTCACACCTGAAAGTAGTTTGCTTGGAATGTGCTACCATATATGGCATCTCCATCTATGGGAAAAATATCGAACTTCTGAATGTCTACAATATCTGTGCTCACGTGATTCCATTTGCGGGCGGCCACCATCTTGAAACTATCTTACGCACATATGCGCGCACTTGCGCGGATATTCGCATGCGCATTTTCGCAGACCAATCTTCGCGCGAATTTCACATCACTGCACTGAGCAGTCAGATCCCCTTTTGCAATGTTGCCTCTAAACAGAAGCAGCCAATGGGATGGCAGCAGTCACACAAAGAAAGTTAATAAAGTATAATAATTTCAAAGCATTGACGATATGCAAAAGCTTCAGTCAATCCCAGTTAGCAGAACTCTTTCTACCAATGGTAGACTTGCCTTTTTCCACCAACATTCAAACTTGAACGACAAAGAAGCTGTTGAAGTTGGTAACCATAAACTTTCCAATGGCAAAAAACACTGTATGTATAAAAAATGGAAAAAGTAGCACTAGTACGTTGTGCGTTGCATGTCTACGTATCAGAAAACACAAATCGAAACCAATGAAAAGATGAACTCAGGGAGGAGATCCCCTAGCCGTGGAGTCACGCGGCACAAGGTCACCCCGTGTCCACGATGCCCACATTTGTGATTCAAAGTGCATGATAGAGGGCCATAACACATCAAAGTGACACGTAATACGTCGCAATAGCATGACGTCCTCACTACACGGCCACGACAACACACCACGCACCAACACTCGAACACACGGTGATTCGAAACACAGACCACACGACACCGAAGAGCCCAAATTTCCAAACTTAACCTCACGGGCGGCGTGCGCTGCCGAAACGGTGTCCGGTGTCCGGAACCGAACACGACTCGGCAGCAACAAAAGTTCACCGGGCAAAGACCTCCACCGGCCAAGGCCAGCGCAGGGCACCGGAAGAGCTCGGAGGCCGAAAAACCCCAAAAATCTAGATAAAAAAATTCACCCCCAGTCCCCCCCCGGACGTAGATTTTTTATTATTTTCCTGGTTACGGCGGCCACCCCCGGGAACCCCCAGGAAAAGTTTCGTTGGGTTCCGACGAACCCAGACGCTCGCCCAAAGGAAGTGCGTCCCAGCATAGGAAAACGCTGGTTAATTTTGGGGTCTCGAAAGTGATGTTTAATAATAAGGACTAGGGGTGCGGGTGGTCGCCGGCCTCTTTTTTTTGTTTTTTTTTATTTTCTTTTTGAGAAGGAGAGTCGCGACGACGTGGTGGTGACCAAAAATTGCACGTGTCATAAAAATGGATTTGCGCGCCATCTGTGAACTTAGTGTAGAAGTATTTCGACGGCGATCGCCACTATATCTGGTGATTCTCCGAGCCGTGCTGCCACCTGGTGGCCTTTTCTCGTACCGCCCCGGAACCTTCCAGAATGTATGATAAATAGTGCACCCTTGTGTCGGACCGGCACGAGACTCCCCCAGGAAGTCTCTATCGAGAGTCCCGCTTCCGCCTCTCGGATGAAGCGAGTTAAGGTGGATTTTCATGGGCGGCAACGACGACGCGGCGCGATTTTAACGTAAAAGCTGTGAAATTCTATGCGGAGGCGAATTCGCCGGTAATCGCGTTAATTACGATGCTCTTTTTCTTTTAACCGCCCAATATGGCCGCCAATTGATGTTACAGCAAGTGCGCATTATTCGCGTCGCGTCGCATGGTAAAAATCGCCATCTGAATCCACCTTTAGACGTAGACCTAGCGACGACGCGGCATTACGCCCTGTCATGGCTGTCAACGTCATGTAGATCCGTCCGTATGTGAGCGCGTCTGAATGCCACGACCTAACTTTTTTCCCGTCGACCGCACGGTCAGCTCGGGAAACGGAGCGTTTCAATCGAGTAAGTACGAAAAGTATTAAAATCGCAATGGAAAGGTGTCGCGACGTCATTCTCGCGAACACGCCCCTCGAACGGAGGCAGGATTTCAAATCGCGAAATGGCACCCGACGTTGCTCAAAGAGAGGTGGGCCCGACTTTGACGTCCCCGTTGACGGAAGGCAGGCCCGCTTTCGAAAAAAGCTCTCTGTTCATTTGTGGTCCGCTCGATCGGCCGTGTCAATCGACCGATGTCGGACCTAACCTACTCTCGTGCCCGGACGAGTTAGCAAACGTCGGGGGCGACCCCGATGATAAAGTTTCCGCGGTTCCCCCGCCCCGAACGACCCCCCGACGGGACGCGCGTTCGCGGCAAGAGGCGCGAGAGACGCGACGGATCGGTCGCTTCGTCTCGAGGCGCGTCGGCGGGCCGCCGGTCGCGTGCCACGAGAACCGCGAGGTCCGACAGACGCCGCACCGTCCCGCGGGGTCGAGGGCGGTCTCGCCCCCGCCCCGTCGGAGGAGGGACGAAAGTGGAAAAAGGGCTTCATGAACCTCCGAGAGGACCGGTCCGCCCCTCCCGCGGCGCCGAGGACGGACGCCGGGGAGGGCCCCCGGAGGCCCGCAACTTCCCCGAAATCTCGTCCCCGGCTCGAGATTTCCGCCCTCTCTCGCCCTCCGGCGCCCCTCCCGAACGGAAACTCGATTTTAGGGAGGCGGTTCCGGAAACCTCGGGAGGCCCCCCACCCCGCGCCCCCGTCTCCCGGGTCGATTCCGGACGGGAAGACCTCTGCCACGCGAAAAGAAAATCTCGCGGGCGTTTCTTACGAGGATCCCTACGCGCGAAAAGTGCCGCTTAACTAAGGGTTACTAGGGGTGCGGGTGGTCGCCGGCCTCTTTTTTTTGTTTTTTTTTTTTTATTTTCTTTTTGAGAAGGAGAGTCGCGACGACGTGGTGGTGACCAAAAATTGCACGTGTCATAAAAATGGATTTGCGCGCCATCTGTGAACTTAGTGTAGAAGTATTTCGACGGCGATCGCCACTATATCTGGTGATTCTCCGAGCCGTGCTGCCACCTGGTGGCCTTTTCTCGTACCGCCCCGGAACCTTCCAGAATGTATGATAAATAGTGCACCCTTGTGTCGGACCGGCACGAGACTCCCCCAGGAAGTCTCTATCGAGAGTCCCGCTTCCGCCTCTCGGATGAAGCGAGTGAGACGTAGACCTAGCGACGACGCGGCATTACGCCCTGTCATGGCTGTCAACGTCATGTAGATCCGTCCGTATGTGAGCGCGTCTGAATGCCACGACCTAACTTTTTTCCCGTCGACCGCACGGTCGGCTCGGGAAACGGAGCGTTTCAATCGAGTAAGTACGAAAAGTATTAAAATCGCAATGGAAAGGTGTCGCGACGTCATTCTCGCGAACACGCCCCTCGAACGGAGGCAGGATTTCAAATCGCGAAATGGCACCCGACGTTGCTCAAAGAGAGGTGGGCCCGACTTTGACGTCCCCGTTGACGGAAAGCAGGCCCGCTTTCGAAAAAAGCTCTCTGCTCATTTGTGGTCCGCTCGATCGGCCGTGTCAATCGACCGATGTCGGACCTAACCTACTCTCGTGCCCGGACGAGTTAGCAAACGTCGGGGGCGACCCCGATGATAAAGTTTCCGCGGTTCCCCCGCCCCGAGCGACCCCCCGACGGGACGCGCGTTCGCGGCGAGACGCGCGAGAGACGCGACGGATCGGTCGCTTCGTCTCGAGGCGCGTCGGCGGGCCGCCGGTCGCGTGCCACGAGAACCGCGAGGTCCGACAGACGCCGCACCGTCCCGCGGGGTCGGGGGCGGTCTCGCCCCCGCCCCGTCGGAGGAGGGACGAAAGTGGAAAAAGGGCTTCATGAACCTCCGAGAGGACCGGTGCGCCCCTCCCGCGGCGCCGAGGACGGACGCCGGGGAGGGCCCCCGGAGGCCCGCAACTTCCCCGAAATCTCGTCCCCGGCTCGAGATTTCCGCCCTCTCTCGCCCTCCGGCGCCCCTCCCGGACGGAAACTCGATTTTAGGGAGGCGGTTCCGGAAACCTCGGGAGGCCCCCCACCCCGCGCCCCCGTCTCCCGGGTCGATTCCGGACGGGAACACCTCTGCCACGCGAAAAGAAAATGTCGCGGGCGTTTCTTACGAGGATCCCTACGCGCGAAAAGTGCCGCTTAACTAAGGGTTACTAGGGGTGCGGGTGGTCGCCGGCCTCTTTTTTTTGTTTTTTTTTTTTATTTTCTTTTTGAGAAGGAGAGTCGCGACGACGTGGTGGTGACCAAAAATTGCACGTGTCATAAAAATGGATTTGCGCGCCATCTGTGAACTTAGTGTAGAAGTATTTCGACGGCGATCGCCACTATATCTGGTGATTCTCCGAGCCGTGCTGCCACCTGGTGGCCTTTTCTCGTACCGCCCCGGAACCTTCCAGAATGTATGATAAATAGTGCACCCTTGTGTCGGACCGGCACGAGACTCCCCCAGGAAGTCTCTATCGAGAGTCCCGCTTCCGCCTCTCGGATGAAGCGAGTGAGACGTAGACCTAGCGACGACGCGGCATTACGCCCTGTCATGGCTGTCAACGTCATGTAGATCCGTCCGTATGTGGGCGCGTCTGAACGCCACGACCTAACTTTTTTCCCGTCGACCGCACGGTCAGCTCGGGAAACGGAGCGTTTCAATCGAGTAAGTACGAAAAGTATTAAAATCGCGATGGAAAGGTGTCGCGACGTCATTCTCGCGAACACGCCCCTCGAACGGAGGCAGGATTTCAAATCGCGAAATGGCACCCGACGTTGCTCAAAAAGAGGTGGGCCCGACTTTGACGTCCCCGTTGACGGAAAGCAGGCCCGCTTTCGAAAAAAGCTCTCTGTTCATTTGTGGTCCGCTCGATCGGCCGTGTCAATCGACCGATGTCGGACCTAACCTACTCTCGTGCCCGGATGAGTTAGCAAACGTCGGGGGCGACCCTGATGATAAAGTTTCCGCGGTTCCCCCGCCCCGAGCGACCCCCCGACGGGACGCGCGTTCGCGGCGAGAGGCGCGAGAGACGCGACGGATCGGTCGCTTCGTCTCGAGGCGCGTCGGCGGGCCGCCGGTCGCGTGCCACGAGAACCGCGAGGTCCGATAGACGCCGCACCGTCCCGCGGGGTCGAGGGCTGTCTCGCCCCCGCCCCGTCGGAGGAGGGACGAAAGTGGAAAAAGGGCTTCATGAACCTCCGAGAGGACCGGTCCGCCCCTCCCGCGGCGCCGAGGACGGACGCCGGGGAGGGCCCCCGGAGGCCCGCAACTTCCCCGAAATCTCGTCCCCGGCTCGAGATTTTCGCCCTCTCTCGCCCTCCGGCGCCCCTCCCGGACGGAAACTCGATTTTAGGGAGGCGGTCCCGGAAACCTCGGGAGGCCCCCCACCCCGCGCCCCCGTCTCCCGGGTCGATTCCGGACGGGAACACCTCTGCCACGCGAAAAGAAAACCTCGCGGGCGTTTCTTACGAGGATCCCTACGCGCGAAAAGTGCCGCTTAACTAAGGGTTACTAGGGGTGCGGGGTGGTCGCCGGCCTTTTTTTTTTTTGTTTTTTTTTTTATTTTCTTTTTGAGAAGGAGAGTCGCGACGACGTGGTGGTGACCAAAAATTGCACGTGTCATAAAAATGGATTTGCGCGCCATCTGTGAACTTAGTGTAGAAGTATTTCGACGGCGATCGCCACTATATCTGGTGATTCTCCGAGCCGTGCTGCCACCTGGTGGCCTTTTCTCGTACCGCCCCGGAACCTTCCAGAATGTATGATAAATAGTGCACCCTTGTGTCGGACCGGCACGAGACTCCCCCAGGAAGTCTCTATCGAGAGTCACGCTTCCGCCTCTCGGATGAAGCGAGTGAGACGTAGACCTAGCGACGACGCGGCATTACGCCCTGTCATGGCTGTCAACGTCGTGTAGATCCGTCCGTATGTGGGCGCGTCTGAATGCCACGACCTAACTTTTTTCCCGTCGACCGCACGGTCGGCTCGGGAAACGGAGCGTTTCAATCGAGTAAGTACGAAAAGTATTAAAATCGCAATGGAAAGGTGTCGCGACGTCATTCTCGCGAACACGCCCCTCGAACGGAGGCAGGATTTCAAATCGCGAAATGGCACCCGACGTTGCTCAAAGAGAGGTGGGCCCGACTTTGACGTCCCCGTTGACGGAAAGCAGGCCCGCTTCCGAAAAAAGCTCTCTGTTCATTTGTGGTCCGCTCGATCGGCCGTGTCAATCGACCGACGTCGGACCTAACCTACTCTCGTGCCCGGACGAGTTAGCAAACGTCGGGGGCGACCCCGACGATAAAGTTTCCGCGGTTCCCCCGCCCCGAGCGACCCCCCGACGGGACGCGCGTTCGCGGCGAGACGCGCGAGAGACGCGACGGATCAGTCGCTTCGTCTCGAGGCGCGTCGGCGGGCCGCCGGTCGCGTGCCACGAGAACCGCGAGGTCCGACAGACGCCGCACCGTCCCGCGGGGTCGTGGGCGGTCTCGCCCCCGCCCCGTCGGAGGAGGGACGAAAGTGGAAAAAGGGCTTCATGAACCTCCGAGGGGACCGGTCCGCCCCTCCCGCGGCGCCGAGGACGGACGCCGGGGAGGGCCCCCGGAGGCCCGCAACTTCCCCGAAATCTCGTCCCCGGCTCGAGATTTCCGCCCTCTCTCGCCCTCCGGCGCCCCTCCCGGACGGAAACTCGATTTTAGGGAGGCGGTTCCGGAAACCTCGGGAGGCCCCCCACCCCGCGCCCCCGTCTCCCGGGTCGATTCCGGACGGGAACACCTCTGCCACGCGAAAAGAAAATGTCGCGGGCGTTTCTTACGAGGATCCCTACGCGCGAAAAGTGCCGCTTAACTAAGGGTTACTAGGGGTGCGGGTGGTCGCCGGCCTTTTTTTTTTTTTTTTTTTTATTTTCTTTTTGAGAAGGAGAGTCGCGACGACGTGGTGGTGACCAAAAATTGCACGTGTCATAAAAATGGATTTGCGCGCCATCTGTGAACTTAGTGTAGAAGTATTTCGACGGTGATCGCCACTATATCTGGTGATTCTCCGAGCCGTGCTGCCACCTGGCGGCCTTTTCTCGTACCGCCCCGGAACCTTCCAGAATGTATAAATAGTGCACCCTTGTGTCGGACCGGCACGAGACTCCCCCAGGAAGTCTCTATCGAGAGTCCCGTTTCCGCCTCTCGGATAAAGCGAGTGAGACGTAGACCTAGCGACGACGCGGCATTACGCCCTGTCATGGCTGTCAACGTCATGTAGATCCGTCCGTATGTGGGCGCGTCTGAATGCCACGACCTAACTTTTTTCCCGTCGACCGCACGGTGAGCTCGGGAAACGGAGCGTTTCAATCGAGTAAGTACGAAAAGTATTAAAATCGCGATGGAAAGGTGTCGCGACGTCATTCTCGCGAACACGCCCCTCGAACGGAGGCAGGATTTCAAATCGCGAAATGGCACCCGACGTTGCTCAAAGAGAGCTGGACCCGACTTTGACGTCCCCGTTGACGGAAAGCAGGCCCGCTTTCGAAAAATGCTCTCTGTTCATTTGTGGTCCGCTCGATCGGCCGTGTCAATCGACCGATGTCGGACCTAACCTACTCTCGTGCCCGGATGAGTTAGCAAACTTCGGGGGCGACCCCGACGATAAAGTTTCCGCGGTTCCCCCGCCCCGAGCGACCCCCCGACAGGACGCGCGTTCGCGGCGAGACGCGCGAGAGACGCGACGGATCGGTCGCTTCGTCTCGAGGCGCGTCGGCGGGCCGCCGGTCACGTGCCACGAGAACCGCGAGGTCCGATAGACGCCGCACCGTCCCGCGGGGTCGGGGGCGGTCTCGCCCCCGCCCCGTCGGAGGAGGGGCGAAAGTGGAAAAAGGGCTTCATGAACCTCCGAGAGGACCGGTCCGCCCCTCCCGCGGCGCCGAGGACGGACGCCGGGGAGGGCCCCCGGAGGCCCGCAACTTCCCCGAAATCTCGTCCCCGGCTCGAGATTTCCGCCCTCTCTCGCCCTCCGGCGCCCCTCCCGAACGGAAACTCGATTTTAGGGAGGCGGTTCCGGAAACCTCGGGAGGCCCCCCACCCCGCGCCCCCGTCTCCCGGGTCGATTCCGGACGGGAACACCTCTGCCACGCGAAAAGAAAATCTCGCGGGCGTTTCTTACGAGGATCCCTACGCGCGAAAAGTGCCGCTTAACTAAGGGTTACTAGGGGTGCGGGTGGTCGCCGGCCTCTTTTTTTTGTTTTTTTTTTTTTATTTTCTTTTTGAGAAGGAGAGTCGCGACGACGTGGTGGTGACCAAAAATTGCACGTGTCATAAAAATGGATTTGCGCGCCATCTGTGAACTTAGTGTAGAAGTATTTCGACGGCGATCGCCACTATATCTGGTGATTCTCCGAGCCGTGCTGCCACCTGGTGGCCTTTTTTCGTACCGCCCCGGAACCTTCCAGAATGTATGATAAATAGTGCACCCTTGTGTCGGACCGGCACGAGACTCCCCCAGGAAGTCTCTATCGAGAGTCCCGCTTCCGCCTCTCGGATGAAGCGAGTGAGACGTAGACCTAGCGACGACGCGGCATTACGCCCTGTCATGGCTGTCAACGTCATGTAGATCCGTCCGTATGTGAGCGCGTCTGAATGCCACGACCTAACTTTTTTCCCGTCGACCGCACGGTCAGCTCGGGAAACGGAGCGTTTCAATCGAGTAAGTACGAAAAGTATTAAAATCGCAATGGAAAGGTGTCGCGACGTCATTCTCGCGAACACGCCCCTCGAACGGAGGCAGGATTTCAAATCGCGAAATGGCACCCGACGTTGCTCAAAGAGAGGTGGGCCCGACTTTGACGTCCCCGTTGACGGAAAGCAGGCCCGCTTTCGAAAAAAGCTCTCTGCTCATTTGTGGTCCGCTCGATCGGCCGTGTCAATCGACCGATGTCGGACCTAACCTACTCTCGTGCCCGGATGAGTTAGCAAACGTCGGGGGCGACCCCGATGATAAAGTTTCCGCGGTTCCCCTGCCCCGAGCGACCCCCCGACGGGACGCGCGTTCGCGGCGAGACGCGCGAGAGACGCGACGGATCGGTCGCTTCGTCTCGAGGCGCGTCGGCGGGCCGCCGGTCGCGTGCCACGAGAACCGCGAGGTCCGACAGACGCCGCACCGTCCCGCGGGGTCGAGGGCGGTCTCGCCCCCGCCCCGTCGGAGGAGGGACGAAAGTGGAAAAAGGGCTTCATGAACCTCCGAGAGGACCGGTCCGCCCCTCCCGCGGCGCCGAGGACGGACGCCGGGGAGGGCCCCCGGAGGCCCGCAACTTCCCCGAAATCTCGTCCCCGGCTCGAGATTTCCGCCCTCTCTCGCCCTCCGGCGCCCCTCCCGAACGGAAACTCGATTTTAGGGAGGCGGTTCCGGAAACCTCGGGAGGCCCCCCACCCCGCGCCCCCGTCTCCCGGGTCGATTCCGGACGGGAACACCTCTGCCACGCGAAAAGAAAATCTCGCGGGCGTTTCTTACGAGGATCCCTACGCGCGAAAAGTGCCGCTTAACTAAGGGTTATTTTATTAAAAAATATTAGAAACAAAAATTGAGAATCTAAAATCTGAACGTATGTGATGTGATGATGACAATTTTTCATTGCACAATTTGTTTCATTATAAGACCTCAAGTTATATATCGTCAATTTTTTTTTTTATTTTCTTAGAAATCTCAAACACCATTAAAATCATGCTGCAAAACACTGTGGTGTCATAAATATAATTATATATTTCGTTTTATTGTTTAAGGCATCATTATTTTCAAACAAACTTTGCAAAAAGGCTAACAATTTTAGCTACACACATTAGTACTTGATGGATTTTACTATATTGTATTATCTTTTTCTCCGCGTGCAGGAGAGTTAATTGGAAATATTTATTTTTCATCCACAATTCACGAGAATTACTGTACATAAAAGCACCAAAAAATACCATAGTGATCAATATTAAATTTATTAATTTTCACTTATGACAATATGTTTGCAGGCAGACATAGCCCTTGCGGATATTTTATGGAGATTTACCCCTCTCCATAAATTATTTGAACACAATTAATGTATTATGAGAAGCCAATATGATGAATTTTTAAAAAACAAAATGAATTACAGCAAAAAAAAAACTTTCTGTTCATTTATATGTGGTTATTGAGTTTAATAAACTTGGAAAGTTTTAAATTTTCTTTGTTATTTAAAGGTCTGATGAAAGATCGGAAAAAGTTTTAATTGGTATGGCCAGTAACGTCAGATCAGTTCAAGATGGCACAAGGGCTTTAATTCCAATATGGAAGCTCCAATTTTTCGATAATAGCTTTTTTATTACTCTTTGTCCATGCAGGCCTGGAGGAAGTTGGAAATGATGTAGAGCGCTGAGTGCTCTCTAAAATTACTTATTCAATGTGCACGATTTTGACATGCTAAAAATTTAGGAGAAAGGTTCAATCAAAAAGCACCTGTAGCATCTGTACAAAATAATAAATAAATCAATAAAATTGTCTTCATTGAGAGCGGGTTTTAGGATATTAGACCCCTTTTAGCATCCAAACCAATGAAAATATACAGCAAAATAGATTGTTATTATTATTTACCAACATATCTTTCAAAATTAAAAAATAACTGTTATTAAACCATTAAAATTAAAAAAAACTCCTGAAATAAAATTAAAATTGCATTACAAAATAAAAACAAAATGAAATCACGAAAAATATTGTATTTTGATTTTCACACTATTATACAATCATGTTCTTTTCCTTAAATTTCCAATAAGATTTTTTTGATTTTATTTAAATTAATTATAAATTCAATAGTATATAAAATAAAATTCGACTCACTGGATCATTTAAAAAGAAAAAAATAATCATCTTAATAGCTTGAAGCTATCGAAATAAAAAGAAAAAGAAGGAAGAATGTTCAAGTCAACATAGCAAAGTCGTGCTAACTGCCAGCAGACCGGAGAAAGAGCGTTAAAAGTGCTATCTAATTTTTGCCTTCGTCGCGATCAAAGAAAGCACTGAGAGAGAAGTGTGTCTCACTTTGAACCGGTAATCAGATTTAACGTGTTCGCCAGAGACTTGCTGCTGCATCGTAAATTGGATTTATCCACGAGTCCATCTTCTACTTCCTTGATTTTTAATGTTGCAATGTTTTGTTAAGTCGCATTTCATTATTTATAATAAATATCAATAAAAAAATCAAGAGTTCAAAATAATAAATTTAAACAGCAGCTTTTACTAGATTGCATTTTGTTTCTGTTTCTGTTTTTTTATTGATTTATTATTTGTTTTTAATAAGGAAATATTGAGATTTATGCGTGCACTAAGAATCTGATGAAAATCAAAAAATCTGATGAATCTGATGAAAATCTAAGAATCTGATGAAAATTGTGATTAAAATTATTTTCTTTTATATTTTTTTTTCGAATTCTAATATATTTGTAATGAAAATATTATATGTGCATGTTCTAATATAAGGTTGTGTTTTTAAAGTTAGATTTTGTTATACTATTTTAAACCAGCATTAAATCTATAAGAGTAACAAAGTATTCTAAAAAAACAATTAAAATAAAAATAACAATATAAATATATTAAGGAGAGAATAAGATATAATATATTTTTTTAATATGTTATATGTAGGTAAACAACACAATGTAATAATGTATTATATATTATAAAAAACAAATATTTTAATATTGTCTAACTAAAATTCTAAAATATTAATGATTATTTACAAAAAAAAATGATAATAATAATAATAATAAATCTTTAATTTGTCTTAAAAAAATCACCAAAAAATATTTGTTACTCTTAGCATATGAATGTACTGAATCAGTGTTCAGTAAATTAATAATTATTTCTAATGTAAAATTATTTGGGAATCTATAATATAAGAACTCTTTAACTTCAACTAATACCCTTTATTAAGTCAGCGACTATCAGCTTTAATAACAAGTTTTTGTTTTTTGTATTTTCCATTTTATTTTTGTGACGTCACGAAGGTGAACCATTGTCCTCGGAGCTGCACCACAAATCTTCTTCCGATCAGACATCTGAACTCCGGTGGTTCGTCATGAAGGGGATCATGGGGCAGAATAAAAACTCACCGCGCACTTCATGTGCCTACTTTTTTAAGGCGGATTCACATGATTTTTATCATGCGACGCTAAGCGAATAATGCGCACTTGCTGTAACCTCCATTGGTGGCTATATTTGGCGATAAAAAAAAAAAGCATCGCATCAATTACGCGATATTCGCCACCGCAACCTAGTGAATTCGCTCGCCGCATTGGATTTCCCATATTTTGCGTCAAAATCGCGTCGCATCGCCGTTGTCGCCATGTAGACTCGCCTACATTGATAAGAAAGTAAATTTATGTCCAATGTATTTGACGCAGTTGTTATAGAAGACAACGATATATTTTTCTGTGAAATAGTTCAATGGATACAATGTTATTGTAGGGGAGAAATACATTTTAGACGAGCCATTTATCGTAATAAATCGACTGTGGAGTATATTTTTATCGAAAACAGTAATTGGATTACATAAATATTGATATATTTTTAAGTAGTTATTTACTTATTTAAGTGTTAATTCTTGGTATATATAAATTAATAATTTTATACCCCAGTATAATCTTGAAATGTAAAATACTGATGACTATAGGAATGCAAATTAAGCTATTGAATCTGCCCCCACCCCCTCATGCTTTTTTCAGTATCAATAACAATTTATGATAATTATGTAAATTTGTGTAAAGCAAAAAGTACCCTCTGTATATCTCTTGAGCTAATATGAATAAGTTATGATTAATTATAATGTTCAACGATAAAAATAATATGCCATTTTGTCTTTGAAATAATATATAATTATTATAATATTATATTATAGTTATAATAAATAATAATCATAGTTATATATTTTTCTATTTTTAATTCAAAACAAATGATTTTGTCCTACCTAATGCAATACGTTTCAGTTTCTATCATTATTGATTTATTTTTTATTGCTGAATGGCAAAAGTTAGTTTTAAAGAATTTAAAGCATTATATGGAAGAGAAGGATAGAAATGAAATGACCACAATTAAGTCTGAAGCATGATAATAAGCAGTGTTTGAATCAATGTCAAACAATTATAGATATAAAAGTATCAATTAAGAATTTGCTTACAACTGTTAGATGACCAATCAAATAGAACAAATAAAAACCTTTCAGAAGTACCACACAAAAAGCAATCGATAAAAAGCATTAGAGTATGTGTTTCTGTCCAATATCTGCTACATTTATTTATATAAAAACGGAACTTTTGTGGCAGTGAAAATTGAATAATTTAAACTATAATACCTAACAAAGGCATCAGAGTAATATTTGAATTTTTATTATTAGTATTAATTTGTTTGTTATGCTTTTGTTCTAAAATAAAACACATTATAATTATAAATAAATTTTGTCATTAAAATGAAAATTGTTTTTAACATGTCACATGTATACTGCAATGAATATTTAATTAAGCTCATAATAACATTCGTAATTAATTACAAATTTAATATAGTTGAGCTATTTTGTGAAGTATTAATTTAAATTTGATTGAAAAATTGAAAAACAAAACAAATGAAAACTATACCGTTCTATAACTCGAAATTATACAACGCTTTGCTATACTGTATATATTATATTATACTTTATTTTGTATATATTTATTTTTTTTTCAACTGCATTTTACGTACACGGAAACAAACTGTTTACGTATTTAACTACCTGTCAAGTTAAGTTAATTCTAATTCCACTTCGCTACACTTTTGTGTCTCCACACTATTTTACATAATCGAAATCAAAATACGATGTTTCTTTTCCAATATTTTTCACATGAACACTTCTAAGTTTCCCCTGCAATTTACATAAATAAATAAAAATTTAATATAATTAATAAACTAGCTATAATTACAATGACAACAAGAGATAATTAATTACATTAATTCAATTTTGATTTTCACGTTTGTATTAATTATTTACTTATAATTTACATTAATCATAAAAAAATATAAACTAGTGGTAACATAAATTATTTTGATTAATTACGTTGTTAATTACATTTGCAGACTAGATAGACTTGCAAGCGTATCACGCAATCTTGTACAATGTTTACTGAGGAGTGGGAGGAAGGTATTGTGCCGAGTTTACTTTGTTGGCGTGGGAATTTGAGCACTCTGGTCCCAATATCACGTCTCTCTTCTCATCCCTTATATCATCTTGACCTAAATTTCTTCTTATAGTTTTTAGTTTCATACCATATTAGATATCACATTGCATTTTTTTTTACTACAAAATAATTTTTTATAGAAATATATATTTTTTTAACATATAAATTATGTCAAAAGTTCAAAAAAGAAGTGGTTCTATTTTTAGAATTTGAAAGCAAAAGTTTTTTCCTAACTGACACCTGTTGCTATTCGTTTAGATGAAAATTTTCTCTCTATATATTTTTTTTTCTCTTTTTCTTCTAACATTCTTTCTCTAACTTATATTGAAAGTGACTTATACACATTATATATTTATATTAAATGGTCAATTTAATATAAAAATGTTAAGTGTAACTTTCTATAGAATCATTAAAAATAAACACTAAAAATTACTAAAGTATTTAATAAACAATTACTTTCGTGTAGCATGTAATTAATTGATAACATTAATTCTTAATTATCTTCAGGATAATATGAAACCTTTTTTTTGTAAGCTTTTATTTTGTATTATTTTATAATGCGTATTTTTTAAAATAATATCTATAGTTATAGAAATAGCTCACATACATCTATTCAGCTCAATTTTTTTATTTAGTTCCAATCCTGGCTGGAAGCTAAAATGTAATAAAAATATTACCATTACATTTCATGTCAAAGTATATACAGAGTTGAATTATTGATTTTATAATAGTCGCCATACTATGTTTATTTATAATGTCCAGGAATATTATATAGCAAAATATCGAATAATTAAATTATAAAACGATATTTAGATTGAATTATCCATCAATCTTTTTTATATTATAATGACTTAATGGAGACTATTTAAATTAACAGTATAAGCAATTTAAAAAAAAACTTCCAATATATATAGCACAGTATAATTCAAAATATATTTAATTGATCTGCCTAATGTGTATAATCATACTTTATAAACACACTGGCCGTACGTTATTTTCAACTTGGTTTTTGTCAGTATTACTTCAGCTCGTGATCGTCTAATGAGGTTCTACGTTACAAACTATCTACCAATGACCGAGGACTTTACAAACACGATGAAAAACATATTTAATGTGACGGGCAGTGTATAGTTTTCAGAAATTTTTAATGTCTTTTTTTTTTTTTTTTTTTTTTGAGCTAATAACACACGTAAATACAAAACAAAATTACACAGTGATAGTACATGACAAAGAGATAAAATATAATCCTTCTCAAATAAGGTGGTATTATTTACCTTAATAAGGTGGTAATTGTATAGAGTTAAATATAATAGGCTTTGTAAATTTTATAGTTACTTATTTTTTCATAACGCCAGCGAACGGACATGCGAGGGTGACCTTTCTAGATTATTGATCAACAACAATCATTTTGTTTTAATTGCCTTTGTCATATAAACTATATAGAGACTATGAAAATAATAGCTCTTTTATATAGCACGTTATTTACTGTCTACAATATGGGATTATATACTATTTATGAACTAAACACTGTAACAAAATGTTGTATAGAAAATATAATGATATTATACTTCCATCCATTTCAAAATTTAGTAACTAGCTTTTTAATTTACTGCAGATTTAAAATACGGTGTCCAGTTTTAATGAGTCACATTCATGATATGTATTTAAATTTGTTAACTTAATTAATGATTAAATATCATGCTTTAGAATGATTGGAATTTTTCGTTCAAATAAGTTGAAAAAGTTACTAACACAGTTATGGCCAGCGACGAAGAAAATAATTTTTTTTTTTTTTTTTTAATTGTAGACTAACATATAAAGTATAATAGTGTAAAATTTTCAACTAACAAACTGTACAAGTTTCCTACACTTATTGTAACATTTAATAATTAATATTATGACTTTGATTATAACATTAAAACTGTAACATGTAGAACAGGGGCATAGACAAGGGGGGGTTTTGGGTGTTATAACCCCCCCCCTTGAGAGCTGAACCTTAGTAAATTTTAAGGGAAAAATAACAAAAAATGGGACTCGACAGATACGATTATTTAGCTAAAATTTTATGAAAAACTTTCTTAAAAAAAAAATAATAAAAATAAAAATTTATATCCCCGAAACACATCGTTAGTACATATTTATTTTATTTAAAATCGGTCTGCAGAATTATGATTATATAATCATGGTATAATTCTATATTATTATAATTATATAATATGTACTATTCCTCATTAAGTTATTTATGTTTTTGTACACGTAAAGACAACAATTTAAAGTGTAAAAAATGTTGAAAGCATTCCCCGCATAATGTTCAGCATAAAAATAAAAATTATACATAGTATTTTATTATTTTTAATTAATTATATAGGTATATTACATCTTACAATTGCTAGTTTCATTGTCTCATGTATAATACTGTACGTATATCTTGGAATTTATTATTGAAGTTAAAAAAAATCCGATTTTTTAAATGTATTAATTTTACAGTATACTTAATGTAATGAATTGATATTCCTGTTTTGAAAATTTAATAAAAATATTTTTTCTTGCTCGTACATCAGTACATCGTCTTAAAATGTGCTCTATTTTTTTATAAGAAAAAGTAGTGACAAAAATATTGTAACTACATAATTTCCGATTTACAAATATAAGAAATTTGCTGCAACTTTTCATCGAAAAAATGTATAGTCCACGTCTCTTTTTCAAAAAAATCGCGCACCATGAAACTAATAAAAATAATATAAAAGTGGTATTAGATGAATTACTTGATTTAAAGCACGTTAGTGCACGTATAATATTGAAAAGAAATTAAAAAAAAAGGGGTGCAAAAAAAAATAAAATTTTAAAAATATTGCATCAGGCCATGCATTCTCTATAATAGTATTTTTTTATAATTTTACCCTAAAAAAGGGGCGTGTCCTTAAAAAAAATCGCGCCTGCGGCGGGCTATTGGGGGGCTACGCCCCCCAAACCCCCCAGTGGGCTGTTTTCCATCTTATTTATTTTCAAGAAAACCCCCCTTGGGCAAATCCTGCCTACGCCACTGATGTAGAAACAACATGAGTGACTGATGCTTTTTTTTTATAACATTTTTTTTCATAATTTGGCAGTGTTCATATTTTCTAGTTTTATAAATACTTTAAAATATGTTTGTAAGACTTATAATATAAACCATGAGTGAAAAAAAAAAAAAGGTTTTCTCTATTATCCTTCTCTCTAGCAAACTCATTACCTAAGAGGTAGCAGGCACAAACACGCATGACAAAATAATATATACATCGTCACAACTCCATCAAAACTTTCAATTATAAAGCTTGTTTATAATGTGGAAATTCTATTGTTTAGCAGCTTTTATGAAGGGTATAAGTCAATTTTATATTTAATGTTAAGTTAAACCAGAGAATATGAATGTACGTCCTGTGATTAAACAATGAAGCTAAATATATTATTAACATATATTCAGAGTTACCTTTTAATTAATTATTTTAGCATGTAATTAAATGTTAAGTTAACTGTATAATGATTTTAATCATCATGATATTTGTATAAAGATTTCAAAAAAATTTTTGAAACGTTTCCTTTCATGCATGCAGTAAGTAACATTCTTGTTTATTTTTATAAAAAAAAGTAAGATATTAATTAATATATGTTAAATATATGTATAATCTGAAGATTGCTATTTTTTATATATAGTTTTTTAATTATACTTGTATCCACTTCGGGACCGCAAAAACTTCTCCTCTGCTCTGTTGGTAACAACTATGTGACTAAACCTTGTGTATACTGCGTGGGTAGGGTTTTTGCATAGCATTTCCTTATGCATGCCCTTGGACATAAGGTCGATCGAGTGCAGGAAGTGAACACAGGGCACGGTTTACGAATAGATCTATGGAAGAGTGTAATAAATTTATTTAAGATGGCTAGGTGTGTATTCTTCTGCCGCCCCCCCCCCTCCCTCCTCAGATTTGAAAGTTGTGAGTTCGATTCCAAGACCCGCTGGACTTTTCACATGGTAATAGAAAAAAAATCACTCGTGCACCTGGGAGGTGGTTGATAGAATTATCCATTTTAAATACCGACCATTCTGATGGAGGGTTTCTTGGTTCCTTCAGTCACAGACAGACGGATGTTTGGTTGGATTGACAGGGGAATGGATTGCTAGACCCTGTTTAGAAGGAACTCATAAAATCTTTGACGAAATAGGTTCACGAAGTGCTAGGAAGTTAAAGCATAGTCTAAAAGTCACTCAACTTGTGAACAGTACTTTATTAAAACAAGGTTCAGTTAAAAATATCATCATGTGCTTAATTTTATTGTATGAAATATAACATTATTCGAATAATATTATCTCTTTATTTAGACAGAATTATTGAAAAACTGCAAATAAAATATGTTAGCAGAATGAATGAGAGTATAAACAAATAAAAAAAATCAAGACAGATTTTTATCACACTGTCCTGCTGTAAAGCAATCTTCGATATTTTTCTCAAATATTGAAAAAGAGGAAAAAAAAAAAAAAAAAAATGTAAGAGTGCACGGGAGAGAGAAAGCTGAAAAAGCTTTTGAGTGTATGTCTTAATACACAACCCTGTGGTTCTTTCTATTCACGCAAAGAGCAAAAATAAAATAAAAAGTGTAGGAAAAAATATATTCATTGGTCGTGCTTTTTTGATAGATATCAATCGAGCTTTCTTTTTATACGTAAAGTATTTTTATTGGTAAAACTTACCCTTGCTCGGGAATGTAAGATGTTGGCTCTACGTATAATAGTAGTGAGGCGAATAAGATAGTGATTTTTTATAACATTAATATTAACAAAGTGTTATAGAATTTTTACTTTCCAAAGTACGTCGTTGCAACTAAGGCTACCTTTTGGTTGTAACAAAATATAAACAAGATTTCTTCATCTGAAAGGTCCCACGGTGGAAATTTTCAAAGTATTTTCTTATTGGTCTAAAAATTGCCGAACACTTACGGAATTATACGATGAGAGTTTATCTATAGTGTATAATATATAATGCTTAGTTTGCTTGGAAGTTTTTTTTTTTTTTTTAGAAATATACATTTAATGAAGTTACGTGTTATACGCGTAAATTATTTGTTCTGCGATCGTCTTGATGAATTTCCCTAAAACCTTAATCCATACTAGAAAGTGCAAAATTTGTAAGAAATCAACCCGAACTTTTTGAAACTAACGCCACCCTTCATACTCATAATACAAGAATCAGAAATGACCCTCACCTTCCAAAAAATTTCAAATGTCCTCATTTTGACCTTATAACAATTTATAATAAACTGCCAACAGCAATTAAAAATATTGATTGTAATAAAAAATTTGCGAAAGAACTAAAAAAGTTTCTATTAGCGCACCAGTTTTATTCAGTAAAAGAATATATCAATCTTAATAAGAATATAACATATAGCGGATAAATGCCACTATGATGTATTATCTTGATTTATATATGAGTATGAATGTTATTTTAATGTTTGCTTTAATTGTTTTTAATATTTCTAAGTGCATATAATATTGTATCATGTTTAATTTTTAAGTTATATTTATAAGTTTTTTTGTCTCTATGTTGTATTATGTACAGTCACAAGAGAAATAAATAAATATATTTATTTATAGTAAAATTAACGATATATAATTAACCCATATTTTAACAAATTTTCAGTCAGAAAGTTACCCTAATCTAATGTGCATTGTATAATAACTTTCGGAATATTCATTGATATAATATCATCTATTTAAAATATATACGTCTAGGTAATGCAAAACTGCAATGCCTGTATATTAGATTCGTTACACGTATCTCCATACCATAGAACAGTAATTTCTGTGCAAAAAATCAAGAGTCACATTCACCACGTCCTCAAGGCGTCCAAGATTTTTAAACTTGAAAATCTTGAAAGTGTCCAGGTACTCACGCGTGGGGTCGAAGCCCGTGATGAACTCCGGGCAGGGGACGCGGGCGGAGCTTCCGGCGGGGGTGGCGGGCCAGCATGACCAGCCGTCGAACGTTCCCGGACAGAACAAACCGGATTGTGCTGCAACAGAACGGAGGAACGTCACTTTCCAGTCTTGGAACCAGCAGCTGGTGATCACTTGGCTCATTTTTTTTTTTATATATTTAAAAATTGAATCGATATTAAGGATTGACCTCAGTTGATTGAGATCTCGGAATTGTCCCCCTTAAATGCTACAAGATTTGCAGAGAACTTGGAACTCACCATCAATAGGTGGCATGTAAATTTTGAAGTGGATCGGTCCTATCAGTTTTGAGAAACCTGAGGTAGAAGTTTAACATTAGCCTGATGGACGGAAACCGGAAATGGAGCTATTGTGAGGAAACCGCCCCCTTGGATCTGCTCAAATCATAAGCGATTAAGTTTTATAGAGCATTCTCGAATTTTTAAAATTTATTTCATTCGATTTCGTCTGACAGAAATTTCCTTTGACTCGCGTAGTAACTGAGGTCAATCGTTTAAGTGTTTTTCTTGGATAATACTTGATTGTGTTATGTTTAATTTTAAATACTAAAATTCTAAGCTATTTTTAATAAGTTATAATAAGTTGCAACTGTTAACGTCACAAAACATTCCTTTGTTTTAAAATTTAATTTAAAAATAAAAACAAAACATACTTTTGCTAACAAGGCTATTAGAATTTTGACAATTTATCATTACGTCATAATTTATTTCAGGTTACGTAACAAATTATAGGAATATGAACCTTAAATGCTTTTTACATAAGGCCAATTATTATATGCTATAAATTTTTTACAGTAAAATAAATAGCTGTCACTCTGAAAAATTGCTTGTACAGAAAGTTTATGTGCATTTTTTGTTGTTAGCAGTATATACGTGTTCAGAGAAACGATAACTTCAGAGCGTGGTGGAAATTTAATACTGTAATACAATATATCATATTATATAAAAAAATGTAATTTAGTGCGTAATATTGGACCACTTGTGGCAATTTGTGGTGACAAATTGGTAAAACTTGAGGCTTCAATTTATGTTTTCATGTTATTTAATTTTTTCCTTTAGATTTGTTGTACATTTTGGAGAATTACACTTTTTTTTTTTTTTTTTTTAATTCTAAAACGAGCGCCCTCCTTCATTAAAAAGACAATAAAAAACATTGAATTTTATTTCACTTTTCGTACTTTTACCTTTGCCGTATGTTGCGATGGTCACTTAGTGTTCGTGCACGTCACTAACACTTGCATGTACTACACATATCACTACGTTTCGAGAGTCAACCGCTCTCTTCCTCAGGTGATCGCAACATACTACACACAGAAGGATTACATCGAACACCGGCAAAGGTAAAAGTCCGAAAAGTGAAATAAAATTCAATATGAATATCCTTTGCAGGAAAAAGTTATTGACTAAAATAAAAAACATCTTGTAACTAAACATTAGGTATTTATAATTTTACATTATAGAAAGCACGAATAAGTTTTATTATAATCTACATATTCTACATAATAAATTAATAACTCGTTAATGTTCAAAAATTGTTTTTTAATAATAGTTTGTATAGAATTATAAATTTTGTTGTTATAATGTTCAAAACTATTTAATTTCAATTATAAAATAATACTAAAATTAATTATAATTCTGTAAACAAAGTTACTGTATATTTCTGTTTTTGTAGAATTATTTCATCATCATTCTCGTTCTAGTGACATTTGTGTTTGCTTCGAATAAGTGACATTAATTTAAACATAACAACGAAAATACGAGACACATTTGCTAGTGACAGATTTCCTACTAACCGCTTTATATTAATAGTGCCAAAATTAAACCATCATACAAAACATCAACATTTTGAATACATTTGAAACGTCACAATTAAATTAAATTTAATGAATTTCATTAAATATGATAACAATGAATCCTTTCCCAGAAAAGGGAGATACAAATTATATATCAGAATTTAGCTCTCAAGTAATATCTATGTAATATTATTAAATTTATGTATAAAATATAGTATACATAATTATATACATATTAGAGGAATTGGAGAGAATATTTGATGATTACCTAAACATAATTATTTGATTTTCCATTAATAATATATTAATACTAATTATGTGACTACGTATTGTGGCTTCCTTTAATTGTGCAGGTAACAAGGTAAAAGCCACACAATTTCATACATGCATTAGTTGAGGATCAATTATTATCAGCTAAATTCCCTAAAGGTTATAATGTAGTCACCACATATACCTACTACCATGACCTAGTATTATATAATATTATAATAAAGACGCCTGCAAAATTTACGGAAACTTATTAGTAACATTAATGATTAATTTCTTGCTGTAATGCATAAATTTTATCCTATAATATCAATGAAGTTTATAAACTTTGAGATCCCTTAAGAATAATTATCATCTTTTGTTAAATATTCTTTAATAATTAGAAAGATAATTAAATATGCAAGTTTTATATAGGTATTGATGTTTTTATTATTATTCTAAGTATTAAACTATGAATTACGATTACAAATAATCACTAATACGTTTACATGACGGTGTTTAATGCGTATTCGTTGACGACGCCTCATAAGAATAACATTATCCGTCGTCAACGAATACGCATTAAACACCGCCATGTAAACGTAGTAACTGTATATTAATTAAGGGAAGAAAAGACTTGTTCATGATTAAAATGCAGATAATTAAGTTGGTCATTGAAGATTTTTCCTGTTCGAATTATGGATGCTCAAATAAATTTGTTTGAATTATATTATACAGCGATTGGTTGCTGATATTATGTACTGAAAGCGATAGATACAAAAATCAATATATCAAATATTTAAGTAGCGCAAGTATTAAATTTAATATTACATACCAATTATTAATTCTACTATACACCCACTAAATATAAGCAAACTTTTCATTTCACAAAAATTCTATAAGAATATTTTAATAATTTCCTGTTCAATAAAAATATTTCATCTGCAAATAATTAAATTCCCCATTATGGAGATTGTTCGGAATTTTGATACAAAAATCATTCGAAAAAAATTTTTTTTTTTAAATTTGTCTATAGAAAGTAACAAATACCTTCATTAGATAATCATGTGTGGCAAATTAAATAATTTTTTTTTTGCTGATGCTTTTGATTTTATTTGTGAAAAAATTACTAAAAAATAAATATGTTGATAAATACACAAGTATTAGAAAAAAAAACAGATTTCTCAAAGATCATATAGTGTTATTGATTTAGACTTACGCTAATAATAACCCCGGTTAGTTGTTTATCTTCTGAATCGTGTCCATTAATTATCTATAACTTTCCTTTATATCCTGTATTTTCTTATATATAACACACGTAATATAAAGAATATAATATTACAATTAATTATTTAAAATATATAGTCTGAATAAAATAGTTTTAATTTTTTTTTAAATTACATTTTTTTTTGTAACTTTATGCTAAATCACTTATTACAACAAACTTTTCATAAGAGTTAATGACCTAATAACATAGCTAAAGAGTTGCTGAAGTTGGAACTAGAAAACTTTTTCTACCAGGCTTTCGTTTAGCGACTTCTTGAATTATTCCACATGAAACACCGAAGATGAAATGTCGTAACTTTAAACAGTGAATTTCGCCGGTGCTGCTACTTCATTTAATATGACAGTGTGGTTAAATTTAATTAAACTTTATTTCAAGAGAGCAATTACTTTAAATTTTAAGTAAACATTTGTATAAACCTCTATAATACAAGTTTTTAAGTTATTTTAAGCGTAACTTTTAAATCAATATTAATAATTTTATAGAAATAAATTATATTTAGCAATTTATATAATAGTTTTTCCCCATAACACAGCTCTACTATTATTAATGTAATTTGTTTTAAATTTTAATATATTATAACATTTGTATAATACAAATCAAATTATATTTATATCAGAACTTTATATAATTCATAAAAAGAAATTATAAAATACTGCATAATTAGATTTTTGACTAAGATGGTGTATTCATTTTATTTAAGAATAATTAAGTTTAAGATTACATTATAAAAATTATAATTCGTATAATTTATTACAAAAATATGCATTTATTATATTACTGAGAAGATATTCAGTTGACTATTTCGTAAATTCAACAATCAGGGGTAGCTTTTTAACTGTCCAGAGAGAGAGAGAGAGAGACACTTCGGGAAACCACGAAATTACCCCTGCCTCATTTACTTGCATTGATTTACAGCTTTTAAGAAAATCCGTCCTATAAAAATGATCAAGTTTGCCACATATAATAATATATTAATATGTAAGAAGTATCAATGCTCACAAATCGAGCATCTTCGTGGTAAAGTTCGTGCAGTCCCGAGGTTTACATATTTATTTAACATTACATATAAGTTATTAAATGTTATTATTAAATTAATCATATTTAACATAGAATGTTATTTTATTCCTACTTCCTCAAATGCTTAAAACAGCATACCTCACGGTAATAAAATATTTTCCAACTTTGTGAAAAGGGTAGGAATTTTAGTTTCAATTCCAAAAGTCAATTGAATAACTGGTATTCTTTTTTCTCTGTGAACTTTATTTAACTTTGTCATCAGTGTTTATAGAGAATCGATTTGGAAAGGGTCACGTTTATATGAACGACACAAAAATCATTAGCTTGCTCTCTGACGCCTTTTCATACAACCTCCTTTTAATTGAAGACTCTTGAGCGTGTATTTTATTCTAAATGATTCAGAGAGTAAATTAACCTATAGGAGGTTTTCACTTTGTAAGACGCAGCTTATTTAGCTTCTAAAGCTAGATTGCAAACCTATATATAGAGAACAAGGGTAGGTTTTTGTAGGGATGAGAGGAATGGAATCTTCTATGAAAGGTGTGAGGTGTGGAATATTTTCAAAACTTATTGATTTTTATTGAAAAAAAAAAAATACACTCGATATTAAATGTAATGAAACTAATGAATTTCTGAAAATAGATAGTAATAATTCCTTTTCTACATAAAAAACGTATATTAATAAGAATATAAAATTATTAAAATATTACTAGTAACATTAGTATGAAGAGAGTCTAATATGCAAATACAGTATATGATTTGCATATATACTGAATTAATAATTTCAATAATTTTATATTTTAAAGATCTATAAATTGGTATTATATAACTAATACTATCTAGAGATAATTTAATTTAGACTTCTCGTCCTCTTTTTATTCAAAGATACTTTAAAACTTTATGAATTTTAAATGAGAAGATAGGAGAAAATTAAAAACTACCAAAGTATCTTTTAAACTTTTACATACAGGGGTATAAAAAGAGAAAATGATATTATATTAGTACAAGAGATATAATATCAATGTAAGTATAAAATTATGATTTGATTAATTGATTATTAATTGTTTGGTATAGTACTGTACGTATTGCCAAATTTATTTAAAGGAGCTTTTTTGTATAAATTTACACTAAAATTCCATCCACAAATTCCACTTTTTTAAATTTTGCTAGCTTTATTTAAATATTTAATTAATTTACTTATTTATTTTAATATAGCATCATAGAGGAATATATTTCCAAATATATTTCTCTATGATAGCACTCTCAATTATGTAAGTAAATTATTTAATGATTATATTATCACTTAGCAACTTTAATTTTCCAGGTTTTCGCTGGAAAGAAATTATTATAATCAATTATTTGTTGTATGTTTGTGGAGAATAACAATAGATAAACCATTAAAAATGTGTTTTGTTAACGTATATGACTGAAAAACTGGTATATATGCAATGGGGAATTCTCCTACATTTATTTTATTTTTTTTTCGGATGCTCTATGCCTTGAAATTAAATGTCCTAAAACAAAAAAGTTTCAATTTTCAAAATTGGAGGCATGAGAATTTTTTAAAAATCTTCCTTCTTTTGAATTTAGCGCCAAAACGTGACGCAGAAACTGCCTAGCAGGCAAAATTTTCCGGCAATAAATTTATATTTTTGATTATCACTCTTAAAGTAAACTGATATTAGAGACAAAACTATTGATACTAGGGTAGAAAAACCTGCTGATTTTGATCGTGTTACTAAAATTTATAGCCAATGACTCCTTGACGCTCAAACTAAGATATCAGGCAGTTGTTGTGTGTTAACTAGGGAGTTTCTACGTCACAATTTTCAGGTTTGCGCGCGGGTTGCATACTTTGCCCCTATTCTAGTAATCCCTTCAGAGTCCCCAAATTTGAGTTAAAAAAGTTGAAACTTAAGTCAAAGTTATTGTTAATATGTACCCTATCATAATATAGTAGTTAAATTAAAATTTGAGTTGTAAGAGAATTCCCCATTAAATTCATTGAAATAATGTATTTCAAAAAAATTAATAATCATTGAGCTAAAGTAGAAAAACACGCTTTATGGTTATCAAATAAACAACGGTCACTTTACAATATGTAATATCGGACTTCACATTATTTTTTTTCCTACCCTTTTATTATTCTTGCTCCACCATCATGTCGACATGTTTTATACTAAAACTTTACAAAGCTCATATATATACGAATGGACATGAGCAAATATTAAAATATTACGAGCAGGAAAAAGAAAAAAAAAAAAAGACACAAGTACTGCGGCAGTGCTAACTAATATTATACTGGTCTGTAGCAGCAGATGAGAGAGAGAGAGAGAGAGAGAGAGAGATAGAGAGAGAGAGAGAGAGAGAGAGAGAGAGAGAGAGAGAGAGAGAGAGAGAGAGAGAGAGAGAGAGAGAGATAGAGAGAGAGAGAGAGAGAGAGAGAGAGAGAGAGAGAGAGAGAGAGAGAGAGAGAGAGAGAGAGAGAGAGAGAGAGAGAGACCTTTCAAACAATACGTGGTCCCTCATTATCCGACTATGATGACAAGAGATGAGAAAAGTTGACTTGGGAAGAAAATTCTGCAGCATCCGACTGTGCAAATACTCATCTTCAAGAATAAAATATAATAAATTATAAAAAATATTATTATACTGAAAATAAAGAGCATCAAGTTAGAATTAAAATTAATATTTTATGATATTAAAGTAATTTAATTAATTATTGCGTTATAATTCCAGTCCTGCATGTCTTTCTACAGAATAGTAAATACACTTAGAAACATTTGGAATGTCATCAATAGTTAGAACAAGCAATAATGTAAATTTAAATTTTGAGGAAGGTTTAAAGAGCAACCTTGTTCATTTAAAAATGTCTTCCTACATGGCACCCTTGCATATTATACTGCTTGATATGAAGCAGGGATAACATTGTAACATTCTTGCCGTCGCAAGATGTAAAATAAATCATGCATGCTGTGAGAAAATACTTGTAAATTCAACAGAGCATGTATGTAAACAAAACATTTTATATTTTGCTATGAAAACGTTGAATTATGTAAAAAAAAAAAAAAAAAAAAAAAAAAAAAAAAAATCTTGCGAATATCTGGAAATTTGCTTGTTGCATTATCGGCTAAGCTAGGCAGAATGAAAACATTTTTGAGAAAAACATTTTGTAGAGATGTTTGTTGAATTCTGGCAGAGTCTCGATATGTGAGCTCAAGCGAAGTCGGGGAAAATGTCTGGCCCGTGCGATAGCAGCTCTATATAATAAAATGGCATCAATCCTTTCGATTGAAAACAATATGGATTATAGAAAATAGAATCTATCAATCGTATCCCAATATGGACAATGCTTTATAGAGTTATAATCAAGTTTTCATATTCATTAAAGGTTTCAATTCTATTCGCAATATCATTGCAATAATTTATTATTGATTCTATCTAAAGTACTGAGAAGTCTGTATTAAATTTTTAGCATTATGGGAGAAAAAAATTACACTATAGTCACTCTAGTCTCTGTCAATCTAAAAGCTCTTATCTGCTCAAAGATATAAAGCACTTTTGTGATTCTCGTATTTATAAGATGTGCCTGCAAGGGAGATCAAAGTGATCAGAAATTTGATCTATAGATCTCTCTTTCTTAAACTGGACCAAGAAATCAACACGCTCATGGTATCTTCAGAAAATTTATTAGCTCTTACTTCAGACTTACCAAAACTCAACAAATTTTCACACTACAAAATCATATTTTAGATAAATTTTCTTCTTTTTATAAATTAAAAGAATATTTGAAATATATGAACCATCAAGTATATAAATTAAGAATTACCATAAAAATCATAACATTTGTAAAAAAAAAAAAAGACATTAATGGCCGTAAGTTGCAGCCACCTATCCGAGAATAATTCGAGGATTATCCATGGATTATTTACTAATTAACATTAAAATTCTCGGATAATTGTCGGATTTTTCTAAGATAGGTTGGCTGCAACTTACGGCCATAAGTATTTATTTAAAAAAATCCTAAACATGAAAGATGTATAAGAAAATAAACACTTAATATTTTAAAGAATACCTTTGATTGACATTTCCTATTTTCTTCTAAATACTTCAAAAAAATGAAAACAAATCTAAAAATAGTAAAAGATTTAACTAATCTTCTAATTTCCTAATACATTATAAATAAACAGTAAATATTATAAGGCTATAATTATGATTTATGTTGTTTCACGTAAAATATAATGTGTTTTGAAGAATAATTGATTATAGTATTCCCGTAAATTCTCATGCACCTTACTAATAATACATTGACTGTAAGAGGAATTTACTTCTCATATCTCTCTAAGGGATGTTATGACGTCATCATATTTCCATGAATATCACTTTTAAGATGTCTTATGACATAAAATATAATAATATTATTCATTTTTTTAACCTTTAGAAGTATCTCTATTTGCAGAAACAGCATTTCATAGCACACTCCTCTGAGAATATTCGCCATGATGTAATTTGCGTAAAAGCACGCGGTGGTATAGAGGCGGCAAGTTTCAAAATTTTATGATCTCAATGTGTTTCTCTGAGTGACACATGAAACCGCAGTAAGAAGAACATCCCGACCAACTTGTGTACCCCTGACACTTTACATATATAAATTTATCTCAAGTTGTTATAATTTATTCATTCTAACAAAAAGAAAACAACGTCTTTAGTTTGCTTTTAATATTTTCTTTTATACTCAAATATTTCAAGTGTAATATTATATGTTTTTTTTATTATAATTTTGTAGTTTATTTTTAACGGATAGTACATAAATAATTAATATACAACATAATTTTGCTTTTATTGAATATCTGCAAAGAAAAGTTAGCTATAAGAAATAGAAGAGCTTATTGTAATCGAAAAAAAAAATCTAATGTAAATATAAAACTTATAATTAATTAACAAAATAATAGCTAGGCCCTGTTAAAAACAGGGTGTGTGCGTATAAAAATAATATCCAAAGATTTTATAGTGAAAAAGTGTTATCGAAAATTAAGTTTTCATTGGACTTACAATTAGCTGGAAAAGCAATTTTTTTCTTGCTATAGAAGTACTATTTTTTTAAGCAATGTAATAACACCTTTAAATGTTTAAAAAAATGATGAAGCAAAATTATAATAATTTAATAAAATGACAATGCAAAATTAAAAGCATTTTTTACCAACTTTTAACTTATTAGCATCCTATAATATCAGAAGAAAGATTATATAATTCTATTGTTATTTCAAGTTGATAATTACAGTGGTAGAAGATTAGTGACGCAAAGAGAAATTACCCCGCAAGCGTTATCGAGTAATCACTATAATAATTGCTATGCAATTGTTGTTCTCGCTATAATCGTCCTACTTTAATAGCCCTCAGGATTCAAATCAATTGTTTGTTCAGTTATGTCATATATTATTATTAAGGTGGATTTTCATGAGCGATTTCCAGCCTGCGACGCGATACGAATAATGCGCATTTGCTGCTTACTGTAAAATCCATTGGCAATGTGAATCATTTGGCGATTAAAAAAAAAAGCATCGTAATTTACGCGATACCCGACGAACGATGAACGCATAGGATTTCACAGTTTTACGTCAAAATCGCGCCGCATCGCCTGTGCCGCTCATTGCATGAAAGTCCACCGTAAATTATGTGGTTCCGAGTTTATCAGTACGCTGCATGTGCTATCAAAACGCATGGGGTTTGTTCTTTTTATCATTACTCACTGTACATTTCGGAATAGCACGTACGAAAATCCTAATGTTTGTTGGTATTGTTATTATAATTTTTTTTTTAAAGATTAATAAACTTGGTGATTTTCTTATTTCCTCCCTTAAAATATAAATTTTGTCTCTTAAGAGTGTTAAAAAAAATCAGGTATACAAAGGCAAAGTACAAACTTTTCTGATATTGACTTACTAAAACAATCAATAAGCAATAATCATGCTGGTTTTAGCATGAAATAATTGTTTTTGTTGGTTATGGTTTCGTAATAAATATAAAAATAATGAATAAAGTAGCAGTAAAATAATCATAAGTAATACATTGTAATTAAAATGTTATACTTTTTGTATTAGAACATTAGGGTCAAAAATAATTTAATCTCTGTATGATTTTGTGTAAAATTATTCTCTTATTCATTTATTTCTCAATGCATTAATATTTTGCTTTAATACTGATCTAATATCTTGAAGATTTTTGATGAATCTCTGTAGCGGCCGACAGGGTTAATTGTTTAACCTTGGCCGGTATGTATATATTGCTAAAATAAAATATTAAAATAAATAAAATAATATTTATATTTGTTTTAATTTGAATTAACATTTTAATTCATCTATATTAAAATAGAATTGAATTCCAGTGTATTATGTAAATAAATAACATGAGCAAGTAAATATCGCTTTGTCAAAAATAAATGATACAATAAAATTGTTTATATAATGTAAATTCTATACAAATGATTATATTCATTTTTATGGTTATTTAATTTAATATAAAAATTGTTTGATTAACTTCGCGGAAATTTTATTTGAAAACATTTTATACATTAAAATTTACTCAAATTTCTATTACAAAAAAAGTGAAAATTGTATGAAATGTAACGTTCTTCACTTTAACTCTTTTAATTAAAAAAAGTATTATAATAAAAATAAAAAGAGTGTGTGGCCAAAAGAGATTTTCTTTTTTGTATCATTAGCATTGTTAAAAGCTGGAGATAAAAGAGCTGTGGTAGGACAGCATACATGAAATGACGTAAGAGGCATTGTGGTCACCGCTAAGATGTGAATAATGTAGGTTGTGTGTGTGTGTGTGTGCGGTTTGCATGGTTAAAGTAATCGGCAGGTAAGTTCAGCCAGTGGAATCGATTTAATCGTTATATCTTTTCACTACATGAGTAAAAGGTGGATTTTCATGAGCGACAAAAGCGACGCGGCGCGATTTGACGTAAAAGCTGCGAAATCCTATGCGGCGGCGAATTCGCCGGTAATCGCGTTAATTACGATGCTATTTTTCTTTTATTCGCCCAATATGGTCGTCAATGGATATTACAGCAAGTGCGCTTTATTCACGTCGCGTTGCAGGCTGGAAATCGCCCATGAAAATCCAGGTGAAGCCATAAGTGATGAGTGCAGATTAAATTCGGTTTCAACTTGCTAGTTTAAATATCATATTCACATTATATATGACTATATGCTTCATCGAGATTTTGGTGAAATAAATTTCAGATACGTCCTTTTGCCGTGCTGTGACGTCATGAATATGAAGTAGCTGCTTTCTGATCGACGTTGCGATATCATGGACAAGAGACTTATCCCCTTCTTAGATTGACAATAAAGCCACGTACGTGAATGGGTAAGAAATTTAAAGCTTCATTTATTTATCCTCTAAATTTATAAGGACCTTCAGGTCCTTCACTCTTCTCTCATTTTTCTGGAGAGCTCTCGGTTCGGCTCAGATAATGAGAGAATGCGATATAAAATATATCTAACAATGATAAAAATACAAATACGGATTGATAAAATATGATAGGTTTGTTTACTTACATGTTTTCTTTCGTTTAAAATACACCAGATAGGAAGTATTTATAAGAAGCAATGTATCTGACACATATAATATGTACGTAAAACGTATACTATTGGAATTGCTGGAATTGGCTGTCTTGGATAGGATAAGAAAATATTAAAGAAACGTACGTATGAACTAGAATTGTATTGTTATGAAATACTTCAAGTAAATAGTCAAGGGATGGTTGTAATCTGCTTCTGAAGGGTTGTAACTGGTAAGCTGCAGACTAAGCATATATGTAACCACAGAAAATTGCATTTTGAGACAGCATGCAGGTCAAAGCATAAATATATAGAAACACTTCACATATAAAGCAAAAAAAAATAGAAAATGCTGTAGTGAGCTAAACCCCGTGTTTTTTCAACATTATATATTTTTTTCCGCTCGAGTCTCTCTATGTGTCACAAACGGAAGAAGTATATAAAAAGAGAGGAAGAATAAATAAAAAGCAGAGTTATATACACGCAGAGTTAAATTTTGAACATTCTTATTTTCTGTACTGAATTAAATTTAAAACTTGGCCTTAATTCGATAGAATACTTTATAAATATTTTGTTAGTCGTACTTTACAATTGAAACACAAATGAAATAAAATAGAGTTAAAAGATAAATAAAGAGAGACGAATAAAAAATAATGGGATTTTATATTGAGAATTAGTCTTAATATTGGTGGGATAAAAAAAGACAACATGAACTAATAATGCAACTTAGTGTTGTACAAAAGCACCATTACTGTAAGTTACAAAGTACTGCGGTAAAGTTCGAGAACTTACTCACACGTCGGAGTTGTAGCTGCACAAGACAAAGAGAGGCAGGTTGTAATTTTGAGGTTTAAAGTAAGAATCTAATTATCTGAAGAGAATAATTTCATCAAGCCTCTTTATTATACTCCGATGAAATGATCTGCAGTTGTCAGTAGTAACGTTCAGTCTAACCCTAAGTGTCCAAGCACTATCGAAGAAAATGAAAATGCATCTTGAATTAATATAGATTATTATAGAAGCTTCAAGTGTTCCGGGAAAAATTTTCTTCATAAGCCACCATATTAGAAAATTTGAAATTTTCTAAGCAAATATTAAAGCTATTTAGAGGTCTTCTAAATTTGAAAAAATAATTCATTTTCCTTAAAAAAAATATAATAAAACTTTGATTTTTTTTTCTTATTGCACAGGTTTAGATAAGACAATGGGAAACTTGCAGAATTAGCTAACTTGAAGCCTTTGTTGGAGTAATTACATTGACTTAAATTGAAACTTTTATATATGATAATTAGCACCTACATGTTGTCCTCTTATTTCAATTAACCTGAGTGCTGTTCTCTGTATATACGAAGGAAAGGTACCTCCCTCTCATGAAAGATCCCCCCAAGGCCGTGCGAGTGGTCCAGCAAGCATGATGTCATCTCGGGTTATGTGCTGGTCTAAGCCGACTACATGAGTGCTACTGGGGCTTTTAGCGACACACAGGTCACCTCTTAGCAAGCATTAACGTGTGTGCATGCTGCACATAAACTGGTGAATCTCTCTGAATAAAAGCTAGCTTTCAATAAGGAAGTAATAATAATATTAATAATTTTTAATATACATATAAACAAATCAATAGTATAATATTTGATTAAAATGTATATTTATTTTTTCCCGATAAAAAAAATAATTCTTTTATTGAATTTCATTGTTGTTAATATAAAATATATTTTATGAGTCAACGAAAAAAAAAAAAAATGCAGAGATGAAAACATTTTTCCTCTTCTTCACATTTATGACATAATAATATTCCTATCACTTCATATATATATATATATTTTTTTAATTACTTTTATTTTTTATATAAGCTTTATAAATATATTGAAACTTGGGGTTTACAAAAAAAAAAAAAAAAAAAACATTAAAGGTGAAAACATATATCAATTAAAATTATTTTATCTTATTTCGGTAATTGATTTAAATCCAAATTCTGTGTATTTGTAAGAAAATATTTTAAAAATAATATAAACTTCCATATGGTCACGTACTGATGCAATTAACAAAAACACCTCTTTGTTCACTTGCGAGGAAATAATTAAACACACACTTTACATGTTGGAACTTCATTCTGTGTGCTGTCGAGACCAGAATGCAATTCATAATTGTGTTTTGCAGAGTTTTCAGTTCGTCCATTGATATTTAATCTCAAATTTCGTGTTGTGGGCGTATTGTCTGCAAGTGTGCTTTTCATTCCAGCTGTTGATTAGAGCTATCTTTACATTGTGAATGGGATGAGCAATGTGGTAACTTTTGTACATTTTCTCTTTTTTGTATTTATTCTTCCTCACTTTTTCCATTAATTAAAAATCTTTTGTAATTTATTAACTCATTTTTTTACCTATTTTGATGGTGAACTGACGGAGCCCCATTTCTGTAGACTTATAAATAAACCCAACTCACATTAAACTTCAAACCATCACCTTCAACCTAAAGCTAAGACATTTATTTTAGTGTAAAATGTCAAATTACATGTCATGTTTAATTATATTACCTAGCAATTTTTTGTTAGATATGGTTATATGGTAGGAATTTTTGAAAAATGGAATTTAACCTGGACTTTTTTTTTTTGGGGGGGGGGGAAATTGTTTAATGTATTAAATAATTTTAAATTTTAAAACTCTTATTTTATTTCGAACTTTATATTCATATTTTTCAAGTCTAGAAGTATTTTTAAAAGTAAGGCTTGAACTTATTATTAAAAAAAATTATAATGCATTAATGAAAACTTGAACAAAAATTATGATTTTCTTAAATCCTTGACACATCGGAATAACGTAACAAAAATCTCAGCTCCGAAACGCATGAAAATTACTTGAATAATTATCCATTCGCAAAACCCGATATTGATTAAACTTATTCATATAAACGCAGCTTTAATGTTTCACAGTGGTCTTTGTGAGTTAACAACCTCACAGGTGGTGCCCTCAGGCTCTGTTACCTGCCGATGAACAAACTACACACAAGCAAGTATTATATAATCCAACTTTAATGAACACATTAGAGAAATTTAATATTTTATTATAATATCAATTGTAATAATATGAAAAATTTCCGTTGCTGAATTATTATTAGAAAGGATACATTTTTTTAGTTAATTTTGTAACAGAACTTCATTACATAGTTGGAATTATAAAATAAATTTTTTCTGAATGAAATTAACCAAGTGTGTATTCTAGTGGACACAAGTATACTTTTCTGATAATAATTTTATTTTGTAATAATTCTGAGAGTTAAAAAGAGTCTTATCACGTACGTGAAGCGTGACTTGCTGTAATTTTAAGCACCCAAACATTGCAAAATTTTATACAAATGAAGATTCTATTATCTTTCTAAATATTAAGTTAGGTATTTAAATTTTTTGAAAGAACTTTTTTAATGTTCCAAGAGAATTCTTTACAATTTCAAAATCTGATTTTCGAATAAAGACTTACTTATTCTAAAAGATATTTAATAATAAAAAAAAAATAAGTGTTATATATACAAACATTATATATTTTTTGACATTTCTCAGTAGTTAAATGTAAAATGGGGAGAACAGCTTGAGGAACTTTTCACAATTGAATTTACCGGGAACAATTTACACAGCACATGCACCTTGCTCGATCCCTCTCTCCCTCCTCTCTCTTCTCTCTCTCTGTCTCTCTCTCTCTCTGTCTGTCTGTCTCTCTCTCTCTCTCTCTCTCTCTCTCTCTCTCTCTCTCTCTCTCTCTCTCTCTCTCTTTTATAGAATTTAAAAAATTCTCCTCTGTATCAAAAAGAATAAGTTAGTAGATGGCTAAGATGAAAAAAAAGTTGCAAGGGATGTTTGGCCTTGCTTATATCTGGTGAGCTTTACGTGAAAATTAGTTTTTCCTCGAGAAAAAGTAAATTAATACTAAATTTGAAATACATGGATGTTGTCTTTATAGTACGAGAAGAGAGAAGACTGAAAAGAATAGCACATTCGTATTTACTATTTATATTAGTCATATAAAAGGACACAGATCAAATCTGAAAAAAAGAGAGAAGAAGAAAAGAGACAGAGAAAAATGACGATATATTATACAGAATCTGAAGTCATCCATATTTACTTGCAATAAAAAATATTGACCATCCGTTAGCTATTTTTTTTTTATCATTCTAATTTATCATATATACATTTCCTATGATATTTTTTATTCAAGTCCTTAAAGATGATATACCACCACATGGCACCTTTATTATAGTTACAAATGATTGCATTAATTGTAAAGATAAAGTTATCAATTGTTGACATTAATTACGTCTAAAAAACTACCAACCAAGTCAGTGCGTCATAAGGGCAATGGTTATCAGATTCAAGTTCATTCAAGGCGTGAGCTTGTGCTAAAAACTTGACCTCTAAGACATGCATATCTATAATAGGGAATCGGTTCATGGCATTGTAACAAAAACTAATATATATTATTTAACGCCTATTTAGTAATGTTTGAATTTGACAACAATATTTATTTGTTGCTGATTTTTTTACTCACTCAATTATAATGCTTTCATATAAATTTTGTATTGTTTGACTTAATATTTATAGGTAATGCAATAACAATGGCATGATATTATTTACGTTCATACAAAAAAATATGAACAACCTATAAATACAGGTTCCTTCAGAGTTAACCATGTACTTATTTTATAATAATTACAGTGTGGTTAAAATGCTATTGCAATATATTACATGTTACCTAATTATAAGGAAAAAGAAAAATGAAACTTGAAAAGTATGTAAAATACATTTAAAGGTCATACAAATTAGAGTAAATGGCAAAAAAAAACTCCCCCCACCTCTTTGAATTTAAAGGTCCATAAAAAATGGATGGTGCAATACATTAATTTTTTTATCATATCATGCACGAAGATTAAAAAAAGCAAGCTAAAATAGACGTTTTCCTCTAATAACAATTAATTTAAATTTTTGGTTTTATAAATATTATTACATTGGAGACTATCCAACTCATCATTTTAAATTTAAACTTGTATAATATTTCACTAATTAATTCATTAAATTTAATTATTCTCCAACGTATAAAAACATAAAAACATGCATCATTTGCATTTGCTGTAATTTTATACTTCATAAAATGTAATTGTAGCTCATTATATAACATTTCATACGTACTTGTATTTCATAATAATGAAAACAACAAATTCATAAGAATGACATACATTAATTTACGTAATTACTGAAAATAATACCAAGATAGGTAATATTTTACTTCAGAGGTATAATGAATTTATTACAACATTTGTAAATGAAATATTTAATATTTCGTAAATTCAAAGCAGGTACACAAACATAATAAACATAAATTGTTTAGTGCATGTGTGAAATGAACACTCTCTCGTACAAAATGTACAACTCGAGACAAAACTTTCGTTACCCCTAAACTACTACTTGGCGTTGTATACCCTAACTGCGGAGGCATGGTGCAGAAATTCGATAGTTCCTCGTTACCAATAGCTTCCCTCCTCCCTGATTTTTTCATTAATAATCTTTACCCTACTGGGTTTACAGCCAGGAGTAAAATTTTTAAATCAACTTTATATTCTCTTTATTTTCATAGCTACAATTTGAAGAGTAACGTATCAGATATCTGATACCTTAGGTTATAATTCGTCCCATGGAAATACCTATTCACATATTTCTGGATTTGTATATCGTAAGTCGAGATTTGTTACTTATGGAATATTGCGTGAGAGGAGGATAAAGGCACGTAGGTGGGCACCGATTTGCGCCCACCTGAGGAGAAAATCGCGTCCAGACAAAGTACTCCAGCTGGTCTGGAAATGCCGCCGCCGCGAGCTTTTCATCTGCTCTTACAAAGCGGAGTAATCACAAGGCAAGCAGCCCTCACGTTCCTCTTTTTGCCTTCATCTGCTGTGTATTTCTGTCTCGGTGCATGAGGCTGACAAGGGTTGGTGAATTCAATCGAGTCGGAATCAGCATATGGATTCATTTATTCAATATGGATTGAATAAAGAATTTTGAATTTGAATTTGACAAATTAAATCAGTACTGCAGGGTGGGTCCATGTTTTTAACATACCCTCTATCTTTACTTTCCTTTTTTAATTTCACGTTATGCTATACTTTTTTATATTAAAATTTTTCCCGATAAGATATTAAAATGCATAATGGATATTTGATGACATTTTTTTTTTCTTGCAGAAATTAAAATTATAGCTTATATTATTATAGGGAGAGTTATAAATTGTGCCATTGATATTGAAAAAAAAAAAAAAATCATTGAATGTGCGGCCATGCATCCATGCCCCCTGGAGGTGTTTAGGCCCTACCCTATTATTATATAAGCTGGAATCAAACGCCTTCAGAGGGCGTGGAAGTACTTTTAACATTTTTTAAAAACAAATAGTTCCCACGCGGATTCCCACTCGGACTAAAAAGAAAAAAAAAAATCTGAGTAGCACGATTTGTTATCCTCTTTTATTTTCATAAAAAAAAAAAGTAATGTAATTCTTCCAATATTTTGTTCTATGTAAGAATTGCTTCATCTCTGTTATCATATGCTTTGTTTTATGCAGTTAAATTCGCCTTTTTTATTTAGCAATTAAGAATACACTGTTACTAATTGATTTCTCAATTCTTTGTGCATGGATAGTCATGTTTTCTTTATTTCATATTGTTACTGCTAAACTTACACTGAAGAAACCATGGAAACTGTAATTAGAATGATCAGTTTCAGAGCAATATCAAATATAAACCTCATGATGGCAGTAATGCGTCAAAATTAATGGTTAAAACATTCCAAAAACAAACACATCTTATCTTAATCCTCGCTTTTAGCAGAATATTTTATATTTGAACTATTAATAGAAGAGTTTGAAAATCGTTAGAAACTGTTGTACTATCGTGCCTTGTTATAATAATTTGATATTAAGCTTATAATAAAGATTTCACTCCTTTTCTAACAAGACGAGACTCAATTTTATTATACATTTTGTGTGCTGTGGTATAAGAAGGATTTTGTTGAAGGGCTACCATAAGCTTTGAGTTGAGGTTTTATAATGAAAAAATGTGTAAACGGAAGACAAATTGTAATCCCCCAGACTACGTGGTTGGAAATAAATTATACATTCATCCCGCTGAAAGTGTCTCACAAGGATTGTCCAGCACCAAATTTAAATTTAGACGGAACATTGTGATATTTTTGAATAAAAAATATCGTGTTACTATTATATGAAAAAGCTGGATTTTTCTGTTTATTAAACAGATAGAAGAAGGAATTTAAATGCACTAAATTCTCAACATTCTTTATTGAAATGATAAAATTTAATAAATGAGGCATAGATTGGATAGATTGCTTTTAGCTCCCTCTTAATATCTGTATATTTCTGTATTTTTAGGTATTTAATATTCAATATCTCTCTCTCTCTCATTGATACCGAAGTTTCACTCTTTCTATACTGATTTTAGCAATGGATTTTTTTTTTAATAAAGTTAGACTTACAATGTAGAGGAAAATACAATTAATAACATAATTAAATTTGCAGTAAAAACACAAACTTTAATTGCAAACCCTTTCATAAAAATATTTTTATTTCAAGTGTGATAGAAAACAAAATATACAGCACTCCAATGGCTGAAAGCTTTCAAAATCAATTGAGTCCCCTTCCTTCAAATGAATGATATTGATAATTAGTATTAATTGTAACATTGTAACCCATTGAAGGCATAGTATACAATACTAAAGGTTGAAGGTATGATACGTTGCAATCATGTTCATTATTGATAATGTCATCTCCTAAAAATGCTGCTGAGAGATTCATTTCTTGCAGGCTTGTAGCATCTTTACCACAACATCATCGACTTGGCTACATCTGTCTGACAGTGAGTTTACTGCAGGTCTTCAAAAACTACCTCCCAAGTTTGTACCTTGCTACAATTGTATATAATATACAAGGATAATTTGGTTGGAGCAACCCACTCCTCCACGGGGGTATGTTACCAACTACTCTGCAGTCTCTATTAATCAGCAAACGAAAAAACATCCTCATTCTTTCAGAGAATCAATTTGTCACAATTTCGTACAGTTATTATATTTTATGTTTAAGTTTCAGAAAAAAATAAAACTACATGAAGGTCTAAATTTTTTCAGGTATTGAAATTTGCATATAATTATACAAGATTCAAACTTAAATTAGAGCCTTAAATTTTTTTCACCTAAATGTGACGTATTAATTCTTTGTGAATTATACCCCCAGTTATAAACTGCCATTTAAAACAATTTTCGCTTCCACTTGAAATAAAACACTATTAGAAAAAAACTACAATATTTGTATTTTTGATATAATAATATACAATTCAGACAGAAGTAAAAGTGTAATTATTGTACTGTAGAAAGAATACAACCGATAAGAATATAATCATTAATCAACAAGAATATAATAATCGATAAGAATCACATCGAATCGAATGTTATAAAATAATAATAAAAAAAAAACATTAATGTTTAGGTAAACTGTTTTTGTATTTTCTACACCTTTTCAAGACTACATTTTTCATTTACAAGAATATCATATTCTGAAAAATAAAATAATACATCCTTAAATAATATATTATTTTTAAAAATTCATTTCATTTTGTGTAAAACTGTACATATACATTATAAAATAACGATCAAATTATATAGCAATAAAAACTATAAATTCAATAAAATAAATGTAAAAAATCATTAAAAGAATGTTATTTTCTAGTCGTCCAATTAATTTTAGTAATAAAATTCAACCAAGTTTTTTGGAATGTCGTTTATAAAAAAATGCAGCGACTTACTTTGTAAGTTTTATAATAATAATTTTAGAAATAAAATATACACAATAATTATTGCAATATTGACCTGCAAGTAAAACAAACACCTGACATAACATTAACATGAAATATTTTAGTTACCTCGCAGAGATAATATTTGCATGGGTTTGTTTGCTTAATGTTTTGTATGCTTATAGCTTTTAGCTCTTCCATCTGCCACACTACGGAGGATCAGTGAAAACTATTGAACATGTCACGCCTCATCAGTGTATTTAATTTCTCTTGTTTACCATCATTATTATTATTATTATTATTTTTAAATAAATAATTTATTATAGTAAAATAAAATAAAAATACAGGGAAAATATCAGCTTTGAATTTGATCGATTGATTTTTTTATGCAGATGCTTTTTATTACTATGTAAATTATTGCATAGTATTTTAATTCTTCACCATGCACTGGGAGTTTTTATTGAATTGCAACGCAGTTATTATAAAATATAATTGCAGCTACATTTTGATGCACAATATAGTCAATTATTTCAAATAAACAATTTATATTATTAAAATAAAAAATACAGTAAAAATGTCAGCTTTGAATTTGATTAATTGATTTTTTTATGCAGATGCTTTTTATTATAATATAAATTATTGTATGCGGTATATAATTTTATTCTCCACAATGTATAGAGAGTTTTATTGAATTGCAATGCAGTTATATAAATAGAATTTCAATAAGTTTCATTTTGATGCACAATATAATCAAGGGAAATTTCAGTAAAGATGTTTTTTTTACCTTTTTTATAGGAAAAAATATAAAAATAATTAAAGTCAAAATATGTGTGTTATGTAAAATTTTGACAATTAAGATTCATAATCAGATTAATCAGCTCTAGTTCCTTATTATCATATAATATGTACAGCTTTTATGCCTTGAATTATATTATTTTACATTTAAATTCTCATGAAGAAGCTTAAGTATAAATTTAATAATGCACATATAATTTATAGAACAATTTTATTATTGTCCTATTGTTAATTGTTAATGTATATTACTGCACAACAATATTTTATTGTGTGGTGAATTATGTTCAAGTCAGGCGCAATGCGCTTGACCGGGTCTCGTCAGATCACCGAAGTCAAGCAACGTTGCGCGTGGTTAGTAGTTGGATGGGTGACCATTTTCAACAAAAACCATGTTTACCACCCAGGGGTAAATCGTTGCGCTTTTCCACTATGTGGTTCCCCTGGCTTTGGACCATTGCACTTTCAGTTCATTGACAAAAGCGGTAGCGTCCATCCTAGCTGAGGTTTCCACGTTTCCCTCAGTCGCAGGCAAATACCGCGATGGATTGCAAGGCCGTGGCCTTCCCCATTCTAGAAGAGCCCGCGAAACGCTCAAGTTAATAGGGTTTCTGAAGGTTAGGGTTTTCAAAGTAGTTTGTAATTAGTAATTAGAAGTACCAGGGTAATGTTTGATTAAAAAAAATATGTCCAAGTATTATGTATAATAATTAATAATTATAGCCTTATATATTCACTTTTGGAAGTTGTTTTCTTATATATTTATTTTTAATATTTTTTTCTTTCTTCAAAGAATGGTAATATTTACACAAATAAACAAATTTTATTTTAATTATTAATAAATATTTTGAAACGTAACCCAAGAAAGTTTATTTCTGTTGTAAGATCAAAATACTAGTTTGAAAACCTCTGTATCTTATACCACTACTATAGTACAGCAAATTATAATTTGCAAGAATTTTCTTTAACAGAACAAAACCTTCCTGTCTCGATATATTTTATTCTTCGTGACTATCTAGAATAAAAGAGGCAGCACCATTTTCATATCTGTCACTTCAATCTCGTGCTATAATGCACCCCCCTCACCACGTGGCCTCCTTTAAACCATGCACGCGCCGCTTCAAAACGACTCTAGAGGGACAACCTAGTCTTAAATAACAAATTTTATGTTCCATGTTGTTATAACATGTTTCCAGAATAGGAGTTTCCGTAGTTTTATGAACACCTCGAGACACCACAAATTTTATTCCTTACTTGCTAGAGCTGCATCTTCAATAAAAACAGATTTGCAATTTTAGGAGCGCTGACTCCACCCATATCAAAGTTTTTGGTTCACTAAGTCTTCATAGACTGCGTTGTATCGCCAACAAACAAAATAGAAATAAAGTTCGTGGTGTCCAGAGATGTATATAATATAATATTATAGTTGTAAGGCAAATAGGGGCACTCTTCCCCGATAATTTGGATTTAACATGGGTACGTGTTATATCACTTATATCTGTACCAATTTCTCTTAAATTTCAAAGTACTTGGAACTTTTCAGTCTATCTCTTTCAGTTGCTAGATATACGATATTTTTCTAGACCCGTGCCTGCATATGCAATTAATGTTTGCAAAAAATTACTAACCATTTTCTGTGTACAAAGTAAGATTATAAATAATAATAATAACAATATTATATTAATAATTTTAAACGCAATTCATCGAAATAAAAATTTGAATTTGAATTTAGTCTCTCATAAAATATACGCTCAGCATGAATATATATAATTTTATTTACGATTTAACTGTAAATATTAACATAATAGAATTTAAATTTCGTGATTATTAAAAAAATATGAAAGGAATTAAATGTAAAGGATTTCATATACAAAAGAGAACTTCACATTTTTTTTAAATTCTCAATGAAAATTAACAAATCTTTTAATTAAAATTTATAAGCAGCAAATAATGGTTATTTACTATATATTCATTAAAACAAGATAATAATTATATATATTTTTGTATAAATTTATTGAAAATTAAGGAGGCGTGAAAATTTAATTGGAGGAATTCAAATAATTATATTTGTAAGTAAAGGCTGACACTTTTCATAAGCAACGGTTCTAACAGTGGGGTGGATGAAGAACGGCAAGACATGTTGAAATGACAGGCAGTACAACACAATCTCTTGACTTTCATTATTTACTTTAGCAGTTAATATAAATATATCCTTATTATCCATGAAAATAATTTAAATTGAAATTAATTCATTTAAACTTAAAAAATTAATTTAAATTTATTAGAATAATATTATTCCAGATTATCATAAAACTTCAAAATAATTTATAAAAACAGTTCTTTAGCATAATACATTTCAACAAACAAAAAAAATTAAATTAAAAAAAAAAAAAATGAAAACCGATATAAATTTATCTTTTCCCTATTCCGTATCAAGTATATTCTTATTTCAGATGAGATTTTTATTAAATGTACCGATACACCAGAGAAAATAAAATGCCCTTTTTCCCCTAAACGTTACTATTCATAGCTTTAAATGTCATCACTTCTTATCAACTGTCTATATGACCTGTCAGTGTATTGTTGTAATAGCCAGTCTCTTAAATATAAACATTTTGTACTTTCATCTCTGTACACAAATATTATATTTTATTTGTTTTGAGCAAACAACAATGAATTGAATTTATTCAATTTATTTTCTATGGTTCCATATTTACTAATTACTCACTATGTTTGAAACTCCAAACCTTCCGAAACCCTATCTTCCTAACTTAGGCTTTTCGCGGGCTCTTCCAGAATGGGGAATGCCACGGTCTTGCAATCCATCCTGGCATTTGCCTGTGACTGAGGGAAAAGTGGAAACCTCAGCCAGATTGGACGCTACAACTTTTGTCAATTAACGGAAAGTGCAATGGTCCAAAGCCAGGGGAACCACATAGTGGAAAAGCGCAACCCCTAGGTTGGAAACGTTATTTTTTTTTTCATTTTTTTTTTAAATATTCACCCATCCAACTAATAACCGCGCTCGAACGTTACTTGACTTCGGTGATCTGACGAGACCCGGTCAAGCGCACTACGCCACACCTCTGTACACAAATATTTAGATTATTTTAAAGTATCTGAACACATTTCACGGATACATCAATTCCCACTACACACTATTTGTAAAAGTGTGTAAATAAAATTGACAGACGTAGAGATAGAGGCATGTACTGTGTATAATATATTATACATACGGATATACGCAATTGCTTATTACCAGAGTACACGCGAATATATAAAAAGTAATTTTTTAATGTTTTTCTTAGGAAAAAAGTTGCATCTATACACTCATGTGTACACAAACAAAGACAAAATTAATTTTTATAAATATTTGTCTTTCTAGTTTTGTTTATTATTATTTAGTACCTTCTGCTTTTCATTATCTTGGAGCAAACTTTTGTGAGTTCTTGACATCTCGGCAAACACAAACTTCAAAGTTTAACTTGTACAGAAAGGATAATCGTCAAGAAACAATGCGGGTACGATATAATATATAGTGATGTGAGTTAAGCCTGTTCAATACTCATATCAAACAACATAATCTTATCATTACAACAAAGAGCAAAGAAAGCTACTGAATTTCAAGTTTGTTGTTGTCAAGTGAAAATATAAACAAATTAAAATTGTCAATGACAAAAAAAAATGCGTATTTTCTGTTCAAAACTTATCAGTCTTATTACTAAATTCTTTAACGTATGTTCATGAAGTTATTGTAATGAATAAAAAATGGACAACATACATGAAAATTTTTTATTGCAGAAATGAATAGAGGGCACCAAATTATGCTACTCTGAATTTTTTTCAGATTTTTTTTTAAACATATAGAACTATTTTTAAATAATTATTGAAAGTTCTGTAAGTTAAGTTGGCACCCCTGAATCCTTAATAAAAAGGGTAGGACCGAGACGCCTATTGACGCCTCCAGGGGGCGTGGCCGTACTTTCAATAATTATTTAAAAATAGTTCTGGTATTCAAAAGAATCTGAAAAAATTCAGAGTAGCATAATTTGGTACCCTCTATTCATTTCTACATTAAAAAATTTCATATATATGTTGTCCATTAATGAATTGAAGATAAAAATATATATACTTTAAGAATACATGTTAAATTACTTTTAAGCCTAAGCAATATTATATATTATATTTGTGAGTTAAATTTTATATCTGTACACCTGATACACATTTAATATGAAATAAATTTATGTTTTCGATGAGTTTGATTTTGTCACTGAATTTGTGCCGTTAAAAAAGAATTTCATACTATAAGTAAATTGATTGAAATCGATTGAAACAGTACCGATAATATAACATAATATAATTGGAACAAAAAATTCTTATCAAACCTTTTTATTACAAACTTGATGTTTTCCTTTAAAATTAATATATAGTATAATACGTATGTTTAAATATTTAAATGCACTTAACGTTAGAACACATTCTCAAAAATTAAGTTTGAGTACTTTTTTATGTAGTAACATTAATTTAATTATACTGTATTTTTTATTTTAAAGGTCATTGAATAATCATTTATTAGGCATTGGATAATAAATAATAAAAATTGTATACTGCGTATAAAACTAGAAGAGAAGTAAGCACACTTCACATGCTTGTTACATTTTAAAAACATTTATTTCTAAACAGAATTTTTTTTATACACTACTATATATTTTTTAAAATTTAATATTTATATAACGTCACTTTTTTATTTAAGTTTTTATGAGATAAAATGTCTTTATATTCTAATAGCGTGTCCGTAAAGTTGTTTTGTTACTGCAAGTACATCGTGGTTAAATACTACTGTCAAATTAAATTAATGTTCTTGACAGAAATAGACGAATATTCAAACTTTCTGGAACTGTGATCCTATTTGCCTTCAAATCTTTAGCAACAAATGATTTCTGAATTTCAAATTTAAAATAATAATTTAGAAACATTTCACTTGAGCTACTTCCGGTAAAAATATTAAATTGATTGAAGTTTATCTGGAAGGGTAGCTCTCTAGCAGATTGCCGTGGGGTTTGCGCCACGAGCTTGCGTGACCTAACGCCTTCGGTACACGACACTATTAACTGTGAGCTGGCCGTGACCCAGGCCTGCTAAATTATTTACTAATTCACTAAAGAAACAAACTTTACACGCTGCTCCAATATAACACTGTCAATTTATCCCTTGATTACGTTTGCTTTAAGGGATTTCGTTGTTAAACAGGAATTAATGATTTAATCATAATAAAATTACAATACATCCTTTCAATATTTGTATTTTTGAGAGAGCTTCAATGCTATATGTTATTTTTTTCTTTTGTTGCTTTTATAATATACTTAATTTTATTTACTTCTTTTCATTTTTCTCTATTTTCATTATAATAATATGAAAGCGAGTCACGAAAGAGTAATACAGAAAGTTATACATCAGCTTACTCTCTATAAATACTAATATATAATCGTGGTTAATGCGACTAATTTAGGCTGGCGCTATGTAAACGTGGGTAGTGAGAAAGCTGGATATATCTTTCTTTGTGAATCGAGCCCATATTATATTTTACTTGTATAATAGTATATTTTACAGTGATGTTATTCATTTTAATTAATATTAACATATCTAAGCATAATTAAAACTGCTTCATGAAAGTTATTGAATGTATTATACTGTAGTGCAGTATATAACAAAATGAACTATATAATTGTATATAACCTTTATTGTAAGTAATTATTGCGATTGAAATAATGCGAGAATAATTCGCGTGCATGCAATAAACAATTATCATTATAATGTCAAACGCAATTCAATAACATGTTTTATAACAATGGAAGTCTAAAAATAAATATTGGCAGTTGTAGTTAACATAAATTAATAATAATCATCGTAATTTACATAAAATATCTTTCTTGTTTACAGCCATACAATTTTACTATAGTTATAGTTATAACATATAAGTTTTCTTGCTACTGAATAAAATGTTTACAGCAGGCTAAAAAAATAAAACTTTAGATACGTAAATGCGTCAAATATAAAGAAAATTTCAATAATTTAGACAGTTAACCGTTTAAAATATTTATACGTTTTGCCACATGTATTTTTATAGTGTTGATGTGTGTGTGTGAAACTTAAGTGATGATGTATATTGACAAGTTTTTTACCCTGAGCGAAATTGTTGTGAACAGCATCGATTCAAATTTAGTTCGGATCTCAGTATTTTTTTTTTTTTTTTTTTTTATCCGAGTTTTCTGTAGACAATATTTAAAAACTATTACGTTCTTTAAGTTTAAGGGGGTACTTAAATATTATAAAATAATAATAAAATAATATTATAATTTCTCAAACATTATTTATCATCATTGTGTAACTGAAATGCATATAATGGTCAGCATCCATGATGACATCACCAATCCTTTGTCCTCCCATTTACTTACAAAAAAAGATTGGGCGCACGTAAGATCCTATACGGAGCAATTTTTCGATCGCTTATTGTTAACCCTCTAAATAAGTTATGTTTGCAAATTTAAAATTACGTATTGGCACTAACCTTTTACGTTTGCTGCTATACAAATTTCATTTTTTGCCTTGGTTCAGTTTAATTAAAGAGCAACTAAAGAATTTCGCGGTAGTAGTGTTTTGACTTCGAGCCTTCGAGCCGAAAAAACGTGCGCAGAAGGGTTGCGCGCCGATGCGCGGTCGTTGTAGCAGGAGTCAAAATCAGCAAACGAGCATGGCGACTATATAATTTTTCTGATGGATACTTACCATTAACCATTACTCCCTATATATAATATCTATTGAGCTACTATGAGAAAATGTATATTCTGGGAACCTTAAGACTATAATATAAAAATATAAATAATATCCTATCAGTTGACATTTTTCGGACAGTGTAATCACTGACAGGTAGCGTCACTTACCGGTAGTAGCAGCAGCATGTGCGGGGGCGGCAGTGGAGGAGGCATTCAGTGCCAGCCAGCACTCGGTCTCTCGGTCCGCCAAAATCCGCTCCAGAGGGTTGGCTGTCTCCGAGGCGTTGGTAGCTGCCATCTACAGACAAATGGAGAACTCTCAGCAACTTTTCACCTTGGAAGGGGAGAAAATTATTATGGTTTTAATTAATCTACACTCTATTGTTGTTTATTAATAGAAAGTGTTGAGTGAGTTTTGTCTTGCAGGGAGTAAAATAAATATAATTCCTCATAATTTATTTCATTGTTAAAACTGTGTAAGATGTAACAGGTAAATGACAGGTAATATGTGATCGTTTATCTGCATGATAAAGTTTATCATGAAATCTGTTGGGATAAAAAAATTCGGGTCCGAAGTGAATTCGCTTCCGGACGATAACGCCATAACTGACTGTTTTTCTTACTCCTTCCAAATTAATGATTCTCTCAATAGCTCAGGTATAAGGATAATATTTAGCCTAACCTGAGAGTACATCTCGAGCATGAAGGAAATTCTTTTACGTCTCAAGGCACTGAAAATGCTACTTTTGCTTGATTGTCTGAAATTTTATAAGGTGTATGAAGATTTTCATTTTCAAGATTTGCAATGATTACCCAGTATACTGCATGGTACAGTTATTCCAATTTACATTTTTGCAGGTAATATGCATGAGGAGAGAACCATGGATCTCAAGAGATTTAAAAAAAATCTAGAACACTTAAAACGTTCACACTGTCAAAAGACGAAGAAAGAAAAAGAACTAAAATTTTGTCAAATACAAGTCTGGTTAATATCATCTTATGGTGGTTTAAGTCTTATAAAACACCCTGTTTTGAGGTATACTACTTAAGTGTACTGTATTAATTAATTAAAATATTCAACAATATTATTATGCAATTTGTACTGGATAGCCTAAATTTTCGATACGTTTTCATCTTGATCATCTAGATATACGTTCGTGAAGATGTAGGTAGGTGCATGCACTTTAATGATTGTTCCGCATCGATCCGTGTAATATAACAATTTCACGCAGAGTGACGAAGTGTCTCCCCCGAGGTGTGACGTCACTTCACCAGCGCGACAATTTCACAACTTCAGGTGACGTGAACATAAGCTGGAAATTCACAACTTCTGCATGAATAATTAAACGATGACGATTCTTTTTGTTTTTTTTAAAGAAAAACTTTGCTCTGAGTGTTTTTATCTAGAAACAAATATTTCAAGAAAATTAATAGTTGGGGTGTTATAAGAAGCTATTGTAAGATTTCACAGAATAATTTAAAATACAACAACAATTTAAATAATATATTTTACTTTCAAAATGATTTATTACGTTTACAATTTATTTTAGTAAAAAAAAAATATACATTAGAGTGGTATTATATATACAAGTAAATACATACATATTTAAAAAAATGTTTTTAAGTTTGATTATATAAAATGAAATTGTAGAAACAAATAATATTGAATACACTAAATGAATACAATACATTATTATATTATTCTTGATTTACACAATGTCTTGAGTGCGTAATCTGTAATATTTGTAAGTATAATATTTAGAAAAAGAATAAGAAAAGGGGGGAGGTTGACTGGAAACAGAAGCAATAATATGAAAGCAATTTCACAGCTATAATAGAAGATCAAGTCTGTCTGCAAGCTTTGCTTCTTGAAGAATCTGGCAAGGAAAAAGATTATATGAAGGAGGAGTATCATCATCATCGATTCTGCATCGACTGCAGATGCTATGGAGAAAAATAAATTGATAGGAAATCGTGTGTTAGCTCTCTCTTTCTCTCATCTCCACCAAAAATATTATACATTTTGGAGAGGATGGAGCTGAAAATAAAACCTCCCCCCCCCCCTTCCCCGTCTTCTACAAACTTCTTGACAAGCAGCTGACGAGTAGCAATAACATCGCATTATAAAAGACGCAAAATTTTCTCTTTCATAAAATGTTATAACAAAAATAAATTTTCATGTTTCATCTTGCCACAACTCTATGAAAAGAATTCCTTAGCTGTTGACTTTATTTTTATAACAAAATATAATTATATCAAAGCTAAATAAATAAAACAATTTGTCGTATTTATGATAACAATGAAAAAAAAAAGTTATTATGAAACATTTACACTTCATATTCTATATTATTTATACATAATTACAATTACGGTTAATTATTTGTGTTTTTTTTCATGAATTGTTTAGTTTTTTTGACTTTGTGCTGACAGTAATTGCACTGAAGAGAATTGGAAAGTTCGAAAATAAATGTTCCGGCATTTGAGCTTAGAACAGACAACCCACACACTTCATATTTCTATAATTTAGTCAAACTGGACTGTTTCGTCTAATGAAAGCTATCATCTGCATGGCTGTATTCTTTGAATTAAAAATATATCACATATCGTGACATAAAATCTGATTAACAAATTCTTAAGCTGAAAACAATAACATCTGATACTTTGATTGAAAAAAATAAATATAACATATCATTATAATAAATATATAATATAGTTAAAGTATTTGTTTACTTGTTCTAGCAATTTGTAAATCTTAATTAACAATTATCATGAATCAAGCAAGAAATTTATGATAATTCTGACTGAAAATGTTTTAAGTAATTTGTTAATTTGCTGGATTTTCTATACTCTAAAGTAAACATTATAATGTTTACTAGATTTACATCGATATTTTTTTGTTATAATAATCAGTATGAGATTAAAATGCACTTACTCTGATTCCATACCTTCTTTACAACATGGCTAACACGTATATATTACTGGTACGAACATTTTCCTTATATATATATATATATTACAGGAATTAATATCATAAGTTCAAAACCTCTCTAATGGATTACTTGCTGGCATGCATGATAATTTTCAGCTTTCATTGTTGAGCTTTTTTTTTCATCTTACATTTTAATATTATTGAAAGCTGAATAAAATAAAAATCTCTTAACGAATTACTTTACATACTTACAAAGTTTGTGTACTATATATTCATACAAAAAATATGGCATCCAATATACAGTACCAATGCATTGCATTTGTTTTTATTGATTTTTATAGTTATATTTGTATATTTATAAATAATATATTGTAGCTCTAAAAATAAATTATTTATAGGGATTCACTTAACAACCTTCGAGAAGTGAAAAAAAAAAAAATCTTATAGGACTGTTTTTGAATCTCCAGCTTCTGACTTGTTATTTATGTACTTATGAAAGAAGAAATATAATAAAATAAATGAAAACTTGCAGCACCTATATGTATAATATATATGTCATGTCATATCTTAACATTATAGTTCTCGTGCATACGCAATCGAATCAAGAATCAGATGAACCATCTGTACAGGGGACGTAAGGAAAATCTGAAGGTGAGTAATAATTCTCACTTGATTTGTATTTTTTTTAAAAAAATGCCTACTGTGGGTCGTAAAAAAATTAGAACTATTGCTGAAGAAAATCATTATAAGCTGTCCTATTATCTTTATCTGCGACTGTTCAGTATTATGGGATATTAGACAATTTACGGAAATGGGAGTATATATTATGATGCACTAACTTAATTGCAGTAATATTATTTGTATGATGACAGTTATATTTATTATATATTAGAGTATAGTGCAAATTTTACAATGCAGAAATAATCTAAAAGAGGTACAATTATTCCTAGAAGTTCCTACAGAAGTTCTTAGTATAATAAATTATTTATGCACGTATAACATAATATGATAATGTTTAAATTTCTATAGGAAAATTTATGTTATTGTAACACATCGAGGTAGTGCACCTACGAAAAGAAAATAAGAAAATATTATCTCCGCATAGTAAAACGAGATGTACCATATGAGATATAAATTATTTGAATGCTGTATGACTCGTTTTATTTCTACTTCTGTATTTTCCACCATGGAAGTCAAAGAGTTTTTTTTTTTTTTTTTCATAATAAGATCTAGATGAAAAGCAGCATATGAAAATTCAATGTAATATGGAATTAGAAAATGAAATAACATAAAAAAAAAAAAAAAAAAAAAAAAAAAGTTTTCTTGATTATCAATATTTACAACAATTGCTAGAAGATTATTAAATACTAATTAATTTTTATCATTCTTATGCCAAAAATTAATCAAATGAATCAGATTGTTTTATATTATGAATATTTATTTTATTTGAATTAAATGTATTGATTCACCTTTAAACCTTTTTTTTAATGTCTTACATTTTAATTTATTTTGCTAGCCATTTTTTCCCTAATTATTAATATAACACAACATTGAATTGTAAATATGCCATGAAAGGGAAAAATTATCTTTGAGTAATTTAAGGGTAAGGTAACACGCCCTATGTTAAAAAAAAAAAACACACACACACACTTGAAAATTATGAAAAATATTTAACATGTTCTCCTCTACATCCCCTATCAGTAGCTAAAATATCAGACTATATGCATATACAAATTCATAACTAAAAAACTAGCTCGAATTTGTATACAGTCTGATATTTTAGCTACTGACAGGTAAGCTAAATACAAAGCATCAAAACGACTTAAAATACAAGGTTTGATAAAATTTATTTTGTTTGTGTCACCATAAATAAATCTATGTGAATAATGCTGACATTTTCAAAACAATAGAAATATTATAATACTACTTTTAAAACTTTTTTTATGGTTGGTTGTAAAAAAACTTTTTTATATCACACCACATAAATTGCCACATTTTTTTACCGGTAAAGTTGTATAAATTTATGACATTTAAGAATGATTTATCTACATATTTAAAATTATTTTGATATCTTTTATGCTTTATCACAATAAAAATCACAAGTAGTATTTGTTATGTTGATTTTAAGCACATTTCACATGTCAATGTTATTTTAATATTGTTCGTTGAGAAGGGAAACCGAAATCATGAAATATAATTAATAATTTTACAAAGTCATTTCTCTGTATTTCCAGGCTTGTGTATTTTATATGCGATCGATAAAGAAGAACATAGAGAGAGAATTTTTATCAAATGTTTAATATTTCTTGCGTACAAATGTTGTATTATATTCACAGTATTGGGACCAAAAAAAAAAAAAAAAAATGTAATGTATGCATGGCTTGAATATGCTGTAAAATAAATGATCCGGAAAAGAAATAAATGACATGAAGATTGTTGTTGTATAAAATAGTCTTTATTTTCCGAAATAATTGAAAAATCTACTAAAACTCAGAGACTTGATAAATGGCTTTAATAAAACACTACTTTTAATTCTGTATATTGAATCTATAAAAAGAATGGTTGATTTGTCACTTTGAAATCTCATTTGTTCCACCACAATGGCCGCATTGTTATTTTTAATGTTAGCATCATTCACGAGTTGTTGTTTTTTATTGTAAAAAGTATTATTTAAAAGTAATCTAAAATGTTGTGTGCATACCATTTATATGACTTCCCTTGTGAATCAACCCTTGTTGAATTGAACAATAAGAGTGTATTGTTTTATTGTTATCATGATATTGGTACCACAGTACATGAGATAATAAAAAGCTATTTTACATGATGAAATAATATTTATTTATATACCAAAGGTTATCATATAGCTTTGTTTATAAAAATATCAAATATAACTGTCAAACAAACAAAATAAATTACATTATATAAATAATATTATGTTATGTTTAATATTTTATTCTAAATTTAGATGAATTAATATATTGAATTAATTCAGTACTATATAATTATTATAATTAATGCAATTTCATTATAATACCAATATAAATAGATTTTTCAGCATTGGCTACCAAAAGTAAATTATTACTAAAGTTCAAAAAAATTGGTCAAATTAATTTTATTTATTGTATTTCACTCATGTCCGGACATGTTATATAATATGAAACTAGACATTTTCCTCATTTATATTAATAAATGTTATCCAGTTATCCAGCGCGTAGTGTACACCAAGGCTTTTCATAAAAAAACAATTTTATGTCTTTCTACGAGGACTTGTATGCAAGAAATTTGTTTCAATTATTTAAAAAATATATGTATCTATTTTGTAAATTTGTAACATGTAACAAAATGGCTTGCAGTAAGAAATATAAGAATGATTATGATCAAAATTGTATATCGGGTAAAGCCAGCTTTACCACACAAAATATTTAAATGAGAATTTACTCATGCATTAAATAAAATAGAAATGTGTGTACTTTTTTTTATCAATACACTGTTTTCACATCAGTATGTTTCCCTTAAATTTAAAACCAAAATTAAAAATTGTGAGAGATTATCCCTTATTTCAAATAATTAAATCCCAACATGGTTGTTGATGATATAAAATTCCTAAAAATAATATAATATAATAATAACGCTATTCGTATTCGCCGTATTCCTTATAGTAACTTATAATAAATATTTTTTCCATGTAATATACAAGCATAAAAATTTACGCACCCTAAATTATAAATCATATAATGTATATATTATTATACGTATTTTTTATATAAATAATTTAACACAGCTAGACTACATTATTATTATTAAATTCTAGTTTTACGCACGGTAAAATAAATATTTCATACCATACAATTTCTTTTATCTATAAGAATCGATGATAAAATTTTGAAGGCTGTCATGTTAATAGTGCATGTCTTAGATCAAACTGAAGATTTTGAATGCAGAGTTGCCAAAAAAGTTTTGCATTACGATTTTGAAATTTGGAAAAAGAAGTTCAGAAATTTGATACATTTGGATATTGCTGGAGGGAACATTAATTTAATTGAACTGTATTTCTGTACGTCACTAATTCTGTCTGTAAACACATTTTAAGAACTCCAAGATTAAAATTTTCCTCACGTTCCATACAGAACAGATGGGTGGGCGTTTCTTTATTTACGAACAGACCTATTATATATGTACTGTGCTGATCATTAAAATTGAATAGACTCTAATGTTGGCTGTCGTTTCACCTATAATGACAACTTATATATAATTTAAAATCCGTGCCTGATTTAAGAGAGAAAGACATGCATAAAGATATTTTTAATTTTGGAGGAAGTTAAGCTAATTTAAAGTACAAATTCATCACAACTTCACAGACTGCGTGATATTTCCCACAATGCAGTTGCTGCTTTCCCGAGGTATACTTGGCTGACTCGCTGACTGTATGCGTTAAATTGCATGTTATTTTTAGCTTTATAAGATACGGAGTTCCTGTCCAGTAACGGACCCCCATTACATAGGGGCTGGATGACCTGCATCCAGACTGACCTCTCAGACTGGACGAAAAGATGTGAAGGGAGGAGTGAGCAAAAACAACAAAACGACTGCAAGTAAATGGTAAATGCTTGATCGAGAGTAAAAAGAAGGCTATTTTCATTTGTTCATTTGATTCTGCATACAAATCGTATTTTTATAAAAAAATATTTCGAATATTTTTATTTTTAATTTGAAAAAAAAAAATGTTTAAATAGCCTTTTCGGTGCATAAATATACGTACATATTGTTAACCACTACTTATGATAAATAAGAAAATATTTATTTTATTCAGAGATATATTACAACCATTTACTGTGAAGCACGTCTTCAACACACCATATTTACGTTATTTTATCATCAGCGTCACTTACAGCGTATAAAATAAGAAATATTCTACGTATCGTATGGTAACTTCGTGCATGGGGAAAAAGTATATTATACTAACAAATAACATATATTTCCTGTATACGCACTACATTATATTATCAATCATTGTGACGTAACAAGCCATCAATTATTATTTAATTATTAACAGAGGAAATAATTTATATGATATTATTTTACTTCATGATTAAAATTGTTTGAACTTTTTACTGTAATGAAAAACATTACACAACATTATTATTTTTTTTTAATGTATTATATTATTTTTCTGTTATTCAAATCTCTGTTTATAGCATGTTATATTTTATTATTTTCAGATTTAATACTTCATATTTTATAGTCGACACATCATCAGTGACATCAGCGAACAGAGATGATCATTATAGGTTCCAACAACACGTAATACGGAAATGCTGCAAGCTGAGTTATTAAGAAGGAAAGAGATCGTCATCGCCTAAAGGGATTTGCAAACAAGAGCTGGAATAGCGTATGCATAAAACGTCGTCCTAAGAGGTCATGTCGATCGTCGTTGTTGAGTTTCTGCATGACGTGGCATTTGGCTTTCACGTTCATCGCTTGACTTTAGTTGGTGGACGCACAGAGAGGTTATATAAGAGAGAGATTGACCAAGTGACAGAGGGGCAGAGGGAAGAAATGAAGGAGAAAATTGTAAAGGTGATTGGTTTATCGTGAGGAAAATTTAAATACGGAGGGTAAACGTGATAAAAAAAAAAGTGTCTGAGAGAAGAGACAGACAGAGAAAAATATTTGATAAGGATGATAACTAGAGAAGAGAGAGACACGTTTTGATCCTTTTGAACGTGACCAGAACCAATAATAATGAGACTTACAATTTATATCAATAAATCTTGGTTTATTTTACATGGAAATTTAACGTTCAGAGGTAACAAAAAATTATAATACAGAAGTTTTTATAAATGACTACTAGACGAAATGGATATATTTGGTCCACCAGTTTGTGTGTAGATAAGAGATATTAACATTTTTTATAGTGTTTCAAGGTGTTATTTTTAGTCTAAATTGACGCATTAATTTGTCAAAATGTAAAAAAAACTATCGCGGATTCAGCTTTAATGTATAATTAATAATTGAAAACATACCTATTTTTATTTCTATTCTGTTCACGCTTCATGCACTAAAAATAAAAGCTAGAGGGTGAGATAGAAACAAGAGGCAATTTATTTCACATAAAATATGTAAAGATGTGATAATGGAATAGGAAAATACGCGTCTAGTAAAATCGTGAAGAGAATTCACAAAACCGATGTTGTGTGATATTTATATTCGAGAAAATGGAATGTTGAAAATTAAATAAAGGAATACTTAAAATTAAATTTAAAATGTATTTTATCAATTTATCAAGATATTTCAAACTAAAAATATGATAAAGTATTCTGATCATGTTTTAATACTTGTGGCATAATTTAAAATACTGCGCTGCAATTGATTTTGTTTTCTCATAATATGTGGTTAAAATCTGTGTTGTATGTTATGTTTGTTATTGTTTAAGTTTTAGTTTCTGACTGAACCATGATGTTGTCTGTACAACCAGTTGTTTCAAAATAAAAATAAATAAACTATTTGTAAGATTCGTGATGTCGGATGTTTTCATCATTTTACGTCAATTTTCATCACTTTAACCATCAAATGATTTGTTTTTTAAGTGATGAACTGCATACGGTTAATTCCTGATTATTGAACTGAGAAATTATCATTCTTAATTTTTTTTTTTACTATTTAATTTTTTTTTAAATATATTGTTGGAGAAGGGGATCCACATAATGCATTTTTAAAGTGTCAAAAAATGTTGAAATATTAAAAAAGACTTTAAGAAAAAAGTAAAAAGGATTTATCGATTCATGGAATTAATGAGTGACGTCATTCTCGAATCAATTCTATATACTATTAGCACTATTACTATACTACTAAATATTATGAATTATAAGAACTCGGTTTGCCCTTATATATTAATAATAATAATATAAAGTGCTGCTTCTGATCAAGTTGAATTTCATTTTTCAATTTAACAGGAAATAGGAAATTAAATTAAAGTATTTAATCTACTTTAAGTTAATCAAATAAAAATTTTGCTTTGAAAGTTTAGTACAATTTTTTCTACAGCTTTTTATATGTTACTGGATTTTTTTAATGTTGAGTGCAAAATCACATGATTATATCACATGATTATATTATAAATTATTGTGTTTGTTTGACATGATTTTGACCCCAATTCATCTTCTTTTTTCACAATTTAATATATTTTGATTTTGATAAGTTTGTTTACCTTCATGAGAGAAATACAGCTGAGAACAGGTGACTTTTCTTCATGCTTGTCAACATTATAGAAGATAATAATTTGCTACATTAACTTCGCTGCCTCTCATGATCAAAACTTTCTTAAAGGAAATTAAAACTTACCTTAAAAGCGTTTGAAAATAAAGTTAAGTGTTTAGAATTGTAAATGCAAAAAATAAATAATCAAAGAAACAGAAGTATATTAAACAGTATAACTTCATTTAAGTTTTCCAGTAAAATTACGTGGTCTGTGTAATGCTGTAGTTACCTTTATATAAACAGTGGTATATAAAAAAATCATGTTTTGCTATGGAATTTTGTTATATTTAACTTTTATAATCAACTGATACGTTTCTATTAGACTAGATATTTAAAAACTGTTTATTTATATATTTTTTATATGAAAAAATACTATTTTATGTCAATAAATATTATGACTATAATAACAGAAAATAAACTTATAAATTATATATATTTATTTAAATGTGATATTAAAGATAGTTTCAAATATGGTTGTTTATGTACACTCTTCGCCTTGGAAAATTTCCCTTTGCAGCTTTGTTAAATAAGTAAAATCACTATGCCTTGTGTTATTCTTACAGGACATGGCGATTAACCAGACCATAAAGGGAAATTTTCCGAGGCAACGACTGTACAATAGAAAAAATTTATTTACAATAAAATTATAGATTTTACGTAAAAATTTACATAAAAAATAATGAGAATTAATACAATTTACAACATGTAAAATTTGAATAATAAAACTGATCTATTTTCTGCCATCTAGTGTACAAAAAAATATGCATGATTGCATTTTTCTTTTATATATACACTCATATCCAATGCAAACATTATGAGATTGAAAAACTTTATTTTTTAAAATAGTTATTTAGTCCTTGCAAGTTTATAAAAAAACAACATCAAACTTTTTGATCGAGAATGATTACATGAATATAAAAAAACTTGCAATGTTTTTCGTATAAACGAACCAGGCAAACTTAACATTTTATCGTGAAATAAAACAAAAGAACTATGTATACTTAGTATGTACTTCTTGCAAGTAATCAGTATTTATACTTTAGTATATTATGTACTTATAGCAACTTGATCGACGAGTCTATTCATGACATACCATACGTAAAACTTTGATTGATCTAAAGAAATAAAAAATCCATGAAATTTCAGAAATAAATTGATTTTATATATATATATATATATATATATATATATATAAATATTATATATACATAATTGACAAAAATTCAATATTTGCTGTGATTTGAAGACATTTTTCACTCAAAATATACCTAGCTGCCGGGTTGTTTTCTCTGAATGGTATTTGCTTGATATCTCATACTTAAGTACATAGACATAATATTATAATGATATATTATATATATATATATATATATATATATATATATATATATATATATATATATATTATAACATCTCCGTCAAATAAACTGAAGCAATTTCAATGCTGTGGGAGATAAAGTTATGATGAGAATTATATTTTAAGAAGGATTGGAAACTATGTTCTCATATAATTTCTTATAATACATTTAAAAAAAAAAGTAGCCATGTATTTTAAAATTTGTATTGATGTATTTTATTATTTCCTAAATACTTCATCCAACTGCAGATGTGCACTTAATTTAATTGTATAAATATTAAAGAACCTACTTAATTTCATTTAATTAACCCAAATTCAAGAAATTATCGTAATTTTTAACATTTTAGGACACACTAATTACAGAATTTTCATAATAGTAAATTCATAATTATCATAATTCTTATTGAGGATCGAGCACCAACTTTATTCTTAATTTTAACTGAAATAATAATAATAATAATCAAATGAATATTTGAATATGTCGTATCGACTCTGAGAGGCTCAGTGGGAATTACGTGAACTACACGTGCTGAGGAAATTTACCTCTAAACGATTCGCTTAAAAAAAATGTGAATCTCTAAGAATCCAATAAAGCTATCAAATGCTCGAGCTGGGTTCCATATTAAATGATTCATCACCTGTGGAACGTCGCAGTTTACATGTTAAAATATTTACAGGGAAAGGGAGTGGCGATGGAGGTATTTAACAATGATATATCAAAAGTAGCAAACATTTCAGTCAAATGCGTAGTTGTAATGCCAACTTTTCTTCTTTTCTTCTTTGACTTTTTGTGTGCGTGAAAAAGCATGAAACTTAACTGCAAAATAATAAAATTTTAGTTAAACATAGACGATGGAAACGAAACATTGAAACTATTAGAAACCGCTATTAAAGAAAGATTTGAAAAACATCGTATTTGAAATTTTACTTGGTATGCATTGACATTTATTAAAAAACTTTTAATTTACAGTGGACAACATACATGAAAAAATGTTATTGCAGAAATGAATAGAGGGTGCAAATTATGCTACTCTGAATTTTTTCAGATTTTTTTCAGTCCCGGAACTATTTTTAAATAATTATTGAAAGTTCTGTGATTTAAGTTGGCACCCCTGAATCCTTAATAAAAAGCATAGAGACTGGACGCCTATTGACGCCTCCAGGGGGCGTGGCCGCACTTTCAATAATTATTTAAAAAAAGTTCCGGGACTGAAAAAAATCTGAAAAATTCAGAGTAGCATAATTTGGCACCCTCTATTTATTTCTGCAATAACATTTTTTCATGTATGTTGTCCATTGTAAATTAAAAGTTCCTTATAAATGTCGATGCATATACCAAGTTAAATTTCAAATACGATGTATTTGTATGTATTATGTACAATTTGAAATCTGATGATTTAATAACCTATTTCCTAACGATTTCCATAATAAATCAGAACAAAATAAATAAAGGTCGTATCTTACTTTAGGTGTGATGTGATGCAAATTTCAACAAAGTTTACGAACTTTCAGCGTAATTTGCAGGAAATAAGACTGCATGGCCCATATATATGCAAGAAACAGCTGTTGTTACGTAACATGCATTTGAGAACATAAACGTATACTTGAAGATTTTGCAATAAAAAATACACATAAACAATTCTTACTAAAGGTAAGTTTCTTATATTCTAGAAACAGAAAAAAAAACTTATACTAGAAATGGTTTATATCAAACAAAATTTACCATCAATAAGGCCTTCATTTCAATTTTTAAAAACATGGTATACCTAATTTTTTTTAGTGTAATTTTTTTTCCTTGTAGACGGTGGTCATTATCTAGATTTTGTAGATTGAGGGTCAATTTTCCGAAGTGGAGTGGTGGGGTCTACTCGATCGACAAGTGGAGGGTGAGTGATGGGGCGGAAGACGCAGAGGGAGACCTCATGACAAGTATATACCAAGCAAGGTGTTTGAAGAGCCATCAATCATGTCGGTAGAGGAGCAAACAAGGAGGGATTACAACACAAATTGGTCTCATAATTAATGTGACCTTCTAGTTAATATCATAATCTGCACTCAAACACAATCAACGTGGAAAAAGTTACGAGACCAAACGTTTTTTTTTTAATGAAAATTTATTACCTTTTACGTAAATATGGTATATTTCTGTAAGAAACTACGACTTTACTTATTCAAAAGATTATGTAGTTGTACCAAGTAGTCATCTTTGTGAGATTGGGAGACATGATGCAAGAAATTAATTTTTGTATTGAATATTTTAAAAAGAAAAATATTATAATTTTTTTTCATTTTTCTTTCATTAATTAATTATTTTTTCACTGATTATAATTATAATTTTATGATTATAATTAAATTATTTCGTGATACAAGTTTCGTAAAAATACATTTAAGAATTTTAACATGCATTTTAAAAACTTTTTTTTTTTAATAAAATTCTATTATTTTTAGTCATAAGACAAAAATTAAATTGGATTTTATTATTTTGTATGAATTCACATTTTCTTTAGAACACTTAAAATATTAAAAGACAATTTTTTTTATGCTTGAAAGTTTTTATTTCATTAAAAGAGTAAAGTCACTGCGTGAGGATTTTGTTCGTCCGCCTCACGGTGTGTGGGTTTGTGTACTTTTCGCTTTTCTCCTTCTCTTTCAGAAAATTATACCGTTTGTAAATTATCAAAGCAAATAAACAGAAGGTGCATCAACATACTTTACTCTAATTAACTAGATTATTTTTTTTTTTTTTTTTTTTTTTTTTTTTTTTTTTACTGCACATTTCTGCTATGGATTTATACTGAGAATTTTGTTATTATAGCATAACTTAAATAGTCTTATATACTTTATGTCTTTCAAGAATATTATTTGTATGTTACTAAAAATATATTCACTTTTTAGGAAATATACTAATTTTCATGAATATAATTATACTTTACTTTAACGTTAAAAAACACTTTGACTCATCTTTTGAGTTTTGACAGTACAATTACTTTGATTTCTTAATTTCACATTTTTTTTTATAAAGAAAAATTATGATGGTGGCTTTGTGAAGAGACAAATTTAATTACAGAGATGTGTTTTATATTTTTAATTAAAAAATACAAAGTGCTAAAATTTAATATTTTAATGCCCTCTGGCTAAATCTCAATGTTAATTTCTGAAAGAGATAACAAAAAAAAAAGATACCTGACAACGCACCTCATGGGTGGGCTTTACTATATAAAATTAATATTTTACTACTATTATGAGGTCATTCGATTTGTAAAACAAATTGCAAAGAATTTCACTTATTTCAGAAAACAAGAGTAATTATATATAATTATTTTAATTATGTAATAAAAAATAATAATGAAGTTGTAAAACAGGTTTCTTAATTTCACAGCAGAGTTAAATTTTTTTTTAAACTAGCAAATAAGAGCTTTATTAAAGACATGGAAGTATTTCAGTGGGCTTTATTTAATATGATTCAGAATTATTTTATGATATTGTAATTTAATTGAGTTCTAGTAATAATATTTAAAAAAAAGTTATCTTTTATTAAAATGTTTAATAATATACCACCCTCTCTATAAACCTATTATATTATATAGGATAACATAAAACATTATAGTGTGCATGACTATACGACTGATACGTTTAAAAATTACCACAAAATCAGCCTATCTATATAAAACTGCATATACTACATTACTTTTAAATGCAAAGATGAGGCTAAACTTACAAAAAGTACTGATATTAGTCATGATATTGTACAAAGATTTGTGTTTCTAGGAATGAACAAAACCCATACATCAATTTTTTAATTCCATAAATAAATTTAATATACAATATTATGCTAATCAAAATTGTTGCTAATAACTATTTAAAAAAGTTATTGAATATTTAGCCATGCCATGAAGGCGCGTTATGTGTGTGTGTTTTTTTAATTATTCCTGGACTGACTCAGAGAAGAAAATTGGATTATCATAATGTTGTACCTTCATTTAACAAATAATAAATCGTCGCCTCAGAATGCAAATCACGTAACTACAAAAAAAAATTGATGGAACTGTGACCCTTATGCTCTAGTGAGATAAGGTTTAAAGTTGCATCACATTTTTTTGTAGTTACGTGATTTGCATTCTGAGGCGACGAAATGTTATGTAAATAATCGATTTTATAAGACAGAGTACAAACTTACGTAAATTCATGTGTTTACAGTTAAAGTGATATTTTGTAGTACTTCTCTGAATTTAACATTCCCTGATATTTTATAATATAAAATATGGTTGTAATGTGAAGGTGAACTTATATATATTACGACGACAAGTGGGAACAATGGTGGTAAATAATTTTAGCTTCATGCAGCATACACTTTGTATAAATATTGTACGATCTTGTTGCCTCAAGACTTGCTCCATTCCTCTCTCTCTCTATCCCTAGAACACATCTGTATATAGTGTGTGTATATCTAACACTGCTCCCACATAATGTGTACACAGTGCACCACCACCACACACATATATACACAAGTATTGTTTTGTGCACGAATCGCGGAAAAAAAACCCTCGGAAAAAAAACCCTTGTATTAAAAAACCCTTGAAAAAAAACCCTAGGAAAAAAAACCCTCGGGGATAAAAAACCCACGGAAAAAAAACCCTTCGCTAAAGGAGCAGCCCCAAGGAGCATTCGTAGCATAGTAGCGCGGTAGCGAGGTTTCACGGTGTGGGGAGCTCATCAAAATGTAGAAGTCTACGCGGCGATGTTGTGGAAGTTAACTATTATCTGTATAGTAATTCCAACTGTGTTTTTAGTTAAAAATTATTTTAAAAACATATTTTTTCTAACTTCGAATATTATATATTGGATATAAAATAATTAAAATAAAAAAGTAATAAAACAAAAAAAGTCGTCGTCCTACGTACTCGTATTATTATTAACATATATATATATATAGACATAAAATGAACATTTGAAAATTATAATATCTTATAGGTTAAGTGATTCAATAATTATTATTAACATGACTAATGAGACTAATCAGATATATGATATCTTATGTAATATATATTATTGGAACATTATAATGATAATCTGTCAAAATAGGAAAAAAAAAAAACGTGAAACCTCGCTACCGCGCTACTACGCCACGAATGCTCCTTTTGGGGCTGCTCCTTCAGCGAAGGGTTTTTTTCCCGTGGGTTTTTTATCCCCGAGGGTTTTTTTTCCTAGGGTTTTTTTTCAAGGGTTTTTTAATACAAGGGTTTTTTTTCCGAGGGTTTTTTTTCCGCTTACCTTTGTGCACATATGATTTCATTGTGTTTGAACCAGTGAGAGATGAGAAATTGACGGGAAAGTTATTTCCCTCATAACGCTTCACTACAAATAATACATCATAACCCAAGCCTTTAGGCTTGATGTAATACAACACTTTATTAGTAGAGGGTTGAACAGTAATAATATATAGCTATAATTGTGTAATTATAGCGAGAACAATTCTTATCATTAATTGAATTGTATTATTATACATTAAAATTTGTGAAAATGGTAGACTAATAATAAACTAAAGAAATATTTTTAAAATAAATTTAGCATTTGAGGATGCAAACACATAATCAGCATAATTATCACGTATTTTTATTGCAATAAATTAAATACCTTAAGATAATAATTTTGATTTTATTTTAAAAATCTCAAATCTGACACACTAATTTGATCTTTTGACATATTATAGAAAAAAAAGGATTAAATTACAATGAAGAGTGTATTGAGTTAAGTAATTTTATACATGCAAGTTAATTACAATTATTTCTTTTTGCAAATAATTCATGGAAAAAGCATAGTGTACTGTAGTGAGCCAATAATTAAAGCATAAAAACATATCCTTGTAAACTTAACATTTCATTGGAAGTTGTCGGAATTGCAAGGCACTTTCAAATTTTGTTTATGTTTTAAATATTGGTTACAACAAATTTAATTAAATAATACTCTGCAACCTGCATGCAACATTTAATAATAATAATGATAATAATACCGGAAATCAAAATTATACTGTATTTTCATTATTGTTTGTTTGTTTTTTCCTATTAGGAAGAAGGTACCGTGTACAAGAGTGATGCTTTTTAAATTCAATTCATTATAATATAAAAGTATTATCGATGGGAGCGTTTCAGCAAGAGTTTTAAGAAGCGTTTTTCTTAACTGTTACCTGGTATGAAAATGCTTCTTAACGCTTGCTGAATCGCTCCGATTATTACTGTTTTACAATTATACTGTTTTATAAGATTAAAAAAGGTTTACAACTTCACTTTGCAAAAACATAAAAAAATAGACAAATTATTTAAGTGTATCTACTTCATGTATTTAATATATAAGAGTTTTAATTTGTAATATATTATTTGTCTTTATAAGAGTTAATTAAACAGCATGACATGGTAATTAATTGCTAAGTTTATTTATCTTGCTTAAAGACCTGCATTTTGTCTTTTTTATCTTCATTTTTTTACTATGTATTTCTCTTTCTTTTTTGTTTTATAAAAATTTATAGATCAATTTAATGTAAGTGTATCATATATTTTCAAAATGTGTGCCTTATAATGGAAGTTAAATTTATAAGATATTATCAAGGTGATTTTTTTTTTCCTTCGTCATATTTTCAAAAATAAAAAGTCGTCTTTCAAAAATTTATTTTTATATTTTGTTTTTATAAAGACAAAGAAGAAATATATTCTATTTTTAATTTAATTGGTTATAATAAGGAAATAAAATGATCGTAATAATAATAATAATAATAATAATAATAATAATAATAAATGTATCAAAGAAGGAGTTAATAATAAAAAAGAAGACGCTTTCGTTTGATTCTTTGATGTTTCTCTGACAGTTCATGCCAACTCTGCAACTTTCCCTGCTGATTAAAGGTAGTAAAAAAAAGTGATGATACCAGTAGCATTTACTGCAACAATTTCCTCTCTTTGAGCATCTTATTCCATACAGTAGATTCATATTGGACACGTGACTTCAAATCGGGAGTTTTAATAGTTGATGCTATAATATACAATACTGGTGCGTATTAAAGGCCTTATGAACCTTTGCACAATATTAAGTACACGGTTAGCTTTGCTTTAGTATCATTCGGCTGCATATTTTTTTTTTTGTTTCAGCAGCACAAATATCAGAGATAATAGCCGATGAAAAGGAACCTGTGACGTCACTCACGCTCATTCAGCGGCGACAATATAGGGAAATCCCTGCAAAAGATAGGCTCACTCCCGCTGCAACCACGGCCACAATTTTACTTCTGGAATTTTGAAACTTTACCAGGGCAGTCTTGATAATATTTGTCAAATAGCCTGAAAGATTTTTTGTTATGACATTCATACAAACCGACTTATTGCGGTAGAAAGAGGAGCAAAAATGTTGTATAGGAAAACAATGTTAAATTTTTAGCTTATCTTGCAACCGCAATAACTCAATCTGTACACACGCCACCAAAAAAATTCTTTCAGTCTATTTGACAAATACTATCAAGACTGCCCGGGTAAAGTTTCAAAATTCCAGAAGTAAAATTGTGGCCGTGGTTGCAGCGGGAGTGAACCTATCTTTTGCAGGGATTTCCCTATATTGTCGCCGCTGAATGAGCGTGAGTGACGTCACAGGTGCTTCTTCATCGGCTATTATCTCTGATATTTGTGCTACTGAAACCAAAAAAATTATGCAGCCGAATCACCCTGAAGCAAAGCTAACCGTGTACTTAATACTGTGAAAGGTGCAGAAGGCCTTTAAGTTTCATAACAGGACAATCTTATTATATAGTCTGTTATTTTAAAAAACCTCTTCTTTCTATAAGGTGGTTGCATGAGCAACGCAATCAGTCTACTTTACAGGGGCTGAGTGAAAACATGCGCGCGCATTCTGCCATGCCGGTGGAGTGGTAGAGAACTCTGCATGCAGGCAAAAGATTAAAAAAATACATTATAAATTATTTAAAATGAAAATAAAAAATGTGAGGTGAACAAAATGTTTAAAATAAAATTTTCAAACTTTTGCTCACCTCAGAATTCAGAATCTTTTCTTTATATATTTTTAAATATTTTTTTTTAATATTTTCTCCTATATGCTTATACATTGCGGAGTTCCACCAGGCCACCATCGACGACTGGCGGACGACTGTTGAAACTCCCGATCCAAGGTCACACTGACGTCACACGCAAGCGCCTAATAAAGTTTTTTGTTGAATTGCTTATCAATAAAATATAAACTTTATTAGACATGGAAGATTTTTTTTTTTTTTTTTTTTTTTTTTTTTTGCATTTAGTGGGTCTTAATGTTAGTAAAAATATGCTAATTGCAATTGTATTGCTCATCAATTTTTATGTCATTATTTATAATAAAAATTTATATTAACAATATAACGACATCATAATTATACGTGTTCGATGTAATCGTATCGTATTTTTCTTTCAAAACACCTGATTTATAAACTACATTTTATTCAAGTTCTACAATTTTAATTTTTATTTTATATTTTTCTAAAAAAATTTTATATTATTTCTTTGAAATCATAAATATTATGAAGTTTTTTAAAAAATAAATATTTGTTTCATGAATTTTATAGGTGTTTCAAATAAATAAGTATCGAATGCCAATAAAACAAATAGAGTACGTATAATTAAGACTGATTTTCGACTTAATTAATTACATTACTTAAAATCATCCCATCTCCATAATAAGTCGATCGAAGAAGAATGTTAGAATATTTCTCTCTACTAAATTTTTTAATACATCGTTGATTGCTACCAGGTTGAAAATTTTACACATTATCAGAAAATTCCGAGCCATCAGATAGGATATGAATTATTTACTCACTCAAATTTATATGTATTTAAGTTATTTTGAATTTGAATTCACGCCACAGGGGCTCAATATAAAATCAATAAAAATTATGATGTTAACTTCAGAGCTAGACGAGGTACCAGTATTATATTATAGCACACTGGGTACTTTTTTTAAGAACAATTATAATATCAGCAAATTGAAAATTCATAAAATATTTTACATTCACATTTATAACTTTTACCGGCCATCTGACATATATGCAAAACTTATCATTGATAAGTTTCTTATTATTTTTACCATGTTATTAGACTAATAGAACCCCCACTGATTCCATATAATTGTCTCTTATAAAATACAGTTCCTATAACAAAATTAGGCATCTTCTTGTATGTATCTAGAAGTTTCAAATCACCTGAAAAATGGAGAACCGACCTCAATTTTTTTATTGCAGAAATGGATAGAGGGTGCAAAAATATGCTATTCTGAATTTTTTCAGATTTTTCTGAGACCGGGAAGTATTTTGAGGTCGGTACTCCATTGTTGAGGAAATTTATTTTAATTAAATTTTCGTTTTTAATTGCTACTAAATATTTAAAAATCTAGCAGAATATTCCGAATGACAAGACAAGAAGAAATGACGTTGAATTTTAGTCCTTGGATAGCAACACCTGCTCGTTGTGTCAGGAGCGTGTAATGCTGCATTCTATAATAGAGGCTTCAAGTGAGTGAAGGTGATGCTACACAATTGCATAATATATGGTTTCAATTAATTGAAATGCAGTCACTTGGCAAATTAAAATTAAATACTGCAACATTATATAGGCTACAATAATCATATTATGTTACTACTCGCAAAGTTCCTTTATATGCAGGTAAATATTTACTCTATTATTATTATATATTAATATGTTTATTCATTGTTGATTTGGATGCAACATTCAAAGATGTGGGTCATAATTTGTGACGTCACAACATAAGCTTCGGGCTTTGTCTCTTGCTGTATGATAATAATGCAGGCTATAATTATTACACATGTTGGATCTACACCCATTGATTATAATGTTCTGCATATACTGAATTATGCAGTGTTTGTCAAAACAATGAAACATAATTATGTCAATAAAATTAAATTTTAAATTTGGTTTGAAGTTATTAATTTTCTCCGTATTTGATATAAATTTACATGGTTTACTTTTAAACGTTACATATAGAATTAGTTTAGCATATTAATCAAAATGAAACAAAAGTATTAAAATTAAATAATATGTTATCTAGATGCCTGTTTTTTACGCCTTTAAAAGCAGGATAGATATTAAAATTTCTATGCATTATAATACTTATAACTACACTGAAATCACTAAACAATAAATATAAATTTTAAATTGATGATTCATTAAAATAACTATATTAATATTATTATTATATAATTTACTGAATTGAATTGCAGTAAAATAAAAATAAATGTATAAAAAAATGGTAAAAAGTTAAAGGTTAATTTACAGATTGTAATAAAATATGTGCTAAATTTTTTCTTTTTTTCTGTGCAAATTATCTCTGATATATTTGGAGACGAAAAGAAGCAAATTAGTTAGCAAAGTGCCTGATGACAGACGGTGAAGTTCGCTCTGGGTTGTGCGTAAAGCGAGCAAATTCCCCCATGATATTACTATACTTATACGTGTCTGCTAAAGTGGAATTAATTTATTTGAATAGTTAATTAACAAGATTTAATACTGAATCAAAGCCAATACAAGAAAATTTAACATTTTTTTTTAGCTCTCAGAGTTAAAAAAAAAGTTTCATTTAAAACAGTCTTTTAATTTTGTTTAACTTGTACACTTTGGGACAATACGAACGTTACCCTTTCTGTTTCTGCTGCACGTTGTCATGCAGTCTATTGAAGTGAGTCGAGTGTCTTTTAACTTTGTTCATGCAGTGAGATTGGATGAACTGGGTAGGCAGCTTCACTCTTTGAAAATTACAAATCTGAATTATTGTAACTTTGATTAGTTTCAACTTTAGGAGGCGAAGTAAGCTGTCTTGTAGCGTACATTGAGAAAAAAAATCTCTGTATCTCTAATTGGTGTTTCATCCCATCTGTTATACTTTCCAGATTCATAACTTCAAATGTTTCAAATTTACGACTAAAATTTAGTCATCCAATTAAATTTCTAATTTAGCAATATTCATGCTAAAGTTTTTTCTATCTACTATAATTCTGATAAAAATTTATTCAAATTTAACACTTTCACGATATAATCCAATTGTGATTCTTTACACATTTGCATCAGTGTGAAAATTTTCATCATTAATTTTTATATGCATTTTAGGAGGAGACATGTCACATTTTTTTAATTTGATTATGTAACTTTTCCAAAGAATAATTATCTTCCCGAAAAATTTTGTTTGCCAAAAGAGGTCAATATTAATTGTATTCTTCAAACAATGCATCTACGATATTGCTATCTATTGGCGAGCGAAGTTTCTAATATATCAAGCGCTTTCATTGATAGAAATAAAGTGGTACTAAATAGAAGTGTTAAAAAGTAAATAAAAATTTATGAAATTTTATAACAACAAAAAAAGTAGCCTGTTGTATTTCTGATGAGTGCTTTGATTTTCAAGATGTAAGAACTTTTATTGTAACAAATACTTCGCTGTAAATTTTAGGAACACAGGAAATTTTGTCATACGTCTGTTTTTAATTTATTTTTAATAAGCTATTGAAGTTTGCATTATAATTTAAGGCAAACAGCTGATAGTGAAAAAAAAATCAGCGATTGGTTAGATGGTTTCACTTTTTCAAGTATATATAGGTACTCTCTGAGGATATATGAAATATAATTTTACTGTATTGATTTTAGGTTCATTATCTAAGTTATAAGTTAATAAAGGATGTTGTTATTTTGTTCCTCACTTCCTGTCTACTCAGGATGCTATCTCGACTCTTGTCAGAAACCCTCCATGGCACCCACGTGAAAAATTAGACAAGTTCCAGCCTACACTTCAACTAACGTAAGATTGGTCCCGGAAGTTAGGAAACTTTAATATCATTACCATGAAATAAGCGCATTCTTAGTAAAAGAGTATAATTATGCGAGGGTGCAAGTCAATATTTTGATTTAAATGCAAGTTTTAATATTTTAAATATTTATTTTTCTCACGCAACTACTATAATTATGATGAACGCGATTCAATATAAGCAAAACTCCTTACATATTTCACTATAATATAACCGTGGTTAGTGAAAAATCTGAATATATTTCTGAATAAGTCCTCCGTGAATTGAAATTCTTGATCTCTGCAGAGCTTGAAAATTCGATATTGTATAACATTATTATCAAGGTTCCCTACGCAATTAAAATTGGTTTATTTTCTTATTTCATCAAAGCAATGAAGATAATAGACGTTAGACACATAACCATGACATAACTTTAAAAAATAATTTTCAATATCAAACCTATCAGTAATTCATATACAAATAAATAATTGTTTATGTTAAGTTATTTTCAAAGCTTCATTAGCTGTGAAATATAAATTTTGGACGATCAGAGACCTTGCATGAGGTTCTTGCAGTTCCAACTTTGCTTCAGTTTAGCACAAAATTAAATGTCAATTAAAGAAAAGGTGAAAATTAAGTCTAATTCTTGCACTATTTTTAAATTTTGAACACTACTTGGGTGGTACAATTACTTCACATGCATAATAATTAATTCATATACATAATTTATTATATCTTTTATGTACAAACGTTTTAATAAAATACTTCATTTCATCTCCCAGTATAAATATTAATTTCCTATATAATTTTTTTAATTATTTTCATATAACAAAGTAAAGGAATTTTTTAATAATGAAGTAATAAATGATGTAAAAAGAACATTATTACATCATGAGCGATTTAATTTCCATGTTGGTATTAAAAATACTATAGCTGACGTTTAAATGTCAGCCAACTTCCTTTGATCAGTAAATAAAGATAGGCTGTAAAAAAAACCAGACCTCGTTGAATATTGTACATAGAAATATTATAGATCTAAAAAAATCTTTGATCTATTTAATGTTTATTTTTATTGCAAAATCATTCATGCAGTCTCAACTTTTCAACTTTGCAACTTTTCAAGTTGCATCAACAATGATGCAACTTTTGTTTGTTTATATAACATTATGGCACAATACGTGCAGATACATCAGATAGACCCATATAATGTACAATGAACATATTTAATATACTGATTATAGTAATTTTTCATTAAAATGATGTTATATTAAAATTATAGTTAATTAAAATGTTTTAATAATATAAAATATTTTATTTTTCTTTAACCTTAATTGAAATTTAATTACTGGTAATTTAATTAAGTAATTTAATTATTAATTATTTACTTTATTTTACTTACATAAAAAGTGCAAAAAAATGTGTATCGTTATTTGTCAATTATCATAAAATTAATGCTTTTTATAAAATATCAAGTTGAATAACAATATACTTATTTACCTAAATTCCATTTTTTCTATTGCATTAATTAACAATTTGTTACATATTAAAGTATATTCTCATTCTTAATCATAACAACACAACATATTGAAAAAAATGAGCTAGAGTGCAGAACAGAAAATTTGATTGTTCAGCTAATTGGTGTTTCCACTCGGGTTAGGTTAAAGTGTGCTGCACAATGAGGATAATAAATTAGGCCAATATTTGCTGCCTTGGTGCTAATATGTCATCCGAACTATAATAGAACGCTTGTGTAAACATACATAACTAGATTATACCAGCCAGCTCAATATTTGTAATAACCCAGAGAACAATATTCAAATTAATACAATCTCTATAATATATCTGCATGTATGAACGGTAGTAATTAACGATAATGGAATTAATAATACATCCTGGTTATTATATCTCGTTAACAATGTTTATTTAACAACATTATTGAAATTTTGTACCAGTTTTTTTATGTTTGTTGTTTTTTAATTATCTATCTATATTACAATATCTAGGGCTTCTTAAAGCAGGTTGCTAACTGTTTTTGGATTCAATTTCTCAATTGTTTAAAAACTTTTAAACATTAATAGAGGACACAAAGGACTAAGAGATGGCGCTGACATCTGAAAATTTTGCTCTTTGCATTGAGGATATGGCAATACCTATAGCATGGGGATAATCACAAAAATTATAAAATTTTTAGGAAAGAAATCACTTACAAAGTTGAAATATTTTTTTATATTTGTCCGAAAGTATTTGACTACTAATTATGGTGTTGTCATTTCTGTAAAATTATGCTGTGGCTGCTGACGGAGCATTTACATGATTTTACAATACTAATCATATACAGCAATCTTCGCCAGAAGCACGTAGTTCCAGCAGTTACCACTAGGTTCGCACTAACTTTAAGACGCCAATAGCATCATATAATATGCTATATATTATAAAATTTTATTGTACTTTAAATTTTTTTTTTTATTTAATTTTTTTACATTAATTCATAACCTAAGTTTGAATTAAACAAACTGAACCTAACTATCATTTTTATAAAAAAAATAGCATAATTAAGTCTTGATTTAATTGTACAGTGACATTATTATACCTACACTGTAAAGCGTTAATTTTTATGTAAACAGAGTTAAAAATAGAAGCTATAAAGAGAATTTACAACACGTACTTAAACGTAGAGTTTAACAAACTTAAGATTCTCACCGGAATTACAAGAAGGTTGTTAACATTTAAAGTTTTAATTTTACTAACTTTTAAATTAGTACTTTGTCTCATGAAAAAAAAAAAAAATGCTGGGGGTAATGATCGATACTCTTGAAGGTCAGAAAGTTTATATGCAGTTACATATAGTACAATATTGAGATATATCTAGATTTTGAAGAAAGTTAGCCCCTTTGTCACTAAATTACTAAAACAAATACCCACGAACACACAAAATTTTATTGCTGATCAATAAATTACAATTTTCCCCATCCACCAAACGATCCAAGGATACTTCTAATCGGTGATGTTAAAATATTCCCTCCCACCCCCCTATAACTTATATTTTTATAATTCTTTGAATGAATTGTATTTAGTCTACCATCAGCAAAATTAGAGCAATATTAGTATAACGATCCATTTATTAAAACAAAATTCCTTGTATTTCAATAAAAAACTAATTGCATTTATTACTAATTAATACATAATGAATTCAACATTATATTGTTTCTAATGATAGAGCATATTATTATGTTGATGATTATTTTACATGGGGGAAATGACGTCACCAACAGGCTGGGTCATATCAAAGCGGTTGATGTGGTAGTACGTTCATGGCCCATAGCTATAGCACAGTCTCCTATAATATAGCACACCACCGCCCATGCCAGCATTCTGTTAGGGAGCTGGGTGAAACAGACGCAAAGTGATGGATGCAGAAAATAGACACGATGATATAAATAACATGCTATTTAATGTTTAAACCATCAGTCAAATATTATAACTTTTAGGAAAAACTTTTAGGAATATTTCGATACGTCAATGTATCAAGTTGTTGAGTTATAATTTTTTATTTTTCAGTAGAAAGAAATGAGTGGAGGGGTGGTTTTCTACCCCAAGTCGCATTTACAGGAAAGGGGTTGAGGGCGCATGACAACATTTTCAATATATTGCAAGACCATTTATTGGCAATGGAGAGGGGGGAGGGAAGGAAGACGTATTTCCAACTAGAGACATAAAAATGCAGCTTTGTAATGTTGGGGGAGATAAGGCGAGCAATCATGTACTTGATAAACTATTCCAAAAAAACGTTCAAGTTCACCACGTCTTCTATTCATAGACTTTATTACGCGCGTCTATCGGCTGCAGCTTCCATTTTTTGTCATGACGAGTAGTAATAACCAGGATTATTGATTTTTGTCACCATTAAGGCTGTAAAAAAGATTGCACCGATTTATAAAATTGTCCATACCTCGTCAATTTGATGAGATAGACATACATATAAATTAATTCTGTATACGAGTCATGTTATTAGGATCTCAGATTCAAAAGGTTTTTATTCTCGGAAAAAACATATTTTACAGTACAAGTTTTGCTGGTTAAAGCAGAAATTTTATATTGTACAATAAAAACTCTGGTTTAAGTACATGATTTTTTTTTATTTTTAACCAGGTCAGCCAGATAAAAATATTAAAAAAATAGTAAATTGTAATAATTTTTTAATAAAATTTTATACTAACAATTTCTATGAATATATTGTATAATCTTGCTTCTAGCAATTCCAAAATTGAGAATATACTTCTGCACTCTTGTACTGTAAAAGCATTTTAGATTTGACACTGCAATCAAAACTTTAGTTAGAGAACTCTCTTTTTAATATAAAACCTTTTCCCTCGAGGATATTTTGAATAAAATGTTTTTCACATTGTACAAGACATCACCATAAAATATATTATTTAACATATATAAATTTTATTGTTATTAAAAATAACGATAACAATAGCAAATAATAATATATTTCATTGTTATCTTACTTAAAATTTGTTGTTGAGCACCTCGCGATGATATGAACAGCAGACAAAGATATTTGAAATTTTGAAGGAGTATTACGAGCACACAGTCTAGTTATCTAAAAATTATTTCAGTTCACCACAACTGCAGACAATGCTCGCAAACAGAGCAGGAGTAACGTTCTTGGTTTCCGGAGGTGTAAATTCCAGGATTTATAAAATGCAATGAGATATTAGAATGTTAAAATTTTAGTGGCTTAATCGAAAGAAGGGGTAAAAATACGGTACTTAGATTTTTTTCAGATTTTTCTGGGACCAGGAACTAATTTTAAAAAATGATTGAAAGTCTATTTTGGTGACTCACGGGCGGCACTCCTTAAGAAAAAGGATAGGGCAGTATGCCTCCCGTGAGTCATCAAAGTAGATTTTCAATATTTGTTTAAAAATAGTTCCCGGTCTCAGAAAAATCTGAAAAAAAATTCACAGTACCATATTTTTACCCCTTCTTTCGATTAAGCTACTAAAATTTTAACATTCTAATATCTCATTTTCCCTTAGGAAATGAATATTTGAACGCCTTGAGCGTACTTAACAGAAAGTAGAACTATATAATGTTATTTCCTTGGAGGTTTGATCAACCTTTTCTGAGCACTCTACTGATGTGACAGTATTGCGTATCAGTTGTGATGTCTTTGCTTTTGCTCCACTCCAACCCCCTCATTGTGTTGTCTCTCACAGTTCCATGACAAATTTCTCCAGCTGTCTCCACTTTCTTGTTGATCCCCGAGGCTCTGTCACGATTTTCATTCACATAATATATTTTTATATATTTTAGATGATGCAATTTTTTATTGTATTCCCAAATGATTTTACGTAGAATAAATCATCAATATATATTTTTATCTATATTTGATAATATTCTATAAATAACTTCATTTCCATCTTCATGGTAACATTACCATATTCTGTTTTTTTATTCTTTATATTCCCCTTTTTCCCTTAAACAAAAATCATTTTGTTTCCATCTTTTGACTCAACTCAAGTGATCTGAAAAGTTCAAGAATGAAGTTTATTTTTTATATATTGCATTGATACGTGAGCTAAAAGGAAGTCATGTGTGAAAAAGGGGTTTTGATTAACTTCAAGATATCATACATGTGTATTTTACTATTTTTTTATGTTATATAAAAATCGATTTAAATGAATTATTTAAAGTTCAGTGACATCATTATTAGATCCACGAGGAATAAGAAAGAGAAAAAAAAAAGTGAAACCTTTTGTTACTAAAAATCTTTGTTGTCTGCTCCATCGACTTTAATATAAGAAACCAAAGTAATGTAAAATTTAACATCTTTCCTTCGAAACCTACATGCAACTTTAATGCATGAAAGAAGAATTTATCTTTCAATTAACTTTATCACCTTCAAAGAGTTAAATAATTTAGCAACTTTTTATTGTTTCAGTATACAATTGAATTATATTGGCCCAAGATATACCACCACACACCACACAGCTAGAGGAAAATCAGAAATATCAATTTGCAGGAATACAATTGATTTAAGGCTTCATAAATATTTTATTTTACATATTTTTTATCAATTAAACCACAGTTAGGTACATCTGCAAATATAAATTAACCAGTAAGTGTAAAACTCTGAACCTTCCGGCGGAACCCTAACTTGAGCGTTTCGCAGGCTCATTGCATGGGAAAGGAGGTGACCACGGCTTTACAATCTATCTCAGCATTTGCTTGTGACTAAGGGAAACGTGGAAACCTCAGCCAGAATGTACGCTACAGCTTTTATCAATTGACCGGAAGCTATGGAAACTAACATAGTATAAAAGCGTAACGATTTACCCCTAGCCCCTAGGTGGGATTTTTTTTTTTTCGAAGTTGAAACTGATCACCCATCAAACTATTAACCACGCTCAGCATTGCTTGAATTCGGTGATCTGACAAGAACCGGTCAAACGCATAACCTCCCCCTTAAAATACAGTTCATTTTTATGTCTTTTTTTAAACTTTTTTTACTTTCTATAAAGAAAAAAAAAACATCGAAAGTAAGAAAAATGTATATTTGGAAATTTATGTATAGTTATGTTATAACATAATTATAAAGAATGATTTTGGAGACGAGACATTAAAATTATTTTATATCATTATTCTGAGGAAAATCATTATTTATATCGGGAAAAAAAAATGATTATTGTTTCATGATGCCTAGAAAGTTCATCTGTTATCGTCGAAAATACTGTATATTTTGTGCACAAAATACACAACCTTGTTTTGCTGTGACATGAACAAAGAATAATTATATATAATAAATATATAATACCTTTGCTTGTATGAAATATATTTTTATACAACATAATGCTGTATAATTATGCAAAACGAGGATGTGCATTTAGTATGGTGATAACAAAACTAACCTACTGTATCGTTATTTGCATGAGCAAATTTAGTGCGTCACACAACGTCATTGTTTCCTCAAGCAACAACGATGTTAGTTTCGCAGGTCAAGTCCCTCTAAATATTCTAACAATGTGTTTGTTATTATCAACGTTAGCGTTGGTCACTCAACTAAAAAGAAGCGTATTTTTTTTAATCTGCAAGTCAAATTTTGTTAATGAGGTGCCTCATATATTTTTATGTTATCATTTGCAGTGATTACATACACACTTGTAATTCAAGATACTGATAACTCAATGTGTTCTTCGTATATAAAATAAAATATTATAATTAGTGCAAAAATCTTTTTCGTCTAATTTTTTTGTGTGGTTTTATGTAGAATATAAATAAACAAAAATCTTTTTACGCCTATTATGTTGCAAAAGTATTTTATTACTAAAATTCATCGTATATATATAGAGATGAAGCTTTATTTTCTTGATACCTGTGGTGGTTGCTTAGCAGAACCTGAAGCCAATTCAGAATCGAATCATTTTTAATATTATTATTATTTTTTTTTTGTAAATTAAAAATAGTTTTGATCTATAGTTAATTATGTATATGTACATATGAAAAAATAATATAGATATTTTAAATTTATATTCGACATTGAAAGAACAGGCTTGAACAGTACATCACAATAAAAAAAAAAAAAAAAAAAAAAAATCCGGGTATTCTTTAATCCTTACACATTATAATTTTATGCTTATATAGGATTTAAATCACGCCAATGCTGTAAAAAATAATATTAAAAGCGAAGGAAAAATAAATAATTAATATGAAAAGTACTGAAAGGACACAGCTCTACAATGGTATTGTATTTTTTAATTATTTTTTTTTTAAGTTTTTTATTATTAAATTGTGTACAAATAAACTCCAAGTAAGGACCTAAATGAAGCCCTATCGGTTGGAACTGAGTTACATACAATTATTCAACACGTATTTAGTAAGCTTGAACAAAATTACCTATATTTATTAAAAATAACAATACAAAACAATACATTAATAACATCAACAAAAGATAAAAAAAAAATAATAATAAGCACGAACAAATATATGTGATGTACTTTTATTCTAGCTGCATGAGTTAATATAACTAAATAATAAACTATATTATACATAATTATGTTGATGCGAATATAATGTATATTATCTGTGGGTTAATACTTCAGAAAAGGAGTTTCTTATCTGCAAAATATGTCTTTCAAATATTTGGCTCGTGTTAAAAATTCTTCAATTCTTTTCGTGTGATTTAAGATGACGATTAAAATAACATATTCACATGAGCGGTTTGTTTCGTCAGCCTGAGTGTCACGTGTTACCTTCACCACCTTGTTTCCCTCGGTTATCTTCACAACTTTAAACATGTAAATGAGAAGCATGATAACAGAATTAATATGCTCGTAATTTAGTCTAGTGGTATAAAATTTAAATATAGTCTCTTGTTTATTCTTTAATAAAATTCATATTTTTTTACTGTCATAATTCCTAAGAAATAAAAGCAGATTGCGTAAACATGTGTTTTGTTGATGTTGTTTTCAGAAATAATTCTTTTCATGTTTTCATTTATTTTTTTAAAAGTAAAGCATCCTTTATAATTTTGCATGTATTATATAATAATTCTCTCTCTCTCTCTCTCTCTCTCTCTCTCTCTCTCTCTCTCTCTCTCTCTCTCTCTCTCTCTCTCTCTCTCTCTGTTTTGTATTTATTTACTTAGATATATTACACGACATTGAATTAAACAATTCAATTTTATTTAAATCACAAACAAATACTAAAAAATTAAAACATTATAATAATGTAATGTTTATTAAATTATAATAATAAACATTATTATAATGTAAAAGGAACATAAAAACGTTGTCCTCTAACTTATCTCAGTGTCTAATTCCCTTGATTTAAACGATAGACAACATTTTTATGATATCAAAAATGAAGTTATGACGCAAGACTTACCTCTGAATGAGGAGAGGTCATTTTTTTACGTAATAATTCTCGTGTTGTGAGACACACTAAAGCCGTAGACAGGAGGGTTGCGCTTTGCTCTCGTTTATATTCCTCTTCTATCTCTGTAATGAGAAAGAAAAAAAAATTGAGCATCAAATTTGTTAACTCAAGTGGGAAATATATTTATGACGCCGTCTGACGCCTTGCAAACGACGAGAATTTTTTTTTTTTTACTTTTCATTTTATACATGAACTTAGTTAGAGGGGTGAGAAGTGTTAAAGAAAAAAGTTACGTTTTTAAGTGATAAATGACTCGAGTCGACATGCTAATTTTTACGTAAAACAACTAATAATAAACGGAAACATTATTTTTTAACAAGTGTATTTTTAATACAAATGATACACACAAAATTAATTTTGTCCTTTATAAGAACATGATGAGATGATCTTTGTTGCATGTGTGACGTAATTTAAAAAAAAAAAAAAAATGCATAACAAATATGTCTAATTTGGTGAAGTACACTACTTTTTCTTCTTTTTTTTTACGTAAAAAAGGCGACAAAAAAAAAATATGATAAAAGTTTTAGCTTTTCATGATAAGCGAAAAGTATGCCAGAAGTCTTAGTTTTCATAGTTTACAAGAAAAGTTGGTAAAAAAAAAATCACCAGGTAAGAGTATGAGCTTTTATACTTTTATATGCAAATTTAAAAAATATATATTTTTTGGTAATACTAACACATTTTTATAATAGTTTATTTTTTATTAATAATCTATTGTTCTATTCAATCTATTCATAAGTACATTTTATATTATATACCTTCTTTTACTATCATGGACCACCCACAAGCAACGTATAATATAAAGGACACTAAACTTTTACTCGTTTTTACGTACTAGACGATAAAAATAGGATATACTATTATAAGGGAGGTTATACTATTTTATAGTGCTAGTTTAAGAGCTGAATTAAAAAAAAAAAAAAGTTAGTCCTTATAAAATTCTTCCTTTACAGTACACTCTCATTTTTTTTTAATTACATTTTTACATTAAAATCAACATGAATTTAATTAAATACAAATTTTTCTCATATATTGATAAATTAATTTTAATTGAAAAATATTTAGGTCAAGTTAACTTGTATAATATACTAGAGAGCATATGGTTTAATATGAGGCTAAAACTTAATAAGGAATAGGTGTAATGAGAGTTTAAAATGGTATTACATCACATCGCGCGCTCTCTCGATTCGCTCTTTTATAGTCCAATAAATGAAGCATTCCTACCGGAAAAAGCCGTAAATCAATTTATAATTAAAAACAATTATAATATTTTATTATGGAATTTTATATTACAACACCCATGCAAAATGTCATAACTAATAAGCTCATAAGATGGTTACAAACCTTGTACTTCCGGTGTGTATTTTTTGTTTAATATAACTGTAGTAGCCTCGCTTATATTATACACTCAAGAATAGCGTGAGTTGTTTTCAAATGTTATAATTAAACAACACGTATAATAGAACATGAAAATTGTTAAAGCTTTTCTTATAATTAAATGACAATGTTGGGAATTTGATATAATAATAATTTATTGTTTTAAACATCTTATAGCACTGCATTGTAATAAATCATTATGAAACAAGATTAGAATTTATAAAGAAAAAGGAGGGAGAAAGAGGAGGCAATACCTTTAGGCTTTTATATAAAGACAGTAAAATACAATAACATAACTTTAACAATAAAATTTATATACTCTATATATGTATATATATATGTATAAGCAACTATATGTAACATGGTATAATATTTTTAATTGCTTTAATTATTAACATGAATGAAATTTTCAAAATTATGATTGCATTTCAAATATTAAATTACAATAACATAAAAATTACTCATATAATAAGCATGAAATTATAAGAAGTTATTTATACATTGATTTTAGCTAATTACATAATTTAAATATAAATGTCATGCTTTAAGATTTATAAATAAGAATACTATTTTAATCTAAAAGGAGTGCCATTAAATAACATGTAAAAATAAAAAATAGAAAAGACACACCTTTTTATAGTCTTCAATAATAATTAAAACTGGATAGAAAAATTTATAGCATTAAATAACTAAAAAGAAATTAACATAAATATATGGAAAACAATCAAAAATTATCTTTTTTGTCTCCTCTTTTTTTGTTAAATGACTTATGATAAATAGTATTATTTACAATAACAAGATAAATAAAAATTTGATGACATCATCTCAAATGTTGATTATAATGAAGTTAATGACTCATGATCTCCAACTAGCTGGTCCAACATACAGCATCTTTTTTTGCCACATATTATAATATTCAGATTAGTCTCTCTTGCTATCTACAGCTTTTAAAAGCTTTTTTACATTTTACTTTTGCTAAAAAATTTCTTTCTTTAAAAAAAAAATAAAAAAAAAATAACACTGGATGTTGTCAGCAGTAAAAGGTTTTAACTGTTAATTAATGCATGAAATCGATAACCTAATTAACATAGATTTATTATAATGTATAATATAGGAGAAATTATAATTCTTGGTTATAAATAAACAGTGTATGGTAATATTTACAAAACTTAATGTTATACCTGAAAATTCTTAGTGGTAAAAATTATATAATGAAACAAAATTATATTGATGTAAACAATAAACTTAAGCGTCTTAATTATCTCTCAGTATACGAGATATTTCATAAATGTTAGCTATAGTAATTACATATATAACTTATATATTTGTAATATTACTTTTTTTTTAAAGCAATACGTACTTGCTTTTTTTTTCTAAATATATAAATATATATAACTGATTTTATAACAAAATAAAAAGTTGCTACATATTCTAGTTCACTTAATCTGATTAAAATAAAGGCCACGCAAAAAAAAATTAAATATAAGAGATTGTTTGAGAACTGAAATTCGCTTGGTAGCTCAAGCGTGAGTTATCGTGTTATATATTATTATACTTATATCAAGTACAGAGCGTAATGACTGTGGATCAGATTGGTAAAGATGTTTGAAATATCTATATTATAATATTTAGTTTTTATTCCTTATTTAAGGCTTAACCTGAGATATTCGGACGAAAAAAGTCGTATCGACAGATGTTCTTGAAATTAATTTGGTAGACTTACAACAATTGTCCAAATACTACTGATTTTTTTTAGATTTTTTTAACCGTTGGTTTAATTATAATTAATTTATTCAAATGTGTATTTTGTATCCTTTCAATGTTAAATTTTTCAATCAACATTGCACAAAAACGGCTCGAGAATTTTTTTAGAATTTTACATGGATTAAAAGCTAATTTTTTGGGCTATTTTTCTGAAATGTTTTCATATATTTCGAACCGTGGCGATGATCGTTTCTGATATGTCCTAAGAAACTTGGCAACGTTCTCAAGGACTGTAGTTACCACCCCCTCCTAATCTTTTATTCCCATTACTATTGCAACAGTGTTGTCAGATTTGCAGGTGTAGCCACGCCTCTTGACCTTGACAGGCAAATTCTCAGGTTATACCTTAAAAGATTTAAATATATAATTTCATTAAAAACATATACAATTAATTCGAAGAATTTACTTACTTAAAATTGTGTCATAAAAATATTAAGAAAATAAGCAATTTTGCATCAATATTTTTTATATTTCAGGAAGAAATAAATAATTTTGATAATTAAAAAAAAAAAAACAAAAAAAAAATGCAAAAATATATTAAAATAATTAATGGGCATCGTGTTTTCTCTATATATATTGGATTAATAGAGCGTGAAATCTGCAAAGCAACTTAAATATATCAAAATTAATTATTATTTTTTTAAACTTTCATGAAGTTTTTTTTAGAAAAGTAATAATTGTTTATTTAAAAATTGGTTGTTAATTTTCCCATGACAGTTTATGTTGAACAAGATTGACGTGTGTATATCCAAGCACGTTCTCACGTGTATAATATCAACCATCTATAATATAGGGAGAAGGGAGGTCTCTTCTTCATCCTTCCTTGATACCTTATGTATGAACCAAGAGACAATTGTTGAATCAATAACTGACTCGTGATTTGAATCATTATGTACCTATAATTACTCTGACTCTTTGTTTTAAATTGTACTTGTATTCATGAAGCTTATTCAATATACGTTTAAATATTTAAATTGAAATATTATTATAATATTGTGGTTACTGCTATTCAAATGATATTAGATGCTTATCTTTTTCTATATTATATTTTATTGCTTGTAAGTATCTAACGTTAATTTTTTTATTAATTTTATTTCAATTTAATTATACAGCAATTTAATTTAATTGGATGTAATTTATATATAATTGTATAATAATTGTATAACTTAAAGAAAATGTGAAGAATAGTTTTTGCCTGCAGTTAAACTATCTCCCTTCTCTTTTTTGTATAAAATTATCTTACATTTTCTTTGTAAAGACCGAGAAGTAGATGAGAAAAGTTTGTTGTTTCAGAATAATAAATTAATTTTTGTAATACTATAAAATTATAAAAATGTGAAGTGTTTGCATGTAATACCTTGTTATAGTTGTTACTTGTAAACACACTAATATATATATATACAATAAAACATTAATATTATTCCAACTCCTGCAGAAAAAGAAAATTAAAAACCCAATTAGAATAATGCAAACAATTTTATATATTCGAGTTTTGTTTTTAATACATCATACATACGCTATATTAAGCAACAAAGTGAAGGAAAAGTTCAACTAAACAATAAAGATATATCTGAAACTCTGGTAACAAATTTGTTCACTAACAAAATATAAAAGATGTGTTGGGCATGTTGTTTGTTTTGTTAAATATAGATAGTTTTGACCTTGGACATAATGTTTTCATTTATATAATTTAAAATATAAATTATTGAATAAGGAATTCAAATTAACTTCGATCCGTTTTTTTTTTTTTTTCTTTTGCTTTAAGCCGACTCAATTTTTATTGAACATATAAAAAATTATTACATCACAATAAAAATTGTAAGAGCAAATTTCTATACAGATATCATCTGCAATGGCACTTGTCAAAATGTTCGACTATTGTCAATGAGAAATAACTCTCACAAATAATACGTCTTATTTTTGACAGCAACGCAATTTGATATTTGATAACTTGTGTCCCTCTTTGTCGGTTATTTTTCTCAGCATCTCTTCGTTGTATATTCGCGGATATAATTTTTGACATTGACATTAACTGTTTTTTCATTCTATTGAATTCGATGTTGAAATTAAAACAAAAAAATCTATGATATTGTAATTACTTTTGTATAACGTCCGTTATTGCAACATACTTAAATTTTAATGTTAAAAGCATGATCGTCTTTTTTTTTTTTATTGACGTGTAATTTACCATCTGATTATATTTACTTTTCTCTTAACTATTCCATGAAATTATTATTATATAGAATTTAACATATTATTATAACCTTTTTTTATTTTGATTTAGTAAATTTCAGACAAAAATATAACTAGGCAAATTTGCAATAAGACCTTTTTTTTAATAATTTCAACATACCATATTTATATATCTAGGTTTGTATTATGATATACTTATTTATGAGTATTATAAATCATAAAATAATAAATTATAAAACAGTCTGGGTGTGTGTGTGTTAAAGTTATAATTTTTAACGAGGTCGGGAGAATATTTAATGAGTTTACTTACCTATTTTACGAAGGTGTTCACTTCACACGACGTTCGTAAGTATGGACCAGCAGAAATGATCTTGTTGCTCTAGCGGGTCGTGGTGGTACACTCTGCAGGAGAAGCGCCTGTGGGACTCATGAGCCACGACAAGCTCTAAGCGGCGCATGGCCCGTGTGTGCCGAGCAAAGCGAGCGCGCGCCGTGGCCCTCATGGCGTGTATAGTAACTCGGCCCCCGCCACTCTATCATTCGGCCCCTCCCTCTCTCATTCAACTCTTTGCTTGCCTCGACTTTTGTCTACCAAAAGAGAACACTTCGAATAAAGAACAGAAAAAAAAACTTGGGGGGAAAATATATATCATGTAATTTTTTTATAAGAAAAAAAGAAAAAAGTAAAAAAATGGGGATTCTGAAAAATTTATAGTAAAAAGAATGATCGTAATTTTAAGCCTGGGTTGTTATCAGTTTAGTTGTGATATTTATAGTATGAAATAGCAAAAAAGTCCTTTAAAAAAAGTCCCCTTTTTATGTAAAAATTAGTTTAGAGCAAAGTTTATAAATGCACTTTTGGCACTGAATGGTATATACTTTATTATATATGTAGGGTTTGTTTTTCTCTTACGTTTAAATTATGTCCTTTCAAAAATACTAATTGTTTTATATTTATCTAGAGCCGTGAATATTGTTTTAATTAACAAATCCATAACTGTGAAAACAACAACATCAATTAAATAGCATTAGAAAGATTTTTCTAGCATTATTTTATGAAACCGTTTTCACTTAAGGATGACAAAATTTTCAACAATAAATCCAACATTTTAGTAAAGTTAAATTCCAACGGAGACCTTTAGAACATTACTTTATTTTTTGTACACTTTGGACTTTGGGACAGACAGCTCGAATGTATATCATTTTTCAGGTATTTTCTGTTTGTTGGGCGTTCAAACCAGTCCGAGGAGGTATTGTGAAGACGTGAACTCTTTTGGCTTACTTGCATGTTGGTTATATTTCTTATAAATTATACATGGTGGCGTATTAAGACAGTTCAAGAGACCCCCGTTCGTACTTTCTTCCCCCCCCCCTCCACCCTGCATTGCAAATTCGCATCCCTCAAATAATAATAATAAAAAAATAAATAAAAAAATATATTTTTTGATAATTCATTATTAATTATAGAATTGTTTTGAAATGTTGGGATCGGGAACTCTTAAAAAGGTTGTAAAACATAAATATGTCAATAAATTTACTCCTTCGATTTATAAAATTACAAATTACACAAAAAGTATTAAATGTTGTAATATATACTAAAAGTCACATAAACTCTCATTTTTATTATAACAAAGTATTTTATACTTAAACACAGTTGCATTATACGATTGTGGTTGACGATGCATTTTATGCATGAGATGGGCATGGCTGCACATGCACATGAATGCACGTTTGTGGTGTGTGACCCGCAACTGCAAGGTTGATGGTAAATCGGGTCAACACACTCCCTCCCTCTCTGCAACTATACAGGTGAAATATGGATATATGCATGCACATGCAGTAGTAGTCAACGACGGCGGTTGAAAATATTTACATCTGAGTCTCTGATTATTAAAACTGATAAGGCACGCCCGTAATATTTGTCGCAACTTCGTGTTGATCTTTTAAGATACAGGAAATTCGCTTAAGATCAGAGAAGATGGGATTTCTTTTTTTCAGACATCAGCAACTTTTTTCATTTACTTTTTTTACTTTACTTTGTGACTTGAAAACTAAATATATATTTTTTTTCTAAAATAATTGTATTTTATGAAGAAAAAAATTTATAATAATATATTTATATTTAGCAAACTAATTTTAAAACTTTTTATACGTTAAACTAAAATGATAATAAAAATTTATAAAAACAAAGAAATGTTTTGCTGATTGATAATGATTTTCATTGTATATATAAAAAAATTATCTAGTTTTTTCAACTTAAAAATAATGATAAAAAAAAAGTAAAGAATAGAATGATACTTTTCTCGTTTGTAGATTTATTATGTATGAAATGTAACCATTTTGCTCTAAAATTCATATATTCTGATAAAAACTTACAATTAAGGCTTATAAGAACAGCTCTTTTATAAAACATAATTATATATGAGGTTTATTTTGATAATAATTAATAACTATACATATACTAAATTTGTAACACATTTGCAATATATTATATATAAATTATTTCCCATGTCACACCAAAATAACAAGTAATAATTAAATATATCAAACGTTGATTTAAAAATAAGAAAGTCATGGAAGCTAGGGAGAATATATAATACAGATTAAGCAAATTGATTTGGACCTATTATTTTAAACTTCAATTTTTTTTTATGAATTTGATACGGCACATGGCATAATTTCACTTTTTTTTCAGCACATTCTGGTGGTATTGGTCATCATACTTTCCCCAGAATCTACACCTGCATATAATTACATTAGCCACTGGAGATTTTGTCTGCCGATGTCTGTGTCCTCAACCTCCGATCGAGTCGCTTAGTCACGCAAGTGCATAACTCGCGGCGAGAATATCTGATGAGAACCGGTCTAACCACACAGCAACATGAATATTCTACTTCATACTGCTATTGATTTTATGCAGCAATTATATAAATTGAAAATATCTTCTCTTATATTATATGTGTGAAAGCTAGCTATTAATAAATTAAAGTTACAATTTATTTAAAAAATCATTGTATATAAATATAATCAAAATATACATTCATCCACACACACACACACACACACACACACACACACACACACACACACACACACACATATATATATATATATACACATATTATATTTGTGAAAATAAATATAATATATAATATATGTTTGCATGCAAATAATATAAAAAAATGTTGCAATAAAATTGCTTTATTAAGAAATTTGTATAGTGTATACATTATACATTTCATGCATGTATTATAATTATATAACCAGTTTTCATCCCTTTTTGCAGTTTTTATATTATTTACCATTGCAAACTATTATATATATTAATTACTAGATATTATTCAGTATAATTATATTATTGTACATATTGTTACATATAATTTATCTTATTTTTTACCATGCGGAAGAGGCAAAATGGCTCAACTTATACTGAACATGCTCATTTATTTCTATCGATTTTACCTTTAACAATATTTAAATCCACAAAGAAAATTAAATAAATAAAATATATAATAATGCTTGTATTGAAATAATAATAAAATAAATTTTATGTAACTTTATCGATCGATAAAATTGCAGTATATTGTAATCTTGACTGATATGCATTAATTGCATTATTAATTGATCAACAAAAAATAAAATAATCAATAATGAACTGTTAATTTAATAATTATAAGGGGCATTCACAAAGCCTTAAGGCCACAATTAAGGCTCAATAATTTAAGACCAGAAATTTTGGGTCTAAAAAACGCGTCTAAAATCAAGCTTTAAATTATCGAGCCTTAAATGTGGCCTTTATAAGACTTTGTGAATGCCCCTATATGTATTTAAAATTAAAATAAGCTACAAATGGTGAATAAAAAGAGTTAAAAAGTAGCCTTTTATATAAATTAACAACAAAACGTGTAATCGCGTCTATTGTATTTATGTAATTAACAGTAATTAACAATATTTAACAACAGAGCTGGGCTCACATAAATAATATACGAAAGCCACCAATCGATTTTCAATAGTACATTCTTACTTATATATATATATATATATATATATATATATATATATATATATATATATATATATATATACTACCATATTTATTACCAGTTCTATACAATAGCTCGATACATCACTTTTGTTATACACCATGTATATACAAGTACAGCAAATATATAGATCAAGTTACACTTGTTCTAGGAACCTGTTGCATATTCACGCACAGGCTACAGTAATATTAAATTACTATTCCCTCCGGAATTTTGTGTTACTTCAATAATATAAACGTAATAAATCAATCATAAAAAGCAACGCAGGTCAGAACAATATGTGAAATTTCGATCAATACTGAAACTCTATCAGATTGAAAGGCTCAGAATTATTTCCAAAATTAATAATATGAAATTAATTTTACTATAATTGGTATATAATTTTTAAAGCCGTCTATATTTGTGGCCTCCTGCCGTATATGCGTATCATTTCTCAGCATCAGGCCGTACGTTATAATATCCAAGCTTATATTTGGAACCCCCTGAAGGAAATAAAGCAGCTCCGCATTACAGTGTACGTACACGATCTAATTTGTATTCATCCGGTCTTTGAGTAACCACATAAGCCACAAAAAAAATTATGCAATAATAGTATAATATTCGTGCTAGACATAATTCGTATACTCATTCTTTAAAAAAATAATAACCAAAATATTATATAAAAATTTAACATGAGTTTTTTTAAAACTTTCTCTTTTATGATATACTAAATTTACTGAATTGATTTATATATTTTTATCAGGTCATAATATAAATTAAATTTCCATCTCACATAATTTTTTATATATTAATGTCCTGGAGGTTAATACGGTAATTATATAGCCTCTCTATAAATACTATATATAGCTTAAAAAATACTATAAAATTTTAAGTAAATATATTTTTAATGACTACAAACAAATTATATAAATTATATTTCTGCAACATTTTTGGCGTCAATCAAGTGCACAGCGGGTATATACATTTTAAGTGCATGTATGTATAGTATATATATGTATATATGTATATATATATATATATATATATATATATATATATATATATATATATATATATATATATATATAATTTTATAAGGATATAATAAAATTAAATAAATTATTTCATAAATTTAACAAACGAATTTAACACACAGAATACAATATATAAATAATATAAATTTACAACTTTGATGTATTTAATTAAATAACTTTTAATACTTATACTTTTGCAAACGAAACACGGATAAAATCAACACGTTCATACTGCACGGTCCAGGCATATATATTAATAAGTTATTAACACCATACAGTTGCTTTTTAATTGTTACTGTCTATATATAGATATAATATATTATGTTATTGCTGATAGCTATCTATAGCACGAAACAAATAAATAATTAAGTTGTGTATTATTTTACATAATATTAATATAATATATATCGTTCGTCGTGATTGCATAACTCTAAATGCAAATTCGTTCCCGTTTTGCGATCTTATATATTCCACCTAGCAATTTTACACAACAATGTAAAAGCTTTCATGTTATTTTATTTTTAATTCGTATTATAGCAATGTCACAGCAATGTAACATATATTTATTAAATTTATTTTGCTATTTCAATAAAAAAAACTATTTTGTAAAATACGTATATATATTATATATTATACGTATTACGTACATCGCCATTTCATCATGCTCTTATTTCTTAATGTATATATTAAATAACAATTAAGACACAATTTTATTCATTTTCTCTGTAGATTACGAATAATGAAATATATGTAAATATTATATAATATTTAATATATGCAAAAGAGAGGGTAAATATAACATGATCGCTGATATATATAAAATTTGCTTATATTTGTTATTAGGAACGAAGCCAAATATCGCAACACTTTGCTGCATTTAAATTACTTAAAATGCATTAGTAAAGAAAACATGCATTAGGGTTTGTCTGGCTATATATATACTTTATGCATTGTTTTGTTATACATTATAGATTGCATATGCATTATGCGCAATCTCTGGGTTATTGCACTTTTCAGAGGAAGTGATTTTTAGCTTTGCAAAAGACCGCACAGTGACACAGTTTGCTTATCACTATAATACAGAACAGAAACATATACAAGAGCTCTGAAGCTCATTATATATATCATTCAGTATATTCGTTGAATTAAATTATCTATCAATTCATATGAATTTTTTAGTACAAAGAAAATATAACATTAACAGAGCGCATTGAGAAATATTATTTGCAATCAGAAAACAAAATTCATTTAAATGTATAATATTATCTCTTTAATCTATTTCTATTATATAATATATTTTTTCATTCTTTGTCTTAATGAAATGGTTTCTTCATCATAATAAATGGTATACATTAAATATAGCTCATATAAATTGCAAAATTTGTATTTTTTTATGTATAACTTTCAGTGAATTCTTTTTTAAGGATTGACCTCAGTTGATTTGGATCTCGGAAACGGCCTCCTTGATTCTAATGAGACTTGCAGGAGTCTTTAAGCTCGCCACAATAAGGTTGCTTAATTTTTTTGAAGTGGATCTGTTTGACCAGTTTTGAGAAAACTGAGGCAGAAGTTTAACATTGGCCTTATGGACGAAAACCGGAAATGGAGCTGTTGTGAGAAAACCGCCCCCTTGAATTTGCTCAAACCATAAGCGATTAAGTTTTAGAGCATCCTCGATTTTTTAAAATTTGTTTCATCTGATTCCGTTTGACAGAAATTTCTCGTTTCCGGTTTGTAACTGACAAGGTCAATCGTTAAAAGGACTTTCAAATAGAAATACAATTTATCGTTTTTTTATTTTTTCAACATGCATATTAATTTCTGACTTTCATAATTATTTATTTAGTTACTGTTATGAAACTGAAGTACAGTTTTTTAATTATTATTTTGTAATACACTTTTTGGCAGTATCTATTTCCATCAAATTTTAATTAAAATTAATAAATTGAATATATGGTAATGATTAATTCAGGGCACAATATAGTAGACTTAGAACTTACAAAGAAGAGCAATTCCTTAAATTGTTCAATAAATAAATATTGTAATTAAATATGTGAATCTTGAACAGTAACAAAAAATTAAAAACATTTCAAACTAGATATTTAAAAGAAAAACATCAAATTTATTTACATAAAAAGATAATTTATTGACCAATTACATCAAATTATGAAAAAATCATAGCCATGCTAGCTTGGAGGGACAGAGTCACGGGGCTTGCGGAACTTGGCCTGCACCCACACACGGTACATGGTCAGCTGCTTACCGCGGTTCACCTGCAGACGACGGTCCACCAAGTTCTGCTCCTCTACGAAGCCCTCAGACGTAAACAACTCCCGGATGTCCTCTGAGAACATTCAAGGAGACGATATTGAAAATTGGTAGTTTGACAGAGGTGACAGAAACAATAAGAAATAGTAATAAAATAGAGCAAAATATTTAGATAAAGTACTTTCGTGGTCAGTGATTGCAGATGCATTACACTTAAATGTTCTCTTTGCAAGATCTAGGTTTTTGACATTCCTGTTTGTATCTGAGGTTTGGAAAAAAAAATTAAAAAATGTTTAAAACAAGGGTAGAACACCCATTAAATTTCAAAGGAGGGTAAAAAATTGCAGTTCCAGATACCTCAGAGAGCAATATCAAATTGTAAATACTGTAATTATGCTCTTCCATCTATGTGCAAATATTTAATGGTATAGATATTAAAGGGGATACATAATTCTAAATTTTTGAATGGACTGGCAGTAAAATGTTCACCTCATGCATAAGCATCAATGCTGTTGATTGCTCAAAAATCAACCAATCGCCTGCAAATGCTATCTTAGTTACCTTGTGTAAAGAAGTAGACCCTGGTACCATCACCTCGCACGTAGAAGTTGTCTGCAAGGCACTTGCCCTTCTTGAAGCGCAGCTGGGCCAGGTCGTAGCGACCGTAGTCTCTGAACAACACCACACCTCCAGGTCGTAGGTAGCGGAACAACTGGCGAGCCACGTGAGGCATCCTGAGCAAGATACACGTCGTAGGTAAATATACAGTCAGACTGAGGAATGGTGCTGGGTGTAGAAAATGTAGAAATGTTCACTACAGCTATGGCATGAACAGTCTAATGACTATTTATCACTAGGAGGTGATAATGCTGTGCTACTGATTACTTTTTTTTAACAATTTAGAGTTTCATAAGTATTTACAGATTCGTAAAAACATTGAATATTGTCTATTATGTAACACCAGACTCACTTGTCGGGGTTGATGGCTGAGAGAACGAAGATCAAGATGATTATGTCCAGGCTACCTGGCTCAAAGGGTGCCTCCCACTGGTCTGACGTTACGTCCAACACAAATGCTTGGCACCTGGAACATTTGGTTACATAACGTAAACCGTACTGTTAAAATTGTTTGTTGAGACTGAAAGAAGAACTCTGTAGTGCTGGAAAAATGACTCTAGTTTGTTGACTGAAGGTGGTTTTTTCCATGAATGATTGAGGCTTTTGAAGGAATACCAGATTACTCAGATACCAATGTATGTAATTGAAAATTTTCTCATTCTGTTGCACCTTACATCTTCTAGTTGTACTCTTTAAATTACAAAATATAAGCTTTTCATGTTAGCTCCTAAAGTTTCTAGCTTGAAATAAAAAATTTTCAGTTCACAAGAAGGCTGAATAAAATAACATTAGCATGATAAGGTCCAAAAAGATTTATCTTCAGTTCTAGGATATTACCTTTTCTCATCATACTCTGGATTTTGCTTCAAGATCTCGACTGCAGTTTCTGAGAAATCACAACCATAAACTCGAAGCTGGGGGTTGACATTGGTCTTGAGGATTGGAAAGACGGTGTTACCAACCCCACAACCAACTTCCAGGATCCGAGTCTCTCCCTCTGGGGTTGGTACACTTGACTCGGGCTGACTGTTTGACCCTTGGTCGGAGCGAGAGCTCACATACAGGCTGGTGTTGTGTGGAGCTACCTCTGGGAACTCTGTGAAGATCCACTGTCTGTCTTTGAAGAATCTGTAACAAATGTGTTTGCTTGCTGAACGATAAGAATATACCTATACAGTAGCTGTACACGGCTGTCATGCTTGAACGTAGGGAAGAAATTAAGCCATGTCTTAATTTCCGGAATCATAGAGTACTGTAAATGTATTCATGCTTTAAAACGTGCACAATATCTGTGAGCTAGCTTTTCAAAATGCAATACTGTATTAGACATGCCAGCAAGCCCACTGCATGTATCATATTATATTATATGTATAACAAAAGTGTGAGCCTAGAGCAGTATTGCAGCGAGCTGTAAATAAGTAGACTGCCAGCAATATTGTCTTTGTCACACAAAGAAAAGTTGAATGTTTACTGTATATGGTGTGGTGATCTTACAATTAGCAGCATATTCACCTTTTCTTTATTTTACGCATCATGACATGAAGACTATCATTGCAGGCTGCCTACTTCAATTGAATGCCGTGTCAACGTCAGATGCATATTGATTTATAAGCTTTGATTCTGTGAAGAATTACCTATTTTGATGGATGCCATAAAAGCCATCCCACATTTTGCCTGCCTCGGCCTCAAGTCTTGCCTGTTCCCCCTCAGTTGCACGTATGGACGAGTTCTCATTGACTTTTTGTTTAGCACTTTCTTCTTGTTCTGGACACCACTCAACATTATCCCTAAAACACAATTAGAAATATTAATATTTAATTTATTAAAAAGGAGGTTAGGATAATTTACATACCAGGCATTAAAATCAAATACTTTATTAAAGTTTTTTAAATTTCGACTACCAAATTGTGGCTTTTTACGATGTTGTGTGAACTCATAATCATCATCACTTTTATGTCTACAAATAAATGCTAGTTGAATAACCTTAGTGCTTCTCAGTCTATTAAGGTTTGTGATAGAATGATAATAGTTAGGACTATTGGATCCACAGTATGAAGGGCAATGAATTGGGCTTAGCAAATTCTGGAACACAGGGTGGGCCCTGGAAAAGACCCTACCATGCATTGTGTTGAAATACATCATCAGGATTCTTCAGTAATCTATTTCCAAACTGAGGACGGGATGAACTGTCACTTGTGAAGTTATCTTGAGAAATACTTGTAGATTCTGCACCATCCATAGTATAAGAGAGAGTGAGACTTCTAGCGAGAATTACAGTATGCACAAAAATTAAAGAGAGTGATGTGTACAGTACATAAGCTGGTATGGCAAACTTCGATTTGCACTGTAAAATGAAAGTAGAAAAAAAATATTGCTCCAAATATATAAATATCTTCCAGATATTATAAGGCAGCAAATGAATATGTAAGATTCATTATTTTTATTTAAAAACACTTATAAACACAAGTATATTTTTTATGTGGATCTGCAAAAACGTAAACACCAACATGTGCCACAAACAGCTGTTAAAAACAATGGAGGATTTAAAAATAAAAAATAGTGCGCTTTTTATTCAAATAATTTGTTATCCTCAAGAAATAACAGGTGCTGAACTTATTGGTGATGGTGTCATCTTTCAGTGGTGGAAGTAATTTCATTTTTTTGCCAGTGCTCTCACCAGTGCATTGGGACATCACTTCTATACCTGCCATGTTAAATTTCAGTTTCTTACCAGTGCACCGCACTGGGGCGCACCAACCGGCTTACTTTAGATAGATAGATAGCAGTGTGTACACATTACATGCATACACTCCTGCTTGCGGCTATTGTGGGTATTCCACCACGGTGGCTCGCTTGCTTGCGGCTGACTCTCTCAGCCCCTCCCTGAACTCACCAACACTCCGAGCATCCACAAGCCTAGAGTCCAACAAATTCCACTCCCTCACCGTTCTTCTCAAGACCAATAAGCATAATATAATTTCCAGAAAAAATATAAAGGAACTTTCTAACATTTTGATTAGTTTTCTGGCGATAGATGTCTGTTAAAAAACATGTTTCTTAAGAAAAAAAAAAAACTTAAGAAGCAAAATAACTTCTTTTAAAAAAATTTATTTTATAAAAAGAGTTGCATTGTATCATCATACAATTTACACTGCTACATGATTAACGTTGTTTGCTCTTCTTGGAGCGTTTCATGTGAGGAGATTTTGTTCCAGTGCTTGCGACTGGTGCTGTTACCACTTCTTCCACGTCCATTGGTTCCACATCCTTCTCCTTGAGCGACGGAACACTGAAGCTCGCAATCTGATACATAAAGAGGTGAAATTAGCACACCAGCAAACACGAGAGACATACTGAATTTACCTTGGGCTGAACAAGTTTGAAGACGAGTTTCTCTCGCTGCCTGTCGCTGCGGTCAAGACTCAGCTGGACGGTGACGGGGTCGAAGGGTCGGAACACGACCTTGCCGCAGGTCTGGGTCTGCTCCTGAGAACATGCATCAACAAACCATGAAATTACATACAATTTTTCACTAGTTTTATTTAAATGAATAAACTTGCTCTTAAATATGCAAACTACAATTATGGATGAAAAAACAACAGTGCTCTGGTATTTATTTGTACAATAAATTTTATGGTTTCATAAAAAAGTACAGTACTATAAGAATAATGTGTACCAGTACTGTATATCTATAAGAATGGTTTGAAATTTTTTATAATTTAATGATGAATGTTTTGCTAAATATTTTGTCTCAAAAATTGTAAATAGATATTATATGTTATTATATGGTGTGTCCAATCCAATCCATGCAAAATATCCATTATGTGTGTATTTTGCTATTTTGTAACTGAGAATGGTAAATAAATTGAAAATACAAAGAAAATTACTATATTCATTCTGCATAATTCATGTGTTTTGATGAATATTTAATTGCCTACTTCAATCCTCATTCCAATCAAAGTAGAATTATTTGTATTATTTACATGAGAACTACAGCAGTAGCTGGATTTCCTAACTCTTACACAAGATCTGTGATTCAATATGACCCTCATGCTTCCTAAGTAAACAAAATGACTGGCATACCTCCTCGTCATAGACGAATGTGACAGGGAAGGTCTCTCCCTTCTTGGGGGCGACATACACCGTGCCCTCGAGTCCGTACTTGGGGATGAGGATGAGCAGCGCATTCTTTCTTACATACAGCACATAGCCTTGCTCGTCCTGCACCTTGTTCCTGAAGAAGATCTGTGAGAGAACAAGATGGGTTAGGTACAGATAGCCAGTCTCTGTGGCTTTGGAGGAGAAAATGCTATTAACTGCAATTTTTTAAAAATATTTACAATGCAACTTCTGCTAATTGATTGAAAATCACCATCAAGCAACATCATACTTTTGTAACTGAATATTATCTATTAATTGTATGATTTATGTACATGATACTGCACTTTTACGAGATTACAGAGTTTATCTTCAGCATAATTTGATTAAAAAATCATGTTGCAACCTTTATAAAATAGAAGTCCTCGTGATTTAAGTGTACATACGAGAGGGTTGCAGTTATACTCACGTGGGTGTGCAGGGCAACAGAGGCTCGGCCAGCGTACTGGGCCATGCGGTTACGGTAGTTGAGGTTCTTGCACACCGTGTGGCTGAAGTTCTTGTCAAGCAGCTCAGGGCTCACCTGGTCTGCAAGGATACACACGGCCAGCAGCCGGTGCACCATGATGTCAGCGTACCTGTCACCAAAGTACTTGTTAGACTCTGAACACTGTCATCCAGACTTTTTGAGTCTGTTTCAACAATTTATAAGACTACAGTACATTAAGCTACATTATTTTATGAAAGATGAAACAAATTCTAATAAAACAGAAGAAATTTTTTCCCTTTCTAAGCACAAACACACATTTTGAATATTCCTCTCCTCAAGCAGTAAGAATTAAGACAGTAATTTATTAAAAAGTCTCTCTTCTTATCATACATCTTTGCTATCATACAGTTTTCTTTACTCTATTCCATTACGTATTGAATATGAGATTCAGATGAAAGGGGGGGGGGGGAGGGGGGGGAAAGTAATAAAAATGCTTAAAGTTATCAATAAGCAAGGCATGGTATTTTGATTTATACTTTATAGTTTTGCGTTTAGTCTAGATGTAATGAAGTACTAACACTTTAACTGTTTTGTCTGTCTGTTTGTGACTTTGAATTCAGTATGAGGGTTGTCTTTACCTCCTAATGGGTGAAGTGAAGTGGGTGTAGATGGGCACTGCGAGGCCGTAGTGCTTGTAGTCGTCCGGCTGGAGCATGCCACTACAGAAGTAGACGGCTTGTAACATGCAGCGTGTCGTCAGGATGCGCACCATGTTGTTAAAGAAAGGGTTGTCTGGCTTCACTGCCTTGTCCAGGCTCTCAGATAGTGCCTTGCCACTGTTCACATCCATCTCAAAACCCTACAACAGATAACAGTTATGTCAGCGGAAAATTACAGGATTCTCCTAGCAAAAGTACAATTTTTTTTTTTATGACAAAAGATAATTACAAAAATAAAACAACAGTATACTGTAGAACAATTATTTCTTTCTTGATTCTACTTGAGTACAATACACAAGGTATTATTTTGCAAACTAGAGGATTCAGGCAACATGCACATCCTGTATAATATGTAGCACAGATTGAATTTTAAACAAAATATGTAAATTTGAATATTAAAATCCTATACTGTCAATTATTACTACTGTACTTCTTTATTGAAAAAATCAACAGTAATGTATTTATAATTCTGTATTGTAAACTACATAATAATAATTACGTATGCTGAAATGGAGGAATAATAAAAAAAAGAATCAAGCTTTTCAACGAGTACTTTATAGAGAAAATTAAGTTCTTAATGTTTTGCACAACTGTAGTACTGCCTTCAAACAACCATCATCCCCTGGTTTTTTGTTATTATACTGGCCTCACCTGCACTCTGACTGCCCTCATGAGAGGCTCGAAGTTGGAGACAGGTGGCGTGGGATGGCGACGTAAGATGGAGCAGTCTGGGAAGTCTGCGAGGATTCTCGTGGCCACTGAGATGTTGGCCAGCAGCATGAACTCCTCCACCATCGAGTTGGTATCTCGCAGCTGCTTCACCACAACCTCCAGCGGGTCGTGGGTCTCACTGTCCACGTGGAAACGAACCTCCGGGGATGCTAGCACCAGAGCACTGCAACAATCATGGGGTTGACAGTAGTCATAGGAAAAACTAAAGAATTTTCTTAACAGATTATATTACCAGGGCCGTCCCATGCGCACAGCGCATACGTTTATTTTTTTCTGCTCTATTATAAAGTTTTTCGTAAATTAATAGCCACGGCTTAGAAAAGCTGCGCAGAAACGAGTTTTAAATGTTAGTAGTCTACTGCGCATGGCTCCGCAAAGTGTGCATGATAAGAAAGTTTGAATCCAAATGAAGCTGCGCAAACGCTAGGTGACTAATCTGCGCACAGTCAATAGCAGCTTTGTATGCTTTATGAACAAAGATACGAACTTCTACCCCAGATTACTTGCGAATTGCAGTGTTTAAAAATTCTTTTAATACGTTACTGCAACCGGTTTGGCTTGTAGTACTGTAAATAAATATCAAATTTGAGATGAGATAAAAAGCAACGTTCTCGCTAATGTTGAACAAAAACTCTGCTCCGGTAGGGGCCCCTCGTGCAGCGAAACAGCTGTTTTGAGCTCACTACGTGACGTCACCTTGGGTGTTTTTGGCCAAAATGCGCAGATCAGTCCAAATTCGTAGGGCTGATAGACCTATCTATTATAGTTGTATCATGTTATATTACTGTATCATTATTTTAAAAAACAGTTATTAATTGCCATCCCTCTCTCTTTTACTAGTAATGTCAATTTCAGGAAAGATTACTATTTGATTGGATTGATTAGATGATTTGATGAGAGATTGTTTACACTAAAAACAGTAGAAAGTGTGAAGGTTCTTGTTTTTTTTTTTTTTTATTTTTAACAGAGTTATAGCATTTACAATTACAATAAAAAAAATTGCAAAAAAATTGAAATGCTGTACTCAAGAAACGGCCAGAAACCATTTTCAAGTATTGGAATTTGAACCTGTAATAAACCTGTGATAAGCAGTTTCAATTATACAACCGTATAGCACAAGTCTTTCTACATAGAGCTTTGACTATACTCCACAACATCCAATGATAATGCCAACTCACCCATTGTCTACCCTCTGCTTCTTGAGCTTCTTGGCGAGGGTGTTAAGCCCTCTTAGCCCGCGGGCCAAGTCATCATTCTGCGAGGCATCGTCAATCACCAACTGGGCCTCCTCGTAGGTCATGGCTCGCCGGGACTTGATGATGGACTTGCAGAACCGAACCTTGAGGATCTGGGCCTCGGGATTGATCTCCCAGATGCACGAGAACGCTAAACGCTCCTCACCACCACGCAGGGAACAAAGGTTGGAGCTCAGCAGCTCTGAAACGTGATACATAATATATTAGCTACTTGAATGTAATGATTTCTTCGTCATATAATTATAGAACTTGAAAATATGAAGCTCTTTTTTTTTAACTTACTGTACAAGTTATACTATATTTGTCAAACTTTAATGATTGAACTCAGGAACAAACAAGAGATAAGGAATTCAGGTTCAGAGACTTTGATTGTGCCAGAAACCCACCTGGCACCATGTCCAGCCGCTTGTCAATCAGGTAGACCGTGGTGGCTCTGCGTGAAGCCTCCTTGTCTATGGCCGTGCCTGGGCGGATAAAGTGGCTTACGTCAGCAATGTGCACACCAACCTGTGAGAAAGATTAACCAAAGTAATTATTCCAGAGTTCTTGAGAGTCAATGTAGGAGATGTTCACCTCAAAATTGCCATTGGGCAGAGGAATGCAGTGCAAGGCATCATCAATGTCGGTACAGCCGGGAGGGTCCACGCTGCAGATGCAGATATTACGAAGGTCTTCTCTACATTCCTCATCCTGGAATCAAAGCAAAGTTTGAAGGTTAGAAACAAAGCAACAAATTCAAGACACTGGACTACAGATAGAGAACAATTCAATATTTTTTTGTTATAAAATTGCTCTAAAAACCACAGACTTAAATAATATGCTTATGCTTTTAACAAACATTGATTCATAATGTTTAAAATGTTGAAATAAATATGTATAACACAAAAAAAAAAGTTGCAATGGTCTAATTTAATTAGTAATACTGCATTTGATAGAAACAAAATTTAAGTATTGTTAACATTGTATACAGATCAGAAATACCGTAAAAATGAAAAAAAGGGTACTTTTTTCATAAAGGTTTACCTGTTGTGTGATGGACCAGGGCATGCTGGGCAGACAGGCTAGGACTGCGTCAGAGAACCTCGTGTGTGGGATGTCATGCTCCAACAACAGCACCTCATTCTCCGTGTCCTTGTCTCCTATCTCTCCCAGTGCTCGCACGAAGTGACCCTGCAAATTAGACAGTAAGGAAACATTCCAGACCAATCAAGAGGTTAACTTACCCGAGGGTAGCGAGAATGACGTGGCCATGAGTCAATGGCAACCATGATCCTCTGATTGCTCAAAACATCTGCTTGCCTAGTTTCAAAACGAATTTTTGGGATTTTACGTTCAGCTGGTACAAAAATATGGTTCACAGCCTAAAATAATAAAACGAATAATTAATAAAATTGCTATTAAAAAAAATAATAATAATGGTCTTACCCCTGGGTAGTATCCCATTTGCAGAATACCACAATACTGTCTCCAATTACGTCGGATGATAGCAACAATCTTGCCTGTTGGAATGCCCTCCTTTGCTTTCGCTCCCGCCTTCATTGCAAGCTCTTCTTCAGGTGGAACGTCACCTGTGATAAATAACAAAACTCAATTTAGAAAGAAGCAGTTGTTAAGCAGCAAGTGAAACTACTCATCATGACTATGCTTGACCTACCTGGGTCTCCTCCGTCATCTTGCAGCACCACGTCACTGGGTGCAGACCACTCCACCTCAGGCAGCATCTCCACAGCCACAATGTCACCATCAATGGCGCGATTCAGGCCTTCGTGGCCCTGCACCAGCACCTGCAAACACACACACATCTTGTGAACAAATGTAAGCTTCAACTCAAGATTTCTTATTGAAAATAAATGGGGATTTTTTTTTTTTTTTTTTTAATTTCACTTTGCTACAGATCTGATTTCATTAATGTAAAATACCATCTGAATATCTTTATAAAATAATGTCCAACTTTTCAATATGACTGCAAAATATTCACAGACATTTCTTGACAAATTAGCTACTGTACAGTATACCAGGTACATAATTGCATTACTTACATTTGTATATGAAAATAATTTGATAATTAACCCGAAGGTGCCGCAGTAATTCTGACTACATAACAGCGTTTACCATGATGGCTCAAATCGATTCATAGCAATTCAATGACATGAGCTGCCAAAGTAACTAACAGCGTTTACCGTTCAGTAGTAGAAAGAACTAATAAAGAAATCTTATAACACAGTAATTCAGTGCATTACAGGGTTGCTAGATTTTCTTGTTAGTTTTTTTTGCTACTGAGTAATAAAAGCTGTTACATATATAATTACAGTAAACTTTTGATTTTATAAAGTCTCAAGGGAACCAAAAAAAAAAAAACATGAATTCACAAAATCGAAAATTTATCAAAGTTTACAAAATCGAGAGTTGGCAGCTCGCGTCATTTTTTATAAGTCAGTTCGCAATTGCGGTGAATGTTGTTGGTCAGAATGGCCCAGGCACCATCGAACTTCTTAATTCCTTATCAACATAATTTGTAAGCACTTACCATTTTCTCCTGTCCATCAAGGTTGACATTTCCCTCGAGGAAGTTGTCTCTGGAAGCAAAGAAGGTGCCCTGGATCAGCTGTCCACTCTTGATCCCAAGGTGCACCTGCTCTGGTGTCAGGTGTACGGGGAAGAGAGGGGCCTTGGAGTTGCCCTGAGAGTCTGTGAAGTAACTGCGCTGACACAGCTTGTCCAGCAAGCCAGGGTGGTCCTCCATGCTGCTCACGTACTCTCGCACTAAAGAAAAAAAAAAAAAAAATAGCCATCAGCATTCAGCTTCATACCATAATTATACTGTACATTCTAGAAAAGTTACATAGAATGCACTATAAAAAAAATAATAAAAAATAGTTGCATGTTATGCACTAATACTCACCTCTTCAATGGAATGGACACTAAACTTCCTTTAAAAATACGGTACAATACTGAATAGAGAGTTTAACCTATTTTATATATTTTTTTTATAAGAAGGCACTGTTTTGTCTTCAACTTTTTAATTTTTTTTTATTTATTTTTATTGAGAAAATTAAATGAGCCAAATTAAGATTTTTTTTCCTTTTTGCTAGTAAGCAATGACAAATCGAGTGTAGAATGCAACCCCAAGTATGTCTTACTTGTTGCAGCCAGCAGCTGGTCCTGGAGTGCCAGCTCTCTGTTGCCAGCATCGTCCGTGAGGAGCAGCACTTGAGGGCTCTCCTTGAGACCCTCCTGGCCCTCCAGGTGCTCGGAGTACCAGCGCACAGCGTGGCGGATGGCTCGGTCGTTACGGTCATTCTTGGACTCACAGTCCTTGGGCTCAACATGGGTGTCCCTGCAACAATATCATTAGTGACGTATCTGCAAAAATCGTAAGAATAATAGAGCTATTTTTATTCAACGTTACAAATGTATGATCTTTTAGAAGTACTGTAAATATGTGGATAAGGAGATAAATATAATAGTTATTTTAGCACAAATATCTGGTCAAAATAAGTGATGTACAGTATGCATATGTGACAGTGGATTATAATTATGATCTGGTTAGTAATTTTTAAGTAATGTAGATGCTATATAGAAGCTTATAGTCAACAAATGTAAAATTACCACGGGAAGTGGAAGGAGTTTAGCTAAACTATGAACATGAAAACTCCAAGACGGCAAATAGGTTGAAATCCCTAATATAAATCTCTATTCAAAATTTCAGGTACAAACCTTATGGTATTTTGGATTTAACATTGGCATTTCCCCAACTCCAAAATATTTAACATTGGCCTTATGACCCCCCCCCCCCCCCCAATTTTATTCTGGTAGCCTGGTGGCAAGCAGCTAGGCAATTACGAAAATATTAAGAAAAAGAACTTATTTAAATTTAACGGATGTTACCAATACTAATAGGTTACTAATAAACTACTAATACAGTAGTAATAATAAGACAAGTAGCTAGTATTGTATTTATTTCTTTGTGTATCGTAGTTAATGTCATATATACCTGTGGTGCTCATTGATGAATGTGTAATATTTCTTGGTGTTATCACCACAAATATCTAGAAGTCTTTTATAAATTGTTGAGCTACGATTCCTTACTTCTTCAAGTACAGTTTGTAATAAGATGACATTACACAGAACTCCTGATTCAAGGATATCAATCTGAAACATTAAAAAAAAAAAACATCACAAAAGATGGACTTTACATGACAGAGTGGTACATTACAGTTACAACCCATAATGTATGGTGCAATGCATGAAGAAGGCTGGCCAGTGGGCAGCTCATAATTTTTACCTTTACCACACACAGGTAACATTGTATGCATTTTGCTATATTAAAAGGCAGCATTCAATCAACTTCTCTTTTTATATCTGTGTGATGAAGGCATGAGACATTGCAGGCTGCCTACACATCACCACACGCTACTGTTAACAACATACCTGGTCTAAGATTATGTTGGTGTCCAGCAGCAAGTAGTGAGGGAAGTTGTATTTGGAGCTGAGGGACTGTGGACATTCATCAAGGACCAAGTTTTTGTTGCTATGCTCGCATTGTTTGCAGAAGTAGGAGCCACAGGTAAGGTCTGTGCGCAGGTAGTGTTCTCGAACAAACTGAAAAATATAAAGCCCAAAGTTAGTTACATGCACTTATGCACATCATACAAGTTTTTAGTTCTTTATGAAAAAAATTACTGATATTATATTCATATAATACCGTATCATGTATCACTGATTTTTTATCATATTTGTCAAGCTCAGACCTGTCGCCATCGCCACAAATTATTGATATTCATAATATGTACATCATATATGCATATCATACTACTTATTTATATTAATACCGGCACCCTTCTCCATTCATGAACAGCATGCCTTCCGGAACTGTCTGCTGCCACTTCGGTCGTGGTAGCATTAAAGATACTTCGGTTTATTTTCATTGGCTAACAAACGATGACGTCATAAACCGAAGTGGCTGCATTAAAGATACGTCGGTTGATTTTTCGAAGTGTAACATATGATTCATGACGTCACTAATGTAACAAAAAAATATAAATGAACCCGCGAGACTGTTAAAAATCGTACTTGGCGTGTTGTACGCTTTTATAAAAGATTAGTAATATTAAAAAATTGCATAAGCATAATAGTAGCAGGTATATGGTCCCTGTGTCTGTTGGTGAAAGTATTTATAATATAATATATGATGTATTATTATTATGTATATAAACAATTAATGCTGCAGGGCGCAGGGCCCGGCACTTACAATATTAATTATTATAATATGTTATTTAAAAAATACGTAATAAAATTTTAATAAAATATAGCTAGAAAAAAAATGTACACATGCAAAATTAATAAATTTCAAATAGCTTTAATAATTAAGTGGTACAAAATTTACATAATTTTAGAAACATAATTAAATTATATTATATATGAGTTATAGCACTTTTATAAGAGTTATAATAAGTTAATTGTAGCACAATCGTTGCTAATATTTTTCTTTGGTAGAATATAAATAAATAAAATGTTTATAATAAACAATTGTTTCCTCAAAATATAATTCGCGGTTAGCGCGAATGACACCACGCGGATGGAGGTGAAATTTTCTTGCAAGGAAAAATTGTATGCAAAATTGTATCGTGTAATCTACCGGCTTTAAATTAAAATGATTCAAAAATTGTATACGATGCGTGCACCAAATTTCTACTCAGAGGTTAATTGGCCTTAATGGGTGCATGAACTGCATGAACACTTGCCCCAGCATGGACTTATATTTGTATATTCAATTTTGACTATAATATATAATATATGCTACATTATTATATTATAGTGCCCATGAAAGGTCCGAGATAATAAAATAATAAATTCTTAATCTGTTAGGTGTTAATTCAAAAATCAGACTACCGCGATTACTTAATTTTTCATATTTTTATTATTAGCACACATATATTAAATAAAATTTACACTGAATCATTATGTATAGGGCAAAGTTCTTGATGATTCCGTAACAGGGGCGTATTATAACTTTAAATTATGGGCCCAGGGGTAAACTTTCAGAGTGGGCCCCCTTGGCGGTGTGGCCGCAGCGTTTAAGGGTAAGGTAGGTTAAGGATCAGCTGACCCAATGCTAAAAAAAAATACCACACATGAAAATTATGAAAAAAATTAAAATGTTCTCCTCTACATCCCCTATCAGTGGCTAAAATATCAGGTATGCAAATTCGATCGAGCTATAATTTTTTAGTTATGAATTTTTAAAGTTGACTACTTTAACAAGGAAAACTCAAACTTCCATAATAAATTAGTCAATTTTAAAAATTCATAACTCAAAAACTAGCTCGCATTTGTATACCTGATATTTTAGCCACTGATAGGGGATGTTATAGAGGAGAACAATTTATTTATTTTTTCATAATTTTCATGTGTGGGATTTTATTTTAGCATTGGGTACCTTATAATTTATATACCCTTAAAGGGTGAAGGCAGAAACCTTGCCGATGGTGTGATTTTTTTATTTATTTTTTATTCGTCGTCTTTTTTACTTAATGACAATATTTAGCAATAAAAGTAAAATCAACAACCGTCCTTTTTCCAAAAAAAAAAAAAAAAAAAAATATTTAATTGTCATTTTTAAAAATATATATTTTTTTTTGTGCTGCATGGAACCGAATATCTAAAAAAAAAAAAAAAATCCATTTACAGAGGTTCTCCAGAAAATTCAAAGTCCGACAACAGGCTCTGACAGAATGAATCGTTTTATACGTTTTACAATGTATTTGGGGTTTAACTTGACTTAAACCACTCGATTTACTCAAAGAATTTTCGTATATTTGTGTTACGAAATATATTAATATATAGCAGTATTAGCAGTCATATCCCCTGACATGAGCGTTAATCAAAGAACGTCTAAAATAATTTTATTACGAAACCAATTTCCAGCAAGAAAATTAAAAAAAAATATTTAATGTTAAATCCCATATAAGATTATTTATTTCTTGAGCAGGAAACTGGTTTCGTAATAAAAATATTTCAGATATTTTTTTTTTTTTTTTTTTCAAGGATACACTCCTAAGAGCTTACAGCTCGCGGCGGGGAAATGGGTATAGGGATAAGGTAGGGAACGGATGATGGCCACGGCCTGTTACGCGTTCCAGCATTCGCTGAGGTGAGACTGAGGGAACCGTGGAAAACCTTAGTCAGGACGGACACCTCTACTTTTTCTCAATGGATCAAAGTGATGTCCAAAGCCTGGGGAACCAGAGCACATTAAGTTCGGGCCATGTATTATATAGAACGTTGTAGAGCTATATTTTTTTTCGTACCATCAAAAATCCATAAACTTTCTGTATGACGGATTGTAACAAAATAAATCTCTGTAATTTTACTTAACTATAAAGTGTAGAAAAATAAAATGAAGCAAGATGCAAATGGGGCAAATAAGTTACACCTAGTTCATGCAGCAATTAAATCTACGGAAAAATTGTTCATTTTTTTAATTAATCAATTTTTAAATAATCGAGATCGAGATGCTGTTGAAACTATTATAAATATATAATAGCTGCTGCTATGGTCCCTCTTTTCCCTGTTTGGCCAGTCTACTGTTTAACTATGCTACCCAGGGCCTACCCTCCTCGGTCCCCTAGCTTCTGCATTCTGCAAATATACTTTAGTTACGTTGTTACTTGCTCCTTTAGTTCTGTATTATATATATCCCTTAATTATATCAATTTTTTACGATCGGGTTGATTTGCTTGCTACTTGATTTCTAAAAGATCTGATACGAAAAAAAAAGAAAAAAAAAACGTTACAACGTTCTAATTTTGAAACTTATAAAATCAAAAAATATAATCTAATTTTTAATTTTAATTAATTTTAAATACTCAAGGAAATTAAGACATCATTGCAATAGCAGTCTTTATGCGCCTGCATGTGTGCTATGCCAAGGGGCTTCGTTCGGCCTTAATACTGTTGTGGTTATACGCCCCTTTTGCAAATTGGCCACCTCGGTAATCCCTTGGGTCCGGGGCAGTGCCCTCTCTGCCATCCTGGTAGTTACGCCTCTGATCCATAAATTACGCACACGGAAAAAGAGATAGACGGTCTCCAAGCTGAAAGAGTTGCCTATCTTACAGGCGCATAGTAAGAAGAACTCCAATTTTGACTCCGATCCTAGCTTATTTATTATAATATATTTATACAGTCTTTGCATTGCTTGTAGGGAGGGGGGGGGAAACGATATACCAAGATTCAAGAATTATTTTGCGAGTCATGTTTATAATCAGAATGAATGAATGATCGACAAAAATTAAGATATTTATTTTGTCCCGGGCCCATGCAGTTAGTTTGAGGATAGGCATCAGTATATTTTATATAGCATGCAAAACATGACTTTACGGCGTACGTATAAGGTAGAGATAACGCCAGTCAGCTGTTCGACGTAGGTCCCTTTGATTAACAGGTAAACCTTAGCAAATTTACAAAAATTCTGCAATTTTTTTTGAGAGACATATATTAGTGCCTGAAAGCCATAGAAAAAGTTTCAAAACAATTTAACGAGCCAATTTTTTTAATTAATTTTTTAATTTGTCTCTCCATGGGAAAGTCCTGTCCTATATGCTGTAAATTAAAAAAAAAATAAATAATTAAAAAAAATCAGCTCGTTAAATTGTCTTGAAATTTTTTTTATGGCTTTTGGGCACTAATATCTGCCTCTCAAGAAAATTTCAGAATTTTTGTGAATTTGCTAAGGTTTACATGTTAATCAAAGGGACCTACGTTGAACAGCTGACCGGCGTTATTTCTACCTTAACTATATAACTTTTATGTTTAATGGCAAAATAGACTCACTTAATCGACTCAATAAAAAAATAACGAAAATATTAACAATCTTAATTTGTTATATATTATAATTCTGTTTTGAATAGTACATGCTATGGCATTATGAATGAACAAAAAGTGCTTAAAATATTTTATATAAAACTTTTATACAATTTGCTATTATACAGTTTGTACTTTGGGCATAGAAAAATGGCTATTTATTAGACATAATTCTGCTCCTTTTTTAATCACGTTGGAGTCAATCGGCTTTTGCTTTCTTAGGGGGCTTGGCCGTCATTGCTCATTTATATCAAGAGGCAGGAATAAGTCAATTTTTTAGAAATTAAAATATTTCCTCCAAGTCATTCTTAGGCCTTCCTGAAGACACTTGATTTGTTAGGCAAAATCTAAGGGGGTGCTTGGGTGTCACAGCTGCTCATGCTAAATAGGCCGACCCGGCAAGCTATATATCATAATTCTTTTTTATGTAAATTATTTAGTGAACACAAAGATAGTTTACAGAATAGTTCCTTTTTTATTTTCTAAAAAATTAACTTATTATTTCTGCCTCTTGATATAAATGAGCAATGACGGCCAAGCCCCCTAAGAAATAAGCGAAAGCCGATTGACTCCAACGTGATTAAAAAAGGAGCAGAATTGTGTCTAATAAATAGCCATTTTTCTATGCCCAAAGTACAAACTGTATAATAGCAAATTTTATAAAAGTTTTACATAAAATATTTTAAGCACTTTTTGTTCATTCATGCCATAGCATGTACTAATCAAAAAAGAATTATAATATATAACAAATTAAGACTGTTGTTTTCGTTAATTTTTTATTGAGATTAAGCGAGTCTATTTTGCCATTAAACATAAAAGTTATATACTTAATACGTACGCCATAAAGTCATGTTTTGCATGCTATATAAAATATAAAATATTATACTGATACCTATCCTCAAACTAACTGCATGGGCCCGGGACAAAATAAATATCTTAAGTTTTGTCAATCATTCATTCATTCTGATTATAAACATGACTCGCAAAATAATTCTTGAATCTTGGTATATCGTTTTCCCCCCCCCCCCTCCCTACAAGCAATGCAAAGACTGTATAAATATATTATAATAAATATAATAAATAAGCTAGGATCGGAGTCAAAATTGGAGTTCTTCTTACTATGCGCCTGTAAGATAGGCAACTCTTTCAGCTTGGAGACCGTCTATCTCTTTTTCCGTGTGCGTAATTTATGGATCAGAGGCGTAACTACCAGGATGGCAGAGAGGGCACTGCCCCGGACCCAAGGGCTTACCGAGGTGGCCAATTTGCAAAAGGGGCGTATAACCACAACAGTAAGGCCGAACGAAGCCCCTTGGCATAGCACACATGCAGGCGCATAAAGACTGCTATTGCAATGATGTCTTAATTTCCTTGAGTAATTAAAATTAAAAATTAGATCATATTTTTTGTTTTTTTATAAGTTTCAAAATTAAGCTGGGACGGCTGGGACCATAGAACGTTGTATCGTTTTTTTTTTTTCTTTCGTATCATTTCTTTTAGAAATCACGTAGCAAATCAACCCGATCGTAAAAAAAATTAATATAATTATGGGACATAATACAGAACTAAAGGAGCAGGTAACAACATAACTATAGTATATTATATTTGCATAGAAGCTAGGGGACCGAGGAGTGTAGCATAGTTAAACAGTAGACTGGCCAAACAGGGAAAAGAGGGACCATAGCAGCAGCTATTATATATTTATAATAGTTTCAACAGCATCTCGATCTCGATTATTTAAAAATTGATTAATTAAAAAAATGAACAATTTTTCCGTAGATTTAATTGCTGAACGGTGTAACTTTTATTTGCCCCATTTGCATTTTGCTTGATTTTATTTTTCTACTTTTTAAATTACAGAGATTTGCTACAGTCCGTCATACAGAAAGTTTGTGGATTTTTGATGGTACGAAAAAAATATAGCTCTACAACGTTTTATATACATAGCCCGAACTTAATGTAACCAAAAATACATCTGAAATATTTTTATTACAAAACCAGTTTCCTGCTCAAGAAATAAATAATCTTATATGGGATTTAACATTAAACATATATTTTTAATTTTCTTGCTGGAAATTGGTTTCGTAATAAAATTATTTTAGACGTTTTTTGGTTAAAGCTCATGACAGGGAATATGCCATGACTGCTATATATAAATATATTTCGTAACACAAATCTACGAATTTTTTTTGAGTAAATCGAGTGGTTTTGTTAAGTCAATTAAGTTAAACCCCAAATACATTGTAAAACGTATAAAACGATTCATTCTCTCAGAGCCTGTTGTCGGACTTTGAATTTTTTCTGGAGAACCTCTGTAAATGGATTTTTTTTTTTTTTTTTTTTTTTAGACATTCGGTTCCATGCAGCACAAAAAATATGTTTTTTATGACAATTAAAAAAAAAATGGAAAAAGGATGGTTGTTTATTTTACTTTTACTGCTAATTATTGTCGTTAAGTAAAAAAGAAGTTGAATAAAAAAATAAAAAAAATCGCGCCTCCGGCAAGGTTTCTGCCTCCACCCTTTAAACGGAACGCTGCGGCCACCGCCAAGGGGGTCCAATCTGAAAGTTTACCCCCAGGCCCTTAATATAAAGTTTGCCCCTTTTATGGAATCATCAAGAACTTTGCCCTATACACGTAGTACCTATTTAATGATTCAGTGTAAATTTTATTTTAATACGTGCTAATAATAAAAATATGGCAAATTAAGTAATCAGTAATTCTGATTTTGGAATTAACACCTAATGTTTTAAGAATTAAGGCCAATTAATAACCCCTACGTAAGTAGAAATTTGGTGCACATCGAATACAATTTTTGAATCACTTTAATTTAACATAGAAATCCGCGCGGTGTCATTGGTCATTGAAATAATATAATAAGCTGGCCGAAGCTGGTGCTAACCGCGGTTTATATTTTGAGGAAACAATTGTTTATTATAAACATTTTATTTATTTATTTTTTTATATTCTACTAAAGAAAAATATTAGCAACGATTTTGCTATAACTTATAACTCTTATAAAAGTGTTATAACTCATCATAATATATATAATATAATTTAATTATATTTCTAAAATTATGTAAATTTTGTACCACTTAATTATTAAAGTTATTTGAAATTTATTAATTTTGCATGTGTACATTTTTTTTCTAGCTATATTTTATTATAATTTTATTACGCATTTTTTAAATAACATAGGTAAACGGAAAAAATACCCTTTGATAAAATACCCTCGGTTATAATACCCAGACAAAATACCCTAGGAAAAAATACCCTTGGATAAAATACCCTCAGACAATTAACCCTTGGATAAAATACCCTCAGACAATTTACCCTCGGACAAAATACCCTCAGACAATTTACCCTCGGACAAAATACCCTTAGACAAAATTCCCTCAGACAAAATACCCTTAGACAATTTACCCTCGGAAAAAATACCCTCAGACAATTTACCCTTGGACAAAATACCCTCAGACAATTTACCCTTGGACAAAATACCCTCAGACAAAATACCCTCGGACAAAATACCCTTAGACAAAATACCCTCGGACAAAATACCCTTGTCTGTAATATATAATATGTTATTGTGAATTGACCATCATGAAAGAGATAAAATAAATTCCAATAAATCCTGCGCATGATACTTACACAGCATAATTTATATTTTGTTGTAGACTATAATAATTAAATACTTACCATGCACCTTTAATTATTTAAATATTTATCATGTCAATTTTTTTAATGTTTAAGAAATTTTAAGAAATAATTTAAATTAAAAATGAACAATTAAGACTTTGTTTTTTATTAATAAGACCTGCATAGCTAAAAAAAATATGACAAAATTTAGCATGCATGAAGTGGTTCAAATTTATATTTATTAGCAAAGATTTCTCTAAAATTTATATAACAGTTCATAAATGTAGGTTAATTTGGGTGCAATAAATTTGAGCCAACCCTGGGAAAAAAGAACATTTTGGGGGGTGGGGTGCAAAACAATGTTCTATAAACTTACTCATGGAAACTTGATATAAAATTAAATGTTAAAAATGGTTTTAAAATTTATGTTGTCAAGAGTAACAACTAGCACAAAGCGCACAAAGCATGATAATAAAGTATACGTATTACTATTTCAGATATTTATTTGTTGATTATTTCATTGTACAGAATCATTAATTACCAGAAAAAATAAGTACTGTTTAATTAACATTTTTAATCAGAAGAAATTTTATATTTTTGAAAATAAAGAATTACATGTACAGCTAGATGATACATAATAAAATTATCTTAAAAAGTATTTAGTTTTATAAAAAAACTTAATAACTTCTTAATGATATAGTGACTAAAAAAATTGAGACTTCGGGAAAAAAAGATACTACTTTCTTACTGCAAAATGCAACGTATCTCTTGTCCACCTTATGTAACATTATGTTAATACGTAAAAAATTGGGTGGGGAAGCCACATTTTCTTCTATTCATGAGGTGACGATTTTTTTCTTACTATTTGTTTTGTTTTTGCTCCCTATTAAAAAATAATGAAAAAAATCCATTCATATTCTTACATTCATTGTAAAATAATTATTAATTATACCATAATAATTATGCGATGTTTTAATTTAGTCTCCCTTGTTCATGTATATTTACCTAATTTCACCACCCCCCCTCCAAAAAAATGTCATTTTTTCCCAGGGTTGGCTCAAATTTATTGCACCCAAATTAACCTATAATACATTAATGAACTAGCTGTTATATAAATTTTAGAGAAATCTTTGCTAATAAATACAAATTTGGACCACTTCATACCTGCTAAATTTTTTCATATTTTTTTTTAGTTATGCATGTCTTAATAAAAAACAAAGTCTTTAATTGTTTATTTTTTATTATTAAAGGTGGTAAGTATTTAATTATTATAGTCTACAACAAAATATAAATTATGCTGTGTAAGTATCATGCGCAGGATTTAGTGGAATTTATTTGATCTCTTTCATGGGCAATTCACAATAACATATTATATATTACAGACAAGGGTATTTTGTCCGAGGGTATTTTGTCTGAGGGTATTTTGTCTGAGGGTATTTTGTCTGAGGGTATTTTGTCTGAGGGTATTTTGTCCGAGGGTATTTTGACCAAGGGTAAATTGTCCAAGGTTATTTTGTCCGAGGGTAAATTATCTAAGGGTATTTTGTCCTAGGGTAAATTGTCTGAGGGTATTTTGTCCTAGGGTATTTTGTCCAAGGGTATTTCATCCGAGGGTAAATTGTCCAAGGTTATTTTGTCCTAGGGTAAATTATCCAAGGGTATTTTGTCCTAGGGTAAATTGTCTGAGGGTATTTTGTCCTAGGGTATTTTGTCTGGGTATTATATCCCAGGGTATTTTATCAAAGGGTATTTTATCCGTGATTCATAACATAATATATAATAATTAATATTGTAAGTGCCGGGCCCTGCGCCCTGCAGCATTAATTGTTTATATACATAATAATAATACATCATATATTATATTATAAATACTTTCACCAACAGACACAGGGACCATATACCTGCTACTATTATGCTTATGCAATTTTTTAATATTACTAATCTTTTATAAAAGCGTACAACACGCCAAGTACGATTTTTAACAGTCTCGCGGGTTCATTTATATTTTTTTGTTACATTAGTGACGTCATGAATCATATGTTACACTTCGAAAAATCAACCGACGTATCTTTAATGCAGCCACTTCGGTTTATGACGTCATCGTTTGTTAGCCAATGAAAATAAACCGAAGTATCTTTAATGCTACCACGACCGAAGTGGCAGCAGACAGTTCCATGTCTTCCAAAAGTTAAGTCATGCAAACTTACCTTTAGAATGGTCCCTCGTTTTGTCCGTCTTACAAAGGTTTTAGTGGTCTTCATGACTAAATAGCATTAGCATTTAGGTCTTGAATTATTAATAGTTATATTCTTTTGCTAAAATGACCATAAAATATGTGGAAATATAAAATTTAACTTTTCCAATGAGGTTTTGCATTTGTAAACACGTTTTTCGATGATTGATGATTTCATGGCTATCAGTAGCATGATCAGTAGCGCCAACATAATCCAACAAATTTCTCTCTGAATCCCCCGCGCGTTTCTCTAAAATTTCTTACTATTTTTAGTGTTTTCTCTGAAAATACTATTAAAATAAATAAAATTTTATATTATATATTTCCAGAAGTGATGAAGGGAAGTGGTATATAGGAAAGGCATATATTATTAAATTTCCCATCAATCTCTTGCAAAATTAAAAGGTACTTGTTAAATATTTTTTTTATAATCAATCCTAACAAGACACAAATCAGGCTGTTTTGCTCTTTGATCATATATGCAGTATTACAGGTTTACGTTTATATTCGACTGCATGCAGCGATTGTCTTCAGCTTTATCCCATCCAGACATACGGCTCGACTGTCTCGAAGTCGAAGCTATAGGTTCTATATATAGAGTCTACAGGTAATCTAAGATCTGTTAGATTGTATATATAAAAAATATTGTAGTGTATTCTTATTTATTATTTTTTTTTTAGGAATCAAACACCAGCGGTGTACATAGTGCGTTTGCACGTGGTTAGGAGTGCGGCTGTGGTGGCCGGCTTTAGGGGAACTGTCCCAGTATTCACCTACGTCCAGGAAACCACAGAAACCTTTGGACAGGACAGTCGACACCTTTCGGTATCTCCCGAATGCACGTAGAATAGTAGAATGTACACGCCATGTATTCTTATTTCAACCATACGGTATAATAATGACAGCAGTTAAAATGTGAGTTACAATTTATTCGAAATTCATTTATTTACATTACAATGACTATATATGCATATACAGCAAAGTAGATTTTAAATTTTGACAGGAAATGAATAATTAAATTTCTTACTAGTCAAAAATTAAGTAGTACTAATTATTAATTGAATGTAGATTTTAAACCTCTTAAAAGTCCTGGATAATTTGACCACGCTTAAGTAAAAAAATTAATTGATACCTGACTTAATAGGGTGTTTAAAAAATTGAAAACAAATATCTATTAATAAATTAAAAATTAATTATCATAATAGAACAAAAATATATAAATGCGAGTGACATGCAAATAAACATTTCGACACAGTATGCATAATGAAAGTTTGCTCCAGTTGGCGTGCCTGCGTTTTCACTTCTTCGCAAAAGTGATCTTCATGGCGTGGGACGGGGTGATCTTGAAGCCCTGTAGCGCATCCTTGGCAGCACCAGACTGCAGTTCATTCTCAAACTCCACGAAAGCAATGTCGTGGCGGTTCGGAACCAATCTCACCTCTTTGAACCCAGGGAATCTGAAAATAAAGAGCATGGATTAACGTTGGTATTGATAAAAAGTTGACAAATATTCTGTACAGCAAAATTATACCACAAATCCTTCCTGTCCTTATAAAATAAATCAGGAGAATAACCTGTTAAAAATGGTTACATGGTGATTAAATGGGTTCAAATGCTATATTTACTACAGGTGAATGAATACTAGTGAAATAAAATAAAAAAACTATAACCTTAAGGGTAAGGTAACGCCACCAATGTTAAATTTTCCACTCTCATTTGTTCCTCCGAAAATATTTTAAAATATTCTCCTCTATGTCGTTCATTAGCTCTTAAAATATCGTCAATACAAATACGATCTAGTTTCCGAGTTACGTGTATTGAAACTAAACCCATTTATTGAACAAGCATACGCTGCATTTCAGTGACATTAGAAAAATTCTATAATCCAATCGTCCGATTTTTAAAAAAAACTAGAAACAAACTTAATGCACTAGGACAAACCTTCACAGCAAAAAAAAAAGACAATTATGAGAGTGGGAGCGACGTAAATTGATAATAACTGCACGATTTTTGACACTCGCACGTCTCACACACCCCTTTTTGGTCGGCCATTAAACAACTGGCGAATGAAACAGGCTGACTAATGAACCAAAACAACGCTTATAATCCACTCACCTAAAGTAAAAACTTTCCAAAAATGTTTTATAGTAATGAAAAAAAAGTTTTATAAATAAAACAGCCATAACAGTTATTATTTAACTCATTATTTATAAATAAATTGAATATAAAACTGCCGTGACTTGCGTGGTATCTTTAGAGTGGGACAATTTGAATATTGATATAGAGGCGCTGCGATCGCGGCGCAACTCTGGCGTTCCCTTACCCTTAACCTGCAATGATTTTTAAACCTGTTGTATTGCCAGGCCCGTAATTATTAGTAATAATTTAAAAAATTCTGTAGTATATTGTCAATGATAAATGTTAATCATGTTTAATTTCTAGATTCTAGGCTAGAATTAACAATGCACAGAACTCAAAATTACTTTCTAATTTGAAATTGGAGAAAAAAGTCATCAATCTAACCTAACTGTTGAAGAACGTGCATTACGTCAAAACTCATCATAATAAAAATAATTATCTTTTTATAGCTGTAACAATACTTTTATAGTTAGATTCTCACCTGTCTACCTATCATACCATTGTGATTATTTTTATATTCTATTTTTTAAATACAGGTAACATTCATTACCTTACCTTATTTATCACTTTTAATTATAATCAATGTTTTTAAAAATAAAAGGTAGTATACAATTTTATGCTACTGTACTTCCAAGCATGACAATTCTTTATTTTTTTATTGCAAAAATGAATAGAGGGTACCAAATTATGTTACTATGAATTTTTTCAGTTTTTTTTTTTTTTTTAGTCTTGGAACTATATTTAAAAATCATTGAATGTTATGCAAGTTTTGTTGGCGCACCTGGATCCTGAATAAAATGAATAGGGCCTAAACACCTATTGACGCCTCCAGAGGGCGTAGACGCAGTTTCAATAATTTTTTAAAAAATAGTTCCTGCACTCTGAAAAAATCGGAGTACCATAATATGGCACCCTCTATTAATTTCTGCAATAATGAAAATTTCATACAAATGTCCATTACAAAACACTTCTCTACTGTAATTACCGACTATCCATCACAAAAATACGGTGCTGTTTTCAGTTTTTAACATCTCTAGTTGTTGCTAAATATTTTGTATCATCCCCTTTCATTGACAGACCCAATCTGAGGAGTCTTAAAAAACAAATGACTGAAAAGTTAACTGATGAACAGTCACTGTCTACTTACTGGTTGAACAGCATGGAAAGCATCAGCTCGCTCGTTTCCTCTGGCAGGTTGGTCAGGAAGAGGATCTGGTTGGGGGGCTGCTCTGGCACTGCGGCATTTATCACTGAAACAAAACATCACATACTTGAGAAAAAGCAATTTTGTTGCAGCAGATGAAGGACATAAAACCTCAGCTGCGCTAAGCTCACATAACACACATGGAGTTGAAAATTTGGCCTATTAACAGCTAATGTTGTATCACTTGATAAATAAAGGGGTTACGTAATTAAAAAAAAAATAATAATGCAACTTAAAAAGTACAACTTTCCACATTACCGACATTACATTTCCTAGAGAGACTGATCTGCAATACAAATACAGTACTGTATTCTTGCAATCAGGACATAAATTAATGTATACAGTAGTACAAAAGCCTCAGGGCTGCTTTTTTGTTTTTTTAAGTTTCAAAACTGAAAATTATCATACAAATTTCTTTAAGTTGAGAGTCCGGTACCAGTCGTACTACCGTGCCAGAGATAAAAAAAAAGGCAACATGAAAAGAGAAGAGAAAAAATCCTGTCTCTACTGGCTTACTAGAAGTAAAATGGCTTAATAGCCATTATGTGGTCATAGGAAAAGAAAAGAGATAAAGAAACTCTACATGTAGCAATGACTGTGCACTCACTGTTTGGCATCATGGGCTGGCCATATCCGACTGCTCCCGGCAGAGCTGCCACCCCACTGGCGGCCAGAGCGATCTCCTGCTGTGCCGCGGCCTGCTCCTTGGCAGCCTTGCGCTTGGCCTTCTTGCTGAGTTCCACCACGGCCCCACCCTCCTCCACCACTCTGCGTGGACGCTTTGCGCGCTCTGTGTATGTGCCCTTCATCTTGGCAATGGCGTCAGAGTCAGTCTTGGAGTACTGGATGCGCTGAAGAACACAACAAGTAGGTTAACATGTCATATGTCACTGAATACAATTTTTCGCAAGTTATTAGACTACGTCAGAAAAATGTACTGTTATCAGTACTGTATATGGTATATGTAATCAAGAATCAACTGTTTAACTTTTAAGTACAGTGCATCAAATAAATCTGTATTTGGGTGATACAGTCCTGTAGGAATAATTTTGAATATAAAATTGTTACATTTTTCATTAAATCTATTTGATAAAAAATAAAAATAAATTATGTGAATACGGTAAAAACAATTTGATAAACAAAATAAAAAAACTAAAAATACTAAATATTGTATGTAATTCAGTTAAACGTTATGTATATTTTCTGCCAAATCAATATTAATTTATGACTTAATGATGAATACAGATAACTCACCATTGGCTTGTCATAAAATGGAAATCCTTGCATGGACCTCAAAGCATTGTTTGCACTTCCAATTTCTTTGAAGATAACAAAAGCTTGTCCTCTCATTTTCAGTGTCTTGAGTGCAACAATGTCAATTATTTGTCCAAATTGGGAAAAAATTGCATAGAGAGATTTCTTCAACTCTGTAAAAAGAAGAAAATGGTAATTAAATATTAATATGAAAATACATTGAGGAGGGGGTGGTCATCTTAAATTCTGAAGCGAATAAAATTGTATTACTGTATAATACAAAATATCATATTACGTATTTTGTATTCATTTGTCAATTTCCAGGAGCTAATTGAATAGAGAATAGGAAAATACACTGCTGCTTACAGCATAGAAGCATTTTGTGTGTTTGGTAGCCCTCAGACTCTCCAGTAGCTACATGCTCTAAAAGGCGCCCAAGGTTTTCTTCAACATCCAAAAATAATTTCTCTGTGGGAATCTTGATTACTGTGACAGGGATTGCTGCTATTATATCTTGGATCCCTCAAAGAAATTATTACAAGGGTTTTCTAGGGCAAGGATTGTTATAATTATTGGGCTATTAACTGCTTAACTATGTACAGTACTTTGGCTAATGTCAGCAAAATATTACAGTATTAGTATTATTTCTAACTACAATTTCACTTTTCTTGGATATGAAAAATTAAATAATGTACAGAGAAAACAGCATATATATTTTTTTGTAAATCAATACTCAGTTGCAAACACTAAGTGGCTATGTAGTGTCTGTGCACCATTGTCATCATACAAGCAAGTAACAGACAAAATGCAGTATGTAAACTAAAGGTGGACCCGAGAGCTTTTGACTGAAAACTTCTGCACAGAAACATATTCCTCCAGCGGGTTAAAAGATAGGACATCACAAAATTTTTACATACAAAACCTCGCCTCAGATTTTCACAGAACAATAAGAATGCACCTTTTGGGTTGCGGCTTAATATGAATACATATTCAACAGTATCATACAAGATTGTACTTTCAATACTAAACGAGTTAACTGAGGCAGGGTGTATACCAATATTCTCAAATGAAATTCCATGAGTTTTCCAGGTTTTTCCAGGGAATTTTAAAAAATTCCAGGTAATTTTTTAGCGTTCAGGAGGGGGTGGGGGAGGTATATTATATAAAAATTAACTTGAACCATGTAATTTTTTTAAGGTATCGTTTTAGGATTAAATTCCTTAAGGGTAAGGTAACGCCACCAATGTTAAAAAAAGTCCCTCACACAAAAATTCTGAAAAAAATTTAAAATGTTCTCCTCTACATCCCCTATCAGTAGTTAAAATATCAGGTATACAAATACGATCTAGTTTTTGAGTTATGAATTTTTAAAGTTTACTAATTTAACATGGGAATTCCATTTCTCCATGTTAAAATAGCCAACTTTAAAAATTCATAACTCAAAAACTAGATCGTATTTGTATACCTGATATTTTACCTACTGATAGGGGGTGTAGAGGAGAACATTTTAATTTTTTTTCAGAATTTTTGTGTGAGGGATTTTTTTTAACATTGGTGGCGTTACCTTACCCTTAAGGAACAAAAAATCTTGACATTTTACATTTTGTTTTTCTTAACAACTATATATCCATAATTTATCAATTGAAAGATACAGATCATGAGAAAAATAAAAAAATGCTACCCAGTATAAAACAAGAAAAAATAACCAAACACAGAACACATATAAAAAAAAAAATTGCGAGCGTAGCGAGCAACTTTTTTGACAGTTAGAATATTTAATGCTCAAATTTTTTATGAAATTACTGTATTATTAATAAATATTTTTTATAAATTACACTGTATATGATTACATAATATATATACTAAACTTATACTTTAATCTAATGATAATAATGACAGGGAACGTTAAAAATCGCAAAAAAAAAAAAAAAAAATGAAATTGACTTGTCTGATGACACTATAATAACAATATATTGTCCCTCGTCCAGAATAATGAGCTATATCTGCCTACCAAAATTCAAATGCAATAATGAGCTGTCTGCTTTACCAGGTGAATGCAATTTTAATGTAAAAGTAAAAGCAGCTAGGCAGCTCATTATTGCATTTGAATTCTGGAAGGCAGATATAGCTCATTAATTATTCCGGACAAGGGACGATATTATATTGATCATAAATAGTGCATACATGAATGTAATGCAGATCAACTCTTCATTTTACAAAAGAAGTAAAGTTGCAAAATACTTTTTGTGATTACTACACAGCATTTAGAATATTTAGATAGAGGGAAAACTTAATTGAAAATTTTCCTAACATTTTGAAAAATCTTTTAGTGTCCTAATTTATGGTTCCTAAATTTCTGAATTTTCAGGGAAATGTTAAAAAAAAAAAAAAAATCTATCAATAATGCATTAATCATTTTATTTTTTAACTTCAAAATATAATTTTTTTCGGGTCTCTTTAAAAACTTTAAAAGTACATTTTTTTTAGTGTTCAGTGTCATTTTAATGAAAAAAATATTAATTTTAAAAGTCCCACTTAAAAATTTTAGTCCGGTGTGAATTAAATGTGATAAAAATTGCTGGAATTTTTATTATTATTATTTTAAACATTTCCCTGAAAATTCAGAACTTTAGGAACAGAGCGATCTTCTACTGTTTAGGAACCATAAATTAGGAGATTAGGACACAAAACATTTTTCAAACATTTAGGAAAATTTTTAATCTAGTTCCCTATATCTAAATGTTCTAAATGCTGAATATTGTGTTCAATGAAATTTTCAAAAAATATACAAAAATATTGCAAAAATTGTGTATTATGGTCTATAAAATAAAGTGAGCTCACGCCGCGCGTACAGCAACATAGCGTTGCTTCCTAGTTTACATTATTATAACTTTTACTTTATTTTTTGTGCTGGAATATGATAAATTATAATAATTTATAAATGACCTCTTGTATATATTTATGATTTCTCATCAAACGATCAACTTTTTTAAAGTAATATTCGCGTAAATTGTCTATCTTTTAATTACACTACGTACTGCATGCATGGTCACTTGCATCGTTAAAAACAATAATTATATTTTTCTAGTTTATAATTGAAGTTGTTTTAATTGAAGGAGTATTTATTTTTGGTTACAAATTAATATTTGAAACATTCATATTATATGCTTTTCAGTGAATATTTAACTTATATTCGTCCGAAATATTGACGTCACTATAATACGCGCGCGATTTCTCGTAAATCGCGATCTTTTTACGTCACGCTTTTGCACACGAATTTTTCCTATTTTCATCTCCAATACTTGAAAATTTTATTTGATTTGAATAAATATTAGAACTTGTCAAAAAATTAAAAAAACGAAACGGTATCAAGATTTTAGGCATCAAAATTACATAATTTAGAAAACGATTACTAAAAAATGTGATAATTCCAGTTTTTTTGACTTTTTTTTCGAAATTCCATGATTTTTCCCGGTTTTTCCAGAGGGTTTGAAATTCCATGATATTTCCCGGTATTCCAGGTTTTTCCAGATGGTATACACCCTGAGTTATGAAATATATTAAAATGGGCTTACGGGGTGTCATTTTTTTACAGGCTCAATCAAAAGAGGAGGTTGAAAAATATCCCTTCGATTTTTTTGCAATTTTTTTTTAAGCACTGCATCATACCTAGAATGGAGATTAAAAATGTCTCTTGACCTGGAGGCTCCATCCGCAACGCCTATGACGTCATTACATTCTTTGGGTCAACTATATAATGTTTCTAAACCAACACGTTGCTATGGAAACATGATTATTTTTAATAAACAAGCAACAATGCAATAATTTTTTACAAGTGTTATATAGTTGAACCAAAGAATGTAGTGACGTCATAGGCGTTGCGGATGAAGCTTCCAGGTCAAGAGACATTTTTAATCTCCATTCTAGGTATGATGCAGTGTTAAAAAAAATCGCAAAAAAATCTAAGGGTTATTTTTCGACCTCCTCTTTTGATTGAGTCTGTAAAAAAATGACACCCCGTAAGCCCATACTTAATAATTTTATTGCTAGTGATTCTTTATGAAAAAGAAAAGGAGTTATTAGTGAAGATCTAAAGAGTCAAGGCAACATGGCAGGATAATACTTAGGAATAATGAAATAGTGTAGACAATTATTATTATTATTTTAGTTTAGACCTCGCCCCATATTGGTCAAGGTATTGGAGAAATACACAGGTGCGAATCCAGGGGGGTGGCTCAGAGGTCTGTAGCCCCCTCCGAAATGTTGGATTTAGCATCGGCAATATAGGCATTTCCCCCACTTCAATTTGCTTTCTTATCATTGGCCTTATGGAGACAGCCCCTCCCGAAATTTGGTTCTGGATCTGCGCCTGGAAATACATGGGCTGTGTGGGTGGGTCCACTTTACCCTCTACCCACTTTCTGTACCGGTACACAGTATGGCAAAAACTTCTCACTAAGGCAAGGAACAATAAAAAAAAAAAAAAAAAATCCTGGCTATAATGCTACTGCTGAAGACACTCTGAAACCAAAGGTCCGGCAGGAGGGAGTTAATGAGATGAAAGTGTTTAACTCAAAAGGATGAGAAAATAGGTGAATTTGAAGCAAGCTACCACAGCACTAATAGCCACAAGAGTAGTATGATACATCATTATGCACACAATAAAGCAACTTGGAGCGAGTGCACCAAATTACAAATATGATACATGCAGTACTGGTACTGATGTATGCATATCATACTGTACATAAAGTACTTTTCAGACCTGGCCGTTAGTAGCGGCAAAGACAATTTTTAAAACAATAGTCTTAAATGAAAAAGAATAAAAACCATGACTCAAAGGCACAAATGGGCACAGTTAGCTACCCAATAGTCATGTCTATTTCCAATGTTATTTGAACTTGGCAGCCTAGTTGATAATCCCCTTGTGGCTGGTCTCAAATAAGATGTACAGTTGTACCAAGTTGAATTACCGTAACACATGAATTTTGAGAGTGAACTGTAACTAAATTGGCGTCCCATTTAGTCCAACTGTGGGGGGTAACGGTGCCCGACTGCGTCCTACTGTGCCTTTTAGTCAGGGAAGCATTAAGCGTCTGATAACTGGTACACTCACCATACTGTATGTACCTCTGTACCCAATAATATGTATGCATTATGTACAATATGCATACAATGAGATATTGCGAATCTTAGCCTGCGCGTGTACATATGCATAACATCCTATAATCTATAATTATATTAATTAAGCATCCTGTGTGCACACGTTAAATTAAATGGTCCATCTGTATGCACATGCACACTGAATGCATACAGTAATTATTCATGTAAATAGAAACATTCTTACCTTCTTTTTTAATCTTTTCATTGAGGTTGTTTATGTAGATAGTGTTATTTGGTCGGATATCCATCTTAACTGGCCAGAAAACTCTGCAAAAACAGAAATAACAGCACGAACGTTACTGATACGTCTCTTTCATAGTCATTGTCGGCTTACTTTCGCCACCTATTTTTACTGTAAAATTCAAGTTATTTACACTTACAAAGTTATAATTTTATTAAGTATATAACTTAAATACTCTTATTTGTAAGAAAAAATACTAATATAACACAAATTCTAGGGGCAATAAACAAAATTTTACCGGCTTCCTTACCTTGTTTACAGCACGCGAAAATTTTGTTAAAAATCATGAATGATGATTCTTACTGCCAACTAAACAAAGTTGAAAATTTCTAAAAATTCATTCCAAACTAGAGTTTCCTTGAATTTATTAACTACTAATGATATATTCTTAATTTTTTCTATAATTTTAATCTTATTTTATAGTGAAAATATATTTTTAATTATTTCAATTATTGCTCGCTTGTTGTTGGTAGCATTGGCGGCAGAACTTCAAAATCTTCAAATAAGCTGAATAAAAGTCACTGGCGCTGTCCCAATTCTCTCATCTCGTCTACTATGTCTACACTTGGGTCTAGGGAGCGACGATTTCCAGACCAATGCGCATCGATGCGCATGCGCGGATTTCTTAGCGCAAACGTTTGAAATGTTAGAGGCAACAAAATACCACCGTTTTTACTCCATATTATAACATATTAAATAAATAAATAATGTTTTAACTATAAACTAATAAATACTAATATTTGTTAAACTAAATTTGCTTATATATGTTTTATCTTGCGTCTTGCACTAATACACGTAATATTATTACATAATTACATTATAAATATTATTATAATAATATATATTTTTTACATAAATATATTATTATAGTCTTTTATTAAACACAAAAAGTGTACATACAAAATAATATTAGAAATATACATTATTATATGTATATTAAGATTTCAAATATTTCGATTTCTATATAATTTTGTCAGAATGCGCCACCTTGAGGTGATGAGGTGTGATACTGAGGGAACCGCGTGTGGAAAAGGTATCACGTCAATATACCACGAAAACGAAAATCACGAAAGAATTTTTAAGGAATTACTTTAATTATCCCGAAAACAATTACATCGAAAACAAATATAAACGAAATCATTTACCACGAAATTAAATTAATACGAAATGAAATAATAACGAGAACAAATATAAAATCACGAAAACAATTTGACCGAAAGTTATTTGAACGAAAATATTTAAGACGAATACAAAAATAACGAAAAACTTTGAACGAAATTTATTTGAACGAATTAATGTAATGTAAAATATATAATTAGAACGAAACAGCGAATTATATATTATATCAAGAAAACATTTTTTACTTAATAAAGTTATATAATATATATATATATATATATATATATATATATATATATATATATATATAATTTATATATATATTATATTAAAATTACTAAAAAATATAATTATAATATATAAAAGAAATACACACATATATATTTATGAAGAGTATAATGGAAAAAAGATAAACCCTTATATAAAATAATATCATGTAAGTCATGCAACTGCATGCATTTTATACCAATGCTATAATATATATTACATACGCATATATATAGCGCCCGCGACGAGTTGAAATAAATTTCATCTTTTTTTCACTTTAAACTCTCCTCTCATCTTTTCTCCTCTTATTTTGCACCATTTTAGAGGAAAAAAGAGGTACACGTGAAATAGCTAGACGAGATTATACGTCTTTTTTCCTCTTCTTGAATATAAAATGTTTGAAATATTGTCTTCATTTCATCCTCACTTTGAGCGGAGAAGAAATAAGATGTGTTTTGGAGGTAAAAAGATTAGGTTTATAGACGTGTGTGTAAAGAATGAGTTGAAGACGAAATTTTTCAACTAGGAATTAAGGCCTCTCGACATGATTGTAATAATGAATTTTGATTTAAATACACAGCGCCGCTATAATTAAGTGTTTAATATAAAACATCAATTCGTGATTTCTAAAATTTAAGTTTTTAAAGATGCGTGCATGTTTTCTCGATGCATTTCATAATTGCCTATAGCTAGCTCCTAAATAATATCAAATTTACTTTACTATAAATGTTTAATATACTTCGACTCTATTGCATTAATTCTATATTCGTTTTATTTTTATTTTTTTTTTGTTTGATAATTAATTGTTATAATTTTTTATTAATATTTTTCTTCATCGGTGTTTTTGATTTCGGTCAAATAAAACGTTCGTTGAAATTGTTTTCGTTATTTTTGTATTCGTCTGTAATGTTTTCGTTCAAATAACTTTCGGTCAATTGCCCAAATTGTTTTCTTGATTTTTTTTATTTCGTTTTAAATGTTTTCGTTTTATTTGACTTTCGTTGTTTTTCAATTCGTTCAAGTAACTATCGACCAAATGATTTTCGTGATTATTGAATTCGGCTAAAATGTTTTCGATGTAAATGCTTTCGTGCTTTTTAAGTTTCGTTATAAATGCATTCACATTTTTCATTTCGGTTAATTATATTTTCGTATAAAATGTTTTCATGTTAAATTACTTTCGTCCTTTTTGTTTTCGGTGTGTAATATATGCCTTTTTCATATAAATTGTTTTCGTTCTTTTATTTTTCATTCTTTTGACGTTATAGACTCTATAATAGAAAACCGCAGCCAGCAGGGCGGGCACCTCTATTTTTTCCAATGGACCAAAGTGATGTCCAAAGACTGCATGTGCATGGGGATTCGATCGAACCACATACAATTAAGTGCATCGATCACTGCACTATTATATACTAGCTGTATTATGTGTACTATGCATATATGGGTTGGAAAGCGATTTTTTTTTTTTTATTTACGTGCGCCCATATGTAGGAGCAGAACGCAATTGTTACTTGAAACGGTCATATGCAACCATCCAATTAGTAACCACACTTAACGTATATAGCTTGACTTCGGTGATATAACGAGAACCAAGGGTCAATGCATTGTGCCGTGCACGCGCATGCAACCTCAAATTTCGAATCTTGATCACGATATTTAATTTTTAAAAATTATTTCTTATCGAAAGTATACTTGAATTTTATGTAATTTTTTAATACTTTTTTTACAAAAGTGTTTTTTCATTTTTGTGAATGAAATTTTTGCCAGTATATCGTAGCGCACTTCACAGTAGAAAATCATCATGGCAGTTTGACGGTACGTTAATTGAAATACGCAAAGATCGCGAGGCTTTATTCAAAGATCTTCTTGGCGTTCTCGTTATATCACCGAAGTCAAGCTATATATATACGTTGAGTGTGGTTACTAATTGGATGGGTGATCGTTTCAAGTAACAATTAATTGCGTTGCTCCTGGGAGATATATACATATAAGGAGAAGAGGCTTCAAGTGTGTGACATCTGACATATTAAGCTTTTGGGAGATCAGTGGTGCAAAATTGATATATATATATATATATATATATATATATATATATATATATATATATATATATATATATATATATATATATATATATATATATATATATATATATATATATATATATATATATATATATATATATATATATATATATATATATATATATATATATATATACGTCTTTTTTTATAGTAAGTGTTTTTCAGGCCGGTCGTTACGATCTGAATGTGTTCTCGGCACTGAGAGGGTATCAGTCAAAAGGAGTTAGCGTAGACCTTGCATTGCGTGATATAGTCAGATTGTGCTCTCTACACCTATGGGAAATTCTGCTTACCTGCTCATATATCGCTTCCTTCTTATTTCCCCGTGTATTATATTCAGTGGCGTAGCCAGGATTTGCCCAAGGGGGGGGGGGTTCTTCAGGACAAAGATTGAGAACAGCCCACTGGGGGGTTTGGGGGGCGAAGTCCCCCAATAGCCCGCCGCAGGTGCAATTTTTTTAAGGACACGCCCCTTTTTTAGGGTAAAATAATGGAAAAATACTATTATATATTAGAGGGTAAAATATATGGCCTGATGCAATTTTTTAACATTTTTTCATATTTTGTTCACCCCATTTTTCAATTTCTTTTGAATACGTGCGTATAATAAATAAAGCTTTGAGTAAATCATTTTAATTAAATCAAGTAATTTTTAAAATTGATTTAACAATCCAAGTTCACATCATTAAGATATTGTAAAAAATAAATAAATAAAAAGGGGAATTGCTTCTCTTATTTTTGTTAAATTTTGTCTGCACCGGGCGCGTGGTGCAACCAATTAAATGAGGCCTTAAAGGTACCTTAAGGTACGTGCAGCACACGTGAGAGCGTTTTATTTATACAATAGTAGTTATATGCACATGCAGTTTGTAAGGGAAATAAAAAATTTACTTATGAATCGCACTTTTTCCTGTTAAAATGTTAAAATTAGAAACTAACTTATAATTTGGTTATTTTAAAGAAAAGACTACTAAACTTGATACCCCTAAATTTCAATTTTTTATTTAACTTTTTTTTTTCAAATTAATTTCTATAATTTTTCCTTTTTTCTTATATCCATGCCGTCACTACTCGATCTTCATGGGGGGGGGGGGGGTTAACCCCCCCCCCCCCCCCCTGGCTACGCCACTGCGTGTATTATATAGTCAGGGGCTTACAATTCCTTGCCTGATGACTCTGCAAGGCCGCAAGGCCGGTATATATCATTTGCCTGATGTGTGATATGCTTTTGCATATACGCGTATATCAATTAGGTGTTTGTTGTTTTATTAATTGTTTAACTTTTCATTTTATTATTTTGACGATGTAGTTACAATATTATTGTCTGAATGATATTATTTTCTTTGGGTGAATTTACGCATTTTGTGTATGGATTCGACTTTCGTCTTTTGCATTAATTGGTTTTGATACGTACGTTTTATTTATTAATATTTTTCCCTCCAAACTATGTATTTTTATAAACAATAAACAATTATTATATATTATTATATGGGGTACGTAAATAAAAAAAAATCGCTTTCCAACCCATGCATATATATATATATATATATATATATATATATATATATATTATATCAATGTTTTGTTAGAAACATTGCGCGCAGAAGACTCTGATATATATATATATATATATATATATATATATATATATATATATATATATATATATATATATATATATATATATATAATAGTGCAGTGATCGATGCTTAATTGTATGAGGTTCGAATCTCACAGACTTTGGACATCACTTTGGTCCATTGAAAGAAATAGAGGTGCCCGCCCTGGCTGAGGTTTTCCACGGTTCCCCATGCAGTATCACCTCAAAGTGTATTCTCACAAAATTATATAAATATATAGAAATCGAAATAATTGAAATCTTAAAATTTAAATGTAAAAAATAAATTATAATATTAAAAATTAAAATGTAATAATATAACATGTATTAATTAATATATTAGTGCAAGACGCAAGATAAAACATATATAAGCAAATTTAGTTTAACAAATATTAGTATTTATTAGTTTATAGTTAAAACATTATTTATTTATTTAATATGTTAAATATGGAGTAAAAACGGTGGTATTTTGTTGTCTCTAACATTTCAAACGTTTGCGCTAAGAAATCCGCGCATGCGCATCGATGCAATTGGTCTGGAAACCGTCGCTCCCTAGACCCAAGTATGTCTACTACCCTTCCCTAAAAATCACCTTCCGCCATATTGAATTTGCTTCCCAATACTTTTCGTCCCCTACTTCGCTCCCTTTTTCGTCCCCTACCGACGCCATTTTTGTAGGGCGCATACGATGGACCCTAAATTGACGAGCAAGATGGCGTCGTTCCCTACCCTGGGAATCTTTAAAGAGGAGTCAGTGAGTTGAGTGCGCAGTGCATGACGGGAATGACGTCACGCACTATATGTGTGCATACGAAAAAGTTACGTCGGCTCCTCAAAAGCTGCGCAGTAGAAATTTATGCAAAATGCGCAATACGAGCATCTGCTGAAGTTATATAGTGTTGTTGATCCCGTTGATCCAGTCAGCTGTTAACCCGTAGACCGCAACATTTGAAATGGAAATTTACCTCGGATTTTGGTATTGTATCAGAATTTTCTCAAAATTTTTATGAAGGGCTAATAAAGGTTCCCTTGTCCAAAAATTAGAGTAGTGGTCATGATTTGACCACCTAAAATGAGTGGTCAGACCACTAGATTTAGTGGTAGGACCACTAAATTTAGTGGTAGGACCACTAAATCTAGTGGTAGAGCCTAGTGTTAGTGGTCAGACCATGTGGTAGCCTTAGTGGTAGGACCACTAGACTAAGTGGTAGGACCTAAGTGGTAGTGGTCAGATCTAGTGGTAGTGGTCACACCAAGTGGTAGCTTTAGTGGTAGGACCACTAGACTAAGTGGTAGGACCTAAGTGGTAGTGGTCAGATCTAGTGGTAGTGGTCAGATTAAGTGGTAGGACCTAAGTGGTAGTGGTCACATCAAGTGGTAGCCTTAGTGGTAGGACCACTAGACTATGTGGTAGGACCTAAGTGGTAGTGGTCAGATCTAGTGGTAGTGGTCAGACTAAGTGGTAGGACCTAAGTGGTAGTGGTCAGATCTAGTGGTAGTGGTCACATCAAGTGGTAGCCTTAGTGGTAGGACCACTAGACTAAGTGGTAGTGGTCAGATCTAGTGGTAGTGGTCAGACTAAGTGGTAGGACCTAAGTGGTAGTGGTCAGATCTAGTAGTAGTGGTCACATCAAGTGGTAGCCTTAGTGGTAGGACCACTAGACTAAGTGGTAGGACCCAAGTGGTAGTGGTCAGATCTAGTAGTAGTGGTCACATCAAGTGGTAGCCTTAGTGGTAGGACCACTAGACTAAGTGGTAGGACCTAAGTGGTAGTGGTAAGACCAAGTGGTAGTGGTCAGAGTGTTAGCCTAAGTGATAAGAGGTGTGTAATATTTTTATTACTTATTAATTGTTGGGGTACGGAGTTTCATGGCTTGCAAATATACATACTGCACTGACCGTCCTGATCAACTGAAGATTTCCACGGTTCCCTCAGTCTTGATCACCTCTCTAACGCGTAACAGGCGCATCAGATCCAGAAAAAAATTTGGGGCAGGAGGGGGGGAGGCGGGGGCAGGGCGGGGGCGGCTGCAAAATTTGGAAGAGGGGCTTATGCATGGGCAGGGCTACCGCAAATGTTAAAAAAATTTAAATGGGGGAAACGCCTATATTGCCCATGTTATATAATATATCCAAAATTTTGAGGGGAGGGGCACCCCGCCCCCCTGGATTCGCGCCTGCCATGGCCGCACCATATAAATATATCCGTTGTCAAAAAAAAAAAAAAAAAATTGACCACTTAATTATCTAGTGGTCAGATTTTTTACCACTGAGCTCAGTGGTCACTCTAGAGCGCATGCGCAACGTCACGTGATAAAGAAACATCATGGCGTCGCACACGAGGTCGAGCAAAGTGCGAGCTCTGAAAAACGTATTATCAAGCTGTTTTATGTCAGATAAGTACCTTTTTAGTACATAAAACGTGTTATGAAATGTTCTTTTGTTAAGTTCTCGTTACTTTGTGTTGAATAATTTGTTCCAGGTATAAGCCTTAAACAGTCAATGATTGTCGGCTTCCTTTGGGACATGACAAAAATATCGCCGGAACATCTAGCTGGTTGGTAATTATTCTTCAAAAACTTGCATGCTTTATAATTATTATTATATTTCTTTTGTATTGTAATTTTATTAATGTTATATAATAATAAACATGAACAATTCTCTCTCAGTGCATGCCTTTTTGTCGTTTTCTTGTACACACGCATGTATAATATGTATCATTTTTACTTTGAATTAAGTGAAATAATTTACTTATTCAAGGTAGAAATGTGAAATAATAATTTTATTACATGTTGTAGCTATTTTTTCCACTGTCTGAGGCTGAAGAAAGTGTGCTAACTGCTTCGTGATATACGGCGTGTGATCACCAATCTACTAACGATTTTTTGACCACTAGACCACGGCGCTACCACTAGAGCGTGACCACTAGAATTGACCACTAGAGTGACCACTAGGGTGACCACTAGGGTGACCACTAGGGTGACCACTAGGGTGACCACTAGGGTGACCACTAGGGTGACCACTAGGGTGACCACTAGGGTAACCACTAGAATTGACCACTTAATCCCTGACCATGACCACTGGCCAATCTACCACTAAGCAGTGGTCAAACGCTTGACCACTGCGGATTTTTTGGACAAGGGTTATGACACTTTCTGATTCACCATAATATGTTCTATCTTAGAATATTTTTTAAACACATTTTATGGGAGATTGCGAAAGAAATTAAAGTTCGAATAAAAAAGAAGCCACGTTTTTCGAGCGTTAGCATGGAGTAGATGGACGAAGTCATCGACTTTTAGACCCAAATGCTCAGAATTTTTACGAAGGACGGTCTCAACTGATTTCAGATGCTTATTTATGGTGCTCCAAAGTAACTTTTTACATGCAAGAGAATGAGCTTTACCATCGGTCAATTTTTCGCTCACTCTACTTTAAATCTAAATAATTTAATTACTTAAATATAATAAAATTAATTTAAAATTTGTTGATTAATTAATTATTAGAAAAAATATATTGACAATAAATACTTATAATTAAATTATTAATTTAATAAATATAATTTAATATTGACATTAAATATTAGATTAATTTTAATTAACTAATTAATTAATTGATTATAATAAACAATTATAATTAATTAATTTTAATTAACAATTAAAATTAATGGAGTATAATATATTTTTTTTTTATTTTCAGTATATTTATGTCCTATTATATTAATATATAAAAAATAAACACATTAAAGTTAAGTTGTTTAAGAAACGCTATAGCTACAAATAAAAGTGCACTGAATTTCAATTCTAAGTACTGCTAGGGCATCTCCTTGTCAAGCAGACTTTGACAATATAACTTTCAACTCTCTCCTTTAAACTTAAACTGAGATAATGGGATGGCAATTTTGGTTACGATAGAAAAACCCCATTTTTGGAATTTTAAAAAGTCGATGTTACAAATCGAAATCAAAGTGTTAGGAATGGAATCGATTCGTTTTGCCATGACAAATAAAAAAAAAAATATAACATTACTACCCTTTTAACTACAGGAAAGTTTTAAGGAACGAAACTTTGAAAATACCAATACCCCCCCACATGTTCACGGATGGTCACTTTTCCACTTTTTTTAATGTGGCGAAAGTGACTTTTTGAACTTCAAGAAGTTAATTCTTATTGAAACAAGACCTTTCTACCCATTTTCACCAAATTAATCGCAGCAGGATCCAAGGAATACGTAATAATCTGATATATAGCTACAAATAAAAGTGCACTGAATTTCAATTTTTAGTACTGCTAGGGCATCTCCTTGTCAAGCAGACTTTGACAATATAACTTTCAACTCTCTCCCTTAAACTTAAACTGAGATAATGGGATGGCAATTTTGGTTACGTTAGAAAAACCCCATTTTTGGAATTTTAAAAAGTCGATGTTATAAATTGAAATCAAAGTGTTAGGAATGGAATCGATTCGTTTTGCCATGACAAATTCAAAAAAAAAATTAACATTACTCTCCTTGAAACTACAAGAAAGTTTTAAAGAACGAAACTTTGAAAATACCAATACCCCCCCACATGTTCACGGATGGTCACTTTTCCACTTTTTTTAGTGTGGCGAAAGTGACTTTTTGAACTTCAAGAAGTTAATCCTTATTGAAACAAGACCTTTATACCCATTTTCACCAAATTAATCTTAGCAGGATCGAAGGAATACGTAATAATCTGATATATAGCTACAAATAAAAGTGCACTGAATTTCAATTTTTAGTACTGCTAGGGCATCTCCTTGTCAAGCAGACTTTGACAATATATAACGGTGCATATTATATCTAAAAACAATTAAACCAACTTACTGGACGGCACGGCAAAGCGTACTGTATTTGAAAAAAAGCGCGCACAAACAACAATACAAAAGCGCAACCAAAATAAAAATATACATATGGCCGTGTTCCCCTCAGGCAACAACGGAAAAGTTTTGAAGCAAAAAGCTAATAGTAAGTACTTGTCATATTTTTTACTTACAAACCTTATCATTAATTATTAAATATTAATTAAGCTACCCAAATAACCTGTCACAACATCTTTTAAAGCTATATTCTCATCATAATTTGCCTTAAACATAATCTAAATAGATTCCTTTTGTCTACCTTTGTAAACCCCGTCCAGTAACAAATGTAATATAAGTTTTATATCCAATTTAATGCTGTAAAGTGCCAATTTAGCTAGTTTAAATACTGCTAGGATATTGCAGAAAATAATTATTATGTTTTTAAAAGGGTCTACGATACTCGTAAAACGCAAAGTCTGTTATAATCTACGGGTCTCATGTGCCGGCCATGCTGGCATAATAAATATAGTCTATCATGCAAATCAATGCTTAATCATGATTTGTTTCTGTTCATACTAATCATACAGTAATACAATAATGTACTAATTATAATTGGCTATTCTTGACATAATTACAGAGGTAAATATTATGTAAATTTAATACCATAATCTTGGTAAATTTAATTTAAGATTGGCAGCACTGCCACAAAAATCCTAAAAATATGGTCACGTGACGTATTTCCCCCCTCATATTACGTCATAAATATGCAGGTGGGGGTCACCAAACAATGGGCTAGCCAGCAAACGGTAAGTTAGTTGATTGGGAGCGGCGGTCGCGGCGAGAGCGTCCGCTGATTCGCCCTCTTTAATCGTGTCCCCTTGTGCGAAAGTTTTGCTGGCTAGTGAAGAGAATTTTGGTGGCCTAGTAAACTTTTAACTAGTGATGTTGGTGCAACTTGGGCTGTCTACAGGTAAATCGCCATCATTAGGCTCAGCTGTTTATTTGTTTACATTTGTGTATGATCTCCGTGCTACAGTATTATTATTTTTTTTCCCTTGCATCAAAGTATGCATACTGCCTTATAGACAAAAGTGTATCGTCCTCAATATTAAATAAACACAATGAATATTTTTTATGACAATTAGATCTTTTATTAAAATAAAACAACTCCAACTACCTGCAATTTTACACAGATTTCTTTAAATAATAAAGAGAATTTTGGTAGTGAACTTATCTATAGATAAGTTAGTGGAAGACTAAGTTGTTTGTTACACCTTGACTAGCGTGCCTCACCCTTAGACAACAGAAAGGCCACTCTCACTGTGAACTTGAGGTAAGCTAAGTGAAGGGACCGTAACAAACTGTGAGGGCCTGTCCGGGATAATTGGGTGTCCTCCAAGTGCATGCACTTTTGGCACGCCCACCCGCGCCAGCGTCGTCTATAATTATACGTAATATAATTATACGACGTAAAATCCGAAACTCTCATAATCTCTTAACAAAATTAAATTTGATCATACACAAACATAAGTAAACAATTTCTTTGGTTAATTTTCTTTCGATATAAGGGCACAAATTGTCGGGAGATATTATACCGGCATATATTTTTGTCACTTATTATTGACCTAGAGTCGACGAAAGATAATTAGCAAGTCATACAGCTATGGCAGCAAGGAGTGGGGCCTCCGACCCTTCGTCAGAGGACGAGGCCTCCAGGGAGCAAAGCCGCGAGGGCCGAGCTCCAAGAAGTTTCGCCGAGCAATCCTCTCAGGCGCCGCTCAGGGCGTATCACGGCTCCGGGAGCCACGGCGCGAGTTCACGTGGGGGTGAGCCGCGCGAGGGGAGTCAGTCAGTCTCGGTGGAGCGCGGGCATTCTTCGCAACCACAGACAGATGGGGGCGAGACCATGTTCCGTTTGTTACCCCAAGGGGTGGCAGTCAGCGATTACTTAACCAGACCAGGTGTAATTGCTGAGCTCTATGGCAATCCAGCAGCAGGAGGGCCTGTTGAGCGACACCAAGCTGCAGTAGTACATCGTCCGAACAACACGCAGGACAACAATATACACTTCGGGCAACCAGAAATGCCCGCGGAAAATCGTCACAACGAGACAGATCGCCTGGCAGCCGCTTCTGCTCTCCTTACTCTACAAGACGAAGCAGCTGCACTACCCACAATGTCAAATGCATCTGATATGAAACGCCTGAGAGATGCAATTAATGGCATGGAAAATAGAATTAATTCTCGACGTGAATTTAATGAAAATGAAACTGCAACAGAAGAAATAGACTATAATTTAAATTATAGACCATACAATCCTATTGGCGCTCGCCCTGCTTTGACTCGGGGTCCGGAGCAAGGGCGGCCCAACATGGTACAAAACACCCTCAACCTACCCCCATTGGCTTCAAACCAAACCGCAGGGAGGCAGTCAACACCGGTGAGTAATTTACAACACCAATTACATACAGCAACAATGTTCACACCAACGTATTTAGGACAAAATAACCTAAATAATAATCAACTTAATCCTGAAATCATGGACAACAGTAACTCATTCTCAAACAACGAGACTAACCCTCAACACCTTGATACCCAACCTAATTTCCAGCAAACCATTCCACCCCCACCACCCCTGCGACGTTACCATCACCGTATGCAGCCATCCGTGCCAACTAGCACGCGTGAGAGCCAAATGCCACCCCCAGTACCAGTTCGACCTAATACAGGTGCGATAAGGAAGCAGTATAACATACCTGCACCCTCACGAGCTCCAACTGGGGGGTCGCAACAACCGGAGGTGGACAATAGGAATGTGGGGGTGACGTCAACACAGCAGCAAGTAGTTTATAATAATGAACCGAATCATCAAGGTGCAGATGGTGAACAAGTACTACAGCCACGCCCACATTTGGTTCAACATTACAATCAGGTTGTCAACCCCGGGATGGTACAACAATACCAACCCCCTTATCAACAATATCAACCCACTTATCAACAATATCAACCTATCTATCAACAACCTCATCCTCAGCTATTAGATTTTATTCAACAAAATCCGCAACAAATTGTGAGTCACGTGCCAGCCCAAGGAGGCGCGGCTAACCACAATACAATGTACCAGGGCGAATATTATCATCCTATGCCTCAACCCTTACCTTCCAACCCTCATCCACAAATTCCGTTTCCACAAATTACCCACCCAGAACCAAACAATCCTAATATTTTACGACCTCAAAGAACCCCTGTTGCTGCCAGTATTCACCAACAAGATAATCAGTTTATTCCACAAGCTCCAGGCAGAGCAGCAGACCCTCAGGCCCTGGGTCCGGTCCCACCAGTCCCCATAGCTGGGCCTGCCCGTCCTGACATCCCTGTCTTTGCGCAGCCGCGAGCACCTCAACCTAACTATAATCAATTAGGGTACATGGCAGGCCAGCCAGTCGCTCCTGTCATGCCCCCAGCATTCTACCAATACACTGACCAACCTCAACATGGGGTAGCATATCAACCTAACTTCCCAGCATTTGTACAACCACAAATGCATATGAACCAAATCTTGTATCCAAATATGGTACCAGGTCCCCGCCCATGGCAACCGGGGCAACAAATACCATCACTTCGTCTACCCTTGCCCACCTTCAGTGGCAGAAGGGATAAACTCACCCCCTCGGATTTCATAATTGCATTCGAAAGATATGCACGCTCATTCTCACTCACCCCTCAAGCTATGATGAGTCACGCCATGTCCTCTGCTCTAGTGGGAGAAGCTCATCTGTGGTGGGAGTTTGAGTGCGAGCAGCATGGAGTTTTCGACAATTGGGATTGTTTCGTGGGCGCCCTCATGCGTGAGTTTGGTGCCCCGAACTACCCCGAGCTTCTGTGGAAAGAGCTCGAGGCTCGAACCCAACATCCCGACGAAGCCCTTACCTCATACATCGCAGTCATTGCTGGTTTCTATCGCCGGCTAAATGTTCAAGTATCCGATGCAGATAAAGTGCAGCGAGTACTTAACCAAATGTACCCTAAGTATCGCGATTACGTCATCGAGGGCGGTAGAACATTCAATAATTTGTATGAACTAGCGAGGGAAGCATATAATATACAATACAGAATCATGCAGGAAAGAAAGTACAAGTTGCCACCTGACGCTAAATATTGCATTGAGCCGTCATTAGCGTACAGTGGTCACAATACTAGAACTGACACACCGAGAACCCCAACCCCCCCCTCCATCAAGGTATGATACACACAGGGTGACATCACAAGCTACCCTAGGTGTGCAAGACCCACATGCCGCGAGAAGGCAGCTGGGGGGTCGCGACCAAGTTCAGCATGCACGACCCACAACACCACCTAGCGCTGCCACTACCAACCCTCATCACAGCCCCCAACAGCGACCCGCCAGCAACAACTCAAGTGAGAGGCACGTGTCCTTTGCTGGGGACGATACGAGGCGACAAAATAACAATTCAGCGACTGTTGTTTGCTTCACGTGTGGGGGCAATCACTATGCTCGTTCGTGCCCTCAGAGAACACCTCGAGATCCCACGGCTCGCAGTCGGTCACCGTCCCCTAACTGCTCTACCGCTCCAAAAAACGTGGAGAGCCCCTCTCGCATTTAACTCTGCAATGCGAGAGGGAAGCGCGTAGTGAGTCACGTAGGCGTAGGAGAAGGAAAAGAATGCTAAAATTCTTAAAAAAACAAAGGAAGAAAGAAAGACGCTTAGCCAAACTAGCATTGTCTAATACCAATGCAGCCTTCATTCCTGGTACCACCACCACCCCATCCTCTGGAACTACAATCCTTGCACCCTCTCCTAAACACCGATCTCCACTCAATATATCGAACATGGACGAACCCCTTCTCCGCGTTAAAATCCTCGGTGTAGAGTGTCTAGCCATGCTAGATACAGGGTCAAATGTCAGTATTCTGGGACCATCCTTATGTAAGCGTGCTAGGGATCTGGGCATACAAATTAAGGACAGTATCAGCACCCTGGGATTCGTCGGAGGAGCAACCCCACTAGACGGAACAACGAAGATCAAAATCGCATTCCCTGGTGGCAAATTCAGACATAAGTTCTACATGCAGAGTTCCAGTTCGAAAGAAATTATACTTGGCCGCGATTTTATCAAGCGCTGGAGAGTGAAGTTAGCAGAGACAGCAGCCACCCCGGCTGAAAACCTCCAACTCATGACGAACAGACCACCCGTCATGGAATCACCTGCCCCAGCTCCCGCCGAGACCCATCACCCACAAGCCCAAGCAGAATCGAGTAGATTTCGCTCAAGAAGTGAGTACGGCCCATCTCGAGATCGTCGAAAACCAAGATCGAAGACTCTGAAAAGGAGGCACCGGCGCAATAGAACCGCAAAACAACAAGAAGCAGCGTTACTGGAAATGCAAAAACATCTCTCAGAAGCTCAGGAGCATATCACCCTCTTTGAGAGGAAAGGGTACCACCTCCTACCTGAGACCACTCGCCACATCCATTCGGATAAACCCCCGCCTGCCCTCTGTTACGCTCTTCACAACTCTCTAAATGAAACTACCAATCAAACTCCTGCCCTCCGTACCTTTGAACTGGAATTACAATCTCCGTCGAAGGCAGCGCCTGAACAACCGCCAGATCCACCCCCGCCACAAGTCAGTGCGGAGGAAGAAGCTGATAAATTTGCTGCCTCGTTGGCTAATAAGATACAAAACATTATTGCCACCGCTCAAGCACGTTGCCGTGCGACTCGAGAATGCCAAGCAAGGGTATACAGAGAGGATAAACGTCCCTCCCCTTTCCAGGTCAGTGACATGGCATGGAGACGCACCAATGTACCTAGCAACGCAAACCAGGGAACTGCCAAACCAAGGCCCGCTTGTGTGTACCCAATCTCAACGCAGCAACAACAACAGAGTGATTTTGTTGAAGAACCCCTCAGAAATCGAGTGAAGTGGGGCCAGACATTGTCCCAGTGCCCCCCACTCAGAGATTCCTTTACCCCTAAGCATAATATTGTTGGGCGAGCGTGTGGAAGCCAGACGTGGTCCCAGAGCCCCCCGCTCGATCCCACATTCTCTCTTATCCCATCGAGGAGGGAGAGCTCAAGGAGTATAAAATTCATGACAAGGCATGGAAACCATGCCTACTCAACCCCCTACTCTTCAGACCCCAGAAAAAGTCCCCGAAGAGCGTAAATACAAGCTGTTCACGTATTTATATGTTATAATTTTACCTACTTCTACTGTGCTAAATTTTTTGCAACCAACTTTAATTATGTTTCAATTTTCTTTTATCTTTCATAATATGCAAGTTAATAATTTATTAATTTTCTTATGTTTAATCTGGGAATAGAAGCTAAACCCATTTTGCTAAACCTTTTGTTTTAAAATCACAAGTGTAAACCTTGCAATTATTAAAAGGGGGGTTAATATAACGGTGCATATTATATCTAAAAACAATTAAACCAACTTACTGGACGGCACGGCAAAGCGTACTGTATTTGAAAAAAAGCGCGCACAAACAACAATACAAAAGCGCAACCAAAATAAAAATAAACATATGGCCGTGTTCCCCTCAGGCAACAACGGAAAAGTTTTGAAGCAAAAAGCTAATAGTAAGTACTTGTCATATTTTTTACTTACAAACCTTATCATTAATTATTAAATATTAATTAAGCTACCCAAATAACCTGTCACAACATCTTTTAAAGCTATATTCTCATCATAATTTGCCTTAAACATAATCTAAATAGATTCCTTTTGTCTACCTTTGTAAACCCCGTCCAGTAACAAATGTAATATAAGTTTTATATCCAATTTAATGCTGTAAAGTGCCAATTTAGCTAGTTTAAATACTGCTAGGATATTGCAGAAAATAATTATTATGTTTTTAAAAGGGTCTACGATACTCGTAAAACGCAAAGTCTGTTATAATCTACGGGTCTCATGTGCCGGCCATGCTGGCATAATAAATATAGTCTATCATGCAAATCAATGCTTAATCATGATTTGTTTCTGTTCATACTAATCATACAGTAATACAATAATGTACTAATTATAATTGGCTATTCTTGACATAATTACAGAGGTAAATACTATGTAAATTTAATACCATAATCTTGGTAAATTTAATTTAAGATTGGCAGCACTGCCACAAAAATCCTAAAAATATGGTCACGTGACGTATTTCCCCCCTCATATTACGTCATAAATATGCAGGTGGGGGTCACCAAACAATGGGCTAGCCAGCAAACGGTAAGTCAGTTGATTGGGAGCGGCGGTCGCGGCGAGAGCGTCCGCTGATTCGCCCTCTTTAATCGTGTCCCCTTGTGCGAAAGTTTTGCTGGCTAGTGAAGAGAATTTTGGTGGCCTAGTAAACTTTTAACTAGTGATGTTGGTGCAACATGGGCTGTCTACAGGTAAATCGCCATCATTAGGCTCAGCTGTTTATTTGTTTACATTTGTGTATGATCTCCGTGCTACAGTATTATTATTTTTTTTCCCCTTGCATCAAAGTATGCATACTGCCTTATAAACAAAAGTGTATCGTCCTCAACATTAAATAAATACAATCAATATTTTTTATGACAATTAGATCTTTTATTAAAATAAAACAACTCCAACTACCTGCAATTTTACACAGATTTCTTTAAATAATAAAGAGAATTTTGGTAGTGAACTTATCTATAGATAAGTTAGTAGAAGACTAAGTTGTTTGTTACACCTTGACTAGCGTGCCTCATCCTTAGACAACAGAAAGGCCACTCTCACTGTGAACTTGAGGTAAGCTAAGTGAAGGGACCGTAACAAATATAACTTTCAACTCTCTCCCTTAAACTTAAACTGAGATAATGGGATGGCAATTTTGGTTACGTTAGAAAAACCCCATTTTTGGAATTTTAAAAAGTCGATGTTTTGAATCGAAATCAAAGTGTTAGGAATGGAATTGCTTCGTTTTGCCATGACAAATTAAAAAAAAAACAATTAACATTACTCTCCTTGAAACTACAAGAAAGTTTTAAAGAACGAAACTTTGAAAATACCAATACCCCCCCACATGTTCACGGATGGTCACTTTTCCACTTTTTTTAATGTGGCGAAAGTGACTTTTTGAACTTCAAGAAGTTAATCCTTATTGAAACAAGACCTTTCAACCCATTTTCACCAAATTAATCGCAGCAGGATCCAAGGAATACGTAATAATCTGATATATAGCTACAAATAAAAGTGCACTGAATTTCAATTTTTAGTACTGCTAGGGCATCTCCTTGTCAAGCAGACTTTGACAATATAACTTTCAACTCTCTCCCTTAAACTTAAACTGAGATAATGGGATGGCAATTTTGGTTACGTTAGAAAAACCCCATTTTTGGAATTTTAAAAAGTCGATGTTATAAATTGAAATCAAAGTGTTAGGAATGGAATCGATTCGTTTTGCCATGACAAATTCAAAAAAAAATATAACATTACTCCGCTTTTAACTACAAGAAAGTTTTAAGGAACGAAACTTTGAAAATACCAATACCCCCCCACATGTTCACGAAGGGTCACTTTTCCACTTTTTTTAATGTGGCGAAAGTGACTTTTTGCGTGTCAAGAAGTTGCTCCTTATCGAAACAAGAAATTTCTACCCATTTTCACCAAATTAATCGTAGCAGGATCCAAGGAATACGTAATAATCTGATATATAGCTACAAATAAAAGTGCACAGAATTTCAATTTTTAGTAGGGCTAGGGCATCTCCTTGTCAAGCAGACTTTGACAATATAACTTTCAACTCTCTCCCTTAAACCTAAACTGAGATAATGGGATAGCAATTTTGGTTACGTTAGAAAAACCCCTTTTTTTGAATTTTAAAAAGTCGATGTTATATAACGAAAACAACGTGTTAGGAATGGAATCGATTCGTTTTGCCATGACAAATTCAAAAAAAATATAACATTACTCTCCTTGCAACTACAAGAAAGTTTTCAGGAACGAAACTTTGAAAATACCAATACCCCCCCACATGTTCACGAAGGGTCACTTTTCCACTTTTTTTAAGGTGGCGAAAGTGACTTTTTGCGCGTTAAAAAGTTGCTCCTTATCGAAACAAGACCTTTCAACCCATTTTCACCAAATTAATTGGAGCAGAATCCAAGGAATACGTAATATTCTGAAATATAGATTAAAATAAAAGTGCACCGAATTTAAATTTTTAGGGGGACTAGAGCATCTCCTCGTCAAGCAGACTTTGACAATATAACTTTCAACTTTCTCTCTTAAACCTAAACTGAGATAATGGGATGGCAATTTTGGTTACGTTAGAAAAACCCCTTTTTTTGAATTTTAAAAAGTCGATGTTATATATCGAAAACAAAGTGTTAGGAATGGAATCGATTCGTTTTGCCATGACAAATTCAAAAAAAATATAACATTACTCTCCTTGCAACTACAAGAAAGTTTTCAGGAACGAAACTTTGAAAATACCAATACCCCCCCACATGTTCACGAAGGGTCAATTTTCTACTTTTTTTAAGGTGGCGAAAGTGACTTTTTGCGCGTTAAAAAGTGGCTCCTTATCGAAACAAGACCTTTCAACCCATTTTCACCAAATTAATCGCAGCAGGATCCAAGGAATACGTAATAATCTGATATATAGCTACAAATGAAAGTGCACCGAATTTCAATTTTTAGTAGGGCTAGGGCATCTCCTTGTCAAGCAGACTTTGACAATATAACTTTCAACTCTCTCCCTTAAACTTAAACTGAGATAATGGGATGGCAATTTTGGTTACGTTAGAAAAACCCCTTTTTTGGAATTTTAAAAAGTCGATGTTATATATCGAAAACAAAGTGTTAGGAATGGAATCGATTTGTTTTGCCATGATAAATTAAAAAAAAAAATATAACATTACTCTCCTTGCAACTACAAGAAAGTTTTCAGGAACGAAACTTTGAAAATACCAATACCCCCCCACATGTTCACGAAGGGTCACTTTTCCACTTTTTTTAAGGTGGCGAAAGTGACTTTTTGCGCGTTAAAAAGTTGCTCCTTATCGAAACAAGACCTTTCAACCCATTTTCACCAAATTAATCGCAGCAGGATCCAAGGAATACGTAATATTCTGATATATAGCTACAAATAAAAGTGCACCGAATTTCAATTTTTAGTAGGGCTAGGGCATCTCCTTGTCAAGCAGACTTTGACAATATAACTTTCAACTCTCTCCCTTTAACTTAAACTGAGATAATGGGATGGATATTTTGGTTACGTTAGAAAAACCCCATTTTTGGAATTTTAAAAAGTCGATGTTATAAATCGAAATCAAAGTGTTTGGAATGGAATCTATTCGTTTTGCCATGACAAATTAAAAAAAAATATAACATTACTCTCCTTTTAACTACAAGAAAGTTTTAAGGAACGAAACTTTGAAAATACCAATACCCCCCCACATGTTCACGGAGGGTCACTTTTCCACTTTTTTTAAGGTGGCGAAAGTGACTTTTTGCGCGTCAAGAAGTTGCTTCTTATTGAAACAAGATCTTTCTACCCATTTTCACCAAATTAATCGCAGCAGGATCCAAGGAATACGTAATAATCTGATAAATAGCTACAAATAAAAGTGCACCGAATTTCAATTTTTAGTAGGGCTAGGGCATCTCCTTGTCAAGCAGACTTTGACAATATAACTTTCAACTCTCTCCCATAAACCTATACTGAGATAATGGGATGGCAATTTTGGTTACGTTAGAAAAACCCCTTTTTTGGAATTTTAAAAAGTCAATGTTATATATCGAAAACAAAGGGTTAGGAATGGAATCGATTCGTTTTGCCATGACAAATTAAAAAAAAAATATAACATTACTCTCCTTGCAACTACAAGAAAGTTTTCAGGAACGAAACTTTGAAAATACCAATACCCCCCCACATGTTCACGAAGGGTCAATTTTCTACTTTTTTTAAGGTGGCGAAAGTGACTTTTTGCGCGTTAAAAAGTGGCTCCTTATCGAAACAAGACCTTTCAACCCATTTTCACCAAATTAATCGCAGCAGGATCCAAGGAATACGTAATAATCTGATATATAGCTACAAATGAAAGTGCACCGAATTTCAATTTTTAGTAGGGCTAGGGCATCTCCTTGTCAAGCAGACTTTGACAATATAACTTTCAACTCTCTCCCTTAAACTTAAACTGAGATAATGGGATGGCAATTTTGGTTACGTTAGAAAAACCCCTTTTTTGGAATTTTAAAAAGTCGATGTTATATATCGAAAACAAAGTGTTAGGAATGGAATCGATTTGTTTTGCCATGATAAATTAAAAAAAAAAATATAACATTATTCTCCTTGCAACTACAAGAAAGTTTTCAGGAACGAAACTTTGAAAATACCAATACCCCCCCACATGTTCACGAAGGGTCACTTTTCCACTTTTTTTAAGGTGGCGAAAGTGACTTTTTGCGTGTCAAGAAGTTGCTCCTTATCGAAACAAGAAATTTCTACCCATTTTCACCAAATTAATCGTAGCAGGATCCAAGGAATACGTAATAATCTGATATATAGCTACAAATAAAAGTGCACAGAATTTCAATTTTTAGTAGGGCTAGGGCATCTCCTTGTCAAGCAGACTTTGACAATATAACTTTAAACTCTCTCCCTTAAACCTAAACTGAGATAATGGGATAGCAATTTTGGTTACGTTAGAAAAACCCCTTTTTTTGAATTTTAAAAAGTCGATGTTATATAACGAAAACAAAGTGTTAGGAATGGAATCGATTCGTTTTGCCATGACAAATTCAAAAAAAATATAACATTACTCTCCTTGCAACTACAAGAAAGTTTTCAGGAACGAAACTTTGAAAATACCAATACCCCCCCACATGTTCACGAAGGGTCACTTTTCCACTTTTTTTAAGGTGGCGAAAGTGACTTTTTGCGCGTTAAAAAGTTGCTCCTTATCGAAACAAGACCTTTCAACCCATTTTCACCAAATTAATTGGAGCAGAATCCAAGGAATACGTAATATTCTGAAATATAGATTAAAATAAAAGTGCACCGAATTTAAATTTTTAGGGGGACTAGAGCATCTCCTCGTCAAGCAGACTTTGACAATATAACTTTCAACTCTCTCTCTTAAACCTAAACTGAGATAATGGGATGGCAATTTTGGTTACGTTAGAAAAACCCCTTTTTTTGAATTTTAAAAAGTCGATGTTATATATCGAAAACAAAGTGTTAGGAATGGAATCGATTCGTTTTGCCATGACAAATTCAAAAAAAATATAACATTACTCTCCTTGCAACTACAAGAAAGTTTTCAGGAATGAAACTTTGAAAATACCAATACCCCCCCACATGTTCACGAAGGGTCAATTTTCTACTTTTTTTAAGGTGGCGAAAGTGACTTTTTGCGCGTTAAAAAGTTGCTCCTTATCGAAACAAGACCTTTCAACCCATTTTCACCAAATTAATCGCAGCAGGATCCAAGGAATACGTAATATTCTGATATATTGCTACAAATGAAAGTGCACCGAATTTCAATTTTTAGTAGGGCTAGGGCATCTCCTTGTCAAGCAGACTTTGACAATATAACTTTCAACTCTCTCCCTTAAACTTAAACTGAGATAATGGGATGGCAATTTTGGTTACGTTAGAAAAACCCCTTTTTTGGAATTTTAAAAAGTCGATGTTATATATCGAAAACAAAGTGTTAGGGATGGAATCGATTTGTTTTGCCATGATAAATTAAAAAAAAAATATAACATTACTCTCCTTGCAACTACAAGAAAGTTTTCAGGAACGAAACTTTGAAAATACCAATACCCCCCCACATGTTCACGAAGGGTCAATTTTCTACTTTTTTTAAGGTGGCGAAAGTGACTTTTTGCGCGTTAAAAAGTGGCTCCTTATCGAAACAAGACCTTTCAACCCATTTTCACCAAATTAATCGCAGCAGGATCCAAGGAATACGTAATAATCTGATATATAGCTACAAATGAAAGTGCACCGAATTTCAATTTTTAGTAGGGCTAGGGCATCTCCTTGTCAAGCAGACTTTGACAATATAACTTTCAACTCTCTCCCTTAAACTTAAACTGAGATAATGGGATGGCAATTTTGGTTACGTTAGAAAAACCCCTTTTTTGGAATTTTAAAAAGTCGATGTTATATATCGAAAACAAAGTGTTAGGAATGGAATCGATTTGTTTTGCCATGATAAATTAAAAAAAAAAATATAACATTATTCTCCTTGCAACTACAAGAAAGTTTTCAGGAACGAAACTTTGAAAATACCAATACCCCCCCACATGTTCACGAAGGGTCACTTTTCCACTTTTTTTAAGGTGGCGAAAGTGACTTTTTGCGTGTCAAGAAGTTGCTCCTTATCGAAACAAGAAATTTCTACCCATTTTCACCAAATTAATCGTAGCAGGATCCAAGGAATACGTAATAATCTGATATATAGCTACAAATAAAAGTGCACAGAATTTCAATTTTTAGTAGGGCTAGGGCATCTCCTTGTCAAGCAGACTTTGACAATATAACTTTAAACTCTCTCCCTTAAACCTAAACTGAGATAATGGGATAGCAATTTTGGTTACGTTAGAAAAACCCCTTTTTTTGAATTTTAAAAAGTCGATGTTATATAACGAAAACAAAGTGTTAGGAATGGAATCGATTCGTTTTGCCATGACAAATTCAAAAAAAATATAACATTACTCTCCTTGCAACTACAAGAAAGTTTTCAGGAACGAAACTTTGAAAATACCAATACCCCCCCACATGTTCACGAAGGGTCACTTTTCCACTTTTTTTAAGGTGGCGAAAGTGACTTTTTGCGCGTTAAAAAGTTGCTCCTTATCGAAACAAGACCTTTCAACCCATTTTCACCAAATTAATTGGAGCAGAATCCAAGGAATACGTAATATTCTGAAATATAGATTAAAATAAAAGTGCACCGAATTTAAATTTTTAGGGGGACTAGAGCATCTCCTCGTCAAGCAGACTTTGACAATATAACTTTCAACTCTCTCTCTTAAACCTAAACTGAGATAATGGGATGGCAATTTTGGTTACGTTAGAAAAACCCCTTTTTTTGAATTTTAAAAAGTCGATGTTATATATCGAAAACAAAGTGTTAGGAATGGAATCGATTCGTTTTGCCATGACAAATTCAAAAAAAATATAACATTACTCTCCTTGCAACTACAAGAAAGTTTTCAGGAATGAAACTTTGAAAATACCAATACCCCCCCACATGTTCACGAAGGGTCAATTTTCTACTTTTTTTAAGGTGGCGAAAGTGACTTTTTGCGCGTTAAAAAGTTGCTCCTTATCGAAACAAGACCTTTCAACCCATTTTCACCAAATTAATCGCAGCAGGATCCAAGGAATACGTAATATTCTGATATATTGCTACAAATGAAAGTGCACCGAATTTCAATTTTTAGTAGGGCTAGGGCATCTCCTTGTCAAGCAGACTTTGACAATATAACTTTCAACTCTCTCCCTTAAACTTAAACTGAGATAATGGGATGGCAATTTTGGTTACGTTAGAAAAACCCCTTTTTTGGAATTTTAAAAAGTCGATGTTATATATCGAAAACAAAGTGTTAGGGATGGAATCGATTTGTTTTGCCATGATAAATTAAAAAAAAAATATAACATTACTCTCCTTGCAACTACAAGAAAGTTTTCAGGAACGAAACTTTGAAAATACCAATACCCCCCCACATGTTCACGAAGGGTCAATTTTCTACTTTTTTTAAGGTGGCGAAAGTGACTTTTTGCGCGTTAAAAAGTGGCTCCTTATCGAAACAAGACCTTTCAACCCATTTTCACCAAATTAATCGCAGCAGGATCCAAGGAATACGTAATAATCTGATATATAGCTACAAATGAAAGTGCACCGAATTTCAATTTTTAGTAGGGCTAGGGCATCTCCTTGTCAAGCAGACTTTGACAATATAACTTTCAACTCTCTCCCTTAAACTTAAACTGAGATAATGGGATGGCAATTTTGGTTACGTTAGAAAAACCCCTTTTTTGGAATTTTAAAAAGTCGATGTTATATATCGAAAACAAAGTGTTAGGAATGGAATCGATTTGTTTTGCCATGATAAATTAAAAAAAAAAATATAACATTATTCTCCTTGCAACTACAAGAAAGTTTTCAGGAACGAAACTTTGAAAATACCAATACCCCCCCACATGTTCACGAAGGGTCACTTTTCCACTTTTTTTAAGGTGGCGAAAGTGACTTTTTGCGTGTCAAGAAGTTGCTCCTTATCGAAACAAGAAATTTCTACCCATTTTCACCAAATTAATCGTAGCAGGATCCAAGGAATACGTAATAATCTGATATATAGCTACAAATAAAAGTGCACAGAATTTCAATTTTTAGTAGGGCTAGGGCATCTCCTTGTCAAGCAGACTTTGACAATATAACTTTAAACTCTCTCCCTTAAACCTAAACTGAGATAATGGGATAGCAATTTTGGTTACGTTAGAAAAACCCCTTTTTTTGAATTTTAAAAAGTCGATGTTATATAACGAAAACAAAGTGTTAGGAATGGAATCGATTCGTTTTGCCATGACAAATTCAAAAAAAATATAACATTACTCTCCTTGCAACTACAAGAAAGTTTTCAGGAACGAAACTTTGAAAATACCAATACCCCCCCACATGTTCACGAAGCGTCACTTTTCCACTTTTCTTAAGGTGGCGAAAGTGACTTTTTGCTCGTTAAAAAGTTGCTCCTTATCGAAACAAGAACTTTCAACCCATTTTCACCAAATTAATCGCAGCAGGATCCAAGGAATACGTATATAATATTCTGATATATAGCTACAAATAAAAGTGCACCGAATTTCAATTTTTAGTAGGGCTGGGCATCTCCTTGTCAAGCAGACTTTGACAACATAACTTTTAACTCCCTCCCTTAAACCTAAACTGAGATAATGGGGTGGCAATTTTGGTTACGTTCGAAAAACCCCTTTTTTTGGAATTTTAAAAAGTCGATGTTATATATCGAAAACAAAGTGTTAGGAATGGAATCGATTCGTTTTGCCATGACAAATTCAAAAAAAAATTAAACATTACTCTCCTTGCAACTACAAGAAAGTTTTAAAGAACGAAACTTTGAAAATACCAATACCCCCCCACATGTTCACGGAGGGTCAATTTTCTACTTTTTTTAAGGTGGCGAAAGTGACTTTTTGCGCGTTAAAAAGTTGCTCCTTATCGAAACAAGACCTTTCAACCCATTTTCACCAAATTAATCGCAGCAGGATCCAAGGAATACGTAATATTCTGATATATAGCTACAAATGAAAGTGCACCGAATTTCAATTTTTAGTAGGGCTAGGGCATCTCCTTGTCAAGCAGACTTTGACAATATAACTTTCAACTCTCTCCCTTAAACTTAAACTGAGATAATGGGATGGCAATTTTGGTTACGTTAGAAAAACCCCTTTTTTGGAATTTTAAAAAGTCGATGTTATATATCGAAAACAAAGTGTTAGGGATGGAATCGATTTGTTTTGCCATGATAAATTAAAAAAAAAATATAACATTACTCTCCTTGCAACTACAAGAAAGTTTTCAGGAACGAAACTTTGAAAATACCAATACCCCCCCACATGTTCACGAAGGGTCACTTTTCCACTTTTTTTAAGGTGGCGAAAGTGACTTTTTGCGCGTTAAAAAGTTGCTCCTTATCGAAACAAGACCTTTCAACCCATTTTCACCAAATTAATCGCAGCAGGATCGAAGGAATACGTAATATTCTGATATATAGCTACAAATAAAAGTGCACCGAATTTCAATTTTTAGTAGGGCTAGGGCATCTCCTTGTCAAGCAGACTTTGACAATATAACTTTCAACTCTCTCCCTTTAACTTAAACTGAGATAATGTGATGGATATTTTGGTTACGTTAGAAAAACCCCATTTTTGGAATTTTAAAAAGTCGATGTTATAAATCGAAATCAAAGTGTTTGGAATGGAATCGATTCGTTTTGCCATGACAAATTAAAAAAAAATATAACATTACTCTCCTTTTAACTACAAGAAAGTTTTAAGGAACGAAACTTTGAAAATACCAATACCCCCCCACATGTTCACGAAGGGTCACTTTTCCACTTTTTTTAAGGTGGCGAAAGTGACTTTTTGCGCGTTAAAAAGTTGCTCCTTATCGAAACAAGACCTTTCAACCTATTTTCACCAAATTAATTGGAGCAGAATCCAAGGAATACGTAATATTCTGAAATATAGATTAAAATAAAAGTGCACCGAATTTAAATTTTTAGGGGGACTAGAGCATCTCCTCGTCAAGCAGACTTTGACAATATAACTTTCAACTCTCTCTCTTAAACCTAAACTGAGATAATGGGATGGCAATTTTGGTTACGTTAGAAAAACCCCTTTTTTTGAATTTTAAAAAGTCGATGTTATATATCGAAAACAAAGTGTTAGGAATGGAATCGATTCGTTTTGCCATGACAAATTCAAAAAAAATATAACATTACTCTCCTTGCAACTACAAGAAAGTTTTCAGGAATGAAACTTTGAAAATACCAATACCCCCCCACATGTTCACGAAGGGTCAATTTTCTACTTTTTTTAAGGTGGCGAAAGTGACTTTTTGCGCGTTAAAAAGTTGCTCCTTATCGAAACAAGACCTTTCAACCCATTTTCACCAAATTAATCGCAGCAGGATCCAAGGAATACGTAATATTCTGATATATAGCTACAAATGAAAGTGCACCGAATTTCAATTTTTAGTAGGGCTAGGGCATCTCCTTGTCAAGCAGACTTTGACAATATAACTTTCAACTCTCTCCCTTAAACTTAAACTGAGATAATGGGATGGCAATTTTGGTTACGTTAGAAAAACCCCTTTTTTGGAATTTTAAAAAGTCGATGTTATATATCGAAAACAAAGTGTTAGGGATGGAATCGATTTGTTTTGCCATGATAAATTAAAAAAAAAATATAACATTACTCTCCTTGCAACTACAAGAAAGTTTTCAGGAACGAAACTTTGAAAATACCAATACCCCCCCACATGTTCACGAAGGGTCACTTTTCCACTTTTTTTAAGGTGGCGAAAGTGACTTTTTGCGCGTTAAAAAGTTGCTCCTTATCGAAACAAGACCTTTCAACCCATTTTCACCAAATTAATCGCAGCAGGATCGAAGGAATACGTAATATTCTGATATATAGCTACAAATAAAAGTGCACCGAATTTCAATTTTTAGTAGGGCTAGGGCATCTCCTTGTCAAGCAGACTTTGACAATATAACTTTCAACTCTCTCCCTTTAACTTAAACTGAGATAATGTGATGGATATTTTGGTTACGTTAGAAAAACCCCATTTTTGGAATTTTAAAAAGTCGATGTTATAAATCGAAATCAAAGTGTTTGGAATGGAATCGATTCGTTTTGCCATGACAAATTAAAAAAAAATATAACATTACTCTCCTTTTAACTACAAGAAAGTTTTAAGGAACGAAACTTTGAAAATACCAATACCCCCCCACATGTTCACGGAGGGTCACTTTTCCACTTTTTTTAAGGTGGCGAAAGTGACTTTTTGCGCGTCAAGAAGTTGCTTCTTATTGAAACAAGATCTTTCTACCCATTTTCACCAAATTAATCGCAGCAGGATCCAAGGAATACGTAATAATCTGATAAATAGCTACAAATGAAAGTGCACCGAATTTCAATTTTTAGTAGGGCTAGGGCATCTCCTTGTCAAGCAGACTTTGACAATATAACTTTCAACTCTCTCCCATAAACCTATACTGAGATAATGGGATGGCAATTTTGGTTACGTTAGAAAAACCCCTTTTTTGGAATTTTAAAAAGTCAATGTTATATATCGAAAACAAAGGGTTAGGAATGGAATCGATTCGTTTTGCCATGACAAATTAAAAAAAAAATATAACATTACTCTCCTTGCAACTACAAGAAAGTTTTAAAGAACGAAACTTTGAAAATACCAATACCCCCCCACATGTTCATGGAGGGTCACTTTTCACTTTTTTTTAGGTGGCGAAAGTGACTTTTTGCGCGTTAAAAAGTTGCTCCTTATCGAAACAAGACCTTTCAACCCATTTTCACCAAATTAATCGCAGCAGGATCCAAGGAATACGTAATATTCTGATATATAGCTACAAATAAAAGTGCACCGAATTTCAATTTTTAGTAGGGCTAGGGCATCTCCTTGTCAATCAGACTTTGACAATATAACTTTCAACTCTCTCCCTTAAACTTAAACTGAGATAATGGGATGGCAATTTTGGTTACGTTAGAAAAACCCCTTTTTTGGAATTTTAAAAAGTCGATGTTATATATCGAAAACAAAGTGTTAGGAATGGAATCGATTCGTTTTGCCATGACAAATTAAAAAAAAAATATAACATTACTCTCCTTTTAACTACAAGAAAGTTTTAAGGAACGAAACTTTGAAAATACCAATACCCCCCCACATGTTCACGGAGGGTCACTTTTCCACTTTTTTTAAGGTGGCGAAAGTGACTTTTTGCGCGTCAAGAAGTTGCTCCTTATCGAAACAAGATCTTTCTATCCATTTTCACCAAATTAATCGCAGCAGGATCCAAGGAATACGTAATAATCTGATAAATAGCTACAAATAAAAGTGCACCGAATTTCAATTTTTAGTAGGGCTAAGGCATCTCCTTGTCAAGCAGACGTTGACAATACAACTTTCAACTCTCTCCCTTAAACCTATACTGAGATAATGGGATGGCAATTTTGGTTACGTTAGAAAAACCCCTTTTTTGGAATTTTAAAAAGTCAATGTTATATATCGAAAACAAAGTGTTAGGAATGGAATCGATTCGTTTTGCCATGACCAATTCCAAAAAAATTATAACATTACTCTCCTTGCAACTACAAGAAAGTTTTAAAGAACGAAACTTTGAAAATACCAATACCCCCCCACATGTTCATGGAGGGTCACTTTTCACTTTTTTTTAGGTGGCGAAAGTGACTTTTTGCGCGTTAAAAAGTTGCTCCTTATCGAAACAAGACCTTTCAACCCATTTTCACCAAATTAATCGCAGCAGGATCCAAGGAATACGTAATATTCTGATATATAGCTACAAATAAAAGTGCACCGAATTTCAATTTTTAGTAGGGCTAGGGCATCTCCTTGTCAATCAGACTTTGACAATATAACTTTCAACTCTCTCCCTTAAACCTATACTGAGATAATGGAATGGCAATTTTGGTTACGTTAGAAAAACCCCTTTTTTGGAATTTTAAAAAGTCAATGTTATATATCGATAGCAAAGTGTTAGGAATGGTATCGATTCGTTTTGCCATGACAAATTAAAAAAAAAATATAACATTACTCTCCTTGCAACTACAAGAAAGTTTTCAGGAACGAAACTTTGAAAATACCAATACCCCCCCACATGTTCACGAAGGGTCACTTTTCCACTGTTTTAAGGTGGCGAAAGTGACTTTTTGCGCGTTAAAAAGTTGCTCCTTATCGAAACAAGAACTTTCAACCCAATTTCACCAAACTAATCGCAGCAGGATCCAAGGAATACGTAATATTCTGATATATAGCTACAAATAAAAGTGCACCGAATTTCAATTTTTAGTAGGGCTAGGGCATCTCCTTGTCAAGCAGACTTTGACAATATAACTTTCAACACTCTCCCTTAAACTTAAACTGAGATAATGGGATGGCAATTTTGGTTACGTTAGAAAAACCCCAATTTTGAAATTTTAAAAAGTCGATGTTATAAATCGAAATCAAAGTTTTTGGAATGGAATTGATTCGTTTTGCCATGACAAATTAAAAAAAAAATATAACATTACTCTCCTTTTAACTACAAGAAAGTTTTAAGGAACGAAACTTTGAAAATACCAATACCCCCCCACATGTTCACGGAGGGTCACTTTTCCACTTTTTTTAAGGTGGCGAAAGTGACTTTTTGCGCGTCAAGAAGTTGCTTCTTATCGAAACAAGATCTTTCTACCCATTTTCACCAAATTAATCGCAGCAGGATCCAAGGAATACGTAATAATCTGATAAATAGCTACAAATAAAAGTGCACCGAATTTCAATTTTTAGTAGGGCTAGGGCATCTCCTTGTCAAGCAGACTTTGACAATATAACTTTCAACTCTCTCCCATAAACCTATACTGAGATAATGGGATGGCAATTTTGGTTACGTTAGAAAAACCCCTTTTTTGGAATTTTAAAAAGTCAATGTTATATATCGAAAACAAAGGGTTAGGAATGGAATCGATTCGTTTTGCCATGACAAATTAAAAAAAAAATATAACATTACTCTCCTTGCAACTACAAGAAAGTTTTCAGGAACGAAACTTTGAAAATACCAATACCCCCCCACATGTTCACGAAGGGTCACTTTTCCACTTTTTTTAAGGTGGCGAAAGTGACTTTTTGCGCGTTAAAAAGTTGCTCCTTATCGAAACAAGACCTTTCAACCCATTTTCACCAAACTAATCGCAGCAGGATCCAAGGACTACGTAATATTCTGATATATAGCTACAAATAAAAGTGCACCGAATTTTAATTTTTAGTAGGGCTAGGGCATCTCCTTGTCAAGCAGACTTTGACAATATAACTTTCAACTCTCTCCCTTAAACTTAAACTGAGATAATGGGATGGCAATTTTGGCTACGTTAGAAAAACCCCATTTTTGGAATTTTAAAAAGTCGATGTTATAAATCGAAATCAAAGTGTTTGGAATGGAATCGATTCGTTTTGCCATGACAAATTAAAAAAAAAAATATAACATTACTCTCCTTTTAACTACAAGAAAGTTTTAAGGAACGAAACTTTGAAAATACCAATACCCCCCCACATGTTCACGGAGGGTCACTTTTCAACTTTTTTTAAGGTGGCGAAAGTGACTTTTTGCGCGTCAAGAAGTTGCTCCTTATCGAAACAAGACCTTTCAACCCATTTTCACCAAATTAATCGCAGCAGGATCCAAGGAATACGTAATATTCTGATATATAGCTACAAATAAAAGTGCACCGAATTTCAATTTTTAGTAGGGCTAGGGCATCTACTTGTCATGCAGACTTTGACAATATAACTTTCAACTCTCTCCCTTAAAGTAAAGTGCGCGCTAGAAAAAAAAGTTGAGTTAGTATTTTCTAAAAATAGTTCAAGTAGTCCTCCATATCAAACCAAAATTAAAAAAATTCTATCCTAAATAGCTTTGCCAGAAAAAAATTCCAAAATCAGAGTGAACGCGTCGTTTAACATGGGGCCTTACCTGACAAAAACCCTCGAATATCTCGAAAAAATACACCGTTAGGTGGTATGGCAAAAATATAGTGATGTTCTATGACCCAAGCTTTAACCAAAAACCGATTAAAAAAAAATTCCCTCGAATCCATTTTTCCGTAAAAAAATAATAAAAAATCTTATGGGAATTAACATGGTAGATTTTCTTGATTTTTTTACGGAAAAATGGATTCGAGCGAAATTTTTTTTTAATCGGTTTTTGGTTAAAGCTTGGGTCATAGAACATCACTATATTTTTTTCATACCACCTAACGGTGTATTTTTTCGAGATATTCGAGGGTTTTTGTCAGGTAAGGCCCCATGTTAAGCGACGCGTTCACTCTGACTTTGGAATTTTTTTCTGGCAAAGCTATTTGAGATAGAATTTTTTGAATTTTGGTTTGATATGGAGGACTACTTGAACTATTTTTAGAAAATACTAACTCAACTTTTTTTTCTAGCGCGCACTTTACTTTTAAACTTAAACTGAGATAATGGGCTGGCAATTTTGGTTACGTTAGAAAAACCCCTTTTTTGGAATTTTAAAAAGTCGATGTTATATATCGAAAACAAAGTGTTAGGAATGGAATCTATTCGTTTTGCCATGACAAATTAAAAAAAAAATATAACATTACTCTCCTTTTAACTACAAGAAAGTTTTAAGGAACGAAACTTTGAAAATACCAATACCCCCCCACATGTTCACGGAGGGTCACTTTTCCACTTTTTTTAAGGTGGCGAAAGTGACTTTTTGCGCGTCAAGAAGTTGCTCCTTATCGAAACAAGATCTTTCTACCCATTTTCTCCAAATTAATCGCAGCAGGATCCAAGGAATACGTAATAATCTGATAAATAGCTACAAATAAAAGTGCACCGAATTTCAATTTTTAGTAGGGCTAGGGCATCTCCTTGTCAAGCAGACTTTGACAATATAACTTTCAACTCTCTCCCTTAAACCTATACTGAGATAATGGGATGGCAATTTTGGTTACGTTAGAAAAACCCCTTTTTTGGAATTTTAAAAAGTCAATGTTATATATCGAAAGCAAAGTGTTAGGAATGGAATCGATTTGTTTTGCCATGACAAATTCAAAAAAAAATATAACATTACTCTCCTTGCAACTACAAGAAAGTTTTCAGGAACGAAACTTTGAAAATACCAATACCCCCCCACATGTTCACGAAGGGTCACTTTTCCACTTTTTTTAAGGTGGCGAAAGTGACTTTTTGCGCGTCAAGAAGTTGCTCCTTATCGAAACAAGATCTTTCTACCCATTTTCACCAAATTAATCGCAGCAGGATCCAAGGAATACGTAATAATCTGATAAATAGCTACAAATAAAAGTGCACCGAATTTCAATTTTTAGTAGGGCTAGGGCATCTCCTTGTCAAGCAGACTTTGACAATATAACTTTCAACTCTCTCCCTTAAACCTATACTGAGATAATGGGATGGCAATTTTGGTTACGTTAGAAAAACCCCTTTTTTGGAATTTTAAAAAGTCAATGTTATATATCGAAAACAAAGTGTTAGGAATGGAATCGATTCGTTTTGCCACGACAAATTCCAAAAAAATTATAACATTACTCTCCTTGCAACTACAAGAAAGTTTTAAAGAACGAACTTTTGAAAATACCAATACCCCCCCACATGTTCATGGAGGGTCACTTTTCACTTTTTTTTAGGTGGCGAAAGTGACTTTTTGCGCGTTAAAAAGTTGCTCCTTATCGAAACAAGACCTTTCAACCCATTTTCACCAAATTAATCGCAGCAGGATCCAAGGAATACGTAATATTCTGATATATAGCTACAAATGAAAGTGCACCGAATTTCAATTTTTAGTAGGGCTAGGGCATCTCCTTGTCAAGCAGACTTTGACAATATAACTTTCAACTCTCTCCCTTAAACTTAAACTGAGATAATGGGATGGCAATTTTGGTTACGTTAGAAAAAACCCATTTTTGGAATTTTAAAAAGTCGATGTTATAAATCGAAATCAAAGTGTTTGGAATGGAATCGATTCGTTTTGCCATGACAAATTAAAAAAAAAATATAACATTATTCTCCTTTTAACTACAAGAAAGTTCTAAGGAACGAAACTTTGAAAATACCAATACCCCCCCACATGTTCACGGAGGGTCACTTTTCCACTTTTTTTAAGGTGGCGAAAATGACTTTTTGCGCGTCAAAAAGTTGCTCCTTATCGAAACAAGATCTTTCTACCCATTTTCACCAAATTAATCGCAGCAGGATCCAAGGAATACGTAATAATCTGATAAATAGCTACAAATAAAAGTGCACCGAATTTCAATTTTTAGTAGGGCTAGGGCATCTCCTTGTCAAGCAGACGTTGACAATATAACTTTCAACTCTCTCCCTTAAACCTATACTGAGATAATGGGATGGCAATTTTGGTTACGTTAGAAAAACCCCTTTTTTGGAATTTTAAAAAGTCAATGTTATATATCGAAAACAAAGTGTTAGGAATGGAATCGATTCGTTTTGCCATGACAAATTCCAAAAAAATTATAACATTACTCTCCTTGCAACTACAAGAAAGTTTTAAAGAACGAAACTTTGAAAATACCAATACCCCCCCACATGTTCATGGAGGGTCACTTTTCACTTTTTTTTAGGTGGCGAAAGTGACTTTTTGCGCGTTAAAAAGTTGCTCCTTATCGAAACAAGACCTTTCAACCCATTTTCACCAAATTAATCGCAGCAGGATCCAAGGAATACGTAATATTCTGATATATAGCTACAAATAAAAGTGCACCGAATTTCAATTTTTAGTAGGGCTAGGGCATCTCCTTGTCAATCAGACTTTGACAATATAACTTTCAACTCTCTCCCTTAAACCTATACTGAGATAATGGAATGGCAATTTTGGTTACGTTAGAAAAACCCCTTTTTTGGAATTTTAAAAAGTCGGTGTTATAAATCGAAATCAAAGTGTTTGGAATGGAATCGATTCGTTTTGCCATGACAAATTAAAAAAAAAATATAACATTATTCTCCTTTTAACTACAAGAAAGTTTTAAGGAACGAAACTTTGAAAATACCAATACCCCCCCCACATGTTCACGGAGGGTCACTTTTCCACTTTTTTTAAGGTGGCGAAATTGACTTTTTGCGCGTCAAGAAGTTGCTCCTTATCGAAACAAGATCTTTCTACCCATTTTCACCAAATTAATCGCAGCAGGATCCAAGGAATACGTAATAATCTGATAAATAGCTACAAATAAAAGTGCACCGAATTTCAATTTTTAGTAGGGCTAGGGCATCTCCTTGTCAAGCAGACTTTGACAATATAACTTTCAACTCTCTCCCTTAAACTTAAACTGAGATAATGGGATGGCAATTTTGGTTACGTTAGAAAAACCCCATTTTTGGAATTTTAAAAAGTCGATGTTATAAATCGAAATCAAAGTGTTTGGAATGGAATCGATTCGTTTTGCCATGACAAATTAAAAAAAAAATATAACATTATTCTGCTTTTAACTACAAGAAAGTTTTAAGGAACGAAACTTTGAAAATACCAATACCCCCCCACATGTTCACGGAGGGTCACTTTTCCACTTTTTTTAAGGTGGCGAAAATGACTTTTTGCGCGTCAAGAAGTTGCTCCTTATCGAAACAAGATCTTTCTACCCATTTTCACCAAATTAATCGCAGCAGGATCCAAGGAATACGTAATAATCTGATAAATAGCTACAAAAAAAAGTGCACCGAATTTCAATTTTTAGTAGGGCTAGGGCATCTCCTTGTCAAGCAGACTTTGACAAAATAGCTTTCAACTCTCTCCCTTAAACCTATACTGAGATAATGGGATGGCAATTTTGGTTACGTTAGAAAAACCCCTTTTTTGGAATTTTAAAAAGTCAATGTTATATATCGAAAGCAAAGTGTTAGGAATGGAATCGATTCGTTTTGCCACGACAAATTAAAAAAAAAATATAACATTACTCTCCTTGCAACTACAAGAAAGTTTTCAGGAACGAAACTTTGAAAATACCAATACCCCCCCACATGTTCACGAAGGGTCACTTTTCAACTTTTTTTAAGGTGGCGAAAGTGACTTTTTGCGCGTCAAGAAGTTGCTCCTTATCGAAACAAGACCTTTCAACCCATTTTCACCAAATTAATCGCAGCAGGATCCAAGGAATACGTAATATTCTGATATATAGCTACAAATAAAAGTGCACCGAATTTCAATTTTTAGTAGGGCTAGGGCATCTCCTTGTCATGCAGACTTTGACAATATAACTTTCAACTCTCTCCCTTAAACTTAAACTGAGATAATGGGATGGCAATTTTGGTTACGTTAGAAAAACCCCTTTTTTGGAATTTTAAAAAGTCGATGTTATATATCGAAAACAAAGTGTTAGGAATGGAATCGATTCGTTTTGCCATGACAAATTAAAAAAAAAATATAACATTACTCTCCTTTTAACTACAAGAAAGTTTTAAGGAACGAAACTTTGAAAATACCAATACCCCCCCACATGTTCACGGATGGTCACTTTTCCACTTTTTTTAAGGTGGCGAAAGTGACTTTTTGCGCGTCAAGAAGTTGCTCCTTATCGAAACAAGATCTTTCTACCCATTTTCTCCAAATTAATCGCAGCAGGATCCAAGGAATACGTAATAATCTGATAAATAGCTACAAATAAAAGTGCACCGAATTTCAATTTTTAGTAGGGCTAGGGCATCTCCTTGTCAAGCAGACTTTGACAATATAACTTTCAACTCTCTCCCTTAAACCTATACTGAGATAATGGGATGGCAATTTTGGTTACGTTAGAAAAACCCCTTTTTTGGAATTTTAAAAAGTCAATGTTATATATCGAAAGCAAAGTGTTAGGAATGGAATCGATTTGTTTTGCCATGACAAATTCAAAAAAAAATATAACATTACTCTCCTTGCAACTACAAGAAAGTTTTCAGGAATGAAACTTTGAAAATACCAATACCCCCCCACATGTTCACGAAGGGTCACTTTTCCACTTTTTTTAAGGTGGCGAAAGTGACTTTTTGCGCGTTAAAAAGTTGCTCCTTATAGAAACAAGACCTTTTAACCCATTTTCACCAAACTAATCGCAGCAGGATCCAAGGAATACGTAATATTCTGATATATAGCTACAAATAAAAGTGCACCGAATTTCAATTTTTAGTAGGGCTAGGGCATCTCCTTGTCAAGCAGACTTTGACAATATAACTTTCAACTCTCTCCCTTAAACTTAAACTGAGATAATGGGATGGCAATTTTGGTTACGTTAGAAAAAAACCATTTTTGGAATTTTAAAAAGTCGATGTTATAAATCGAAATCAAAGTGTTTGGAATGGAATCGATTCGTTTTGCCATGACAAATTAAAAAAAAAATATAACATTATTCTCCTTTTAACTACAAGAAAGTTCTAAGGAACGAAACTTTGAAAATACCAATACCCCCCCACATGTTCACGGAAGGTCACTTTTCCACTTTTTTTAAGGTGGCGAAAGTGACTTTTTGCGCGTCAAGAAGTTGCTCCTTATCGAAACAAGATCTTTCTACCCATTTTCTCCAAATTAATCGCAGCAGGATCCAAGGAATACGTAATAATCTGATAAATAGCTACAAATAAAAGTGCACCGAATTTCAATTTTTAGTAGGGCTAGGGCATCTCCTTGTCAAGCAGACTTTGACAATATAACTTTCAACTCTCTCCCTTAAACCTATACTGAGATAATGGGATGGCAATTTTGGTTACGTTAGAAAAACCCCTTTTTTGGAATTTTAAAAAGTCAATGTTATATATCGAAAGCAAAGTGTTAGGAATGGAATCGATTTGTTTTGCCATGACAAATTCAAAAAAAAATATAACATTACTCTCCTTGCAACTACAAGAAAGTTTTCAGGAACGAAACTTTGAAAATACCAATACCCCCCCACATGTTCACGAAGGGTCACTTTTCCACTTTTTTTAAGGTGGCGAAAGTGACTTTTTGCGCGTTAAAATGTTGCTCCTTATAGAAACAAGACCTTTTAACCCATTTTCACCAAACTAATCGCAGCAGGATCCAAGGAATACGTAATATTCTGATATATAGCTACAAATAAAAGTGCACCGAATTTCAATTTTTAGTAGGGCTAGGGCATCTCCTTGTCAAGCAGACTTTGACAATATAACTTTCAACTCTCTCCCTTAAACTTAAACTGAGATAATGGGATGGCAATTTTGGTTACGTTAGAAAAAACCCATTTTTGGAATTTTAAAAAGTCGATGTTATAAATCGAAATCAAAGTGTTTGGAATGGAATCGATTCGTTTTGCCATGACAAATTAAAAAAAAAATATAACATTATTCTCCTTTTAACTACAAGAAAGTTCTAAGGAACGAAACTTTGAAAATACCAATACCCCCCCACATGTTCACGGAGGGTCACTTTTCCACTTTTTTTAAGGTGGCGAAAATGACTTTTTGCGCGTCAAGAAGTTGCTCCTTATCGAAACAAGATCTTTCTACCCATTTTCACCAAATTAATCGCAGCAGGATCCAAGGAATACGTAATAATCTGATAAATAGCTACAAATAAAAGTGCACCGAATTTCAATTTTTAGTAGGGCTAGGGCATCTCCTTGTCAAGCAGACGTTGACAATATAACTTTCAACTCTCTCCCTTAAACCTATACTGAGATAATGGGATGGCAATTTTGGTTACGTTAGAAAAACCCCTTTTTTGGAATTTTAAAAAGTCAATGTTATATATCGAAAACAAAGTGTTAGGAATGGAATCGATTCGTTTTGCCATGACAAATTCCAAAAAAATTATAACATTACTCTCCTTGCAACTACAAGAAAGTTTTAAAGAACGAAACTTTGAAAATACCAATACCCCCCCACATGTTCATGGAGGGTCACTTTTCACTTTTTTTTAGGTGGCGAAAGTGACTTTTTGCGCGTTAAAAAGTTGCTCCTTATCGAAACAAGACCTTTCAACCCATTTTCACCAAATTAATCGCAGCAGGATCCAAGGAATACGTAATATTCTGATATATAGCTACAAATAAAAGTGCACCGAATTTCAATTTTTAGTAGGGCTAGGGCATCTCCTTGTCAATCAGACTTTGACAATATAACTTTCAACTCTCTCCCTTAAACCTATACTGATATAATGGAATGGCAATTTTGGTTACGTTAGAAAAACCCCTTTTTTGGAATTTTAAAAAGTCGATGTTATAAATCGAAATCAAAGTGTTTGGAATGGAATCGATTCGTTTTGCCATGACAAATTAAAAAAAAAATATAACATTATTCTCCTTTTAACTACAAGAAAGTTTTAAGGAACGAAACTTTGAAAATACCAATACCCCCCCCACATGTTCACGGAGGGTCACTTTTCCACTTTTTTTAAGGTGGCGAAAGTGACTTTTTGCGCGTCAAGAAGTTGCTCCTTATCGAAACAAGATCTTTCTACCCATTTTCACCAAATTAATCGCAGCAGGATCCAAGGAATACGTAATAATCTGATAAATAGCTACAAATAAAAGTGCACCGAATTTCAATTTTTAGTAGGGCTAGGGCATCTCCTTGTCAAGCAGACTTTGACAATATAACTTTCAACTCTCTCCCTTAAACTTAAACTGAGATAATGGGATGGCAATTTTGGTTACGTTAGAAAAACCCCATTTTTGGAATTTTAAAAAGTCGATGTTATAAATCGAAATCAAAGTGTTTGGAATGGAATCGATTCGTTTTGCCATGACAAATTAAAAAAAAAATATAACATTATTCTGCTTTTAACTACAAGAAAGTTTTAAGGAACGAAACTTTGAAAATACCAATACCCCCCCACATGTTCACGGAGGGTCACTTTTCCACTTTTTTTAAGGTGGCGAAAGTGACTTTTTGCGCGTCAAGAAGTTGCTCCTTATCGAAACAAGATCTTTCTACCCATTTTCACCAAATTAATCGCAGCAGGATCCAAGGAATACGTAATAATCTGATAAATAGCTACAAATAAAAGTGCACCGAATTTCAATTTTTAGTAGGGCTAGGGCATCTCCTTGTCAAGCAGACTTTGACAATATAACTTTCAACTCTCTCCCTTAAACTTAAACTGAGATAATGGGATGGCAATTTTGGTTACGTTAGAAAAACCCCATTTTTGGAATTTTAAAAAGTCGATGTTATAAATCGAAATCAAAGTGTTTGGAATGAAATCGATTCGTTTTGCCATGACAAATTAAAAAAAAAATATAACATTATTCTGCTTTTAACTACAAGAAAGTTTTAAGGAACGAAACTTTGAAAATACCAATACCCCCCCCACATGTTCACGGAGGGTCACTTTTCCACTTTTTTTAAGGTGGCGAAAGTGACTTTTTGCGCGTCAAGAAGTTGCTCCTTATCGAAACAAGATCTTTCTACCCATTTTCACCAAATTAATCGCAGCAGGATCCAAGGAATACGTAATAATCTGATAAATAGCTACAAATAAAAGTGCACCGAATTTCAATTTTTAGTAGGGCTAGGGCATCTCCTTGTCAAGCAGACTTTGACAAAATAGCTTTCAACTCTCTCCCTTAAACCTATACTGAGATAATGGGATGGCAATTTTGGTTACGTTAGAAAAACCCCTTTTTTGGAATTTTAAAAAGTCAATGTTATATATCGAAAGCAAAGTGTTAGGAATGGAATCGATTCGTTTTGCCACGACAAATTAAAAAAAAAATATAACATTACTCTCCTTGCAACTACAAGAAAGTTTTCAGGAACGAAACTTTGAAAATACCAATACCCCCCCACATGTTCACGAAGGGTCACTTTTCAACTTTTTTTAAGGTGGCGAAAGTGACTTTTTGCGCGTCAAGAAGTTGCTCCTTATCGAAACAAGACCTTTCAACCCATTTTCACCAAATTAATCGCAGCAGGATCCAAGAAATACGTAATATTCTGATATATAGCTACAAATAAAAGTGCACCGAATTTCAATTTTTAGTAGGGCTAGGGCATCTCCTTGTCAAGCAGACTTTGACAATATAATTTTCAACTCTCTCCCTTAAACTTAAACTGAGATAATGGGATGGCAATTTTGGTTACGTTAGAAAAACCCATTTTTGGAATTTTAAGAAGTCGATGTTATGAATCGAAAACAAAGTGTTAGGAATGGAATCGATTCGTTTTGCCATGACAAATTAAAAAAAAAATATAACATTACTCTCCTTGAAACTACAAGAAAGTTTTAAAGAACGAAACTTTGAAAATACCAATACCCCCCCACATGTTCACGAAGGGTCACTTTTCCACTTTTTTTAAGGTGGCGAAAGTGACTTATTGCGCGTTAAAAAGTTGCTCCTTATCGAAACAAGACCTTTCAACCCATTTTCACCAAATTAATTGCAGCAGAATCCAAGGAATACGTAATATTCTGAAATATAGATTAAAATAAAAGTGCACCGAATTTAAATTTTTAGTAGGGCTAGGGCATCTCCTTGTCAAGCAGACTTTGACATTATAACTTTCAACTCTCTCCCTTAAACCTAAACTGAGATAATGCGATGGCAATTTTGGTTTCGTTAGAAAAACCCCATTTTTGGAATTTTAAAAAGTCGATGTTATATATCGAAAACAAAGTGTTAGGAATGGAATTGATTCGTTTTGCCATGACAAATTAAAAAAAAAATATAACATTACTCTCCTTGCAACTACAAGAAAGTTTTCAGGAACGAAACTTTGAAAATACCAATACCCCCCCACATGTTCACGAAGGGTCACTTTTCCACTTTTTTTAAGGTGGCGAAAGTGACTTTTTGCGCATTAAAAAGTTGCTCCTTATCGAAACAAGACCTTTCAACCCATTTTCACCAAATTAATCGCAGCAGGATCCAAGAAATACGTAATATTCTGATATATAGCTACAAATAAAAGTGCACCGAATTTCAATTTTTTGTAGGGCTAGGGCATCTCCTTGTCAAGCAGACTTTGACAATATAATTTTCAACTCTCTCCCTTAAACTTAAACTGAGATAATGGGATGGCAATTTTGGTTACGTTAGAAAAACCCCATTTTTGGAATTTTAAAAAGTCGATGTTATGAATCGAAAACAAAGTGTTAGGAATGGAATCGATTCGTTTTGCCATGACAAATTAAAAAAAATATATAACATTACTCTCCTTGAAACTACAAGAAAGTTTTAAAGAACGAAACTTTGAAAATACCAATACCCCCCCACATGTTCACGAAGGGTCACTTTTCCACTTTTTTTAAGGTGGCGAAAGTGACTTATTGCGCGTTAAAAAGTTGCTCCTTATCGAAACAAGACCTTTCAACCCATTTTCACCAATTTAATTGCAGCAGAATCCAAGGAATACGTAATATTCTGAAATATAGATTAAAATAAAAGTGCACCGAATTTAAATTTTTAGTAGGGCTAGGGCATCTCCTTATCAAGCAGACTTTGACAATATAACTTTCAACTCTCTCCCTTAAACCTAAACTGAGATAATGGGATGGCAATTTTGGTTACGTTAGAAAAACCCCATTTTTGGAATTTTAAGAAGTCGATGTTATGAATCGAAATCAAAGTGTTTGGAATGGAATCAATTTGTTTTTCCATGACAAATTAAAAAAAAAATATAACATTACTCTCCTTGAAACTACAAGAAAGTTTTAAGGAACGAAACTTTGAAAATACCAATACCCCCCCACATGTTCACGAAGGGTCACTTTTCCACTTTTTTTAAGGTGGCGAAAGTGACTTATTGCGCGTTAAAAAGTTGCTCCTTATCGAAACAAGACCTTTCAAACCCATTTTCACCAAATTAATTGCAGCAGAATTCAAGGAATACGTAATATTCTGAAATATAGATTAAAATAAAAGTGCACCGAATTTAAATTTTTAGTAGGGCTAGGGCATCTCCTTGTCAAGCAGACTTTGACAATATAACTTTCAACCCTCTCCCTTAAACCTAAACTGAGATAATGGGATGGAAATTTTGGTTACGTTAGAAAAACCCCTTTTTTGGAATTTTAAAAAGTCGATGTTATATATCGAAATCAAAGTGTTAGGAATGGAATTGATTCGTTTTGCCATGACAAATTCAAAAAAAAATATAACATTACTCTCCTTGCAACTACAAGAAAGTATTCAGGAACGAAACTTTGAAAATACCAATACCCCCCCACATGTTCACGAAGGGTCACTTTTCCACTTTTTTTAAGGTGGCGAAAGTGACTTTTTGCGCATTAAAAAGTTGCTCCTTATCGAAACAAGACCTTTCAACCCATTTTCACCAAATTAATCGCAGCAGGATCCAAGAAATACGTAATATTCTGATATATAGCTACAAATAAAAGTGCACCGAATTTCAATTTTTTGTAGGGCTAGGGCATCTCCTTGTCAAGCAGACTTTGACAATATAATTTTCAACTCTCTCCCTTAAACTTAAACTGAGATAATGGGATGGCAATTTTGGTTACGTTAGAAAAACCCCATTTTTGGAATTTTAAAAAGTCGATGTTATGAATCGAAAACAAAGTGTTAGGAATGGAATCGATTCGTTTTGCCATGACAAATTAAAAAAAATATATAACATTACTCTCCTTGAAACTACAAGAAAGTTTTAAAGAACGAAACTTTGAAAATACCAATACCCCCCCACATGTTCACGAAGGGTCACTTTTCCACTTTTTTTAAGGTGGCGAAAGTGACTTATTGCGCGTTAAAAAGTTGCTCCTTATCGAAACAAGACCTTTCAACCCATTTTCACCAATTTAATTGCAGCAGAATCCAAGGAATACGTAATATTCTGAAATATAGATTAAAATAAAAGTGCACCGAATTTAAATTTTTAGTAGGGCTAGGGCATCTCCTTATCAAGCAGACTTTGACAATATAACTTTCAACTCTCTCCCTTAAACCTAAACTGAGATAATGGGATGGCAATTTTGGTTACGTTAGAAAAACCCCATTTTTGGAATTTTAAGAAGTCGATGTTATGAATCGAAATCAAAGTGTTTGGAATGGAATCAATTTGTTTTTCCATGACAAATTAAAAAAAAAATATAACATTACTCTCCTTGAAACTACAAGAAAGTTTTAAGGAACGAAACTTTGAAAATACCAATACCCCCCCACATGTTCACGAAGGGTCACTTTTCCACTTTTTTTAAGGTGGCGAAAGTGACTTATTGCGCGTTAAAAAGTTGCTCCTTATCGAAACAAGACCTTTCAAACCCATTTTCACCAAATTAATTGCAGCAGAATTCAAGGAATACGTAATATTCTGAAATATAGATTAAAATAAAAGTGCACCGAATTTAAATTTTTAGTAGGGCTAGGGCATCTCCTTGTCAAGCAGACTTTGACAATATAACTTTCAACCCTCTCCCTTAAACCTAAACTGAGATAATGGGATGGAAATTTTGGTTACGTTAGAAAAACCCCTTTTTTGGAATTTTAAAAAGTCGATGTTATATATCGAAATCAAAGTGTTAGGAATGGAATTGATTCGTTTTGCCATGACAAATTCAAAAAAAAATATAACATTACTCTCCTTGCAACTACAAGAAAGTATTCAGGAACGAAACTTTGAAAATACCAATGCCCCCCCACATGTTCACGAAGCGTCACTTTTCCACTTTTCTTAAGGTGGCGAAAGTGACTTTTTGCTCGTTAAAAAGTTGCTCCTTATCGAAACAAGAACTTTCAACCCATTTTCACCAAATTAATCGCAGCAGGATCCAAGGAATACGTATATAATATTCTGATATATAGCTACAAATAAAAGTCCACCGAATTTCAATTTTTAGTAGGGCTGGGCATCTCCTTGTCAAGCAGACTTTGACAATATAACTTTTAACTCCCTCCCTTAAACCTAAACTGAGATAATGGGGTGGCAATTTTGGTTACGTTCGAAAAACCCCTTTTTTTGGAATTTTAAAAAGTCGATGTTATATATCGAAAACAATGTGTTAGGAATGGAATCGATTCGTTTTGCCATGACAAATTCAAAAAAAAATTAAACATTACTCTCCTTGCAACTACAAGAAAGTTTTAAAGAACGAAACTTTGAAAATACCAATACCCCCCCACATGTTCACGGAGGGTCACTTTTTCACTTTTTTTAAGGTGGCGAAAGTGACTTTTTGCGCGTCAAGAAGTTGCTCCTTATCGAAACAAGATCTTTCTACCCATTTTCACCAAATTAATCGCAGCAGGATCCAAGGAATACGTAATAATCTGATAAATAGCTACAAATAAAAGTGCACCGAATTTCAATTTTTAGTAGGGCTAGGGCATCTCCTTGTCAAGCAGACTTTGACAATATAACTTTCAACTCTCTCCCTTAAACCTATACTGAGATAATGGGATGGCAATTTTGGTTACGTTAGAAAAACCCCTTTTTTGGAATTTTAAAAAGTCAATGTTATATATCGAAAACAAAGTGTTAGGAATGGAATCGATTCGTTTTGCCATGACAAATTAAAAAAAAATATAACATTATTCTCCTTGCAACTACAAGAAAGTTTTAAAGAACGAAACTTTGAAAATACCAATACCCCCCCACATGTTCACGAAGGGTCACTTTTCCACTTTTTTTAAGGTGGCGAAAGTGACTTTTTGCGCGTTAAAAAGTTGCTCCTTATCGAAACAAGACCTTTCAACCCATTTTCACCAAATTAATCGCAGCAGGATCCAAGAAATACGTAATATTCTGATATATAGCTACAAATAAAAGTGCACCGAATTTCAATTTTTAGTAGGGCTAGGGCATCTCCTTGTCAAGCAGACTTTGACAATATAATTTTCAACTCTCTCCCTTAAACTTAAACTGAGATAATGGGATGGCAATTTTGGTTACGTTAGAAAAACCCATTTTTGGAATTTTAAAAAGTCGATGTTATGAATCGAAAACAAAGTGTTAGGAATGGAATCGATTCGTTTTGCCATGACAAATTAAAAAAAAAATATAACATTACTCTCCTTGAAACTACAAGAAAGTTTTAAAGAACGAAACTTTGAAAATACCAATACCCCCCCACATGTTCACGAAGGGTCACTTTTCCACTTTTTTTAAGGTGGCGAAAGTGACTTATTGCGCGTTAAAAAGTTGCTCCTTATCGAAACAAGACCTTTCAACCCATTTTCACCAAATTAATTGCAGCAGAATCCAAGGAATACGTAATATTCTGAAATATAGATTAAAATAAAAGTGCACCGAATTTAAATTTTTAGTAGGGCTAGGGCATCTCCTTGTCAAGCAGACTTTGACAATATAACTTTCAACTCTCTCCCTTAAACCTAAACTGAGATAATGCGATGGCAATTTTGGTTTCGTTAGAAAAACCCCTTTTTTGGAATTTTAAAAAGTCGATGTTATATATCGAAAACAAAGTGTTAGGAATGGAATTGATTTGTTTTGCCATGACAAATTAAAAAAAAAATATAACATTACTCTCCTTGCAACTACAAGAAAGTTTTCAGGAACGAAACTTTGAAAATACCAATACCCCCCCACATGTTCACGAAGGGTCACTTTTCCACTTTTTTTAAGGTGGCGAAAGTGACTTTTTGCGCATTAAAAAGTTGCTCCTTATCGAAACAAGACCTTTCAACCCATTTTCACCAAATTAATCGCAGCAGGATCCAAGAAATACGTAATATTCTGATATATAGCTACAAATAAAAGTGCACTGAATTTCAATTTTTTGTAGGGCTAGGGCATCTCCTTGTCAAGCAGACTTTGACAATATAATTTTCAACTCTCTCCCTTAAACTTAAACTGAGATAATGGGATGGCAATTTTGGTTACGTTAGAAAAACCCCATTTTTGGAATTTTAAAAAGTCGATGTTATAAATCGAAATCAAAGTGTTTGGAATGGAATTGATTTGTTTTTCCATGACAAATTAAAAAAAAAATAAAACATTACTCTCCTTTTAACTACAAGAAAGTTTTAAGGAACGAAACTTTGAAAATACCAATACCCCCCCACATGTTCACGAAGGGTCACTTTTCCACTTTTTTTAAGGTGGCGAAAGTGACTTATTGCGCGTTAAAAAGTTGCTCCTTATCGAAACAAGACCTTTCAACCCATTTTCACCAAATTAATTGCAGCAGAATCCAAGGAATACGTAATATTCTGAAATATAGATTAAAATAAAAGTGCACCGAATTTAAATTTTTAGTAGGGCTAGGGCATCTCCTTGTCAAGCAGACTTTGACAATATAACTTTCAACTCTCTCCCTTAAACCTAAACTGAGATAATGCGATGGCAATTTTGGTTACGTTAGAAAAACCCCTTTTTTGGAATTTTAAAAAGTCGATGTTATATATCGAAAACAAAGTGTTAGGAATGGAATCGATTCGTTTTGCCATGACAAATTCAAAAAAAAATATAACATTACTCTCCTTGCAACTACAAGAAAGTATTCAGGAACGAAACTTTGAAAATACCAATACCCCCCCACATGTTCACGAAGCGTCACTTTTCCACTTTTCTTAAGGTGGCGAAAGTGACTTTTTGCTCGTTAAAAAGTTGCTCCTTATCGAAACAAGAACTTTCAACCCATTTTCACCAAATTAATCGCAGCAGGATCCAAGGAATACGTATATAATATTCTGATATATAGCTACAAATAAAAGTGCACCGAATTTCAATTTTTAGTAGGGCTGGGCATCTCCTTGTCAAGCAGACTTTGACAACATAACTTTTAACTCCCTCCCTTAAACCTAAACTGAGATAATGGGGTGGCAATTTTGGTTACGTTCGAAAAACCCCTTTTTTTGGAATTTTAAAAAGTCGATGTTATATATCGAAAACAAAGTGTTAGGAATGGAATCGATTCGTTTTGCCATGACAAATTCAAAAAAAAATTAAACATTACTCTCCTTGCAACTACAAGAAAGTTTTAAAGAACGAAACTTTGAAAATACCAATACCCCCCCACATGTTCACGGAGGGTCCCTTTTTCACTTTTTTTAAGGTGGCGAAAGTGACTTTTTGCGCGTCAAGAAGTTGCTCCTTATCGAAACAAGATCTTTCTACCCATTTTCACCAAATTAATCGCATCAGGATCCAAGGAATACGTAATAATCTGATAAATAGCTACAAATAAAAGTGCACCGAATTTCAATTTTTAGTAGGGCTAGGGCATCTCCTTGTCAAGCAGACTTTGACAATATAACTTTCAACTCTCTCCCTTAAACCTATACTGAGATAATGGGATGGCAATTTTGGTTACGTTAGAAAAACCCCTTTTTTGGAATTTTAAAAAGTCAATGTTATATATCGAAAACAAAGTGTTAGGAATGGAATCGATTCGTTTTGCCATGACAAATTAAAAAAAAATATAACATTATTCTCCTTGCAACTACAAGAAAGTTTTAAAGAACGAAACTTTGAAAATACCAATACCCCCCCCCACATGTTCACGAAGGGTCACTTTTCCACTTTTTTTAAGGTGGCGAAAGTGACTTTTTGCGCGTTAAAAAGTTGCTCCTTATCGAAACAAGACCTTTCAACCCATTTTCACCAAATTAATCGCAGCAGGATCCAAGAAATACGTAATATTCTGATATATAGCTACAAATAAAAGTGCACCGAATTTCAATTTTTAGTAGGGCTAGGGCATCTCCTTGTCAAGCAGACTTTGACAATATAATTTTCAACTCTCTCCCTTAAACTTAAACTGAGATAATGGGATGGCAATTTTGGTTACGTTAGAAAAACCCATTTTTGGAATTTTAAAAAGTCGATGTTATGAATCGAAAACAAAGTGTTAGGAATGGAATCGATTCGTTTTGCCATGACAAATTAAAAAAAAAAATATAACATTACTCTCCTTGAAACTACAAGAAAGTTTTAAAGAACGAAACTTTGAAAATACCAATACCCCCCCACATGTTCACGAAGGGACACTTTTCCACTTTTTTTAAGGTGGCGAAAGTGACTTATTGCGCGTTAAAAAGTTGCTCCTTATCGAAACAAGACCTTTCAACCCATTTTCACCAAATTAATTGCAGCAGAATCCAAGGAATACGTAATATTCTGAAATATAGATTAAAATAAAAGTGCACCGAATTTAAATTTTTAGTAGGGCTAGGGCATCTCCTTGTCAAGCAGACTTTGACAATATAACTTTCAACTCTCTCCCTTAAACCTAAACTGAGATAATGCGATGGCAATTTTGGTTTCGTTAGAAAAACCCCTTTTTTGGAATTTTAAAAAGTCGATGTTATATATCGAAAACAAAGTGTTAGGAATGGAATTGATTCGTTTTGCCATGACAAATTAAAAAAAAAATATAACATTACTCTCCTTGCAACTACAAGAAAGTTTTCAGGAACGAAACTTTGAAAATACCAATACCCCCCCACATGTTCACGAAGGGTCACTTTTCCACTTTTTATAAGGTGGCGAAAGTGACTTTTTGCGCATTAAAAAGTTGCTCCTTATCGAAACAAGACCTTTCAACCCATTTTCACCAAATTAATCGCAGCAGGATCCAAGAAATACGTAATATTCTGATATATAGCTACAAATAAAAGTGCATCGAATTTCAATTTTTTGTAGGGCTAGGGCATCTCCTTGTCAAGCAGACTTTGACAATATAATTTTCAACTCTCTCCCTTAAACTTAAACTGAGATAATGGGATGGCAATTTTGGTTACGTTAGAAAAACCCCATTTTTGGAATTTTAAAAAGTCGATGTTATAAATCGAAATCAAAGTGTTTGGAATGGAATCGATTTGTTTTTCCATGACAAATTAAAAAAAAAATAAAACATTACTCTCCTTTTAACTACAAGAAAGTTTTAAGGAACGAAACTTTGAAAATACCAATACCCCCCCACATGTTCACGAAGGGTCACTTTTCCACTTTTTTTAAGGTGGCGAAAGTGACTTATTGCGCGTTAAAAAGTTGCTCTTTATCGAAACAAGACCTTTCAACCCATTTTCACCAAATTAATTGCAGCAGAATCCAAGGAATACGTAATATTCTGAAATATAGATTAAAATAAAAGTGCACCGAATTTAAATTTTTAGTAGGGCTAGGGCATCTCCTTGTCAAGCAGACTTTGACAATATAACTTTCAACTCTCTCCCTTAAACCTAAACTGAGATAATGCGATGGCAATTTTGGTTACGTTAGAAAAACCCCTTTTTTGGAATTTTAAAAAGTCGATGTTATATATCGAAAACAAAGTGTTAGGAATGGAATCGATTCGTTTTGCCATGACAAATTAAAAAAAAAATATAACATTACTCTCCTTGCAACTACAAGAAAGTTTTAAAGAACGAAACTTTGAAAATACCAATACCCCCCCACATGTTCACAAAGGGTCACTTTTCCACTTTTTTTAAGGTGGCGAAAGTGACTTTTTGCGCGTTAAAAAGTTGCTCCTTATCGAAACAAGACCTTTCAACCCATTTTCACCAAATTAATCGCAGCAGGATCCAAGAAATACGTAATATTCTGATATATAGCTACAAATAAAAGTGCACCGAATTTCAATTTTTAGTAGGGCTAGGGCATCTCCTTGTCAAGCAGACTTTGACAATATAATTTTCAACTCTCTCCCTTAAACTTAAACTGAGATAATGGGATGGCAATTTTGGTTACGTTAGAAAAACCCATTTTTGGAATTTTAAAAAGTCGATGTTATGAATCGAAAACAAAGTGTTAGGAATGGAATCGATTCGTTTTGCCATGACAAATTAAAAAAAAAATATAACATTACTCTCCTTGAAACTACAAGAAAGTTTTAAAGAACGAAACTTTGAAAATACCAATACCCCCCCACATGTTCACGAAGGGTCACTTTTCCACTTTTTTTAAGGTGGCGAAAGTGACTTATTGCGCGTTAAAAAGTTGCTCCTTATCGAAACAAGACCTTTCAACCCATTTTCTCCAAATTAATTGCAGCAGAATCCAAGGAATACGTAATATTCTGAAATATAGATTAAAATAAAAGTGCACCGAATTTAAATTTTTAGTAGGGCTAGGGCATCTCCTTGTCAAGCAGACTTTGACAATATAACTTTCAACTCTCTCCCTTAAACCTAAACTGAGATAATGCGATGGCAATTTTGGTTTCGTTAGAAAAACCCCTTTTTTGGAATTTTAAAAAGTCAATGTTATATATCGAAAACAAAGTGTTAGGAATGGAATTGATTCGTTTTGCCATGACAAATTAAAAAAAAAATATAACATTACTCTCCTTGCAACTACAAGAAAGTTTTCAGGAACGAAACTTTGAAAATACCAATACCCCCCCACATGTTCACGAAGGGTCACTTTTCCACTTTTTATAAGGTGGCGAAAGTGACTTTTTGCGCATTAAAAAGTTGCTCCTTATCGAAACAAGACCTTTCAACCCATTTTCACCAAATTAATCGCAGCAGGATCCAAGAAATACGTAATATTCTGATATATAGCTACAAATAAAAGTGCATTGAATTTCAATTTTTTGTAGGGCTAGGGCATCTCCTTGTCAAGCAGACTTTGACAATATAATTTTCAACTCTCTCCCTTAAACTTAAACTGAGATAATGGGATGGCAATTTTGGTTACGTTAGAAAAACCCCATTTTTGGAATTTTAAAAAGTCGATGTTATAAATCGAAATCAAAGTGTTTGGAATGGAATCGATTTGTTTTTCCATGACAAATTAAAAAAAAAAATAAAACATTACTCTCCTTTTAACTACAAGAAAGTTTTAAGGAACGAAACTTTGAAAATACCAATACCCCCCCACATGTTCACGAAGGGTCACTTTTCCACTTTTTTTAAGGTGGCGAAAGTGACTTATTGCGCGTTAAAAAGTTGCTCCTTATCGAAACAAGACCTTTCAACCCATTTTCACCAAATTAATTGCAGCAGAATCCAAGGAATACGTAATATTCTGAAATATAGATTAAAATAAAAGTGCACCGAATTTAAATTTTTAGTAGGGCTAGGGCATCTCCTTGTCAAGCAGACTTTGACAATATAACTTTCAACTCTCTCCCTTAAACCTAAACTGAGATAATGCGATGGCAATTTTGGTTACGTTAGAAAAACCCCTTTTTTGGAATTTTAAAAAGTCGATGTTATATATCGAAAACAAAGTGTTAGGAATGGAATCGATTCGTTTTGCCATGACAAATTAAAAAAAAAATATAACATTACTCTCCTTGCAACTACAAGAAAGTTTTAAAGAACGAAACTTTGAAAATACCAATACCCCCCCACATGTTCACGAAGGGTCACTTTTCCACTTTTTTTAAGGTGGCGAAAGTGACTTTTTGCGCGTTAAAAAGTTGCTCCTTATCGAAACAAGACCTTTCAACCCATTTTCACCAAATTAATCGCAGCAGGATCCAAGAAATACGTAATATTCTGATATATAGCTACAAATAAAAGTGCACCGAATTTCAATTTTTAGTAGGGCTAGGGCATCTCCTTGTCAAGCAGACTTTGACAATATAATTTTCAACTCTCTCCCTTAAACTTAAACTGAGATAATGGGATGGCAATTTTGGTTACGTTAGAAAAACCCATTTTTGGAATTTTAAACAGTCGATGTTATGAATCGAAAACAAAGTGTTAGGAATGGAATCGATTCGTTTTGCCATGACAAATTAAAAAAAAAAATATAACATTACTCTCCTTGAAACTACAAGAAAGTTTTAAAGAACGAAACTTTGAAAATACCAATACCCCCCCACATGTTCACGAAGGGTCACTTTTCCACTTTTTTTAAGGTGGCGAAAGTGACTTATTGCGCGTTAAAAAGTTGCTCCTTATCGAAACAAGACCTTTCAACCCATTTTCTCCAAATTAATTGCAGCAGAATCCAAGGAATACGTAATATTCTGAAATATAGATTAAAATAAAAGTGCACCGAATTTAAATTTTTAGTAGGGCTAGGGCATCTCCTTGTCAAGCAGACTTTGACAATATAACTTTCAACTCTCTCCCTTAAACCTAAACTGAGATAATGCGATGGCAATTTTGGTTTCGTTAGAAAAACCCCTTTTTTGGAATTTTAAAAAGTCGATGTTATATATCGAAAACAAAGTGTTAGGAATGGAATTGATTCGTTTTGCCATGACAAATTAAAAAAAAAATATAACATTACTCTCCTTGCAACTACAAGAAAGTTTTCAGGAACGAAACTCTGAAAATACCAATACCCCCCCACATGTTCACGAAGGGTCACTTTTCCACTTTTTTTAAGGTGGCGAAAGTGACTTTTTGCGCATTAAAAAGTTGCTCCTTATCGAAACAAGACCTTTCAACCCATTTTCTCCAAATTAATTGCAGCAGAATCCAAGGAATACGTAATATTCTGAAATATAGATTAAAATAAAAGTGCACCGAATTTAAATTTTTAGTAGGGCTAGGGCATCTCCTTGTCAAGCAGACTTTGACAATATAACTTTCAACTCTCTCCCTTAAACCTAAACTGAGATAATGCGATGGCAATTTTGGTTACGTTAGAAAAACCCCTTTTTTGGAATTTTAAAAAGTCGATGTTATATATCGAAAACAAAGTGTTAGGAATGGAATCGATTCGTTTTGCCATGACAAATTAAAAAAAAAATATAACATTACTCTCCTTGCAAATACAAGAAAGTTTTAAAGAACGAAACTTTGAAAATACCAATACCCCCCCACATGTTCACGAAGGGTCACTTTTCCACTTTTTTTAAGGTGGCGAAAGTGACTTTTTGCGCGTTAAAAAGTTGCTCCTTATCGAAACAAGACCTTTCAACCCATTTTCACCAAATTAATCGCAGCAGGATCCAAGAAATACGTAATATTCTGATATATAGCTACAAATAAAAGTGCACCGAATTTCAATTTTTAGTAGGGCTAGGGCATCTCCTTGTCAAGCAGACTTTGACAATATAATTTTCAACTCTCTCCCTTAAACTTAAACTGAGATAATGGGATGGCAATTTTGGTTACGTTAAAAAAACCCATTTTTGGAATTTTAAAAAGTCGATGTTATGAATCGAAAACAAAGTGTTAGGAATGGAATCGATTCGTTTTGCCATGACAAATTAAAAAAAAAATATAACATTACTCTCCTTGCAACTACAAGAAAGTTTTAAAGAACGAAACTTTGAAAATACCAATACCCCCCCACATGTTCACGAAGGGTCACTTTTCCACTTTTTTTAAAGTGGCGAAAGTGACTTATTGCGCGTTAAAAAGTTGCTCCTTATCGAAACAAGACCTTTCAACCCATTTTCACCAAATTAATTGCAGCAGAATCCAAGGAATACGTAATATTCTGAAATATAGATTAAAATAAAAGTGCACCGAATTTAAATTTTTAGTAGGGCTAGGGCATCTCCTTGTCAAGCAGACTTTGACAATATAACTTTTAACTCTCTCCCTTAAACCTAAACTGAGATAATGCGATGGCAATTTTGGTTTCGTTAGAAAAACCCCTTTTTTGGAATTTTAAAAAGTCGATGTTATATATCGAAAACAAAGTGTTAGGAATGGAATTGATTCGTTTTGCCATGACAAATTAAAAAAAAAATATAACATTACTCTCCTTGCAACTAAAAGAAAGTTTTCAGGAACGAAACTCTGAAAATACCAATACCCCCCCACATGTTCACGAAGGGTCACTTTTCCACTTTTTTTAAGGTGGCGAAAGTGACTTTTTGCGCATTAAAAAGTTGCTCCTTATCGAAACAAGACCTTTCAACCCATTTTCACCAAATTAATCGCAGCAGGATCCAAGAAATACGTAATATTCTGATATATAGCTACAAATAAAAGTGCACCGAATTTCAATTTTTTGTAGGGCTAGGGCATCTCCTTGTCAAGCAGACTTTGACAATATAATTTTCAACTCTCTCCCTTAAACTTAAACTGAGATAATGGGATGGCAATTTTGGTTACGTTAGAAAAACCCCATTTTTGGAATTTTAAAAAGTCGATGTTATAAATCGAAATCAAAGTGTTTGGAATGGAATCGATTTGTTTTTCCATGACAAATTAAAAAAAAAATAAAACATTACTCTCCTTGCAACTACAAGAAAGTTTTAAAGAACGAAACTTTGAAAATACCAATACCCCCCCACATGTTCACGAAGGGTCACTTTTCCACTTTTTTTAAGGTGGCGAAAGTGACTTTTTGCGCGTTAAAAAGTTGCTCCTTATCGAAACAAGACCTTTCAACCCATTTTCACCAAATTAATCGCAGCAGGATCCAAGAAATACGTAATATTCTGATATATAGCTACAAATAAAAGTGCACCGAATTTCAATTTTTAGTAGGGCTAGGGCATCTCCTTGTCAAGCAGACTTTGACAATATAATTTTCAACTCTCTCCCTTAAACTTAAACTGAGATAATGGGATGGCAATTTTGGTTACGTTAGAAAAACCCATTTTTGGAATTTTAAAAAGTCGATGTTATGAATCGAAAACAAAGTGTTAGGAATGGAATCGATTCGTTTTGCCATGACAAATTAAAAAAAAAATATAACATTACTCTCCTTGCAACTACAAGAAAGTTTTAAAGAACGAAACTTTGAAAATACCAATACCCCCCCACATGTTCACGAAGGGTCACTTTTCCACTTTTTTTAAGGTGGCGAAAGTGACTTATTGCGCGTTAAAAAGTTGCTCCTTATCGAAACAAGACCTTTCAACCCATTTTCACCAAATTAATTGCAGCAGAATCCAAGGAATACGTAATATTCTGAAATATAGATTAAAATAAAAGTGCACCGAATTTAAATTTTTAGTAGGGCTAGGGCATCTCCTTGTCAAGCAGACTTTGACAATATAATTTTCAACTCTCTCCCTTAAACCTAAACTGAGATAATGCGATGGCAATTTTGGTTTCGTTAGAAAAACCCCTTTTTTGGAATTTTAAAAAGTCGATGTTATATATCGAAAACAAAGTGTTAGGAATGGAATTGATTCGTTTTGCCATGACAAATTAAAAAAAAAAATATAACATTACTCTCCTTGCAACTACAAGAAAGTTTTCAGGAACGAAACTTTGAAAATACCAATACCCCCCCACATGTTCACGAAGGGTCACTTTTCCACTTTTTTTAAGGTGGCGAAAGTGACTTTTTGCGCATTAAAAAGTTGCTCCTTATCGAAACAAGACCTTTCAACCCATTTTCACCAAATTAATCGCAGCAGGATCTAAGAAATACGTAATATTCTGATGTATAGCTACAAATAAAAGTGCACCGAATTTCAATTTTTTGTAGGGCTAGGGCATCTCCTTGTCAAGCAGACTTTGACAATATAATTTTCAACTCTCTCCCTTAAACTTAAACTGAGATAATGGGATGGCAATTTTGGTTACGTTAGAAAAACCCCATTTTTGGAATTTTAAAAAGTCGATGTTATAAATCGAAATCAAAGTGTTTGGAATGGAATCGATTTGTTTTTCCATGACAAATTAAAAAAAAAATAAAACATTACTCTCCTTTTAACTACAAGAAAGTTTTAAGGAACGAAACTTTGAAAATACCAATACCCCCCCACATGTTCACGAAGGGTCACTTTTCCACTTTTTTTAAGGTGGCGAAAGTGACTTATTGCGCGTTAAAAAGTTGCTCCTTATCGAAACAAGACCTTTCAACCCATTTTCACCAAATTAATTGCAGCAGAATCCAAGGAATACGTAATATTCTGAAATATAGATTAAAATAAAAGTGCACCGAATTTAAATTTTTAGTAGGGCTAGGGCATCTCCTTGTCAAGCAGACTTTGACAATATAACTTTCAACTCTCTCCCTTAAACCTAAACTGAGATAATGCGATGGCAATTTTGGTTACGTTAGAAAAACCCCTTTTTTGGAATTTTAAAAAGTCGATGTTATACATCGAAAACAAAGTGTTAGGAATGGAATTGATTCGTTTTGCCATGACAAATTAAAAAAAAAATATAACATTACTCTCCTTGCAACTACAAGAAAGTTTTCAGGAACGAAACTTTGAAAATACCAATACCCCCCCACATGTTCACGAAGGGTCACTTTTCCACTTTTTTTAAGGTGGCGAAAGTGACTTTTTGCGCATTAAAAAGTTGCTCCTTATCGAAACAAGACCTTTCAACCCATTTTCACCAAATTAATCGCAGCATGATCCAAAGAATACGTAATATTCTGATATATAGCTACAAATAAAAGTGCACCGAATTTCAATTTTTAGTAGGGCTAGGGCATCTCCTTGTCAAGCAGACTTTGACAATATAACTTTCAACTCTCTCCCTTAAACTTAAACTGAGATAATGGGATGGCAATTTTGGTTACGTTAGAAAAACCCCATTTTTGGAATTTTAAAAAGTCGATGTTATAAATCGAAATCAAAGTGTTTGGAATGGAATCGATTCGTTTTGCCATGAAAAATTAAAAAAAAAATATAACATTACTCTCCTTTTAACTACAAGAAAGTTTTAAGGAACGAAACTTTGAAAATACCAATACCCCCCCACATGTTCACGGAGGGTCACTTTTCCACTTTTTTTAAGGTGGCGAAAGTGACTTTTTGCGCGTCAAGAAGTTGCTCCTTATCGAAACAAGACCTTTCAACCCATTTTCACCAAATTAATCGCAGCAGGATCCAAGGAATACGTAATAATCTGATATATAGCTACAAATAAAAGTGCACCGAATTTCAATTTTTAGTAGGGCTAGGGCATCTCCTTGTCAAGCAGACTTTGACAATATAATTTTCAACCCTATCCCTTAAATTTAAACTGAGATAATGGGATGGCAATTTTGGTTACGTTAGAAAAACCCCTTTTTTTGAATTTTAAAAAGTCGATGTTATATATCGAAAACAAAGTGTTAGGAATGGAATTGATTCGTTTTGCCATGACAAATTAAAAAAAAAATATAACATTACTCTCCTTGCAACTACAAGAAAGTTTTCAGGAACGAAACTTTGAAAATACCAATACCCCCCCACATGTTCACGAAGGGTCACTTTTCCACTTTTTTTAAGGTGGCGAAAGTGACTTATTGCGCGTTAAAAAGTTGCTCCTTATCGAAACAAGACCTTTCAACCCATTTTCACCAAATTAATTGCAGCAGAATCCAAGGAATACGTAATATTCTGAAATATAGATTAAAATAAAAGTGCACCGAATTTAAATTTTTAGTAGGGCTAGGGCATCTGCTTGTCAAGCAGACTTTGACAATATAACTTTCAACTCTCTCCCTTAAACCTAAACTGAGATAATGCGATGGCAATTTTGGTTACGTTAGAAAAACCCCTTTTTTGGAATTTTAAAAAGTCGATGTTAAGAATTGATCTCAAAGTGTTAGGAATGGAATCGATTTGTTTTTCCATGACAAATTCAAAAAAAAATATAACATTACTCTCCATGCAACTACAAGAAAGTTTTAAGGAACGAAACTTTGAAAATACCAAAACCCCCCCACATTTTCACGGAGGGTCGTTTTTCCACTTTTTTTAAGGTAGCGAAAGTGACTTTTTGCGCGTCAAGAAGTTGCTCCTTATAGAAGCAAGGCCTTTCAAACCATTTTCCCTAAATTAATTGCAGCAAAATCCAAGAAATACGTAATATTCTGAAATATAGCTTAAAATAAAAGTGCACCAAATTTCAATTTTTAGGGGGGCTGGGGAATCTCTTCGTCAAGCAGACTTTGACAATACAACTTTCAACTCTATATTTTAAACTTAAACTGAGATAATGGGATGGCAATTTTGTAGGGCTGTAAATTTTACCCTTTTCGCGTATATTGTATAAATTTTATCAATTAATAACAATTTTTTATAAATATTTAAGGAAATTATGTAAGTATATTGAAATTTCTTTTGTAAAAAAATTGAAAATATTGAAGGCTTAAATTTATGAATATATATATATATCAGGGGCGGCTCGTACTATAGTACTGCGGTACTGCAGCCCCCCCAGAAATTTTGGGAACAAACACACAATTAGAAATATCAAATAATCCTATAATTTTTCTGAACTTTCCAGCAAATTTTTATCAGTTCTAACATTTAAAATCATGAAATTTTTGCCGCTGCCGCGTAAATTTATTCCCTCAGCGCTGCCCAGCGGAAGGTACTGCCACTACTAGCAGTAGCCCAAAGCAGTGTTCCCACCCTCATTCTCCTCCTCTTCAACTCCCACTCAAGCCGTGTGATTTTGGAGCGATCGGGGACTGTGCGATCGGCAGTACCCGCAAGCTCATTGGTTCAACAGAACCAATGAGCTTGTGGTATTTGACATGCGGGAATAATTTTGAACAACACTTCGAAAACCTTTCCTGTAATATGGTTTCATTAAGCAGATTAACAAAATTTTAATTACATTCATCAGTGAATATACTAACAAAGATTGACTAAATATATTGAAGCATCTGAGGAATGAAGACCAGCACTTTTATTTTACTTTAATAAAAATATGACTGTCCCAAAAGAACCAACACTTTTGTCTTTTGAAAATTAAGTGGTGCATGCATGTAAAAAAACGTGAGATCTCACGTTCGAACAACGACAACAACAGGTTTCTTACTAACCACGCAGTTAGCGCCAGTCTAACTCGATGGCACTAAACGTCGATCGAATTAATTAAGTGAGAAATCTGGATAACTTAATTCGTTCGTGAATCGCGCCCATGTATTTTATTATAAATTATAAGTTTACCAGGAACAAGTCGATATATTATACATGGGAGCTATTTATTTATTAATTATTCACTACAGCATTTTATACCATTAATGTGAAAATTCAAACATAAAAATAAAACAATAAAACAAAAACAAGTTGTAAAAGTGTACGAGTATACAAAATATAAGAAAACGTCGTTAACTATACTGCTCCAGGATGAGAAAAATATATAGCTTATTTTCCCGGGTTTGCGTGTACCGGCAGTACATTATTTAGCAGCAAATATGCGATAGTAATCAAAGAAATATTGCATGGCTAAAAAAAAAAAAATAAAACAATAATAAAAAAATTGGGATCTTTGATCTGTTATACCGCTCGAGAGGGATTCTAGGAATTTTCGGTGTTAAAGCCTGATTACACCATACAATTTTGCATACAATTTTTCCTTGCAAGAAAATGTCATCGCCATATAAACAAATGGAGTTCAAGTTTTCTTGTAAGGAAAAATTGTATACAATAGTTAGAAAAATTGTATCGTGTAATACCGCCTTAAGACATTTCGGTGTAAGCGTTCGGTGTATATTGACAACATGTACTGACTATTGATATATATAGCATAAGTTCTTCTAGTTCTTCTAATTCTGACCTCAAATAGAAAAAGTATTAATAAATTGAAAAACAATTACATTATTTTATATTTAACAGTTTTATTAACGTTGCACCAAATTTTCCTTACGCTGAAAATTCCTTGCACCGAATCTTCCTTTCACCAAGATCTCTTTACACCGAAAGTTCCGTACACCGAACGCTTACACCGAACATTCCTTACACCGAAATGTCTTACACCGAAAATGCCGGATACCTGATAGGCGATGTAGAGGAGAACATTTTATTATTTTTTTTTTCGTAATTTTCATGACTGAGATTTTTTTAGCATTAGGTCAGCTGATCCGTGTTATCTCTACCTTAACAGGATTACGATTATTTTTTTCTCAATTAAATAAATACTAATAATATTGAAATAATGTTTAATAATGCAATTTTTTCTTATATAAATTTCATTTTTTATTTTTTTATTAAATTTTGTCTTTAAAAATTTTATTAGATTCTGGTTGTTGCCTAATTTTGTACATATTGTATATATATACCATGATCGATTTATTTGATGTTCATTATATACATTGCGTAAAAATTATACCAGACATTCAGGTTTCATATTAACAATGCAGTTTGAATGCAGTTTGATTGAGACTATTATTTAAAAAAAAGGGCTTAAAACAAAATATTTATTTTTATATAAATATATGTTTCTTACCACGTGAAAGGACTTATGAATTAAAAAAAATAATTAAAAATTGGATATTATATTAAGTTTGAAACATTCAATCACGATTTCAAAAGGGCACGCATAAGTGCATGTCATGACAAATTATAAATAATTAAATGCATGCATTTTTTGATTTTAGATAATTTCTGCTTCGTTGTTGAGAGCATTATTATATGATTTTGTCATAATTTTACCCTAAAAAAGGGGCGTGTCCTTTAAAAAAATCGCGCCTGCGGCGGGCCATTGGGGGGCTCCGCCCCCCAAACCCCCCCATGGTGTTCTGCGGGTCCCATGTCAGGCAGCACCCCCACGGAAAAGGGGCACGAGCCGCCCCTGATATATATATATATATGTATATATATATATATATATATATATATATATATATATATATATATATATATATATATATATATATATATATATATATATATATATGTATACATATATATACATATATGTAATATGTTATAATAAATATGTATTATAAAAATATAAATTTGGAATAAATATATATTAGAAAAAATGATTATGACCCGGGGCCTATCTATTTATATATTATCTGTTTGGAAAATTTATACAATAATATATAACATATTTTTAAAATATTTGTAACTGCATGATGCTCTAAAGTTTCGGTATATTGCATGCATTGCATGAATGACATCATTTTTCTATTGAAAACGATTTTTCATGGAATCCTTACAATAAGAAAACTTGAACTCCATAATAATATTTGTTTAAATTGTTTAATTATACATTATAAGCAACATTGCATCTTTCAATCATTACGTATTTTTCGTATTAACTTAAGTTAATGACATTTCATTGCAGGCGCGGATCCAGAAAAAAATTTCGGGGGGGGGGGGCTGCCTTTATAAGGCCAATGTTAAAAAAAATTGGAGTGGGGGAAATGCCTATATTGCCCATGTTAAATCCAAAATTTCGGGAGGGGGGGCTGCAGCCCCCCAGCCCCCCCTGGATCCGCGCCTGTTTGCATGTAAAAATTAATGCATGTATATCGTCTAATACAGTCAATAATATATTGAATATAACACGTACGGGCTTAAATTAATTAATAGTAACGTAATATTTTTTTTCTAAATTATTTTATTATATATATATTTTCTTCCTGCATGTTTTTATTTTTCAAATAAAATTATCTTACTCTACAATTTGAAAAAGCCGGTGAGGAACTTGAGGAGGTACGTACGTGTCACTTATGGCGCAGTGGTTTATATTAATTGGGTTTGACCGACCGGGTCATGTCAGATCACCATACACGACAGCACGTGGCGAACGTCATGACAATTTTAACTAAAATGTATAGCATCATGAATCTTCAATTCTGTGGCTGACAGGCGCGGATCCAGGGGGGCGGCTGCAGTCCCGCCCCGCCCCCACCCCACCCCCCTGAAATTTTGGATTTAACTTGGGCAATATGCAATATAGAGTCTAGAGGCGTTTTCCCCACTCCATTTTTTTAACAACAGGAGCCCCCACCCCCCCGAAATTTTTACTGGATCCGCGCTTGCTGGCTGATAATCGGTGGTAACATGAAATTAAATGGCATTTTAATGTGACTGATCGCAACGTGGAAACTTGTCAGGATGAACACCACATATATATGCATCTTCAAATTTTGTCAATGAACCAGAAACAGAAATGGAATGGTTAAAATTCGTAGAGAAACCACATTGTGGTAAAAAGCTTTACCCCTGGGTGGGAGAAGTGCAATTTTTGTTTAAATGGTCACCCATCCAACCACAAAACAGTCTTGTGTTGCTTTACTTTGGTGATCTAAGGAAAATTGACCAAATAACGCATTACATATCACTCCCACACCAACCTAGCTTGCAATCCAGTGAAGGATTCAACAGTTAATTTCATGTTATCACCGATATTTGAACAAAAAAACGGCTCATTTTTGTTTCTTTTTCGTCTCAAAAACAGACAAGTCCGCACATGTAATTTATGATGCAAGTTTTGAAAATGTTAAAATGTAAACTTTAATTTGATGTATGACATGTCTATATTACCATCGAACTTCATTCCTTCATTATCACTTTAAAACGTTCAAATCAAAGTAAACACCCTGTATATATATATATATATATATATATATATATATATATATATATATATATATATATATATATATATATATATATATATATATATATATATATATATATATATATATATATATATATATATCGGTAGTCATCTGGCAAAACCGGTCAAGTGGCGAAATTTTCGATATGCGTTTTTTTGCATAGTGCTGTACACTCCATTGAATCCTATGATTTTCTAGAAGCATTTTGTCATCTGAACAATGCAACTATTTTTTTTTTAATATTTAAGGGCAAAAATATCAAGATTTTTGAAAATATTTTTCTCATAGTCGAGTCTGGCAAAACCGGACAAGTGGTTGAAAAAAGTTCATCATGAATCTGGCAAAAGCGGACAAGTGGTTTAAAAAGCTGTCTCATGAATCTGGCAAAACCGGATATCTGGCTCTAATCTTGTTACAAAAATAATTGAAGATTTTTAATTTTTATTAATTTAAAATTATTTATTTTTAATACTGATTATTATAGACTATAATAGATAATTATTTTTTATGAATTCAGGGACCGGATGCACGCGTTTTTTTCATATATCCGAGATGCGGATCCGGATGCAAATTTATTTTCCATGCATCTGGGATGCACATCCGGATGCATTAATTTTTCCCGTGCTCGCCAGAAAAAAAAAGTTGAGTTAGTATTTTCTAAAAATAGTTCAAGTAGTCCTCCATATCAAACCAAAATTCAAAAAATTCTATCTCAAATAGGTTTGCCAGAAAAAAATTCCAAAGTCAGAGTGAACGCGTTGCTTAACATGGGGCCTTACCTGACAAAAACCCTCGAATATCTCGAAAAAATACACCGTTAGATGGTATGAAAAAAATATAGTAATGTTCTATGACCCAAGTTTTAACCAAAAACCAATTAAAAAAATTCTCTCGAATCCATTTTTCCGTAAAAAAAATCAAGAAAATCTATCATGTTAATTCCCATAAGATTTTTTATTATTTTTTTACGGAAAAATGGATTCGAGAGAATTTTTTTTAATCGGTTTTTGGTTAAAGCTTGGGTCATAGAACATTACTATATTTTTTTCATACCATCTAACGGTGTATTTTTTCGAGATATTCGAAGGTTTTTGTCAGGTAAGGCCCCATGTTAAGCAACGCGTTCACTCTGACTTTGGAATTTTTTTCTTGCAAACCTATTTGAGATAGAATTTTTTGAATTTTGGTTTGATATGGAGGACTACTTGAACTATTTTTAGAAAATGTACTAACTCAACGTTTTTTTTCTGGCGCGCACTTTACTTTAATTGCAATTCTTCCCGGAATTTACCTGTGACTGAGGGAAACGTGGAAACCTCAGACAGGATGGTCGCTAGAGCTTTTGTCAATGAATCGGAAGTTCAATGGTCCAAAGCCAGGGGAACCACATAGTGGAAAAGCGCAATGATTTACCCCTGGGTGGATAATGCATTTTTTGTTGAAAATGGTCACTCATCCAACTGCTAACCACGCTCGGCGTTGCTTGACTTCAGTGATCTGACGAGACCTGGTCAAGCGCACTGCATCGTACCTACCACATATTCAAACTTGTTATTTTTGTGTAGATAAACTTTTTTTGAACCTACAATACCCACTTAATGAGTATATTATTTTAATTTATAATTGAAGTGCATGTTGTACACTGGTATATAAAGAATTATATTGCGTAATAATGTTTAAAAGCGCCAGTAATTTATTATCTTACAAAGCATAATTGTTATAAATTATAATGCTACCGTTAAGAAGCACAACAATTAAGCTTCAATTTCAAGTGATGATTATTATACGCAATTATTATTTTATATAATATTATTTTTTATGTAGATTGCTCAATATAATAAAATAGTAATTTAATTGTTAACTTATTTTATAATGTTAAATTTAAAAAATCCTGAATTTGAGTCTGGCAAAAGCGGATAACTGGTGGAAAAAAAGCTAATTGCAGTCTGGCAAAACCGGCCAAGTGGCTACAAATTCCTGAATCTGAGTCTGGCAAAATCGGCTATCTGGCTAATTTTGGGACATTTTATTTTTTCCTGAATTAATTATTAATTGTATTGAATTTCTAATTTCACTACAAGCTACGTTCGTAATTAAGTGATATAACAAAAAAAAATCATAAAAATCAGTAAAAAAAAAAATATTTTATGAATTTTTAAACGCTCAAAAAGGTGTTTTTTGGCTCTCCTGTAAAGTTTCTAAAAAGCCAGTTGACCGGTTTTGCCAGATGACTACCGATATATATATATATATATCGGTAGTCATCTGGCAAAACCGGTCAAGTGGCGAAATTTTCGATATGCGTTTTTTTGCATAGTGCTGTACATTCCATTGAATCCTATGATATTCTAGAAGCATTTTGTCATCTGAACAATGCAACTATTTTTTTTTTTAATATTTAAGGGCAAAAATATCAAGATTTTTGAAAATATTTTTCTCATAGTCGAGTCTGGCAAAACCGGACAAGTGGTTGAAAAAAGTTCATCATGAATCTGGCAAAAGCGGACAAGTGGTTTAAAAAGCTATCTCATGAATCTGGCAAAACCGGATATCTGGCTCTAATCTTGTTACAAAAATAATTGAAGATTTTTAATTTTTATTAATTTAAAATTATTTATTTTTAATACTGATTATTATAGACTATAATAGATAATTATTTTTAATGAATTCAGGGACCGGATGCACGCGTTTTTTTCATATATCCGAGATGCGGATCCGGATGCAAATTTATTTTCCATGCATCTGGGATGCACATCCGGATGCATTAATTTTTCCCGTGCATCTGGGATGCACGGATGCAGATGCAAGCCCGTTTTTGCGCATTCGTGTGCATCTTGCATCTGCATCCGCATCCGATCTTTGGTTTTTATAATAGACTTTGTTTCTTGCAATTTTAAACGACAAGTGGCAAATAAATTTAAAAAAAAAAAATGCCTTGTGTTAAAGATTTATTTAGAGGCCATTAGCAAAAAACCTGATAAAAAGATAGAAAAAAAAGTGTTAAATGGATGCAAATTTATTTTTCGTGCATCCGTGGATGCGCATCCAGATGCAAATTTATTTTTCATGCATCTGGGATGCGTATCCGGATGTATTCATTTTTCCCCGGGCATCTGGGATGCGCATCCGGATTCATTCATTTTTTCCTGTGCATCTGGGATGCACGGATGAGGATGCAAGCCCATTTTTGCGCATCCGTGTGCATCTTGCATCCGCATCCGATCCCTGTAATTTTTATGATTTTCAAATAATAATTAATTAATTATAAAAGAAGGGTGTAGCAAATATGTAGGTCGAGTGTGGCGCAGTGCATTGATTCAACCGGTTTTCGTCAGAGCACCGAAGTCAGGCTGCGTCGCGCGTGGTTAGTACTTGGATGGGTGACCGTTTTAAGTAGAAATTACGCTACTCGGTAAACTCTTCTCTCTTTCCACCCAGTGCAGTGATGCACTTGTGTGTGGTTTTCCAGGCTTTAGACATCACTTTGGTCCATTGATAAAAAGTACAGAGGTGTCCGTCCAGACTGAGGTTTTCCATGATTCCTTATTCAGTCTCACCTCAGTAAATGCTGGGATGCGTAACAAGCCATGTGGGCCGCCATCCTTTTCCTACTTTATCCCTACCTATTACCCCGCCGCGAGCTGTAAGCTCTTAGGGGTGTGTCCTTGTAGTAAAAAAAAAAAATTGAAAAAAAAAATAATAATAAAATAAAGAAGAAGCAATTTTTTAATCAAACCCCCCTATTTGGTTATATTTTACTTCTATTTATTAATTAATCTAATTACATACTACTTTGAATCCCCGAACCCTAACTTAACGTAAGCATTTCGCGGGCTCTTCTGGAACGGGGGCTGCCACGGCCTTAAAGTAAAGTGCTCGCCAGAAAAAAAAAGTTGAGTTAGTATTTTCTAAAAATAGTTCAAGTAGTCCTCCATATCGAACAAAAATTCAAAAAATTCTATCTCAAATAGGTTTGCCAGAAAAAAATTCCAAAGTCAGAGTGAACGCGTTGCTTAACATGGGGCCTTACCTGACAAAAACCCTCGAATATCTCGAAAAAATACACCGTTAGATGGTATGAAAAAAATATAGTAATGTTCTATGACCCAAGCTTTAACCAAAAACCAATTAAAAAAATTCTCTCGAATCCATTTTTCAGTAAAAAAATCAAGAAAATCTATCATGTTAATTCCCATAAGATTTTTTATTATTTTTTTACGGAAAAATGGATTCGAGAGAATTTTTTTTAATCGGTTTTTGGTTAAAGCTTGGGTCATAGAACATTTCTATATTTTTTTCATACCATCTAACGGTGTATTTTTTCGAGATATTCGAGGGTTTTTGTCAGGTAAGGCCCCATGTTAAGCAACGCGTTCACTCGGACTTTGGAATTTTTTCTTGCAAACCTATTTGAGATAGAATTTTTTGAATTTTGGTTTGATATTGAGGACTACTTGAACTATTTTTTAGAAAATACTAACTCAACGTTTTTTTCTGGCGCGCACTTTACTTTAATTGCAATTCTTCCCGGAATTTACCTGTGACTGAGGGAAACGTGGAAACCTCAGACAGGATGGTCGCTAGAGCTTTTGTCAATGAATCGGAAGTGCAAAGGTCCAAAGCCAGGGGAACCACATAGTGGAAAAGCGCAATGATTTACCCCTGTGTGGATAATGCATTTTTTGTTGAAAATGGTCACTCATCCAACTGCTAACCACGCTCGGCGTTGCTTGACTTCAGTGATCTGACGAGACCTGGTCAAGCGCACTGCATCGTATCTCCCACATAGTCAAACTTGTTATTTTTGTGTAGATAAACTTTTTTTGAACATACAATACCCACTTAATGAGTATATTTTTTTAATTTATAATTGAAGTGCATGTTGTACATTGGTATATAAAGAATTATATTGCGTAATAATGTTCAAAAGCGCTAGTAATTTATTATCTTACAAAGCATAATTGTTATAAATTATAATGCTACCGTTAAGAAGCACAACAATTAAGCTTCAATTTCAAGTGATGATTATTATACGCAATTATTATTTTGTATAATATTATTTTTTATGTAAATTAAAATCCAGTTGCTCAATATAATAAAATAGTAATTTAATTGTTAACTTATTTTATAATGTTAAATTTAAAAAATCCTGAATTTGAGTCTGGCAAAAGCGGATAACTGGTGGAAAAAAAGCTAATTGCAGTCTGGCAAAACCGGCCAAGTGGCTACAAATTCCTGAATCTGAGTCTGGCAAAATCGGCTATCAGGCTAATTTTGGGACATTTTATTTTTTCCTGAATTAATTATTAATTGTATTGAATTTCTAATTTCACTACAAGCTACATTCGTAATTAAGTGTTACCACAAAAAAAAATCATAAAAATCAGTAAAAAAACAAATGTTTTATGAATTTTTAAACGCTCAAAAAAGTGTTTTTTGGCTCTCCTGTAAAGTTTCTAAAAAGCCAGTTGACCGGTTTTGCCAGATGACTACCGATATATATATATATAACGATTAAGTATAGTGAATATTATAATCTTTATAGATAGAGGGCTTTAAACCCGTTTGATTGTCATGCAGGCTCTCGATCATGGACAGAGAGGGTCGGGAATCCATGCAGCTTGCGGTTCTGGAAGGGGCCATATCCCGCATTGATAAAATTTGGAGTAGGCCGCGGGGGGCGATCTTTGGGGGTTTTAGTATATAACACATTCAATGTATTTTGGGACATTTGGGGAGGGGGCGATTGCCCCCATCGCCCCCCCCCCCTTGGATCCGCGCCTGATAATATAGATATTGTATGAAGAAAAATGAATCCTCAATATCATTTTTTTTTTTTTTGGTATAATCTCTGTAATCATAATTGTTCGTGGGATCATATGATATATGGTTCCACGAACAATTATGATTATGACAAGGGCAATTTTGTAAAATATAGTTCGATCGATAGTATATATGATTTAAAAGTATATTTTTAGTCCCATGTAGTAGAGTGATCATGCAGTAACATTATATTAATTATATACCATGCGGCAATAATATTACCATCAGGATTCAGAAGTGCCATATGGATGCGGACGTGTGTTGCAACGTATATTATATATAACTTTATTATTTTTTCATAGTTTATAATAATTATATATATTGATAGCTCGAATCTAGAAGACATTTTATGAAAGCTATATGGAAACTGATCAGAATTTAAACAATTTAATATGCAAGTGCCTATAATAAATATTACCGCAAATTTTTATAAATTAATTGAGTAAAAATTATAATTATATATATTTATAATTAAAAAAAAATAATTTTAGTTTAAAGTACTAACTGTAAGTATAAAATAGTATAAAATAATTACAATAAATTAAAATAATTATTTTTTATTATTGTTATTAATATTTTGAAAGTAATTAATACAATTAAATTAAAATTAAAGTTTACTTCTATTTTTCCCTCTTTTATTTGAAAAGTGTTTTTCACCTTTTTTTAATTTAAAAAAACTACCACCAGGTGGCGAATTTGTAGGAATAAAGGGAACGAAAAGTGTCGTTCCCAATACCAAAAAAACACAAAAGGGCCCTTCTTGAAGAAAGTGTAGGGTAGGGTAGTGTAGGGAAGGGTAGGGAAGGGTAGTAAATGAGTATTGGGACACAGCTACTCTCTAGCTCTAGCTGAGGTAGTGTGTAGTGTGCATGCGCAATGCGCATCGTCACGAGCATGGTCCAGGGCTATCACTCTATAGAGGCTTCAAGTGTTCCCACACCCCTATCTTTTAGCATGGCGACCGGCAAAAAAACTGAACTTATGAGAGTTACGTTAAGATTTACCTTTAGCTATGTTCATATTTAGGTGTAATAATTTTTTCTGCATTTAATGAACATAATATTTCCTTTCCTGGCATTGTAAAATTTAAATATATAGCTAAAACAACTCGAGAAATTTGGCGCTTTTCTGCGGAAACTTGAGAACTAAAGTCAGTACAGCGTTGCCAGGTTTACTTGAATTTGAAGATGGAAAAGGGGGTGTGACACTTGCAGGCTTACAGCCATGGAAAAATTATTATTTCTTCATGTTTACAACTATTATTTTCTGATTTTACCTATTTTAACTAGATAGAAATGCCAAAGTCAGGTTTTATATATAGCTTTGAATCTTGCACATAATGTCTGCATAAAGTTTACCTCTATCCAGTATAATAAAAATAAATTTCCTATTCCACAATGAAAAAAATAGGAGCTAAAAATTATTTTTAGAAAAAGGCCATGCTTAATTTATCTGGACAATTAACATAATTAATACCTTCGATTTTATAGATTTATCATAGCATTCATAAATATTAGTAGTTTCCTCTAGTCTGGTAGGCTGCAGCCTACAGAGCATAATATATGCATATATATGCTCTAATAACCTTTCTGTTGGGTTTCTTGTGTATTATTTCTTTTAAAAATAAGAGCCTCTACTTAGATCCATTAGTTCATTATTTCCCAGCATAGTATTTAAAAAAAATAATAGTTGAAGGTCAACATATAACTTTAATATATATTATACACTTTACACTTTGACTATATTGACATTTATTTTGTCTGTTGCTGCTCACTAAAATATACATTATTCATTGAGCTCTACACAAGGCCTTGTGTAGAGCTCAATGACATTATTATTATAACTGCAATATAAGAATTATAACCATGTATAGTCTTCTATCTGAGAGCTTCAATAGAAGACTATATGGTACTATACCTATCTCGCTTGTGATAGACTGAAACTTTAGTGTCTTCATTGTTAGAATTTATCTAACTAAAAAAAAGTCAAGAAATATCAAATCAGAAAATCTTTTTTATTTTATTAAATATATTAATATTACACATATAATTGACGTCATAAAGACAGGTATGGACATCTGGTGGATTTTACCTGGGTGATTCTAAAAGTGTCATTGTTTTGATATCTGAGCTCTGCTACTGGCTAAAGTACACGTGTAGTTGAGTCATACTGATTCTATCGAGGCTGTTTTCAATGCCATCTCTTGGTACTTTATGAGGTCAATAGGGGCACTGAACGTCAAAAAGGATGAAACTTCACATTAGAAAAAAGAGGATGATGGCACGATGAAAGTGTAATGTGTAAGTCAGTACAACATACACATTACACTTTACTATACATTCATATGACGGTGTTTAAAATATGTATATTCGTTTACGACGGATAATGTTATTTTTAAGGCGTCGTCAAAGAATTCGAATTAAACACCGTGATGTGAATGTATTATGATAAACATAAAACTGAGGTGGCGTGGCGTGGCGCAGTGCATTGACCGGTTCTTGTTAGATCACCGAAGTCAGGCTACGTCGAGCGTGGTTAGTACTTGGATGGGTGACCATTTCAAGTAAAAAATACGCTGCTCCCTCCCTGGGGTAAATTCGTCTCGCTTTCCACCCAGTGCAGTGACGCACTTGTGTGTGGTTCACCAGGCTTTGGACATCGCTTTGCATGGTCCATTGAGAAAAAGTAGAGGTGTCCGTCCTGACTGAGGTTTTCCACGGTTCCCTCAGTCTCGCCTACGCGAATGCTGGGACGCGTAAGCATGCAGGCCGTGGCCACTATCCATTCCCTACCTTATCCCTACCCAGTACCCCGCCGCGAGCTGTAGGCTCTTAGGGGTGTATCCTTGTAAAAAAAAAAAAAAATACTGCAATGTAGCTGCGGCCAGCTCACTATTAATTTTTATGTACTTAAGGTAGAGATAATGCCCAAAAGCTGTTTGACGTACCCTCCTTTGATTAACATGTAAACATTAGCTGTCAAATTCACAAAAATTCTGACATTTTGTTGAGAGACAGATATTAGTGCCTAAAAGCCATAGAAAAATTTCAAAACAATTTAACGAGCCGATTTTCTTTAATTTTCAGCATAGTGCTTTCCCATAGAGACAAACCAAGAACTTAATAAAAAAATAATAATAAAAAAACGACTCGTTAAATTGTTTTGAAACTTTTTCTACGGCTTTTAGGCACTAATATCTGCCTCTCAACAAAATTTCAGAATTTTCGTGAATTTCCCAAGGTTCACATGTTATCAAATTAGAGTACGTCGAACAGCTGTTCGGCGTTATCTCTACCTTAAATATTCGCGATGATAGAAGGAATTTTGGACGGTATCCTAGCAACCAAACCTTCTGCAGAAACAACAGCCACGTCTCAATATATCACGTTCCTCGTCCCATCAGGCGCGAATCCAAGGGGTGGGGGGCGATGGTGGCGTATGGTCCCCCCCCCCCCAAAGGTCCCAAAACTGAAGGTGTTACCAACCCCCACCCATCGCCCCCCCCCCCACCCCCTGCCACTCCAAATTTTAACATTGCGGTAAAGGGCACCGCCCCGCCTAGAGCCGCGAGCTGGATCCGCCCCTGGCCACGCCCAATTCTTTGGTGTCTCTCAGTTTTTCTGTAAACCAAACAATAAATACATTATGAGATGATAATAAAAAATTTCACCATGCAAAAAGATACTAAATAAAAAATTTAAAAGTAATAAAATTCTGACGTGACGTCAGAATTTTATTACTTTTAAATTTTTTATTTTTGCAGTAAATGCAAAAATGGTTAACTTACAATTAATAAGCATACTGAACTGTCATATTTTAAAAACATCATAATAGCAATAAAGATTTGGTCTGTTTAAAAAACGGTAGCAATGCTGCTATTGTGATCGGCTTTAAAAAAGGTGCTTTCATATATTCAAAAGTTAATTGCTACAGATTTGAGTCTGTTCGACTGCGGCTGTTGTGGCAAAAAAAAAAAAAATTGTGAATACTGTATCTACCGTAGAAAAAATAAAGTCATTTTGATTTTTTACTGAGTGCCGCAGCAAATCACCAGGCGTAATCAACATGTTAGGCATGATTCCGTAGCAATTTTCGAATATGTGAAGGCTCCTTTGTGTCGAAATGCACAAGGAAGTCAAGCGTAGAAAACCTACTGTATTCACAATTCAGTGTTGACGAATATGAATTTAATATATAAAGGTGCTTTCACATATTCGAAAATCGCTACGGAAACGCTGCTCCGTAGCTACTTCGTAGCAAATGTGTTGATTTTGCTGCGGCGCACCGTAGCTGTTCCGTAGCACCTCGCGGCACGTTCTACGGAACTCCGTAGCAAAATCAAGATGAGTTTGATTTTGCTACGGCATTCACATGATTTTCCGCCGCAGCTGCCGCAGATGAACGAGAATATGTGAAAGGCTTACGGCATAGCTACGGAACTCCGTAGCGATTTTCGAATATGTGAAAGCACCTTTACCAATATGGATCATATCATGATAAAGATTAAATAGCAGTGTGTACACACATTACATGCATACATAAAAAAAGTAATGTTACTCCAAATATCTTAAACTTTATTACAATACTGTATGCATACATGCATATAAGCTAGGTAAAAGGCATATATTATTATTGCCATTTTTGGTGCAAAAAATTAAAAGGAGTCAAAAAGGTATGCATAATGGTCCTACCCACAATGCAGTGTACGTAGCTGGTGCAGGGCTATTCTCCTATAATTGACATAATGGGAGAATAGCACTGAGCACTGAGAAAGTGTATGCCTTAAGTATGCATACAGTATAAATGCAGTGCATTCCGAGATTATGAACATAAAAGTGCCTTACTCGGAGCATGCATTTGCATACAGTACACCAGCCTCCAGACTCAAACAAAGAAAGCTGGATCAGAAAGTGTTCACGTTGTAGGATTAATTGATTACTAATATACCTGTTTCTATGTCCATATTATCAAATCAGTTAGCAAATCAAAATATCAATCAATAAATCAATGACTGCTGGTTATAGTATGCATAATTATGCATATTTTCAATGCACATGAACCTCAAGATCAATAAACACCCTACTTTATAAATTTATTTACGCTTATTTTTAAGACTTACCTGATGACAATAATTGAGTCTTCATTCCCACAGTAAAAACATTCTTCAATGTTGATATTTTTATTGCTTTTACTTTTCAAAACATATTAACATTTTGTGATTTACTGACGTAACTCCAGAAACGTCTGAAATATGGCTATAGGCCCTGCTATAGGCCGGCGGCGCCATGTTTGTTGATATGGCAACGTCGCACACATGTGCGGTGTGGCGCCAGCACTTAAAAATCAAATTTTAATTTAATCCTACGGCATAATTATATGTTGTTTCTTACTACAAACTAGTGAATTAGACTAATATTCATATCTAGTTTGTGAATATATCACTTAAATATACGAGTTAAATTTCTTTAACAGCTTTTTAGACGTCGTCCCATAGTAAAGGATGGGGAAGTGGGAACACCGCCAAAATCAGCTGACTTGAAGCCTCTATTGTAGGGGGTATAGTCAGTCCAACAAAAGGGGTTATTTTGCTCAAGCGGTGGCGTCACGTTATGGAAAAATCGAATTTTCCAATAAATTTTCCAAAGCTCAAGAAAGTGAACATTCTTAGATAAAGCTGTTCTAGGGTTTATTTTGCTGAAAAGATTGATTTTCGAGACGTTGAACACTTTCACTACGTCAGAACATTAGTTTTTAGCGATCTGAAATTCGTGGCTTCTGATTGGTCCGTCAGAATTTGTTGATTTTTTTTCGCGCCAAAATTTCAATCTATTGTTGCGCATTGTTGTATTATAATTTCCCGAGAAATTGTTTGTTATATGAATTAACCATGCATAGCAGGGCAATAAATCATTTATTGAATAGCATAGAAATGAATAAAAGTATAGAGGATTAGCCCTGTTGTGAACTTATAATGATTGTCAAAGAAACGATATTCCTATATATTATAATAAAATCATTATAATAATAATATTAATATATAATGAATATAATATAAAATGAAGCGTCGATCAAAAAGGCTATATATATAAATTTCTGTATATTAGTATATATTGCAATGTCTGTCACTTAAACTTTTTTGATTTATTTCATCATTTAACCACTCATGTATTCCAATCAGGGTCGGACTGGAGTCAAAAGGCCTATATACTACTGCATGAGCAATGAAAGGCGGGAGCGTATACACGAGTTTGAGGAGTTTGCAAAGCAGCTCGCCGTAGGCGCTTTAATAAAAAAATAAATATAATTATTATTATTATTTTTTTAAAAAAGGGCTTGCAATGCTTATCTTTTTTAATACAAATCAAATTCCTAAATATCGCGACATTTTCATTTTTTTTATGAAATTTTGGTTTACGAAAAATTATTTTAAACCTATTTTGGTGATAAAGCGAGTCATGTTATATATTTTTTCTTTCACCTATATTTTTTTTTTTAATCGAGTATCGTTTTTTTTTTTTTTTTTAGCTTCTCAACTGAACCCTATTAGTATAAGGTACTGCATGGCGACAAATAAGTGACTGATAACCACCCGGCTTTTCGTATTATAGACCCTACTTTTGTGGGTCCCCTCCAAACCGAGGCGGCCATGGCGCGGCGGCCTAAAGCAATCGAGGAGTTTTGCAAGCATAAAGACATAAAGTCCCAGTGTTAATATACGACTAACCTTTGTGACAATTTTTTGGGTGTGTGTGACTTTGGATCAAGAAATGCACAATTGGGAAATTAATTTTAACAATATAAGAATTATACTACACACTATATACTGTCGAATTTATAGTTGATTCACCTGAACTTTAAAGTGTTGTATAGCTCTGGGCTTAGCCCAGAATATTGTAAAACATATATACTGGCGCACAGCAGATGTATTTCTTAATTTTTAGTAGCTAGAATAATTTCATATTTTTGAATCAAAAATTTGAATTTCTGCATGTGATACTTTTGATAGAACAACCTCGGGTTCTTTCAGTGAATTCTCATAATTATGTATGACTTTCCCGATTTACGCACACTTAATAAAAATTCATATAAAATTAACAAAACATATTATGACACTGAAATATTTAAAACAAACGCATGAAATATGTACATTAATTGCGATAAAAATAGTTTAATGGAGTACCGACCTCAAAATTTTTATTGCAGAAATGGATAGAGGGTGCAAAAATAATATGCGACTCGATGAATCTTTTCAGATTTTTCTGAGACCGGGAAGTATTTTTATAAAAATTATTGAAAGTCCATTTTATGACGTCACGGGCATTAATGTCCTATCCTTTTCTTAAAGAGAGGCGCCTCGTCGACGTCAAAATGGACATTCATTAATTTTTTAAAAATACTTCCCGGTCTCAGAAAAATCTGAAAAAATTCAGAGTAGCATATTTTTGCACCCTCTATTATATCCATTTCTGCAATAAAAAATTTTGAGGTCGGTACTCCATTATCCTAATTTGACAAATTAATTTTTAATTAAATAAAAAGTAAGAACTGCATCTCCTCCATTGAGATTTTTTTTTCTGGAATAACAAACATAATTATATGTTGCATCCAACGTAAAAAAATATTTGCCAACAAAAATATTTGTTGATAATGTATTTTTATTCAAAGCTTAATTATCAATTTTAAATAAATTTTTTATAATTTTAGCCGGCGCGCGTTGAACTATTAAAATTAATTAAAAAATCAATAAAGCTTTGAATAAAAAGTATATTCCCATCAAAAAATGACAAATATATATATATTTTTTTTACTTTGGATGTAGTGTTTGTTTTCCCGGGTCCCAGGAAAAAAAATCCAGGGAACATTTCTTACTTTTTATGTAATTAAAAATTGATTAAATTATGACAATCACCGTTTTATCCTTTAATGTTACTTAATTCTATATGCATTTTTAAGTGTGCGCAAAAAAAAACGGGAGTCTTGAGAATCTATTGAAAAACACGCGAGGTTGTTCTGTAAAAAAATGCTGAGCCAAATTTACAGTTGAGATAATTTATAATAATTACAGAATTTTTTATTCATTGATTTTTAAATAATTAATTAATACCACGTAAAATGTATTATAATAGTTGCGCGTGCTGGAAAAATGACCGAATTCATTAAAATATATATTGCAGTGCGTTATTAAAATCTCTCAATTTTTAATTTTCAGTTTAATTAGAAATGCGGAGCGGGCCTCGGCCTAAACGGGCACCCTCCCTAGCACCGAGAAATTTTACTGTGTGTCAATCACGGGTCAATTATAAAATATTCACCGCTCAAAAAATTCAAAAATTTATGACTTTTATAAATAATTCTTTTATGTATATATGATAAAAAGACACGACTTCATTTCGGGAGAACAAATTGTAGTATAGTATTCTTTGAAAATGCATAATATCAAGTTCGTATTTTCTAAGAAAAATAATAGTTCGTATCGAATTCTATATATGACGAACTGAAGATCCAAGAATTCTATCTCACATGCATATGTTTGCCAAAGATTAGAAAAAAAACAAGAAGGGCTTTACCTGAAAAACACCCTCCCTTAACTCGAAAAAAATACACCATTGGGTGGTATGAAATCGTTTCATACCACCCAATGGTGTATTTTTTTCGGATTGTAGGAAAACTCGGTGCAGGAAAACTCGGTGCAGGAAAACTCGGTGCAATTTCAACAAGCTAGGAAAACTCGGTGCACGGTAAACTCGGAGCACGGAAAACTGGGAGCACCGCTAGGAAAACTCGGAGCATCGCATATATTATAAAATATCGTATATATTACATATAACCAGCTATATTGTCGCCCCCAAACACAAAAGTTACAGGGGACTTAATTAAATGCCATGAGGAGCATCACTATATCGTAATTTATCCTTAATAATTGTTCTCTAGGGCTTATAAATATTTATAAATTGTGTATTTGCCATGATAATTTTTTAAGAATTGTAATTATTTGTGTAATTATTTTTTGATGGTAAAAAATTATAAAATTTAGATCAGAACATAGATAACAAAATGACTGTTCACTTTCTGAAGTAAAGAAAGTAATTATTTAGTCCAGTTTTTGAGATGGTAACTTTTTAGTTGAAAAAGATGCTGATTTGACTTGATTTGAAAATGGCCGCCAGATTTCCAATGATATTCTCATTATTTATATCCTGAATATCTCAAAAACTAGATTGACTTTTGATTCATTTTTTTCTTTTTGCTGAATATTTATGTTATAATGTAAGGAAGGTTTACTATAATTTTCAGAGTGATTCACCATCTCCTAAAATTAGTGACAATAAACCTTTTAAAACAACATACAGTTGAAATTTTTTGCTACATACTATATATATAGCGTTTGCTTGGCTTTGTTGTTGTTTACATTCAGCAGTAGGTACTGAGAGGGAACTGGAATCACTTGATTTATTCTTCCTAATTTAACATATTTTTAATTTTTTTAACAATAATATATACGTAAGAAATTAATATACATAACTTGAACATATACATTTTTTTTATTTTACCTGGTTTCTTTATGATAATTTTTTGTTGTGCTGTTTCCCCCTTGCATTCAAAAGTCCGCGGGGAAAGCAATGGTCGGTGATTGGCTGATTTTTTTAAAGAATCTTAGGGTCAATATCAGTGCATAAGTGTCGTAAAATGGTCATTATTGACGTGAAATTTGGAGACGATTTACATTTTATTTAATGATTTTTTGTATTTTCCACAGATATCATTGGCAAATATTTTATTTTTTTCCATTTACTTGACATTTCAATCTATCAAATAAAATAATTGTCAAAGGTACCACAATTGTCATATCGCAGGAAATAAATAGTTTTTGGTATGCTACTACCATGTTAAATAGGTGCTTTTTGCCTACATTCACGTGACGTCATGTTTTTGTGACGTATGGTGAAAGACCCGTATATGTAATGTATCTCTTGAAACTTTACTTGATATCTTTCTATTTTTTATTTATTTATTTATATATATAATATGTATATTATATATATATATATTTTTTTTTTTAAATTTTTTTTAATTTTTTTATACATAAAGCTGTGCATGCAATGAAGTAAAATAGTTGCATCTGTGATTATACAATTCTTATTCTTATATAATACCAATTCTTATTTAACTTTAACATAATATTTTGCTGCCTTGAGCCGTAATTCATCTATAGATATTTTATTCTTTGATCTAATTTTTAATTAAAATAAATTTGCATTGCATATAAATTTATATATATGTAAATATATTAGGTTCAACAAAATGCATTTTCACATAAATTAAATACTTTTTTAAAAATGTTTACATATGATGTGCTGCTATAAATTTACTTCTAAATTCTTAACTAAATTCATGCATACTTTTCTAAATAATAAATTTTAAAACTGGTATGGGTATTGTATTATATACTAATTATTAACGCAATAATACGGAAAAAATTTCACAATAAAAGTGTTTTATTTTATATAAACATACTGTTATTTACATTGATCACATAAGCTAAAATATCACATAAGAAATAATGTTCGTCTACTTAAAAATTGATGCTTAAATTGCACAAAATAATACATTTATAATTATCTTATTTTTATTATTTATTTTTATTATTTTTATTTTAATTAGAATTAAGTATGTTACATATTTAATGTAATAATTGACGTGATCCATGCTGTACAGCCTATGATCGAAATAAAAATTTGAATTTGAATTTATTGGAATCTATATAATTAAATGCAAAGCTATAAATAGAAACAAAATCCATACCATAGCTGGAAATGAGGGGAGAGGGGAGGGTTCAGTACTAGGTGCTAGTGGGAGATGTTGTGGGCCACACCCTCCACATAGTCATAGGCTGGGTGACCCTTAGCCCATGAAAGTTATTGGGCTGCGCCTCGCCCCATTGTTCAAGTGCACGTGCACTAATTACCTTACCTGCTACCTGTTTTTTTCAATCCAGGTAGTAAAGAAACTTGTTGACAACGTTTGAACGCCATAAAATAATGTATGTATACGGTTGAAATTATTTCAATATTATTACAATTTATTACCATTCCCTATTTTTCAGCATTGCATGTATATTATGTTATATAAAATATATATATTGATTAATCGTCATCATGTATAAAACATATTAAGAGGCATTCACAAAGTCCTAAGGCCACATTTAGGGCTCGATAATTTAAAGCCCGATTTTATGCATGCTTTTTAGACCCAAAATTTCTGGTCTTAAATTATCGAGCCCTAAATGTGGTCTTAAGACTTTGTGAATGCCCCGTATTTATTTTCCTTTCCCGGGGCCTTTAATTAAATAAAAATATATTTCTTCACATTTATGCAATATGTATTACTAGATGTTTTTTCAATGTGTTAATAATAATATATATAATGTCATATAACAAATAAAAATAAAAATTGATATAATTGTTCTCATAAAGTTATATGGACATTATGGACAAAAAATTGCTGTACCGCTGTTCCTTCTATGAAAGCACTTAAATTTTTCCTTTATTTACAATAAATAATTAATTAAATAATGAAATTATTTGAATTATTTATAAATACATAGTATTATATAATTTAATATAGAATTAGTGATATTCATAGTATTTAAGCCCTCCAATAATTTTTTTGTATGAAGGCAACAAGAAAATTACATGTGTTCGATTTTTGTTATATTTTATTATTTTTATGCTAATATACATATTCCAAAATCCATATACTAGTATAGGGATCTTGCAACATATGCGATGCTCCGAGTTTTCCTAGCGGTGCTCCGAGTTTACCGTGCACCGAGTTTTCCTAGCTTGTTGAAATTGCACCGAGTTTTCCTGCACCGAGTTTTCCGGATACCGTATGAAACATATAGCCATGTTCCGTAGCTCGAGCTTTAACTAAAAAATGTTTAAACAATACAAAATTATATTCATGAATCCTTCTTAATCCCGTCAAAAAATTAAGAAAAATTCTTATGAAAGAAAAATTATTATATTTAATATGGCAAATTTTCTAGATTTTTTTTTATGAGAAAACGGCTCCGAGTTAAAGTAACGTTTTCTTGTTAAAGCTCGAGTCATATAATATAATATATATATATATATATATATATATATATATGGAACATGCATCATGGCTATATTTTTTTCATAAAATCTATAACATTCTTTATAGCAGTGTATTTTTCCGAATGAGTTATAAAGAGGTCGGCCATATATGTTATTAATCGACGCGTTCTCTCTGATTTTTTTTTTTTTTTTTTTTTTTTTTTTTTTTTTTTTTTTAGTATAGAACCTATTATAATATATACATATGAGATTGAAATTATTTGGATTTCGATTTCAGATGGAGGAGCACTATATATACCAAAAACTTTTTTATTTTATTTAATTTTGTCTCAAATCTAATGTTATGAATAAACGAAAACTTGCAATATTTTGACATTTTATATTAAAATAAAATAAGTATGCCACACCCCTTTTTCTTAAAAAAAAAAAACTGCGGTGGGCTACCCCCTCCCCTACCACCCCGCCGCGCCAGCTCCGCGGCGCGTCGGACCCTTCGGACCCACCCGCGGAGCGGGCCTTTTGGCCCCCACACCGACCCTGTTTAATCATGCATGATCAAATAGATATATATATAAAAAAAATACTATATAATAGCAAAATATTATCTAATAAAAAAAAATAAAAAAGAAGCAAGTACACATACTATATGCATCTTTTCGTTGCGTCTTGTACATATATTATGAAGAAGACTATGAATTACAAGAGCGAAAGCGGAAGATTTTGTAAAAAAAACTTACAACTATAGGTATATATTTTTAAAAATAAAATTTCTAGGTTCTTTTATAATTCAATTAATCCATGCACTTTTCCGGATCGGCGTTCCGGACCGTTTTAGCTTATTTTATAATCACTAAAAGTATATACCAGTCACAAGGGGGGGGGGTAATGGTAAGGGCTGGAGAAATGGTTAAACTGAGTTTTCCTTGGATTACAATTAATTTATTTGTTTATCACCATGCAAGTAAATGTGCCAAAAGCATTTTAAACATCCATATGTCCACGATTCTAATGGTATATATATATATATATATATATATATATATATATATATATATATATATATATATATATATGCTAAAAAATTAATTGCTACCTGTTTAAACCTCTGTTAACCATTACTGGATCCAGTTTTTAGCCTTACCATTGACCCCCCTGTGAATATATATATATATATATATATATATATATATATATATATATATATATATATATATATATATATATATATATATATATATATATATATATATAATATATATATATATATATATGTATATTATATTATAAAAAAATGGTCTATTTAATTAAAATAAAACAAATAAATAAATATATACCGCATGCTGGGAATTACAATATATTAGTGCAGCTAGGACCGATGGGCCTTCAGGGCTTTACATTTCATTTAATTAATTTTTCTACATTATTAATTTAAATTTCCACAATTATTTTCCTTCGTTTTTCTTTTAAATCTTGTCCGATCGCGATGTGTAGAGAGAGGACCGGCCTATCTTCTTTTTTGGTCATATGAGGGAGAATTACAAACAAATTTTTTTTAAGGAAATATAAGGATCCTCGACACGGTTAAAGGCCCCCTAAAAATATTAAAATAGGTCCTCGATCATTACGAGGGCCTACCTTCTTACATTTTCGGGGATCAAAAGCAAGACTCATAAAAAAAATACTCGTAATTAAAATTAAAAAAAAAATTGTCCTTAAGCTGCTCGATCGATCAAGCCTCAAGACATGCTGCAAGTTATATAGTTTATCCGGTTTATTGTAGAAAATCAGATTATTATTAAAGGGTTATTTTCTGGTGGACTCTGATTGGCTAAAAAGGGGTTATTTGCTTATTTCCACTACCAATCAAATTGCTTAAAATTTGCAACAATCAAATTTTTTAACCAATAAACGAAGAATCAACAACTTAATTCAAACCAATCAAAATGTAGAATTTAAGCCAATCAGAATCCAGAATTCGGCTTCCATAAGCCGGAAGGGAGTGACTATACCCCCTACAATAGAGTGATAGCCCTGGCATGGTCATGCACTGATTCCGGTTAGCGATCGAGCTAGCTTAAAATTAATTGGGGTTCTTTTCCGAAGGTTAACGAAATTGATTAAGGTGACTGTCCATTTACTGTTCTATAAGAGTCTATAAGACATCCTCAACACTTCTGCAGCTCCCAGCTAGAGATTCGAGTCTCATGCAATTAATTATCGAGAATGCTGAGGAAAACGACGGTACATACAATTATTACAGTTGTCACTAGTTTTCAGAATATATATATATATATATATATATATATATTATAGCCACTCGGCATATATGACTCGTCGGCTGAGCTCTTTGAGAAAAGGAGTGAGAGGATTGCTGTGCAACTTTTCAATAGTTATTAATTAATTAAAGGAAGAATATTAATAAAAGGATCGATGGAATAAAATAAATGGATGGAATGAAATTATTAAATATATTAAGTACAGGACGTAATACAAATTAATAAATAAAAAATTGTTTAATTATATCTATTTGTTTTATATTGAACAAAGTCGCTTTTTTGTTTCATGTTCACGCTATTTATTTCCACATTCATGCTACAAATAATATTTACAAGTCCATCACAAATATACAGCATGAATTTCACATCCATTTTTAACACGTTTAAACACTTATAAAAACGTTTTTCTTTTTTATTATAATCAATATATTATAATACCACAGAGAGACAATTTAATTATAGTCTCTTTATGATAACACTTTACATTTATTTTATTTAATAATATTTACGAGCACATTTTATTGTTAAACAATAAACACATTTAATCTTAGTTTTTATTTTTTTAGCATACGTTTTATAAATAATATTTAACCTAAATTAAATTAGAATAATTTACAAGTAAGTGTAGCCATAAAATTATATGAATATCATTTTAGATGAAACTTATGAATTATATATTATTATTATAATATCAGGTTTGAAAATCTATAAAAATCATTAAATTTTTTTTATTTAAATTATAATTAAATTATTTTGTCATGGTTGGTTCACTTTGTGTATGGGCATTTGACTTTTTCAGCTACCCCAATGGATTATTTTGTTCCCTCCCAAACATGTAATGCTTAACCCAATAAACAATTATTATTATTATATTATTACAATAAAATTATGGTTTCCAGGAAAAACATTTTTGTGTAGATATTGAAATAAACATAATTTTGAAGATAGGTATTAAAAGTTGAACGTTTATTATAAACTACAGTATAGATAAACCTACATTATATGAATTTCAGGGTAAGTTAATTAAATCAAAGTGGATATTTGACAGAGAAACTAATTACTTGTAATATTAATTCATTGATTTTTTTTTATTCTCAAAAATTTTAAAATTGCTTGTATAAACGCTTTGTGAAATAAAAAGGGGGCTATTTGCAAAGAACTTATCATAAATTTAGCTTATAATTTTTGTACTGTACTCACAATCAGTTTAAATTAGTATTGGAATTTGAACTCAAATTTTAGTAATTTTATAAATTTTATAATTTTATATAATTAAAGATTTCTAGACTTAAGTTTATTCTTATAATATTTTGTGAATAGCCCCTGATATATTGAGTATCAAAAAGAAATATATGAACTGAAAGATGCATTTCAATGTATTAAATAATAAACGAGGGCCCGGTGATCAAACGAGTTTAAAAACCATTAGAGGTAAAAGCGAGTTTTATCTATAGTTTCACTGGCCTGTATTGAGTACAAATACTTAAAAATAATATGAATTTTAAACCCATTTGATCGAAATTATTACAAAGAAAGTTATTTTATATTCCCTTCTAAAATTAATTATGAAAAGTAAAAGGTTCAGGTATAAATTTTCGTATTCTATGCGGGAATGAAATTTCAAATGTCATCTTTTGTTGTCTAAAGTTTTGAAACTCCCTGTTAGGAATATTAGCCATTTAAACTGGGTTGATTACAAAATATTCTTACTTTAATAATATTAATATAAATTGCTGTATTTTTTTCATGGTATGGCATTCAGTAAACAAATTCAGCAAAACTAGCTCTTAATTATTTTTTTATATTATAGTCATATCCTTAGAACATCGTTCATAAATAACATTCAATATAAGTATATTTTAAGTAAAGAGGTCACTTTTTAAATGAAAAAGATATTGTGGGTATATTTTAGGAACTTTACACAAAATACTAGAGTTAATTTTTAATTTTAGATTTAATAATTACAGATTTGAATTAATAACAAGAAAATGCAAAATCTGACATGTAAAAAATACCACAACAAACAACATGAATATTAAAGATATATTTAACAAACAAACAAGATATTATTGTGATGTTAATAATAATTATTATATAATAATTACAAAATAATTAAACTATACAGCAGAAATATAATGAATTTAGTATTTAATTTGATATTATGGATTTAGTATTTAAAAACTGAGCAACGAGAGGACTTTTGTGAAAATGTATAGGTAGAAAAATTATCAGTGCAACAATATATATAGTAGACTTTTTAATTTGGGATCTTTTTGAAAGATTTAATTTAAATAATAAACTAATGATACACCACTATAGCATTGTAAATATTATATAATAATTTCAATTCACTTAATTATAAATTTAAGAATAACAAAAAATGTTATCATATAAACATTAATAACATGTACGTAGCATGACAAAACAAACAGTATACAATAGAATCTCTTTGGTTTCTATATTAATTATAACACTAAATTTAATTTATTTTTTTTTACATTATTTATTGATGACTTAGATGAATTGATACCACCATAAATATTAATTTGACTTCAAAATTAAATCAATATTTTATTCATTAAAAGGTAACTCAGGTAACTTAATTAATAGTATACTTGGAACAAACCTTAATTACTATTATTTTATTAAGTTTTATCGTCTGTTATTCTACTGTAATGTTAAAATTTTCTGAACTGGAATGTAGCAAGGACGGTCCTTAACGTTTTAGCATGCAAGGGGAAAAAATTAATATTGTAAATAAAAAAAAAAAAAAAAAACAATTTTTTTAAAGGCAGAATTTTAACTTCTATACGATCTCAATAGATGTTTATATTAGATATTTGTTTTACGAGAAGTGAAACTAGAAAGCAAAATCTTAAAATAATTGTATGAGCTGGGTTATTTAGTGACAAAACAGGAAAGCAGGAGCCACACTAACCCTAAACCCTAGCATTACCAAAGTGGGGAGGGGGGCTGAAAAAATACACGTAAAGTCAAAAGGTTGGAAAAAGGCGTAAAATACTGTTAAAGACAAAATCTTAAAAAAATAGTAATAGTAGTTATCCACCAAACAACGTATTTAAAAAAAAAACAAATAAATAGAGGAAAAACACTTAAAATGATTAGCATATAATATATAGGGATTTAACCAGTGGGTTGCTTGACCCCTCAAACATTTTTTCCTGAGTGTTTATATAATAACTGGTAAAATAAATTCTGGGGGAGGGAATGTCATATCTTTTGTATTATAAAACAGACATAAAAATTTAAATTCGATAATAACTCATTGTCAATTCATCATGTAGTACGTATATATGTAGATTGAAAAATGTAACATTACAGAAGATAACTATTAAGAAATTAGAAAATCATTTGAACTATTAAATCTTATAAACAACTTCACATAATATACAGTATATTATGTGACAAGATATGGAATCATTTCTGCATTGAAATATTATATAATAATTATATTATTGTTTTTGTTTACACTCTGAGCAATATGAAACATTATAAGGAAGAGTTTTTCCTCACTAATTTCATATTATTTATTTTTATATATTTTAATCCCTGTATTGTGCCATTTATAAATTATTAATAATAAATATTATACATTAATATGTAATTTTTGGTTCATTTATTAAACAATTATTATTTTTATTTTATTCACATCACTTGGGAATGTCACTAAGCGTTCATATATTTTTGTTTTATTATTCATTTGCTTCTTATTGCGCTTTTTTCAATCACCATTTCAATTTAATTATTAATTTTGTTAAAATTTTTAGAGACATCTTTTATAACAATAATTTTATAGTTATATATTTACATTTATATTATACATACAAGAATAAATTGTGAATTATTTACACTGAATATATTAATTATATTTTTACTATATGTTAATATTAATTAAAATTCATATATATATTATATTATCATTATAACATATAAATTACATTTGTGCATATATTGTGAAAAACAGGAACTTGTATTCTTAATTTTTATTATCCACATGCATAACCAGATATAATCATAGAATTCATGGACTTCCATTATAGCCTAATTAATCATAGTTCAGATTATACAACTTCATTGAAACGTATAGTGATATTATTGTATTATTTGCACCAGCCGGCATTGCTGGAAAGCTTTAAATTCATTAAAGCTGAACAATAATTTGTATTTTTATAAAAGAAAAGAATTTGAAACAAAACTACAATGGCATGACGACTGCTACATCCCCTGTAACATTTAATGTGTTTTTTGCCATGTTTGTGATATTCTCAGTTTTCATTAGTACGACCCATAATATATCATGCACTATGTTATAGTTATACACGTATAAATGTTTATTATCAAAACCAATATTCTTTTTAACCATGTAAAAATAAATACTTAATTTTATAAGAATAAGGTTATTTGAATTCTTCAGTGATATAAAAGTTATGTACATATCGTTCCATATTTAAAAGCCATAAATTGAAATATAAAATATCAAAGAAAACAATATTTTACTTTTCGTTGACAAAAATAATTATTACTTAATTATAATTTAATTGTAACTACTTGCTTGTAAATAAAGGTGAGTTATATAATATATTATTTAATATTATATTACAGCAAATGAATTTTTAATTATAATGTTCTCCTTTAATACAATTATTTCACTTCAGATAACTTAAAAATTTTGAAAACCATTTGAGAAAAACATTTAGCGAAACTATTATAGTACGTACAGCGTCGAGTGTTCTGTATAAAATATAATACAGATATAGAGATATGTCTATATAATTTACGCAAACCTAGCAGGCACATAATGTGGCGCCCTTGTGTCCGCTCAGTGAACCAAGCTCTAGCGGCATCGACACGAAATCTCGAATATCTGAACGACAAATAGTGTTTATGAACTTGCCACAAAACTGCATTTTTGATGGTTTCTGGTATGCAAATTCCTCTAATTATGTTTCTAATTATACTTCTATGTTTCCATGGTCATGTCAGAAGATAATCCAAATTTAAAATCAAAGCAGCACAAGCGTAATTTATACGCTATATTGACAGAGCATTAAAATTTTACAAAATTTCTTGTTCATTAAAAATCTGTTATATAGAGTTAAATATATCTCAAACATAATAAGCCCACAAAATTTCTGTAATTAATTATTACATATTTTTTTAATTGGACTGTCTATTAATTTAAAACAAACTTACATAATTCCCTTATTAGGCCAATATTTTTTTAAAAAATAACTGAAAACTAAAGTAGATGGCTTGGAGGAGGGTTGAGAAGCGTAAAGTTTCCCCCAAGTGCAAACAGACTAAGCGACTGCGAGCATGTTTTAACTTGCACGTCGCAGTCACAGACTAGAGAGCTGGGCGAGGTGTTGTCGACGGGATTTGAACTCGCGACCTTCAGGGTGGCGAACCGTCGGACGAACCATCGCAGAATACTGTAGTGAAGCTCGTGGCAAACCTCCTTGTAGAGGACCTTGAGCTCATGAGCACAATCTTGCAGATTTAGGCCTGAAAATCAAGGAATAACTTTATTATAATGACATTGAAGTACTTTCTGCATGATAGATTTAAACTATGATATAGATATATTGTTTATTTGACTGAGTTTAAAATGTAGTTTAATTCTGTGTTATATTTAAATCTCAAATAACAGAAAGAACAAATCAAATTAAATAGTAGACCAATAGCAAGGAAATAACATTGCAGGGGGGATAATAATGCACATTACAAGATAGTTAATACAAAAATTTTACCTGGAAAATAATATATATCATAATACATTATAAATGAAAATTAAGCTTTAAATTTAAAAACCTTCAAAAGTAAGACGTGTAACCTAAAGCTCTATTGATTATTAATTGGTGGCCTGAAGTGATGCGCTAGAGAAATTGGCGGCAGGAAGTGCCGAGCTAGGAAAACATCTGGATACAGTCTAATCCAATAGAGCAAAGCTTATAGTTGTCAGCACAGCATTGCATATCTTGATGTTAATCGGTAGCAACACTAGTAGCCCCTATATAAAGATTCATGTAATTCCAAAGTCTACAAGTCTTGCTTCGTAGAAAGATAGATGCTTATACGATATTGTAATACTATATATATATTATCAACGTGTGAATAAATAAATATGTCTACACTACATATGTTTGTATGATTCCAAATCTTACCAAGGACATCCTGCAACATCCTGATATACTGAATAACCTATTATAGCCTCTAATATAATAGTTGTCAGTTCACAGGAAGTGGACTGTTGCAGAAGCATAATAAATAAAATGGGTGTACTGCGCACCTGCATGGCGCAGTTTATTGGTGATGTTCACACGGCGTTCTCGTGACTCAAGAAGGGAGCATTGAGCGAGGTGTCGTGGCTGTGACCTGAGCCGGCGCGTGGGGACGTTCGTACCTGAAATCATACACGTCTCAGCATGTTGGTTTACGTGAAATGAGTTTTTTCTGTCCTTTTTCTCATCCATTATCCCTATGCATCTTCTTGGTATTGGCTTTCTGTCCAAGCAAACTTTCTGGGCCAAGGAGAGCGCCTGTCATGCAACCCGCATCGTTAGGGAGCTAAAAGGGTTGCATAATATAAGGATATCCAGAAAAAAGATGGCGGCTGTTTCACTCAAGGAATTTGGTTTGTTTTTACTGAAGACTCTGTCTGATGTTAAACTAACGTAAGACTTGAGTTACATGAAATCGTCTATTTTTTTTAACATCATTGTGATGTTTTTTAATCCACAAAAGCTAATTAAAGAATACCCTTCTAAAGTAAGGTTCAAATAGATTAACAAAACATCTGTTGCTTTATTTCCTCCGTTATGTCATTATGACAAAGACACGTGTCTTTGAGTATAGCCAATCAAACTGCAGAATCTTGCTCGATTGAAATTTCTGATTGGTTTTGTTAAGAAAGTGTCTTCTTCACGATGGCTATTATTATCTTGTGTACAGTCTTGGTCTATAAGATTGGAATACTGAGTAGTGTACATAGTGATAAACTACATACAAATAATTATTTTTTTAATATATTACATAATTTTAAAACTGATGTATAATATAATTGGAAGTATAATAATGACAATATATCAACATAAAATTGTCCAGTCATTATTTAGTGCAACACACTACAGCTTAATTGTTACAGTTAATTGAAAGTTAATATCTGTGATAACAATGATGAAATTTCCAATTTTTTACAAAAACAAAAGCTTGTTTGTACACAATTTCTATCATACTCTCACTAAGAAAGTGCATTAGCAAGAAAGAAAAATGAACTGAATAAATTCTATACTGTCTATAGTCATCTCGGGCTATATCGTTGATTTGATGTCACAAACACAATACTAATGGGAGAGTCCGGAGAGTCACGGCCGTGACTAGGAAGACTATTATACAAATTAAATGACAGTAACAAACTCTCACCAGCAGTGCGTTGGAGCTGCTACCGTTGGTTGCACCTGGTGAGAGTCTCGGGGGCAGCACACCTGGAGGTCCCCCCGCCGCGCCTCCGTTGTTGAGATTGCAGACAAAGGTCGTCATGGTCACCTCGCTGGCCGTGGACTCCCTCTTACGGTACTGACTTCCACCCCCGCATGCCGGCTGGCTGTACAAGCTGCGCATACACGAAGCACTGTCGCTCAGTCACCAAACACGCTCAGTAACAGCCCACACCTACGATCCTTTTCAAATATATTAACCTTATTTATATTTTTGAAATTGATCGTAATGTTTTAGGTAATAACTTGAGGCACTCGCGGACCAGGTAACTAAGGATTCAAGGTCAACCAAGTTAATTTGAAACAAAAGTTAGAAGGATATTAAAGTGATGGATTGTTAACATATAACAAATATAATATCCATGCAGTTTTCGGCTTTAAATTTAAATTCTTCTAATGCAGTACATTAAATTTGAAATTAAGTTAAACAATTGATGACGTTTTTAGTAAAATTAATGCACATTTAAACTGCTGCGCTTAATTTTCAAAGCAGTTGGATATAAATTATGTATTAGTTAAGTAGGAAGCTGTGAAGATTTAAATATAAAACAAATGAAATATGAAGAAAGCTAAGTTGAACGTTCAACTGTGACATTTCAAAAATGTTTTTAAACTCTTGAAGGCATTTACCTACTGTGCATGTTGTCTCTTAAAATACTGAATATTTTATACATTCAACTTTCATAACCCACCTTTCTTTTTTACTCCAAAACGTACACAACTTTTTATTTAACTGAGATACACTAAAAATGTTTTAATAGTTTTATATAAATTCTAAAAAATGTAAACTTGAGTACTAAACTAAAGCTTTTTTAATTAGTAAAAATAGCATAAATCAAATTAATTTGCACTGTAAATGACTGTATGGAAAGAACTCGTTTATAAGCGAATGCAGTATAATATCGCATAAACCAATAGTTCGTATCACTTGAAAAGTTTATTATTAAAAATCATTACTACAGAAATAATCCCATGTTCCCACGTCCGAGAGGCCTCCAGTTTTACCTCTGCTGCCCCCGACGACCTCCGCCGCCTCCTCCGCCATGCAGCCTACATGGATGATATCATATGTCTTCCACATCATCATCTGCAGTCATGCGCTTCGGTAAGAATCTGTAGGTCAAACAACAACATGAAACAATCCTGAGAAAATAGATAAAAATGTCCGTGGATTTGTATGAAACTGAGCTCGCATATAAAGTTTATCTCTGCTGTGGTGAGAACAGTGAGAGCCTAAAAATTTAAAAATAATATTAAAAATTTGGTACACGTATCAGAAAAAAAAAAACATTGTTAAATTCAAAACAGAGGAAAATGTTATATTATGTTAATGATATCAAAAAAGTTCAGCTGCAGCTTTTGATTTTGTTTTTTTGAAGCTAAGCATTTCTTCAGCAAATCTTTGCTTACATAACAAACTTTTGCTGCAATTAATCAAGCAAATGTTTCATACAGATCCACCCTTTATTTCACTGATATTACCACATCGATAGTATTTTTTTACTAAATGACATGTTTTATTTTGAACAATAGACAGTATTAGTTCATTAAAAATACAATGACGTAAGATCTTTAAATCGTGTAATGATTAAATCTTTTGTCACAGGAAAATAAGTATTTATTTACTTTTTCCAAGAACATTGATTTCCTCTTTGTAGAAAGCTCAAAGGAGTACAAAGAGAGTTGTTGAGTCTCACAGCAGATTAACAATTGTGTTCGAGTTGAGAACCAGTCTTTTCTGCAACACTTAATTTGTAACAATTGGCAATTTTAGTACCGTTCTATGATAGAAAAATCACTGTCTTGGAATTAGTTAAGTATATTATGAAATTTTTTATAATATTTAAAAATAAACTTTCTGAAATTTTGGATGGTGTAATATTTCTTTGTTTGTAAATTGGTAGGAATACTAATGTGTTCTATAACTCCATTGCTATTTTTTTATTAATATTAAGTACAGCAGCTTAATTATAATTATATCACTGAGTTTGTGATAGAAGTTTTAAATACTTTATTCTAACTTTTAATTAAAAAAACAACAACAACATATTTTTCATTAATAATCAAAACCACGAATGAAATGGTAATAAACTTTAAATAAGTGTACATGATTAAGAGTAAACGCCATTCAAAGAACAATTTCAGAAAGTATTTTTGGTCAGTGCAAAAAGCAAAGACCTGGGGGGTCTTCAAATAACACAAATTACAACAATCCTAAAATTAAGACAGTCTTAGCGTATTCTTTATTGTTGCGCTAAGACAGTCTTAAGGCTAAGTTTACGTTAAGTGGTGTTATAACCCCCCCCCCCTGTTTATCACTTTACATAATATAGTTCAATTTTTTTTATTGTTATTATTTTTTTTGTCAGTCTAGCTGGAAACTCAGCTCATATTTATCAGGCTGCTGTTTTAGAATATACATGTTCTCATCACCGGAAGTAACCGGATGTGGAAAATTCTGAACCTCATGTTTATTTTTTATGTAACATTTAAAAAAAAAACGAGAAAATGAATTAAAATACATGCAATTGAAAAAAAAAAAAAAATCTGAAAACACAAGAGCTCCAAATTATTCCACTCAGATTTTTTCCAGTGATTGTAAATGACATTAAAGATTGTTGTTAATTCCCCACATGCCCACACAGTTCAGCAACAAGCAAGCGTTACCGATTTGTACAGTAAAGCCAGGCCGATGTGTCGCCGAGAAAGCAGGCAAGAAGCAGTTGGGAACCATGCGAGGTGCAGCAAACAAAGAGGGGAAAGAGAAATAAATTCTAATTTACCATATGAACTAACTTGCAGATAATTAAATATATGGAAAAAATACGTTGTTAAATCAAGTTTAATACGAAATTAAAATAATTTAAAACTGTACAATACAATCATTTCAAAAAAAAAAAAAAAAAAAAAAAATCTAAAAAAATACTAAAACTAAAATAATAATAACAGGTGCGTGAATTAAACTTCTTTTCTTTTAATGATCAACTTTACGTGTGAAATTGATTACATCGTCATTCTTTATAAGCATGCTCTCGTGAATTAAAAAGTGGCGATCATTGTAATCGTGGTTATTACCATGACATAATTTGGGACATGACTAAAGTATAATTATTAATTATTTTATACTATGGGTTTCTGCTCTCAGATAATATATAGTACGACCATTATGATATATACAGCAGCAACTTATATTATGAAAATAATGTAAAATGATCATGTATACACAGAGTAACATACGTTTTAATTTAATATTTACCTATAAAAGAAGGAGGCAAAGTTATATGATGCTTTCATTATAGTATATACAAATATAATCCATTGCTAAATTTTAGTTTTACTGTAAATTAAGCACTATATTATGTAATTTACAATTATAATTGTAAAGATGGTATCGTACGAGTTTGTCAAAATATGAATAGTTTGAAAATTTGAACATACAAGTGAAGATTTTTATTATAATGAGGAGGTGTGGGGCATAATAAATATATACAGAGACAAAGAGGCATCACATCTGAGTATAATTTGATTATATCCAGTCTCTCCTATACTTATTGTTTCTTGATTATAAAAAATGATTGGTTCAAAATGAGGTTATATTTGATGCGAATCATCACCACAACATGTAATAATTCATCTTTAGAAGCGGTCAGTATTGATCGTCATTCTCTGGTGCTTCTTTGTGTATATTCGGTGGCACCTTGATAACATAAGGCTACTGTTGAACCCTTGTCATCGCCAGCAACCTACCGACCATGACAGATCAACCACTGGACCAGGATAACAGCTAGTGATGATAATTTCACGTCCACAAAGATCATACCTTTTATGCCTTACTATCAATCACTGACTCAAAAAATTGGATTGTTAGAAAATTTCTAGTTTATATTGCTGATCAATATATGAATGAAGTGGATAAAAAAGAATCAATGTGTATGTTTAGTCTTAGATTTAAGTTGTTTGATTGTGTTTGTAACTATTCATATGACTTGTTCTATATGCTGTATGGCCTAAAGAATGTAATAAAATCTATTTTAAATCAATCGCATTAAAAATGAAGTGATCAAGTGGTATAAAATTGAAATTTCACTATGGTAATTGTAACTCATTCAACACATTTTTAATATTTTTTGGTATTTATTTTGGTAATGACATTGTTAAAAAGTAATATTTCATACTTTTTCTTTGTAGAAATTATACTATAATAAATAAATCGATCTATGAGGAACATTAATCAAATTTAATTGTTTATAAACTTGGTAAAATATGGTATCATAAATTTTCTCTTTATATTTTATAATGTATTTTTGTTTTATGTCTGCGAGCGGTAATTTTAACCACTTCCTCTGCAAGTTCTCAAGAAAATTTATATTTCATTCATTTATATCTGTCATTTATAAATGATTTTGATTTATTACTTTTATAAAATATGCTTTTTTTTTTTAGTATTTTGCGCTTGTAAAAAGTCATTTTTAAATATATTCCAGCATTTCTGTTACACCAAGATATTTTTTACCACTAAAAATTATTGCTGTATGATATTTATGTTTCACAATATTTGCTGTTTGCTAATTAAGAAAACTAAAGTTGGGACGAATGTTGTCTTTCAGATATCTAAAAAGAAAAGTTTACCTCTTTATAAATTATATAGAAAAAGAAATAAAATTTTTAAAATATAAGTTTGAAATATAATATTATAAATATTTATATAATAACTAACTAGTGTGCAAAAAATATTAATTACAGCAGCATTATTAAATTTTTAATGTGTAAACCTTCATCAATATATTTGCAAATTTACTAAATGATGAATAAAACATTATAATATAACACACGTTTATTACTAGCCTCGGGATGTAAGCTACAAAACAAATAAATATATTATTATAGCTAAATTATTCATAAATATAAAACTACCTTACACAAACTTATTGTTTAATTTAAAATGTTTTTCTCTGGCTGAATATTGAGCCATGGAGATCATATAAAAATATATGATGCAATGCTAAATTGTTGCTACTTACTTTGTCAAAAAATATGTGTTAAAAAAAAATCATGCTGTAAACATTTTAGTGAACATGCATTCAGCTAGAGTCATGCACGTGGTTTTAATGGGTAATATAAACTACGTGATTCGTAATAACGCCAACATTTTTATTATATATGTAGAAGTAAAGTACTCGAGTGTCTGGTATATACAATAAACAACTGGAACACGTTATATGATGTAATTTAGTAGAGACGCACAAAAGAAATAGTTTCTACCGGAAATATACCTGCTGGAATTAAGTATTATAGCCGAGAGTGTAACACTAATATTTACATGGTGGCAGTGTTTTATTTATTTTACTTGAGCAATCTTGATAGGAATATATATATAATTATTTATATAAGTCTTCAGCTGATTCGTATTTAAACTTGCAGGAAATAGCAAATTGTAGAAATAAGGATCTCTCTCTCTCTCTCTCTCTCTCTCTCTCTCTCTCTCTCTCTCTCTCTCTCTCTCTCTCTCTCTCTCTCTCTCTCTCTCTCTCTCTCTCTCTCTCTCTCTCTTAATTCTAGCCTTGCGTTATTGTAACTTTACACCCTCCGAAGTTGACAAAAATTTATAATTTGATTTCATATAGCTCAGTTTTACAGTTTAATAATAACATATTATGATTATCTCCCCGAAATAACCAAAACATAACCCAATACTTTCACTTTTTGCACCAGACTTCTCATAATGCTAGACCAACTGTTATAGGACATACTCTATAACATATACCGATATACTTTGGTGGCTATCTCACAATACGTAGGTCTTGCTTATAATAGATAGTACACATAAAAGAGGGATTTCCCATCAATTTTTATTTTATTACTTGATTTGATGTCACAATAAAAACCATGAACACAATAGAAAGGAACTTTTTAATATAAAAAGTATGTCTTATTCTTCATTTTTGTTTGATCTGTAATGTATTTTTATTCCCCATTCAGATGTAATAATACTAAACTTTTATGAGTATTTTAGGTATCAAATAAGAAAATCAATTTAATTTTATATAATTTCCTTAAAATTGTATTATTATATATATTTTTTATCTTATGAAATTTATTTGAAAATTTAAAAAAAAATATATTGTAACGTGAATCAAATCAGGAAAAAAAGCAACAAAGAAAACAAAAAAAAAATTTGATTGCTAAATTTCTTCTCACAGTTCATTATATTAATATTTGTGCTTTAAAATGTGCAATTGCGAATCAGAAAACCAAAATTAGAGTTTCGGATTTATAATCACATCTTGAAATCGTGTTCTTGATTGTGTTCTTTACGTATCTTTACTCTATCCTTAATTATATAATATAAATTATATAGCAATCTATATATTCAAAATAATTAAAAAAAATAGCACAATATTCAAGGTATCGAAATATAAATTATTTTAGTCCGAATATAAAGCAGACACATGGCTACTCAAACCTTAAACTTTCTTCTTTTATCTTTGAATAAAATGATTTGCATTGAGATTTGTAACTACGACCCTCATTGTTATGTTATGAGATGTAAACTCCATAAGGTATTAGGGTAACCGAGCGTTGTGGGAAGGGACACAGTACACTATATATAGTACATGACCGAAGGAAGGAGGAGATTCGTTGAATTCAAATGAGATTACACTGGTAAATCTTCTCTCTCTTTCACACACATGTACGTATAAAAAGCACTTGGGTAACCATGAAATTTATACGATCAAATCACCGTAAACAGGAGTCTTGTACGAGCCATAAAGATACGAGTATAAACACAGAATACAAATCCGTAAAATGGAGAATATACCTATATATACTGTATATATGCACATTATATATTTCTGAAAAGGCAATAATATTAAAATAAAATTGTATAAAAAATGTTCTACTTTCTTTTCGATCAATATAAAATTAAATTTTGCAGTTTAAATTTGACACTTCATTGCATTTTATTTGAAGGCATGCATATTTTTAATATAATAAAATTACTTTTATACATTTTGTATTTTATGAGATTTGCTAGAAATTTTATTTTACGACTGACTATATTATTATTATTAATATTATTATCGCGTATATAAAATCTAAACCCAATTATTTGCCTCATGAATTTACTATATATAATACTCGTATATTATATATAATGTAATACTGTATAATACCATGCATGGTAATACCATCATGCAAAGAAATGGTATTTTCTCGCGATATAAAACTAAAACTTGCAGTACACAGCTTTGCCATTCTAATTATGACTTTTAATATATTTTTTCACGAACTATTTTATTTATATTTTTACTGCAATCAAATCTGTTGAAATTTACGAACATTGTGAGTTGTAAGGTCAATAATAAGATTGATTTTTTTCTACTTAAAATGCCTTTCTAACGGTTTTTCATTATTAAGAGTGAAATTTGCGTGTCATACATGGTTATATTTTTAAATTTTGAAAAGTGCAACTTTATTATTACGTGAAAAAAGATTATTTTCCACTAAAATATAGTCAAATTAATTTTATATTCCCTCTGAAAGAGACCGGAAGTGTATATATTCCGTTTAAAATTCACTTTTTAAATTTGTCAGAGGAATTGCATAATAGAAAAATTGCATGATTTTTGTTTTGAAATTGGAACTCTGGAATGTGACTATAATAAGTAGTTCATAAACCATATCTTATACTTATATGGCTACTTCCGGAAGGAATATTTTTAAATTTGACTTAAATGTAACATTTGTACCGGTTATTGATATAAGCGACATACACGAGTTTCCTTGTATTAATTAAGCTGTGCAGTTAGTGAACATTCTAGGTCAACGTTTGAAGGACGAAAAACAGTGTGAGGTTACTGGGTCAAGGTCACACACAAACTTTGTTGCCACTTTGAGACTGGGAAGTTCAATAAACACAACAACAAAACTGATAATGTTTGTGTTATTGATGTTGAATAAACTTAGCCGTAATAAACTTATATACATATATACACCAATATACCAAGACTATTACATATAGATACCAGCTTTAATATATAATGTTATTGATCCTAAAAAAAATGTTTAATTTTTTAAATATAAAACATGATAGCTGGTTTTGGAACGATGAAAAGATACACAGGTGAATTCACCCAAACAATCATTAAACATAATTAAACATTCATTCTACGTAGCATTCAAGATTTAATACAATTAGATAGGATAAAATTAATTACCGAACTTAAAATAATATATCAAGCATTTATCATACATAAAAAATTAGCAGGCAATATTTGAAAATCAATAAGTTACACGGAAAAGAAGTTTTCATTTTAGCTTGCAAACACAGCAAAAATCTATTAAGTGCTCCAAACGTTCTCATGTTACATTATTTTGATTTCAAAAGAGGATTTTTTTTTCATAATAAATGAATGACACCAAGGATGACATGAAATTATGGTAAAATGAAGCATCGACCTCAATTTTTTTTATTGCAGAAATGGATAGAGCGTGCAAAGTTATGCTACCCTGATTTTTTTCAGATTTTTTAGAGCCCGGGAACTATTTTTAAAAAATTATTGAAAGTCCTTTTTGTGACGTCACGAGACGCCGCTCCTTAAGAAAAAGATAGGACTTGCCACCTCGTGACGTCACAAAAAGGACATTCAATATTTTTTTAAAAATACTTCCAGGGCTCTAAAAAATTTGAAAAAAATCAGGGTGGCATAACTTTGCACGCTCTATCCATTCCTGCAATAAAAAAAATTGAGGTCGATACTCCAATAAAAGAAATATTTATTTGGTAATTTTTGGTGGTATAATAATGAAAATAATGTATGGGTTATTGTTTAAGTGTTACATGATTTTATTATAGAACTTGTATATTGAATATCAATTATTTTATATTCTGGAGTGTATGAAAATTAATAATTTTTTTAATTTTTTTTTAATAAAATAAATATAACAACGTTAAAAACTCCATAGGGTAATTTTCTGATAGCAAAATTCCTGTTTTCTTTACTTTCTATGTACAATATGAGCCCCACAAAAATGATAAAATTACATGTTAAAAATTCACAAAAAGATCCCAATTAGATTACTTTTTTGTTAGATTTTCTACTGTGTTACAAGCGAATCAACCAAATTTTCCGTGTAATTTAAAAAAAAAGGTAAGGTAAGGGAAATGCAGCAAGTAGCAGCAGCAGCGGCGGCGGCGCAGGCTTACCGGATGCTTTCCGTGCGGGACTTTGGGGACCAATCTTTGCTTTGGTTGTAGTACCTCCGGCCTCCACCGACGCCGTTGATGGAGCGCGCCTGTTGCCATCGCTGCCAGTGGTGACGTAGGGTGTTTTGTACCTCAGTGTTGAGGAAGCAATAGAACAGCGACACTGTGAAGCCCTGGAGGACAAAATATGCACAGACAGCCGGTTAGCAACACGCTGGAAATAAAAATACACTGAAAAAAGAAAAACTTATTAGTAACCATCATCATGTATAAAATAAGTTAAAATTTCGCCAAGTAGCGTCTTCATTTGAGTATTAAAAATTTATTCTATACTGTATTTATTTGATTGCAGATAATGTTAAAATCTTTCGAAACCAAAATCCATAGCGAAATTGTAAGCTGCCATGAATGGTTACAATTTATTTTTCCCTGCAATGCCTAGTTAAGTGTATTATATGTTGTAATTGATCTAGAAAATAGGAGTTTCAATGAACCTATATTGATTAGCAGAAGCAAATATAGATTGAAAATTTCTCGATATTGTCACGATAGTCTAATTTATATTTATATAAATTAGTAACTTATTAGTAACCATCATCATGTATAAAATAAGTTAAAATTTTGCCAAGTAGCGTCTTCAATTGAGTATTAAAAATTTATTTTATAAATTAGACTATCGTGACAATATTTTATAAAGGATCAACAAAGAGTTACTCAAAACACTGATCAAACTGCGGTGTTATATTTAATTACATGTTACCCTAATATAGAATTAAGTATGGTAAAGTCGTCGCCTCGGAAAATTTCCCTTTAAAGCCTTGTTAATCATCATAATCCGTAAGAATGACACAAGGCATGCTTATATGATTAACAAGAATGCAAATGGGAAATTTTCCAAGACGACGAATGTACATATTAAGGGGCATTCACAAAGTCTTAATAAGGCCACATTTAAGGCTCGATAATTTAAAGCTTGATTTTAGACATGTTTTTTAGACCCAAAATTTCTGGTCTTAAATTATTGAGCCTTAATTGTGGCCTTAAGGCTTTGTGAATGCCCTTTGTTAAGTTTTACGTTTTTCTAGCTTTTTTTTATAACAACTGAACTAAAAAAAAATATTTAATATACATAAATTTTTTACCCACATGCAGTCACTTTATTAAAACTTGAAACTATTTTTTTAATTTGCTCTAGGCTATCAAAAGATGATAATAGCTTTCAAATATAGCAAAGTAAAAACAATTAGAAAGTTAAATTTTCAGCTTAATTCACATTTTTTATAAAATATTAAGAGTTATATTTCATCAGCCACTATTTAATTTCATACTAAATATTCGTGACACGTTAAACTTAAAATTAAATGAAGACAAAAGAAGGTCTGCAAAATTTGATAACACACACAAAGCGGTTCTAAATATAGCTCGGTTAATCCTCACTGAAGGTACGAGGATTAGCTTTAATTGCATCTCTGCAAACACATTCAGTCTTGTCTGCTCTTTTCATAGTCAATGTCAAATAGGTATGTCTATGACGAGCATATAAAGGTTGTCACTAATCACTAGATTTATAAAGTGGAAAGATTTATTTTAAATTTAAAACTTTCTAAAAGGTTCTATTTTGAAAGCTGTGGTTTCCGCTTACGTCATCAGCTTCATAGATTCCCATATATATCTTTTATACTATTGCAGACAAAAAGATGTTAAATTTCCTTAAGAGCTCTGGTTTTCATCGTGAATATTTTGGATTACTTCGGTTCATGATATTTACCAATGAGCAGTGTCGTTACAAACTCCATACCAATGACTATCCAGAAGTTTTTTTTGCAAACTTGATGGAAAACAAATGTAACGGGAATTACTATTTTTTTTTTCCTGAATACATTTTTGTATACGATATTTATCCTGGCATTGAGATTAAGTATATATAATTATATTCATTATATTCGTGTTATTTAACAAACTTTAACTGCAATTTAATTACCATGTATTGTTGACTTGTCTTTTAGAAAGATTAAAGAAATTTGAATTTGAATATATTTATGATATTCCCTCCGGAAGTAGCTGAGGGTTTCTGACTTTTCCACATTCGTATTTCAGTGTTGTGCTTTCACACATTGGTCAGTATTTGTAATGCAAATCACTCTCAGATTTCAATACTAAATTACAAACAAAACATCCACAATGTTCAAACGTCCGACTGCTTCCGGAGGGAATAGTAATTTATTTTATAGAAGAAATTATTAATTATTATTATATTTAATCAATTTAATTCTGAGTAAAATTAAATTAATTAGAGTAAAAATTTATGTACTTTTCGTGATAAAATTTACTTGTTAATTAAAGTATACAAATAAGTTATGAAAGTGAAGAAATCTATACCATTAACCATGCAATTTACTCTTGTAAAATGTAACTGACACGTAAACGAAACTTCATTTTCCTCTCTTCTCTTAAACTTTAAAATGAAAACTTTATTGAAACTTAACTTTATTTACAAAAAATTTATAATTACATCTTTTTTTATATCAAGTTATTTAAAATAACAATTATTATAAAACATAATAATTTTATAAAAATTATACCTTTTTTATTGTAGTAAAGAAAAAAAGAGTCTCTATTTTGCCTTAAAGCAAGACGTTATGTTCTTAACATAGACATGAAAGAGAGACGTGTTTATGTTAGGTTGACAATGCGAAACGTCTCCCGGAGCTGTAGGCACTCCTATTGTACTCACAGTTTGTCCTTTTAAGCACCGAGCTAACTATCTTCATGATCGTCACAGCCTGCTACTTATATGCATCATGTAATTAATATTTTGTTAAAAATACCAACAAAAGAAGGATCATTAAAATTAAGTCAGTATAAATTTCCAATTTTAATAATTATATAATAATATAAAAAACTAATACTGGAAATTTAATAACTGGTGGATTTAAGAAAACAAAACACTAACGTGCAGTCAAGTTCACTGTCGTCAACAAGTCTGCAAAAAAAAAAAAAAAAAAAAAAAAAAAGTTCTTCGCTGTATTACAGACAATGGTAAAAGTTTACTGTCAACAGTACCTCTCATTTTTAGATGAAAGAGAATTCTCATGAACTTTGGAGTCTGAGAAAAAAAAATGTATGACTATACAAATGGGACCATTAGATCCATTACTAAATTTTAAGGCACACAATTTTTTTTAATAGAGCTTTCACTACTTTTTTTGGTGAAGGATGAAAGCCCGAGAGACACATTTTATCATACTCTTTGCAACTATACAGTCATGCATGCATGGTGGAAGTTATATAATAAATAGAGTTAAAAATATACTGCTTTTAAACAACACAAAATAATAAATATACAGCATAAAATATAAATGGTAGAAAATAAAGAATATAATATACTGGTACAATACGTGTTGACTGCAAAATAACAATAAAAACTGTAAAAATGTAAAGTAATATTGCAATATATTTTCTTCTAAATTCGCCATAAAATGTTGAAGCAAATACTTTGGCCTGAAGGGAAAATAATGTTGCCAGATTTAGAGCATGTTAAAGGGTTTGAGAGAACAACCGCTGGTCCATATGTGCTCTCACATGATATCGAGCGAGCACCGAGTTCGCTCAGCGTGGCCAGCTTTAGAAGAAGGCGGCCGATTGTTGTTGCACGAACCAATATGGTGTGGCTCAGGGATGACCTCAGAGGCCATTCTTCTCTCCAGATAACACGTCCAATATCAACGCTACATTAAACTTTTGTGATGAAATACGTACACAAAGATGTAATCTTGGCTATCACTCAAGTTTCATAAAAAAATATATAAATTTATAAAAAATATCAAATTTGCAACATAAACGTTACAAATATTAAATCTTAAATATGAAAAAATTGTATCAGTAAAAATAAAGTATTTAATACAAATGAACGAGAAATTTAATTAATGACTTGAGAATACACATACATGGGTGGGAAAGTTACTGATTTTTTTTATTTTGTTTTGTTTCAAAACTGAACCCCCCAGTTTTCTTGGTATTGCTAGTCACTATAATAGAGACTTTGTCATTTAAATAATAATAAAATTATACTGAAAATTTGGAACTCGTTACTCTACAGACATGAACTCGTCCTAAAAAATCTGGAGTGCATCGATCATATGTGTAAAACGATGAAATCTTGTCAATTTTCATTAAATATATTTATAAGCAGAAAACAAAAACTTGCTGCATGCCATGCTCTATTTTGTACGTATACAGTAAGGGAGTCGAGATGTGAGCTGTGAATATTTTTGTTTATATACTAAGTCATACAAAATATATTAATATTACTAATTATATGTATATTAATTATTTATATTCTCAGAATAATTATGCTATAAACATAAACATTTTTAATGTAATTATTTTTTAGTTATACCATATTCATGGCAAAATTTTAGTGTTGAAATAGAAATAGTTATCTCGTGTACTGTTTATTTCATTATAGAAATTAAAAATAAACATTTTCATCAACTTGTCATTAAAAGATAAACTATTTTTATGTAATTACAAATTAGCACTTTTGTTTTATATAAATTTTACTTAATAAAATCACAGCAAATTATACTGACTAAGTTTCTTTTGAGATAATTTTGTGTGTACTATAAAGACTATTTAATTAATTATATCTTATATCTGTTCGTTATTTTTTTTCCTTCTTTTTTAAAACTTTTTTGTTCCTCGGAACTTTTTTTTCCTTTTTGCCTGCTCACTACTAAGAATTTGCTAACTTTGAAACTTTTTACTAAAATCTCTCTGTATTTATTTTACTTTTTTTTTCTTCAATTTGTAATTTTTTTATTTCTAAAAAGTTGTGTCCTCGAGCTTGTGCGTCAGTTGTTTTAAATTTGTGGTAACGTGCATGGCTTATAAGTGACCAATATTTTGAATTTAATTACTTCATGTAAATAGTGTAAATAATATTATTAATAATATTAGTAAATTGCAGAAGGCAAACAATATTACTTATTATAATTTCTTTTAATTTTGTTGAATAATTGGTCAATACTGCCATGCATGAGTGTTTATTTTAGTTCATATTATTTTTTATTTAATTAATACACTAATATAAACAGACTATATAGTCTATATTTTGAATAGCAATTAAGCAATAAGTTTTTTATTCTATTTATTTTCTATGTCATATTTTGTTTTATATATGTGTTTATATATATATGATATATTATGATGTAACAGGCTGTTAATATCATCTGTTATTTTATTTTATATTCTTTTATTATTATTCTCTATTATTCTGTAACTATTATATATAGTTTGTATGTGTGTTTTATGTGTTCTATTACAGTGTTAATTTATAATGAATATATATTATATTTATAATACTATGTTGTATGTACATTTTTTGTGTTTAATAAAAGACTAATAATATTTCAATACAGCATTATATAATTAATTACGATATATCTTATAATAAATAGTTCTATTTTTAATTCATGGATGATGAAAAGCAACGTTTTGTGTACAAACAGTGGTCGCAACCACAAAGTGAGTGAATTTATTCAGCCACAAGGGACTGACGAAACGAGACAAGGCGGAGGACGAATGTATCTGTCATCTCTAGGACGAGTGCCACATGAAAGTAAACAACTGAGTTTTAGTTTGCAAACACAAAAATGATCCTACTGCTCTCTCTTTCTCTCTCTCTCTCTCTCTCTCTCTCTCTCTCTCTCTCTCTCTCTCTCTCTCTCTCTCTCTCTCTCTCTCTCTCTTATATATAGTATACAATACAACATACAAAGCTTTTTAACTTCATTTTCCATTCTTGCCGTATTCACTCAAACTATTTCTTTTGATATTAAATATTCTGGTATTTCACTTGACAACGACAAAAAAAAATGCAAAAAAAAAATATATATATGTATGAGTTTTTTGTTTGTTTGTTTTATTAAAATGTATTATTTACTTAAAATAAGAAGACAAAAAAATATGGAAGATTTAAATTAACTTTTTATAAGTACAGCTTCATATAATATTTTTCAAAGTTCTACATTTTGTTTGTTAAAAATTAGCTTCCATATTTTTTTTGTACAGTTGTTTGTTAAATAAATATTTAAAGTGATAATTTAATCATCACAAAAAATTGCTATATCCTTTCATAGTAAATATTAATAATTTCAAATATTTTTGAAATGAAAAAAAAAAAAAAAAAAAAAAGGTAATGCTGACATTCTTTATGAAGTAATTAATTTTAAAAACCAAATATGGAAAGAGAATCTGTTCGTAAGTACACTTCATTCGAATAAAAATGTCCGATCTGGACCATCCGGCAATGTTAAATTATAGCCGGATGATCATTTTTATATGAATGGACGTATCAAATGATAATTAAGAGTAAAGATGGATCTTATCTTCCCATTGAATTTATTGCGTACTAACCTTAGCATCACCAAGGTCTTATTTGTACCACGCATTACCGGGGGGAGGGGGGAGATTTCAAACGAATCGTTAAATCCATATACTGATTTTTTTAAAGTTTTTCTCACTGATTTTTTTTTTTTTTTTTGCGGACATACATTGCTTAGAAGATATAAGAAGATTACTAATGTTTTCAGATTTTTTCGAACGTTCTTTTACACCTTTTTTCCGCTTTAAAACAGTTGTAGGTAGTTCCGACCCCCCCTCGTTGGTAAAGCTAAATTTACGATCAGACATAATATATAGGGAATTTTTAAAAAAATAAAGTAGATTTTTTGTTTTGGTTTCATTAATATAGTGAAGGTTTGAGTCATTAACCTCACATTACTCACATTGTTCGCAGTGAAATTAAATATTAAATCATAAATAAGTAGAAAACATTTAAATAATAAGAAAATTATTATCTGATTTTTTTAATGAAAGATTAATACTAGATTTTGATTTTCCTTATTAAATTATTCACTGTGTAAATAATTTAGCAGGGGAAACAAATGTTATTTGATTATTTTACTAAAATTAAAACGTTACGTATAACTTAAATTATTATTTAATTACCTATTTGATTCGATTTGGCAAAAATGATTGGTAGAGGGATAAATTGAGAAAAAAAAAGATAAATCTTAAATGACAATATCACATTCCTGTTACCAATATTCATCGATTTTAAATTTAACTGTAATCTCTAAATATTTTTATTATATATTTGAATGTTTTCTTTTTAGTTAAAAATGATATTGAAAGACTAATATGAATAATCAAAATTTTTTAAACTATATAAACTTTTTTAATTTTAACAATCTGTTATATATTTTTACAAATACAAAGAAAATCTCGTCGTCGTCGTAATTTTACAAGCTCCTTTTGTAATCGGTTTTTCAACCCTTCATTACTCGTTCAATAATCCATCATCACAAAGTTTTGCCGGCGCTGATTTTCTATTATAACTTGATGAGGCTTGCTTAGCTTCTAGGAGGAGTAGAGGAAGTAGTAGGAAGGGGATGGACTTGATAACAGTGGAAGGAAGGTAAACCTGTAGAGTCCACCATCATATATTTTTTGGTAATCTCCAAAAAACTTTGTAGACATAATCAAATAATCAACGAAACAAACAACCAAGTTGTGGAAGAAAAAAGTTTTTTTTTTTAATTTAAAACTTTTTTACAACATTTCTTTTTTTTTTTATAATTGAATTAGTATCTTTTATGATTATTTTCATCAACATATATTTTTTAAACATCAGAAACAGACATGAAAATATGAAGATTACTTAATATTATAAGAATAATTCGCCTTGTTTAGCACCAAAATGGAGGTGAAACCATTGCCATTGCTGCATAAAATATATTATATATTTCAATTTTTAATTACATTTTATTTTTTTATGATGATTATTTTGTAATGTTATTAAGTTTCATACATCCTGGTTAAAATGCAACTTCAATATAAAAATATAATTTAAATTTATCCCAACTATTCTGTAAATCAAATTATACCCATGAATATTACTCTGAAATAATAATATATTTATAATGTATATACTGTATATATATAATTTTATATAATCAAACGGTTTTATAAATAAATGTATGTACTTTTTGTATCTATAAATTAAATTTGACCCTTTTCTGGTATTTTTCTTCTTTTATTAAGAGAGACGAATTAAGGTACTTTTTATATTACAAACCGTACCTTGTAAAATAAGTTTTAAAGGAAAATGCGTACGTGTATCTCTATAACGAAGAAAGTTTTTACTTCATAACTAGAAACATTTTGCTGTATTCGCAATTTATAGAATGACTACAATTATAGTTGCTGAGCTTTGTAAAAGGTGCTTTCTCAATTAATTTCTTCAAGAAATGATTTGCACTATAATCCTTTCTTTTTTATATGGAACTGCAGAAGTCAATAAATATCGGAAGAAGATAAAGTGTAAGAGCAGAGAGAACTGTTAAAAATATAGCATGCGCTTCTAAATATATGTAATATGTACGCATTGTATTTTCACTTTAGCAAATGAAAGTTTAAGTGGCAACAGAAAATTTACAGAGTGCTGTAATTATTATTTTTTTAAAGTTATTTTAGATAAAAAAATCAAAAAGCAAAGATTCCTATTTAAAATAATATTTCAGCGTGTTCTATGATAATATTTTTATGACGTCAGAGGCTTACGTTAAAAAATCTTAAATTTACTCTTTTCATGCTTGGAATAAAAAAAATCTAGAATGTAAAGTTTCAAAGTTGACGTCATGATTCCCTCAATCAATGAAAATTTATCGCGCTGTGACATTTTTTTCATGATCCCTATTTTTTAACCAAGCGGTATTTTTTTCCCCCGACAGTGCCCTGTTCTAATGAAGACAAAAAAATATTCAAGATTTTGTGCATTATATAATCAGTGAACAAAAATAAAAATCTTCCAACAAACCTTACTGTATCGTACGCATTTATGTAAGAATGATGATGGGCACCAAGCCGTGTACCGTCTCATTATAAGATTTGTTATTATGTACTTAATTTTACTTTTAAATAGTTTCCATTTCATCCTTGCGGGTAATTAACCAGAACTAAAAACATGGCCATAAATGGTTCAAGTAAAGTTTACATTTCACATTACATTAATTAATAAGAAATACTGTACGTGAAACTATAAGTTGTATGCCTACAAGGCCGAAAGGGATACTTTATAATGAGAAAATTATATACGTCGTGACACCTGAAACGTTACAAACCTTATTTGTTGATAAAACAGAAAGAAAGGAGGTGTAATTTTAGGATTAGTTATAAGAAAATATGCTCGAGAAATTCTTACAAATGATTTTTAATTTTACCGCCTGCTTGAAAACGCACTAACAAACAGGGTATGCATGTGTAACATTCGCGTTACCTCGAAGTGTATGTTATATGAGTAGTGCACCGTATAATCAGTTTTCATAGGATATGACAAGTCATGCAGTCAGCGGTGATATTTCCTACATATTTTTATTGGTCATATATTACTCATATTACTAAAACAGATCAACCAAAATCTGTAATCTTATCGATTGATATAGCTAAACAAATTATATTCTTCAAGACCCAATGTTACTATTTAATTATTATTTCAATACAATTAAGTACATGTTAATTGTTTTTTTTAATATAGATCTTATTGCAAATCTTAAAACTTGGCGTTGACATTACCTGTTTGAACTTATACCTTGCACAGGACACGAAGCCTAAGGCTGGAGGTAATAAGCAGCTCTGATTCTGATATGCAATTACTTGAGCATCATTGCCAGCCGCAACCTCGCATGACATTCTCACCCTGTCGCGTGGTTTCGTTCTGTCACACAGAAATATATCACCTTTAATAATGAACATTTAAGAGGGTATCCGGAAAACTCGGTGCAGGAAAACTCGGTGCAGGAAAACTCGGTGCAATTTCAACAAGCTAGGAAAACTCGGTGCACGGTAAACTCGGAGCACGGAAAACTGGGAGCACCGCTAGGAAAACTCGGAGCATCGCATATATTGCAAGATCCCTATACTAGTATATGGATTTTGGAATATGTATATTAGCATAAAAATAATAAAATATAACAAAAATCGAACACATGTAATTGTCTTGTTGCCTTCATACAAAAAAATTATTGGAGGGCTTAAATACTATGAATATCACTAATTCTATATTAAATTATATAATACAATTTATAAATAATTCAAATAATTTCATTATTTAATTAATATTTATTGTAAATAAAGGAAAAATTTAAGTGCTTTCATAGAAGGAACAGCGGTACAGCAATTTTTTGTCCATAATGTCCATATAACTTTATGAGAACAATTACATTCTTATATCAATTTTCATTTTTATTTGTTATATGACATTATATATATTATCATTAACACATTGAAAAAAAAAATCTAATATTACATATTGCATAAATGTGAAGAAATATATTTTTATTTAATTAAAGGGAAAGGAAAATAAATACGGGGCATTCACAAAGTCTTAAAGGCCTTATGAACCTTTGCACAATATTAAGCACACAGTAAGCTTTGCTTCAGTGTGATTCGGCTGCATAAAATTTTTTGTTTCAGCAGCACAAATATCAGAGATAATAGCCGATGAAAAGGAACCTGTGACGTCACTCACGCTCATTCAGCGGCGACAATATAGGGAAATCCCTGCAAAAGGTAGGTTCACTCCCGCTGCAACCATGGCCACAATTTTACTTCCGAAATTTTGAAACTTTACCAGGGCAGTCTTGATAGTATTTGTCAAATAGTCTGAAAGATTTTTTTTGATGACATTCATACAAACCGAGTTATTGCGGTAGAAAGAGGAGCGAAAATGTTGTATTGGAAAACAATGTTAAATTTTTAGCTTATCTTGCTACCGCAATAACTCCGTTTCTATGAATGTCATCATAAAAAATCTTTCAAGCTATTTGAAAAATACTATCAAGACTACCCTGGTAAAGTTTCAAAATTCCAGAAGTAAAATTGTGGCCGTGGCTGCAGCGGGAGTGAACCTATCTTTTGCAGGGATTTCCCTATATTGTCGCCGCTGAATGAGCGTGAGTGACGTCACAGGTTCCTTTTCATCGGCTATTATCTCTGATATTTGTGCTACTGAAACAAAAAAAAATATGCAGCCGAATCACACTGAAGCAAAGCTAACCGTGTACTTAATACTGTGAAAAGGTTCAGAAGGCCTTTAAGACCACATTTAGGGCTCGATAATTTAAGACCAGAAATTTTGGGTCTAAAAAGCATGCATAAAATCGGGCTTTAAATTATCGAGCCCTAAATGTGGCCTTAGGACTTTGTGAATGCCTCTTAATCATGTTTTATACATGATGACGATTAATCATTATAATTTTATATAATATACATGCAATGCTGAAAAATAGGGAATGGTAATAAATTGTAATAATATTGAAATACTTTCAACCGAACATTATTTTATGGCGTTCAAACGTTGTCAACAAGTTTCTTTACTACCTGGATTGAAAAAAACAGGTAGCAGGTAAGAGGTAATTAGTGCACGTGCACTTGAACAATGGGGCGAGGCGCAGCCCAATAACTTTCATGGGCTAAGGGTCACCCAGCCTATGACTATGTGGAGGATGTGGCCCACAACATCTCCTACTAGGCACCTAGTACTGACCCCTCCCCTCTCCCCTCATTTCCGGCTATGGTGTGGATTTTGTTTCTATTTATAGCTTTGCATTTAATTATATAGATTACAATAAGATAATTATGTATTATTTTGTACAATTTAAGCATCAATTTTTAAGTAGACGAACATTATTTCCTATGTGATATTTTAGCTTATGTGATCAATGTAAATAACAGTATGTTTATATAAAATAAAACACTTTTATTGTGAAATTTTTTTCCGTATTATTGCGTTAATTAGTATATAATACAATAGTCAATACCTATACCAGTTTTAAAATTTATTATTTAGAAAAGTATGCATGAATTTAGTTAAGAATTTAAAAGTAAATTTATAGCAGCACATCGTATGTAAACATTTTTAAAAAAGTATTTAATTTATGTGAAAATGCATTTTGTTGAACCTAATATACTGTATTTACATATAAATTTATATGCAATGCAAATTTATTTTAATTAAAAATTAGATAAAAGAATAAAATATCTATATAGATGAATTACGGCTCAAGGCAGCAAAATATTATGTTAAAGTTAAATAAGAATTGGTAAGAATAAGAATTGTATAATCACAGATGCAACTATTCTACTTCATTGCATGCACAGCTTTATATATAAAAAAATTTAAAAAAAAATTAAAATAAAAATATATATATAATATACATATTATATATATAAATAAAAATTAGAAAGATATCAAGTAAAGTTTCAAGAGATACATTACATATATATAATATATAGCAAAAAATTTCAACTGTATGTTGTTTTAAAAGGGTTATTGTCACTAATTTTAGGAGATGGTGAATCACTCTGAAAATATTACATGTATAGTAAACCTTCCTTACATTATAACATAAATATTCAGCAAAAAGAAAAAAAAAATGAAGCAAAAGTCAATCTAGTTTTTGAGATATATCAGGATATAAATAATGAGAATATCATTGGAAATCTGGCGGCCATTTTCAAATCAAGTCAAATCAGCATCTTTTTCAACTAAAAACCATCTCAAAAACTGGACTAAATAATTACTTTCTTTACTTCAGAAAGTGAACAGTCATTTTGTTATCTATGTTCTGATCTAAATTTTATAATTTTTTACCATCAAAAAATAATTACACAAATAATTACAATTCTTAAAAAATTATCATGGCAAATACACAATTTATAAATATTTATAAGCCCTAGAGAACAATTATTAAGAATAAATTACGATATAGTGATGCTCCTCATAATATTTAATTAAGTCCCCTGTAACTTTTGTGTTTGGAGGCGACAATATAGCTGGTTATATATAATATATACGATATTTTATAATATATGCGATGCTCCGAGTTTTCCTAGCGGTGCTCCCAGTTTTCCGTGCTCCGAGTTTACCGTGCACCGAGTTTTCCTAGCTTGTTGAAATTGCTCCGAGTTTTCCTGCACCGAGTTTTCCTGCACCGAGTTTTCCTACAATCTTTAAGAGTCTTGGAGAACTTAAGGGACCACCTTCTGGTGGCTTAGTAAATGGTGAATTACTCAGAAAATTTTAGCAAACCTTTCTCACATGGTATTACCATTTTTAAAAGAAAAACAAACAAAATGTATCCAGACTAGTTTTTTTTAGCTATATCCAGTAGTTAACACGGAAGGAAATTGAAAATCAATTTCACGATGAAAAACAATAAAAAATTCCAGACTTTTAATTCAGTACATACATTAATAATCACTTTGCTCTTTAATTTCAAGTGTAAAAAATGTTTTATGTTTGCCATTTGGGAAAGATAAGTACACTACTCATAATCCTACATCTTTTTATGCGAGTTGTTAAATTGATTTTATAATATATCATCATAATTTTGTTATATTTTGTTATCAATGAAAAGAAATATCAATATTGTACCCCAGACGTATCCACAATCGATAATATAAACGTTCAAAATATAAAAGCAATCCACCAACTTTAAGGAAAATTATTTGTGACACTTTTGCACTTGCAAAAATTCATGATTTATAAAAATTTTATAAATATCAAATTAGCTAATATCATAAGATTAGGTCTGTTCGTAAATACACAATCAGAAAGAATCGATTGTTTGTGATGAACTTTATTTTCCATGTACAGAAGGTTCATCACAAATAATCGATTCTTTCTGATTGTGTATTTACGAACAGACCTAATATCTTTCACACGACTGATTTTAAAATTACAAAAATGGTTTTAAATTTAAGTTTTACGGCACAGCTCATAATATATAGCGTCCTGAGCGGAAGAAGAAATTAATTTGTTTTACCCTAGAATCTCAATTGAAAAATAAACGTTTTGCAGTACACGTACACTTAAAGACATGTATTGCTTGACGAAGCTTTTTTAATATGGAAGCACCATAATGTTACTTGTTGTATTTATTTCGTTTAAAATATAGAATTAAATATATAATGCTATAAATAATATTTTACAACTATTAATTGTAAAGTGATAAATCGTCAGTTTGGATTTAGGAGACTGTATAATATTAATAATACTAATAAAAAAACTGACTAAAACCAAGACTTCGTTCCTGTTGCTTTGTGAATGCTCAATTTTCAATAAAAAAATTACGATTTTACATTTTCAATATTCAGCGATAAGAGAAAGTATTTACTGCAGTTTTACAAAAAAATATTAAAAACTAAAACTATTCTTTTAACACGAAGTGAAATTTTAAAGTTTTTCATGGGGAATTAACTAGTATTAACAGCGTTGGTAAATTTAATTCTATTTTATATAAATTCACGTCTACATGACAATGAAACAAATTTAATAAAATTGATAACAATTTAATTATTTCAATAAACTTTATTCAATAAAAAAATATGGCTGGCAAAAAAAAAAAAAAAAAAAAAAAAAAAAAAAAAAACTGGCTATCTTCTTCCATGGTGAATCTTGATAACTATTTTAGTTATTTTTACAATATAATAAAAAGTTCTGATCTTTTTTCAAACATTTATTAACGCAATCGGAAAAAAAAAAACAAGTTTTATTTTTAACTTCCACTCTCTTGTCAGCCTACACAAAATAAAAATAACAACATAACTGTTGCTTCTTTTTATAATTTTCAAAGTAAACGACAAAGCATCAGCTTTCCGTTATTCAAATTGAAAAGGTTAAAAAGCTTGCGGCACATAAAATTTATAAACATGATAGTGATGTGTACCATGTAGGCCGCAGCAGCGTCAAAACACTTACTTGTAAAATAACAAAATAATATTATGTGTGGGTGTTGAAATATTATACAAAAATAAAAATATTTTTATAACATCACGTAGCTACCGTCAAAAATTGATTGATATTTATAGAAGTTATAGAATTAATGATAAGTCTCTTTGAAAAAATCCCTTTTATAAAGCATGACTGCATTATATCAAAGCTTTTAACGAAATGTTAAGTAATTATTTAAAACACTTCAACATTTTTTTCACTCTGGCAACATTTTATTGTTGTGTAACACATGGCGTACGTGTAACTTTACATCAAATAAAACACCTATACAAGTATTAATTAAAATATTATTGATCCATGAGTTTATTTGAATTCTCTTTTAATTTTATTATTTTAGTCAATTTCCTTTAAGTTTCTATTATATATTCATGTATAAATTTAATATGCTGTATTTTTGTGTTTAAAACCAATTTTTGGTGATCATTTTTTACATGAGGTTACGTTTTTGTACAGTTCACTTCGGGGCACTACAAACTTAAGCTGCAGCTTTGAGAGACAAAAAGTTATAGATTTCAATTTTTTTAGGGAGCTAAAATGAGCCCTCAGTCGTATTTCAAAACAATTAAAATCATCACGCCTCCATAGATTGTATAATAATGACTACAAACAGAGAAGTGGGAAACATTAATGCTGTCTCGAGGTTGTACATGAGAATTTGCATTACTTTAATTATTATTTGTTACATAAATATAAAAGTAAAGTTTGATAGTAAAAATAAATTGCTAAGAAATCATTATAGCGTAGAGTTTAAGTCTTTGGTATCTGAGAATATTCAGTTCAAGAAGAAAAATCGTCCAACGAGTCTAAGACAACCACAACAATCAATTCAACAACAATCGATACCCTGCGTCCTAGTCAATTTATTGCACCTGTAGAATTTTCCCATTCTTTTTTTATTTGTAACTATTGACTGACCAATATATCCTTTATTTCTCCAGACACTTTATTGATCACTGTGTGAAATGGAATTTCTATCTAAATTGTGTACTGTACACTGCAAAATAAGTAGTATCAAATGTATGCCAGCAATACAAAAATAAAAGTAAACAATTTTTATTATAAGGTTTCCTTTTTATAGTTGAAATGAAAAAGTACTGAGTAAGAGCATTGTAAAATCACATGTTATATAATGCAATAGCTGATGGACAATACAGACTTAATAACAATGATAACATAAATAAAGCTGTCGATGCAAGCTTTTAACTAGAAAAAGGCGTAATTTGAAGTCGGTACTAAATTGTGTGCACTGCCAATATATTTTCATTATATAATATATCGATCTGCTAACTTTGTAACCTCAGGACAGCATGAACTTCTTCCCCAAAATTGCAAATTTGCACATTTTTTCTGTTAGATCTAGCAAATTATGCTTCATGGGTATTAAAGTTCGTCCTATTCCGTAGTGTACGGTATAGGTTTTCTGCTCTCGATTTCCCTTTGGACATAATTAGAAAGGTCAATCAAATGGAGACATACACTCAGTAGGATTTATGAACCGACCTAATGTAAATATAATGTAATCCTTTTCTAACTGACCTGCGTGGAAAGGAGAATACCGCGCACGTGGGCGTAGATGGCTGCAGAAACTCCCTCGCTTGGCCCCGCGATCATCAGGATGTACGTGATGCCGAGCAGTGGGATGAGGACCAGCAGCGCCTTGGTGGCCTTGCGGTACTGCTGGGTCTCCACCGAGGTCGCGGAACGGAGCTTGGTGATCAATACCTGAGGAACAAGAGGGCACAGTGACCTTACATGACCTTGCAATGAGCACCAAAGGCTGGGTCTCCACCGAGGTCGCGGAACGGAGCTTGGTGATCAATACCTGAGGAAAAAGAGGGCACAGTGACCTTACATGACCTTGAAATGAGCACCAAAGGCTGGGTCTCCACCGAGGTCGCGGAACGGAGCTTGGTGATCAATACCTGAGGAAAAAGAGGGCACAGTGACCTTACATGGCCTTGAAATGAGTACCAAAGGCTGGGACTCCACCGAGGTCGCGGAAAGGAGCTTGTGGTGATCAATACCTGAGGAACAAGAGAAAAAATGGTCGATTTACATAAGCGATTTCCAACCTGCGACATGACGCGAATAATGCGCACTTGTTGTAACATTCATTGGCGGCCATATTTGGCGATTAAAAGAAAAAGAGCATTACGGCTTTTACGAAGAAATCGCGCCGTATCGCCGTTGCCGCTCATGAAAATGCACCTTTATTATGACCTTGCACCAGAGCTTTGAAGATCTTGAATTATTACCTTGGTGACGGTTATACGTCATGTGATTTTACTGAAACATGCATAACATAGTTATAGATGATAAATATAAATTTTAAATGCGAGATTTTCTGAATTAATTCATTCTTTTAGTACTGTTTTAGTTTTTGTGCTTTAAATAAAATGAATTAATTTGAATTCTAAATGAAGCATGACAATTACTATACTAACCTGAATCATTAAATGACCATAAGAGTAAATATTTGCTACAGTGCTATGAAGTTATTTATTTAGTTTATAGCTTTTAACCTTGAATTATTTTAAAAACTGTGTTCGTATTAAGATATTAAATTTGATTTATTGAAATTTATTTTTGTAATCTTCACAATAATTTATAAATTAAATATATTTATTTCTATATAGTTGGTTACAAAATGATAAGAAATAAAAGCAGAGAGACATAGAAACATGTTATCTTTCTACTGTAAAATATTTTCCCCACAATTTATGACCACGAAACAGAGCTCGGTATGTACCTTACCAACTACCCATGTTTTGAGGTTTTTGTAATTACAACGAGTATTTTAGAAAGCTTTTATGGAAACGATGTTTTTTTGTGTTATGACAAAAGCTAGCCGGATGGCACACAATGTAAAAATGAAGAACAAAAAATGTGTTAAAAATTTAGACACCAACATATGTTTGGAAAGTCTTGATGGTTTGTCACACACTGATAGGTGAATGTGTAAAATTTAGAAATCTGTAAACTACATCCCCAGATCCCTAGTATGTGTAACCACATTAATTTTTCTATGACATTGTTAATTCTTCTTTATACGTTTAAAATTTTCAGATGACTGATGGATGTTATCAATAGTACTCAAATCTGCAAATAAATGTCAAATATACATTTATCACCATGTTACCTTTTTATTATAGTCTATATACGAGGGGGAAGAATATAAATTTATGATGTAGGGGATTGTAAATAAATCTGTATATTATACTCGTAAAAATGTAAGCATAAAATGTCAAATACCTTTTAGTTGAACAAGAAATGAGGGCAATTTAAACATTTTTATATACTGCATGTCGTATTATTATACTCTATCATAAAAAAATGGGAATTTTCTAATAAAATGAGAAAGACATGTATAATTGATTACTTCAGACGATTATATTATTTTGAATTATATTCAACACAGATTATCATATTTTTTTTATCAGAAAATGTGGAAAAAAAAATTGAAAGAAAGAAAAAATAAAGAAATTTTCTAAACTATGTTATACGCGCGTATAATAAATGAAACTAATTGTCTCCCCTCTCTCTTATTCTTGTCTATTTTGTTTTGTACGAGTCTGCAATATAAATTAAACATTCTAAAGTTTCTGTTCAGTGTGTAGTGAGCCTCACTAGCAATTGACATTGGAAGTATCACCTACAAACGACAGTGTTTCCCAGCACTTCAGTTTGAATTGAGGGACATGAGCGATATTAAAATCCAGCGTTGCGTGAACCAAACATGGAGGGTGGGTGGCTGACTGGTTCTTGTCGATAGGAGTAAAGCTTCCCCCTGTGGATTCTTCATGAAGATTCAGCACCAGTTTAGTTTTCATAACCTGGGGTATTACCAATATTAAATCGAATTCTAGTGAGCGAGTTCAATCAAGACTCCAACCTGCTTAAATTACTTTTTACAAAAAAAAAAAAAAAAAAAAAAAACAATAAAGAAAGACAAACATCACCAAACTAAAGAATACATCTGATTCTCTATTTAGGTTTTATATATACTTTTACATTTGTAAATTTAGCTTGAATAAATATTTATATATTATTATACACGTTTTAAATATAAAAAAAAATAGAAAAAAGAAAAAAAATTATTATTTTATAAATGAATTTAAAAGTTATTCTGCTACTTCAGGGTTAAAAAATTACGTTTAAAGTTATTTGTAATATAATTATTATATACAACGTGAAGTTCATACTAAGCATGGCATGTTTACAAAATTATTAATATTGCAAGCATGTACACACTCGTCGCCTTGGAAAATTTCCCACTTGGAGCCTTGTTAATGACCATGCTCTGTGTTATCCTTACGAGGCATGCGGATTAACAAGGCTGCAAAGGGAAAATTTCCGAGGCGACGACTGTACATACAGCAGTAAACACCATAATAAACATTAACAAAATCTAAGTGGCATAATTTGTTTTATGGAATAAAAACTAAAATTTACAACGGGTCTAAAAATAATGGATTAACTCTTGAAAAATTTTATTGCAGAAATGAATAGAGTGCACCAAATTATTATATTCTGATTTATTTTTCAGATTTTTCATAGCCCGGAAAGTATTACTAAAGAGTTAGACAATGTTTAGGTTTGAAGTTTGAACCCAACACGCCCCTTTTAGTCCCTATCCTTTTGTGACGCCTCTTTCTGTAAAACTTTCAATTATTTTTTTTTTAAAAAATAGTAAAGTTCCAGACCTCTGAAAAGTCTGAAAAAAAATTAGAGTAGCATAATATTGCACCATTTTTGCTGCAAAAAAAAAATCATGTAAGTTATACCCATTATATATATTATAATGTTTTGATATCATGTTCCTACAATATATTGAAAACAAAAACACAAAAAATGAAAAAATACAAAACAATGTACAAACCATATATATCCATTTATGACATATATTGGACTAAAGGTCATCAGAATTATCATAAAATTTATGACGCGCATATGTGGTTATATGATCGCCACTCGAGTGTATATGTGTGCATTACATTTGTAAACATTTATACAGTATAGTCTGATCCTGACCTAGCTCAATGTAAAATTCACTTTATAATATTTGAAAGAGAAATTGACGGACAATTTTATTATATAATATAAGAATTTCTCTTTTAAGTTTTTTATTATTTTAAACGTTATACATGTACAGTCCAACCAAGGCCCTAAAGAAAAGCCCTATCGGTTGGAACTGAAAATACATCCACATATACAAACTTGTGTAGTAAGCTAATTCCGGAGCTCAATACACACACACAACCTTCTCCTTCCGCTGCTAACTGTTAATATAAAATACATAAAATCTGATAACTATCTATAACTATGTATATAATATGGCTGAAAATTGAGAAGTATTAACTATTTTAATAATTTACTAAGTCTTTTTAGTCAAAGAAAAATAATATAAAAAATATTTACAGCAGCTAGGTTTTAAAAGAAGTATAATATTACACGCAAACATAATATTTCACATATTTATTTTATAGTGAATTTATACAGAATAGCCCGTTGACGCTTTTTAGTCGCAAATAATAAAAATAAATAAATTTCAACCTTTCAAAGAAACACGTTTTTTTATCATTCTTTCTAAAAAGTGTTAATTAAAATAAAGTGACAAATAATTTGTATGTGTTCTAGTTTTAAAATATACAAAATATTATACAGAATATGAAAATATTATTAAGTAAATAATTAATATTATAAATCAATAATATAAACTCCCCATGTTTTCATACTTCATGATTTGAAAAATTGTTTTATAAAGAATTGTTAAATTAAATGTTGATTTCACATGACTTATAGAATTAGTATTTGAATTAATAATAAACAGAACTTGTGTATTTATATTATGAATAATAAATATATATAATATGTAGAATTGATGATATAAAATATAAAAATTAAAATAGTTTCAACAAAATATAATAAATGAGAATATAATATAAATAAACTATTTGTGTTTTACATACCATTTTGATGTATGCTGGGCAATCTTCGCCGATCCTTTGTTTCATTTTTTGTTGCATAAAACAAAGGATCGGCACTCGGCGAAGACTGCCCAGCATACATAAAATGGTATATAATGCAAATAGTTTATTGTGTCTACTTCACCTGTTAAGTTAAGTTTTATTATAATATAAATTTTATTTACCTGTGTTTAAGGGTGCAAGGCCACCGAAGGCCATAGGGTAGACAGCGCCATCTCTTGATAAATTGGTTTTTATTTTCTTACGGGCAGAATTTTTAGAGTATCGACTTGAAACTGAATTAAGGTATGGACATTGACACTTTTGATACACAGTACAAATTTCATTGTCGTAGATGAAACCAGTTTTGGGCTTGAATTTAAAAATTGGTTTCATCTACAACAATAATTTTTTTTCTACCTATCAAAAGTGTTAATGCCCATACCTTAATTAAGTTTCAAGTCGATACTGTAAAAACTCTGCCCGTAAGAAATTAAAAACCAATTTGTCAAGAGATGGCGCTGTCTACCCCGTGGCCATAGGTGGCCTTGCACCCTTAAGACGATTCTAAAAATATAGCCTATATATGGAAAGAAAATAATAAAGCCTTATAAACTAAATCTCCGTTTGCGTCAAAGTATTTGAAATGTTGCGGAAATCAATAATAATATTGGGAGCAATGATATAGCTTGGATTTGGAAATCTATTTACATCGAGCTGGAGAAGGGGGGGGGGAGGGAAGAGAGAATCCAAAATGTGCTTTAGCAACAATTTATGTGTATCATGACTAAGAATGACATCAAGTACAATGTTCTTAATTACTATGCTATAATATAAAACTAAAACAAAGTCGCTAAACTATGTAAACTATTTAAATTTGGGATAAAGAGCTTTATCAGTACTACCAAACAAGATTAAAAAGTTACGCCCGCACAACAAACTTTTAATTACTATTGACAATGTCTTGGACCATGAGGATGTAGTCATCCAGCTTGTTGTCACAAGAGTGACGTCATCACTCACCCACATGATCATGACTAGGAAGACGAGGTTGACACACAGCACCGCCACTGCCGGGGCCTTGTAGATCCAGTCGTACGTGTGGGGCGCCATCCATGAGCAGTGGTGCACAATATCAACCACCACACCCGCACCTCCCTGCACATAAACATAAAGGGTGGCTTACATGGGGGTTCAATCAATTAACGTTCTGCCGTGTTATAAAGCTAACGTAAGTAGTGTCAAACAATGGAGCGAATTTTTAAGAACATTAAAATTATTATTATTGGAACGTACTATAGAATGACATTTTAAAATATAATAAAAAAAATTGCAGTTTAAGTATGTATATGTACTCTTTTGCATTATACCAATAAATTTTTTTGCCTATATTTTCTTTCTTTTTTTAATGTTAAAGGATCTAATACTGGTTTAAACCACCGATGGCACCAATAATTATCAAAAACTGTTTCGTATCTGCCAGATTGAAATGTTATAGGCTTATTTCTGTTTGAAAGTATGTGGCCTAATACTTGGAGTAAGAGACAAAAAGCCGGCTTCCGTTTCAGTGTAAATGACCGGCAGTGTATGAACAGCTTTTACAGTTAAAATATCTTATGTTGTGCTTTTGGCAGAATACGTTTGTATTTAACATGCTGATCCTGCAGATAGTACAAAAATTTCGTGTTATAATTTTTAATTAAACATTCAATTTATTTTCAATTGAGAAAAAAAACAGCTTAATTATTATTAATCTTGTAGATAGAAAACCTAAATAGGATTCAAATTCAAGAGAGAGATTTTTTTTTTACATCTCCGAATTCTTGTCCCATCAAGACAGGGTCATATCCACAGTTGGTATAGCACTATAGCTTGCACTGCGGCCATGGCTGACGTAATTTTATATAATAGAATAATTTATACTTGAGACGCATATAATGTTTGTCCATGCATGATTTCAGCTTATCAGTCTCGCACAAATGTTTAACGATGTACTATCAAATCCATCTCATTAATACTAGCAATCAAGCATACAAACAGGGAATATATATTCATTCACAGGTGTATTGCTTTAATATCCATATGATTGTTCTCCAGTACCCTCTGGAATCACATAGATAACAACCATATGAGGGATGCCACCATATGTTAGCAAATTTACCAATACTGTATTATGCATGAGTGTACAGTGTATTCAATTCAACCTTGTCAATATAATGCATATGTGACATAATAGTATATATATATGCACGTGTTACATTTATATGCAAATTTAATTCTCATTATGCATCATGTGCATTCAAGGTTAACTGCATTTATAGTATACCGTTAGTATATAATAGTTACCTATTCAATATGCTCTCATGCAGTGTTTTAAGTTATATTATAATAGCTTTGTTTTAAAGGCAAATCAATTGAAGTGGAAATTTCACAATGTCGTTGATTTTGATGCTCAAGAGAAAATGAAAAAAATCAAAACAAAACAAACAAGGTTTTCACTGTTTCCAGAATTTTTGAATATTTTAGAACAGCAATTGTGATGCGATGCAATGACTAAACTTGTTTGACTAAGCTAGACGCTATAAACCTCTACCGAAACAATTAAAAACTAGAGCAATTTTGCTGTGTCGTCTCTAGCTTCTATATGTACTCCTAGCCTTTACTCCTTTGTCTGCTGCCAAGTATATTAAAGCTTTTCTCACCACTTAAGCGATCAAACTGACCTATATTTTTGTAGCATTTTTATCTACATTTCATATATTATATTGTAGACGTAATGAGGCAATTCACGAAAGAGTTATCCAGAAAGTTATCCACGTTTCTCATTATATATTAACTATGGCTAGCGTCATCCTAATTCAATGACACTAAACGTGGTTAGTGAGAAACCTGGATAACTCCGTGAGTCGCGCCCAAAAAAAAAAAAAAAAAAAAAAAAAAAAAACGTGTTACAAAAAAAGTGATCCAAGTTGCGCACTAGCCACGTTTATATAGTGTCAGTCTAATGATAAATGTTTCAGTATACATCCAACCATGCATGTTTTTCACTGGATAAAATTTGATCTACATGGAAACAGTGTTATTTTTATAATGAAATGATGAAATTTAACAACAAAAGAAAAAATAGGTAATTGAATATGTATATATATATATATATATATGTATATATATATGTATATATATATATATATATTATATATATATATATACACATATATATACATAAATTATTATCTTTTTAATATTTTTTGTTTTATTTAAAACATAGAAGTTTACTTTGAACTGATATAAAAAATACTTTCTCTTTTTTGAAAAATATTTACATTTTTTATAATATTTGAATGTAAAAAAAGAAGAAAATTCAACTCTGTCTTACTTATTAAGAGATATTAAGATGAAGAGTGAGAGAGAAAAAGAGAGAGAGAGAGAGAGAGAGAGAGAGAGAGAGAGAGAGAGAGAGAGAGAGAGAGAGAGAGAGAGAGAGAGAGAATCGTTAATTACGGCTTACGGCAGTCAGTATTTCCGTATTGGCAAGCATTTTGTCGTCAAATTTACTTTGTAAGTCACCACCAAAATTAAACCACGAGATTTATAAATTTTACAAAGTTTTATTCATGAGTTCATGTTGCTGGCAGCGTGCCCTGTCATTTTATTATAAATATAAGAGAAGTAATTACAGTGCCAGGAGTTTTTATAAACAGCATTTACTTGCTTTTTATATATAATTATGTAAAATCTATGCGGTCCTAAATTAATTTTTGTGGCATTTATTATACTTATGTGTTACTTATAGTTCATTTTTTATGTACTTAATTAAATTGTTTATTAATGAAAAATAGAAGAAACCAATTTAATTTATAATTTTTATACATTTATTAATGATAAATTAGCATGAATGGAGTATTGACCTCAAATTTTTTTATTGCAGAAATGGATAGAGGGTGCAAAGTTATGCTACCCTGATTTCTTTCAGATTTTTTAGAGCCCGGGAACTATTTTTAAAAAAATTATTGAAAGTTATTTTTGTGACGTCACGAGACGCCGCTCCTTAAGAAAAAGATAGGACTTGTCGCTGCGTGACGTCACAAAAAGGACTTTCAATAATTTTTTAAAAATACTTCCCGGGTTCTAAAAAATCTGAAAAAAATCAGGGTAGCATAACTTTGCACGCTCTATCCATTTCTGCAATAAAAAAAATTGAGGACAATACTCCATTATTATCCAAGAATATATATAAATAATTGTAATCGAAATATACATCATGAGAGTAAAAAATGGTTATTTTTTATGTAAATAATTAGTTAATAGTATAAAATTATTATTATTCTATATAGTATTAAATGTAACCACAAACATTAAAGCATTGATTTATTTTACATAATAATACACAGTTAATAAATCAGAATAAATATATTAATTAACCAACATGTCATCTGTTTCTATACGGTGAAAACTAACCACAACATCAAAAATGAAACATGGAAAAGTCCTCTTTGCCATACAAACAGAACAGCAGATAGACAGGCTTGCGGTTGTTGCAGAGAAATATAAAGTGAGGGTGAAATAAGGGAAGCTTTCGATCGCCGGTAAATGGCATGTCACCGCTCGATCGCCGGCCGATAGACAAAAAAAAAAGGGTGCGTGTGCTGAAAAATTGCACACCCTTTTTTACTTTTTTGCTTCTAAGATGCCTTACATGTTTTATGAGATTGCCACAACCCTACAAGAAATATCACTTACTACATTCTTTCAATTTTGAACAATGTTGAAAGCTCTTTTTTTTTATCGTATTTCTGTTTTTACACCTAGAATGAAAAATAGTACTGTACTAGGAATATCATAACTCTTATTTTTTACAGAAAAATATGATAAAATTATAAACTATGAGATACAATAATTCTTTTTTTTTTTTTTGTAAAACTGCAGTAATAACTATTATGTACACATACGGTAAATATGTGTATGCTTTGAAGTGAAATAAAATAATACTGATGTATATAGTTGTATAATAGTAAATTGTAGCAGCCTGAAGCATCGTTTGTTTAAAAAATTTTTGATTTTTACAATGCAGATATAAAAAGAATTATAAAGATAAATATTTTATCCGTAATATAGGAGGGTGAAAAAGTTTTCTAATTATTATTATCATCAGAAAGATTCCTGGCTTTGCAAATATTAACGATTTTATTTTCTCTAAAAAAATATTTTAAGCTTTTTTTATTAGATATATAAAAAATGAAATTTTGCAGCATCTTTTCAAAATATCGTTATAAAATGTCACATTTCGTTATTCCTTACTCATTCGATTGAATTTGAATAAATTTCTTTACATTCTTTTCGGGTGTCATTTCCCCTTTTGGCGTTTGATGAGTAAAAATAGATTGAACTTCTGCAAAGTGATATACAAGCAGTCAGTTCAGAGAATATATCACAAATAGGAACAAATACGAATCTATTCTCTCTCTCACTCCATTTTGTACGTTATATTACATCAAAATTATATTCAATTCATCATGATTTTTTTAATACACTTGATTATACTTATGAATGTTTATATTTAATCCAAGTCAGTTAATTTGAAGTACAGTAATGATTATTTTTGCATTAACAGGTAAATCACAACTAAAATCTTTACCAAATGTACAAAAAAAAAAACATAAATATTTTCAACATTTGCCTTAAATGATTGACTCTCATGTATTATCATGCTGTGAGTTAATGTTACCTTATTTTCATCATTAAAAAGGCAATTAACATCATTATTAAAATTTTGCTTTCGAGAATTTTAATGATCAGTCGTACTTAATAATATATTATATTCATTATAAATATGTTAAATATTTTAATAATAAATTTTTAGGTCAATAATTAGTATAGCAAGACATTCATTTTTACCAGAAAAGAACAACTATTTATTTTATAGAAAAATAGTTATTTATATTTTTGCTTCGTGCTAACCTTATTGTTAAAAAAATATTCTTATGGAATGTAATGAGTAATGAATCAATTGTCCTATTTAGAGTTCATACAAGAAATCTGGGCCGTATGGAGATGTTTTTTAAATTTAAATTTCTTTAAATTTATTTCTTAATGAGTTGGCCATTGTAATTTAAAAAAAAATAATATACAAAGTAATTTAGGAAGTAATTAATTTTAATTTTCTGGAATAATAATTCCCTGTTATATCAAAGAAGAGTCAAATTACTATAAAATAATATCTTGTCTTATCCAGTGTCAACATTTATGAATGAAATTTTTAATTATAGATAGATAAGATAGATAGATAGATAATTTCTTTATTAGGCGATGTTTGGCCTGACAGCCATTCTTACACATAACCTCAAATACATTTTAGTAATATAATAATTTAAATTTAAATAGTCTTATACCATTCATTTGTCCATTTCGTTTCTTGAGGTACTGTAACTTGTATTTTGTAATCAGTAATAAAGGACACAAGCAATTCACTACATAATTATCACATTAATTTCACTTGATTATCACTATCGTTATCACACACTTAATCTTGATGCTTAAACAGTATTGACAAAATATAAAAAATACAACAATATTAAAAATATGAAACAAATTAAAAATAATTAATAATAACACATTTAAGTAAAGTTATAGAAAACGTTGATTAAAATACCATATTAGGAACAAATTATTACAAATAAATATAATAATTAAAATACATAATCTTTAAGACATTATTAATTAAACACTTTTATTTGCGATCTTTTCAATAAATGCTCTGTGATAAGTGCTTTAAACACGGAAAGTGAGCTAGCTTTACATATTTTTTCAGGTAATGAATTCCAAAACTTAGCACCATCAAATACAATAGAATTTTCATACATTTGACATTTTGATCGAGGTAATTTTATAAAGAGAGAGTGCTCTCGTGTACTACGCTGCCTAGATTCTCCCGTCAGCTGTATAATATCATGCAGATAGCAAGGTACTATTTTATGTATAATTTTGTAAATCATAACCAGACAATGTAACTTATAACGCTCTGATATTTTAAGCCATTGCAGTTTCTTATAGTACGGAGTAACACTCTCTCTTGGTTTTACATTAAATATGTATCTGATCGCATTGTTTTGAATAACTTGTAGTCTTCTCAATTCTTCTACATTTATATCACTCAGCAGTACAATACAATATTCAATTACTGGTAACACCATAGTAGCAACTAATTTTATTCTCACATCCTGAGGAGTACAACTCCGAAACTTATACAAGTGTCTAAGTATACAAAAAACTTTTTTACTAATATTACTTATGTGAAATGACCAAGATAATTTACTATCTATAACAACACCAAGATTCTTTACTTTATTAGAATACTTAATTTGAACATTTTTAACAGTGATCTTATCCACTTTATCTATTTGTAATTTATTAATTAGAGTATTTGGCCCAGTAATAATTGCTTGGGTCTTGGCTGCATTTATAAATAAACCATGATTTTTAGACCACTGTAGTATTCTCTCAATATCCTGATTTAACAAGAGTACTGCTTGATTGATTGATTTTATTTGACAATGAATATAAATTTGTAGGTCGTCTGCATACATATGAAACTGCGAGTACCTTAAGACACTGCTCAAGTCATATGTGTATAACAAATACAGTAAGGGTGCCGTGACACTGCCTTGCGCTAAGCCGCAGGATAATGACTTCCAATTAGAATTATCATCCCCTATAACACTCTGTTGTCTATTACACAAATATGATCCAAACCAGGCTAGAGTTGAATCGGAGAAATTAAGGGACTTGAGTTTGGCAAGTAAAATTTTATGAATGACAGTATCAAACGCTTTACTATAATCGAGTAAAACCATAACAGTAACACAACCATTATTACTCGCTTTACGAATATCTTGTGTGACTTTAAGTAATGCCGTCTCAGTACTATGATTTCTCCGAAAACCCGACTGATGCTTGTCAAGTATATTATTTTCCTCAACATAAGATTTAACTTGATCCACAACAATCTTTTCTTACCCTTTTGCTAATACACAGAGCAAACTAATTGGCCGGAAGTCTTTGAGAGTAATGGGATTTGGTACCTTCTGTACCGGTGTGACCAGTGCTTTTTTCCATATGGATGGAAAAATACCACGCTGGAGAGATGAATTATAAATATGAGTAATTGATGGCAATAATATGTTGATTACTGGTTTTAGCATCTTAATTGAAATTTGATCCACACCTGTAGCATTAGATGAAATTGAGAATAAAGATTTTTTAATTATGTCTGGTGTCACAAATTTAAAGTAAAATTTATCAGTATCAATTGGCGACTTATTTAAATATTGTGATTCAGTATCTAATTGTTCTGAAATAGTTATGTTAGGGACTTGAATAAAATTTTCATTTAATTCAATTAGAGAAATGTGTTGCGGTATGGAATTTTCCTTACTTTTAATCAAACCAGATTTTCGCAAATTTTTCCAGAACACAGAGGCATTGCCTTTAAGATTAATTAACTTTTTTATAAAATTTCTGTAAGAAATTTTTATCATACTTTTTACTTGATTTCTTAATTTTTTATACAAATTCATATGTGAGGGACATTTAGATTTAATTGCATTAGATCTGAAGTTGTCACGTTCATTCATTTTTTGTTTTATATTGTTGTTTATCCAGGGCGCTTTAGGTTTATTGACTCTAATAGTTTTCAGAGGAGCATGCTTATCATACAATGACAGCAACATATTGTTAAACAACTCTACTTTACCATCAATATCAATAATATCAACAATTTTGTGCCACTCAATCGACAAAGCCTCTTCAGTTATTTTATTGTCATCAAAATTAGAATAATCACGATATGTGATAAATTTATGGACTTTCTTAGTTGCTTCAATAGGGTATACAGAATATAACATGTTATGAGCTGAGATATTAGGCACAGGAATTTGACCAAATTTAGGACTTATTATATCGCAAGGTAAAGATATAATATCTATTGTAGTTTGAGTAGTAAGTTTTTTATTGCAAGTTAAATGAGTATTTGTAATTGGTAAGTGGTACATATTAAAATCATTTAACATAGAGAACAATTTAGTAGTACTAGAATTTTTTATATTTAAATCAATATTTATATCTCCAGTAATAATTAAATGATCATATTTAGGTAATAGAGCAGACACATCTTCAATAAAATCAGTGAAGTAAGCTGCTTTGGGTGGTCTATAAATAACTATAAAAAGCAATTTCACATGCTTAATTTCTAATTCAAGTATTAGATATTCAGGTTTTTTACAATAACGCCCAGGCGAAGAAGCAACGACATTGCATTTATATTGTTGTAATACATAAACACACACACCACCTCCTTGTTTATATTTTCTATCATTTCTATACAGGCTATATCCATCAACTTTACATGATTGATTTGTGTCATCCTCAGTCAACCATGATTCTGAAATTGCTATAATATCAAAACAATCACATCTAAAAAGCAATCGAATATTGTTAATATGAGCCACCAAGGATTGAGCATTTACATGACAAAATTTAAGATAATTATTATAATTTTGTTTTAAACTTTGCTGTAACCTATCAACATTGGATTTAATACCTTTTGTCACGGGTTTCCACGGTCCTTGCTTGAATTTCTGATTCGTTGCTGTTGAGGTTTTTGTTGAGCGGGCCTCCCCTTGTCCGACAGGGGAGGCAGCATGCCGTTTCCCGACTGCGACGATCGGGTCGTGTAGGTGCGCTCCTCGCTCTCAACTTGCAGCAAGGACGATGAAGACGAGCTGCCATCAGCTGTAGCGACCGCCACATGTACACGGGCCGCCTCATTCGTCTCTCCGTCGCTGGCTGCACGCCTCCTCTTGGCCGGTGGAACATTATTGATATCGGAGTTGTCGGTTTTCTGCTGCGTAACCTTGACAAGGTCAGTAAGCCAGCTGGAAGAAGCAAGGTGCGGCAGCGTCACAGTGAAGTTATTTATCACGAGACAGTCTCGACCAAACTTGATGTTTTTAAAGCCAGCCTCCTTTGCCTTCCTAGCACCAACTTGCAACGTTTTGCGTACTACACGTTCTTCAGGAGATAAATCAGGATTTATGTAAATGTTAGTATTTTTCAACATTGGAGCTTTCTTTAAAATCATGTTTCTAATTTTCTGACTGGTACATGTTACAAATATTGGACGTTTACCACGAAGTTTGCCCATTCTGTATGATAAATCAATTAAATTTTGGTCAAGGTTTAACGATAAATGTTCACTGATTACACCAATTACAATTTCTTCAGTGTTTTCATTATCAACCTCAGGTATTCCATACATAATTAAATTATTACGACGAACATTAGTTTCTAATACTCGTACCTTCCGTGCTAAATCATCATTAACTTGTTGTACTTTACGCAATTCAGTCTTAGTATCACTTAATTCTTGTTGTACAACGTCTACCTTATTATCCAAAGTCGTGATCTTTAAGCCTAGCTGATTAATCTGCTGTGAAACCTCATTGTGCCGCTCACCTATATATGTCAACGTTTCATTTTTGGCGCCAGTGACAAGTTGCTTTATGTCCTCCAGTGTGATGTTCGGTCCTGGGTTCATTTCCAAGCCACTGATTACGAGTAGTAGAGTAATTAAACCTACTCCGAAGAAGACACGAACTGGTTTCATATATTTATATATTTAATTGAACACAGAAATAGTGTACGTACATAAGTTTAAAATACTAAAGTTATTTTTTTACATTATAACTCTACGACTAATTTGTCTATTCATGACTGTACAGTATACACTTATACTGAATAATACCTTGGTCTGAATTTATTTTTCCTGTGTCACGAGATTGCATTCTGGAATCTGTCGAGTCTACCTTGTTAGTTGTCCCTTGTAAGGCGACAAGTCAATTAATTAGCAGCTCGCAGCAACTGCAGCCACTCGACCACTTTTTGTATACCAACAAGTACGTGCACTCTCCTAGACTGCAATAATGAGATATAATATAAAGCTTTGATCTTTAGCGCTACTTTTTTTTTCTATATAATTATGACAACAACATCTATCTCTGATGAGAATCTCTGTTCTTGTATTGTTGCTTTAATGATAATTATAAGAAGAATTATTGTGTTGCTATCATAAAACTTTGGAAGCATTAATATTTTCAGCTTTTTTGTAGTTTGCATTTTAAGTTGATTATTTTTAAATTTATTCAAAATTAAAGTAAACACAATGTGATGAAACTGCCATATATATAAATTTAACATGAAAACGAGTAATTCAACGGTTAATATATGATTCTGACGTCATGGCATGATTCAAATTGAAATTTTGAATGTTTCGTTGAAAACAATGTAAGATAATAAGGACGTCGTCCTGAGTGTTATGATTGTATATATTCATGTTCTATGATAATATATTATATTTTTACATTATTTTCAATACTTTTAAATATGCTGCAGCTTGTCCTTTTTGAAATTATTGACAATTTGTACGAATTTAAAAATACTGTAATTTTATTTAATGTATACTGGACTGAAACAATTAATAAAGAGGCAAAACCTTTTTAGTTCCTCGTCATATTTATTATGTTTTATTTTAAGCTTTGTATTTTTTTTTTAAACATTATTTTCCCCCAGTAATAAGTCCATATTTTAATAATAATGATGACGTCATGTATTGACGATGTATGTATAATTTACATGAAAAAACAACAACATAAGCTATTTATGACGTCACACACAACACAATATTTTTGCTATTATTAAAACAAGGATAAGCTGACCAGCAGTTTACATACGCTTAGGTTCATGTCAAAACTATATACCTAAGTTTTTATATGGCAATATAATGAAAAACGAAGTCCTAAGTTTTGAAGTGGATAATAGAGGCAGGTATCATATTTATTTCAAGCATGCTAGAGAAAATTAATTAGCTCATGAACGTAAACACGACTAAACAATTGCGGTTCACTATAATTACGTATTAATTATGTAATCTCTGCCATTGTTTCTTCAAACAGTTTCGACAATGCATTATAATTTATACTGTTATCTATATTTTATAGGTTAACCTACTTCTAATGTTTTATTTGTGTAATCATAGGTAAAATATGTAAAATAATTTATAGAAATGTTACAATATTATGTATTTGAGTGAAAATTAAAACTATAGATATGACGATCAGGTGATATGAATTTTTTGTTATAGAAACTTATACTTTAGTCTTAAGTAAGCACTTTAAGAAGTATGTTTCTTTACAAGATTCACTGGCAAGCTTGTCACCCCAAGAACTCAAAAAATCATCTGTCTAATGACGTCAAAATATAAATTTTATTATTTCATTTTAATAATAATTTTATTTAGATTATTGGTTTTATACAAGTTAACATTGATCACGTCATATATATTAAAATTAATATCTCAGCTAATTTCAACAACAAACTGTGAGTTAAAACATTTTTTTCAATTGATTTGCAACGACATACGACAAAAATTAAACCAGTTAATTATTAAATTATTTTTAATTTTAATTAGTTGTAGTAATATTGATGTAATCTACATGCCTTAAAGCTATTAATAATGATTAAATCAAATTATAACTACATAATTATTTATATTATTCACTTAAGAATAGTTGATAACTTTATCAAATTCAGGACAATTCACATTTAAATTTTCTTACTGGAGTTTTAAGAAACAGCCTTTTAAATTAGTATACTTTACTTATTTCAATGCAGCATTTACATATTATGCTGCAGTCATACTTTTTACTTTTACTAGTTTCATAGAGTTTTACCTTTTTTTGTTTTGTGTTTTATAAAATTGAACATTCCTAAACGTAAGAGTTGCTGGAATGCTTTCATTTGTTTTTTAAAGAATGTACCAAAACTATCTTAAAGATTGTACTTTTCGTTATATACCTTATATTATGTCATGTGTTTTAAATTAAAAGTTGTATTAAATAATTTACAGAAACAAGTTCTATCATCATACATCACATGTTATTTAAATACAAAGTTATATGAAGACGTTGTCTCTTTGAAATACTTCTAAAATTTTAACAACATCTTACAATATACACATAATTATCACTAAAAGATAATTAGAGCATAAATTTTTTTTATGATAAGTTTTGCATTAAGTATAAATTTGTTTTATGAATGCTCTCGCCATATTATAAGGAATGCTCTTACTCGGAAATTGTAAATAAGAACGAGTTTCAAAATAAATACAAGTGACTAGTTATAATTAAATTATATAGAAATAAAAAGATATCGTATTTTGCAGTGGTATACTGTTTTAAATAAACGGAGCGGGGTGGGGGGATATAAACCCTCAAACATAACCACTATTTGTATAATATATAGATAGAATTATAAAAAAAAAATAGATTTAACAATTATGTATATTTTTGGTGTTTTACATGTGTATTCAGTGTTCTACGTATAGAAATTTTAATGTACTATTATTTAGTTTTTTTTTTTTATACGTTTAAGTATTTTTTTTAAAGATGGGTATACTGAATATGTTATTTCAAGGATGATTGCGATACATGGGAAAAATTAAAAGGTTGATTTTCATGACTTTTATATTATATTATTTATTATGATTATAGAAAAGGGAGAAGAATTTTGTCTATTGATTCGTATACGTGTATGTAGTATTGAAAAAAAGCTTCAAATAATTTGCAACACAACTAGAAAGTACAAGTGTGCAGTATAATTATGCATATTCGATATTCTTAAAAATAATTATTAATGAAGAATGTTTTTTAATAAACAATTCATTACAACGTGAAATTATTCATGTATAATATATAGTATAGCTATAGTATGAATATGATATTTTCTCGGTGTAGCAGAGATTTGGTATTCATACCTCACCCCAATGAAATGACAAAACGAAGAATTCGGTTCGATTCACAGTTATCACATGCTTGAATATATTTTATTATTTTTACATTAGCATATTTTGCTATCTAGATATGCATAAAAATTTCTTATGTATTTTTTCCTTTGTAATAAACATGCAAATTTTCAAATATTCGAGACAATTGCCTTTCGTGTTTACGATGATGAATAAATAATATGACTGTTACTTTCTTGGGACAATTTAATTAAAAAAAAATTCCGAAATTTAAGCTTTAATTTAAAAAATTCTTTTTTACAATTCAAAGCTTCTAATTTCAATAAAAATTAATCACCTCTATTTCCTACTCTACTGCTTGAGGTATTTCTGTATATCGAATAATAAAATATAAATAAAATGTGTATTAGTTTGCTGTATAAATATAATTAAAAGTTACCTGAGTGTCGGCCGGAGATCCAGGTGCAAAACTCTTGACCAGTGTCCACACGAGCACAATCAACATTGGAGTACCTGAAACAAGAAAACACCATGCGGATTAAAAACTACACTTCATTTCTAAGCGAGCCTACCTACAAATATAAAGTGTTGATGAAGTCGAGCGTAGCGCAGTGCATTCACTGGCTCTCGTTAGATCACCGAAGTCAAGCAACGTCGAGCTTGGATGGGTGACCGTTTCAAGTAAAAATCACGATGCTCCTTCCCTGCATGGGGTCGTGTGTTTGGTTCCCCAGGTTCTAGACATCGCTTTTGTCCATTGATAAAAAGTAGAGGTGTCTAGAGGTGTCCGTCCTGACTAAGGATTTCCACGGTCCCAAGAATGCTGGGACACGTAATAGGCCGTAGATAACATCCTTTCCCTACCTCATCCCTACACCCCGCCGCGAGATATAAGCTCTTAGGGGTGTATTCTTATAAAAAAAGAAGAAAAAATTGTTCTATATACCAAACTGTATTCAGTATGATTCTAGGTTCAATAATTTTTATACTGGTGGGAACTTATAAGTAACGAAATTTGTGGATTTGAATAAAAAGTGTTTGAAATAATATAATTTAAATGCAATATAATGCAATTTTGTACAATTATAATGAATTAATTATACATCATATCATGTAAAATGTGTACTTATTGTAAAAAAAAAAGTTATACACGCAGAAAACTTAAATCCTGTATATTTTTAATAAATTATAAATATGAAGCTCTAGGTTTATCGACCATCCTGACTGAGATTTCCATAGTTTCTTCAAGAAGTAGGAAAATGCTGGTAATAATTTTTAATCGACATGACCACCTTAGTTTGAAAGGTCCCCACAAAATTAGCGGTAATTCGGATCTTCGAAAAACCAAGAAGTTGAAGTATAATACCACTTATGACAGTTATGACAAGCACCATACAAGTACTAGAGACTCACTTCAGAAAATAATAACTTATTATTCAGATTATATGCACAACATGATCTAAATTTTTTAACAAAATTTTTTTGGGAAGATACTATAGTGCCCCCATTGATTGTTCTTGCCTCCCAGTTAGCAAATATGTTATTACAGTAGCGCCCTTATTCACTATTTTAATTACTTACTTGTTAGTATGGCCACATTGTGAATTATTTTTTCAGGGTTGTGCATTAAATTTATTGTTGTGATTAAACTACTTGTTTGCTTGTGTGTACGATTGAAATCACGTCCTGCTTGAAAAATTTATGGCAAGCTTATATTGTGTATACAATTGAAAAACAATAAAAAAATTATGAATAATTCAATTTACTTTCGTTTCTTGCTTATGTGGGAGTTAAAAACAATCGATGCAGACGAGTGAGTTCCGTACAAAAACAATTGAATTTTAATACATATCAATGAAATTGAAGCTCTGAACTTGGAACACAATCTTACGTGACATTAGTTCGCAGACACTTCGCACGTAAGTGACATTGAGACATTTTTTTTTAACCTACCTTTCTAGCTCGTTTTAACCTTGTCACATGATATAACTTTCTGACTACTTCCAATCGTTCAATTTAACAACAAGAATAAAATTGAAGTTTTATATAAGTGAAGATTTTATTAACGTTCATAAGAAGACGAGTCCCAACTTTTGAAACCTCAAAGTTAGATGAAAAATAAAACATGTCTGTTAAAAGTAAACTTTTTTATGATAAACTTAATCCGTGAAATTTTATAAAAAAAATGTTTTATTATGATAGTTATTATTTACGTAATAGTTAGTCGATTATAAACATAAATTGCTAATTTTTTATTTAATGAAAAGTTTCAACACAAAACTTTTACCACAGGAAAGAAGTTCAAGGGGAATTTATGTTTTTAACTTTTTTTTTTTTTTTTTTTTTTTTTTTTTTTTTTTTTTTTTTACTGACGAGTGATAATCAAGTTTACTAAATAATAATAAAAAATAGGAATAATAAAAAATCAGCTGGTTAACTCCCTAATAAATTCGTTTTTTAATAGCATAGTTTTTAATAAAGATTTTATTCGTCTCTCTCTCTTTCTTGTAAGCAAGCCATGGTCCAGCAGTACATAAACATAAAAAGAAACATATTGCACGGCTTTCCTCTACTCCTCGAGATGCATGCCTTACATTTGGTACACATAGCACTTTATTCGCTTTATTAAACTTTGCTTTTATAACTGAGAAATAATGCAACATTTTATGGACTAAAATGATCGTATAAAAAATTGTTAGGACTTCCTTCTTGTTGACATACAGTAAAATATATAATATATGATCATTATAAAAAGTAGCTTTACATGTTTATTAAATTCTTGAAAAATTCCTTATAAATATCAAAATTTCTATAAGAGCTATTATGTTATAGTATTATATAATAATTATATCTTATTAAATTTTACCTACCCAAGAACATTGAAACTTTTTTGCTTATCTTATTATAAATTTTATCGCCAATAACGAGTATATTATCTACAATAATATATAATGTCTTTATGCTCGTATTATTTATACTGTATAAGAACAAATAAATACTAATACTTTAATGGCAAAAATTAAAAAATAATGTTTTTAACATGTTTTGTAAAACAATGACTATTATAGTTAGCAGTCATTTATTGAAAATATTATAAATGTTTTATAAACAATGATGACTTTATTGTTAGCTGTATACATTATATATTGTGGAACGAATGCATGCACAGTAAATTATCCTGACACGCTAACAAATCCACCAACAAACGATCCAATACCACAATCAATATCAGCTCTGGAGAAGCGCTTTCGTGACCAGGGTATCAATCAACGGTAAGGTTGAATGGAGATTTTTTTTGTTATAATAGTGATTGTTTTTGAAATGCAATTAAGTTATATACCGAAAAGAAAAAAGTGAGAATGGTTGTAAATAAGTATAGTTTTGAATTTAAATATTAGTTCTTCTTGTTGTGATAAAATTCCATAGTTATACATGCAATTACAGAACAAATATTAGTTAGCTCGATATTTTTCTGTGGTAAAGTGAAATTGATTTTCAACTACATTATCTTTATTTTGTGATTCCATTTTACTATACTTACTTTTCAGAAACAAAAATGTAAATAAGCAAATTGCAAAGTAGAAATTTATTTTTATTTGTGATCTTTGAAAAGTTGAAAACAAACAAATACCGTGGGTGAACTTCGATAAAAAAAAATAAATAATACAAAAAATAAGAGACGTGGAAAAAAAATATGACTCAAGTAGAGAATGCTTCCGTATGAATAAATTAAAGTTCTTTTTTAGAATGTCTGAAAAAAAAGGGTTATAATATTATCTAAAACCTAAAACTAACTTCTGACTTTTTAAAAAAAATAGCATTTTTGTGCAGAAATAGGCTCAAATGGATGGTTGTATGCAGTTTGACGTTGTTATAATGATTTCCAGGACGCAAAATTTAAAACAAAAGCATGCAAGTGTGTTGCAGTATGACATGAATAATATTTTTCAGTCCCTCACATTTAACCTTGCATTAATAAGACTAGTAAACATAAGTTAATTCGAAAAAAATGATTAGAAGCTTATAGCGTGCTATTTCTACTTATTGATTGTGGTATTATATATGAATAGGCAGTTTTAATACGTATACGTCACTTATATAATAATAGGTTCTGTAATTTAGTTTCTATGATAGTCGCATGTTCAGTAACTATGGGGGTGGGTACGTTATGAATTATGTATCAGCATGGAAATTGCTTTGATACGAACTTAATATACCTTGTCGTCAAAGTGGATTGCATTGTCAGCACACACTTTGTGGCCTTAATATTAAGCCATGGGACAATAATTACTATACAGTCAATTGTTACTATATGTTACTATATGTTCCTATAATAGATGAACTTCATCATCTCTATGTAATTATTTGTTACTTGAGTATTTAATCTAGGATGCAATATTAATTACTGTGTCCTAATAATTGAAAAAGTATTGGAAATTTTTTGTTTATATTCTTGTAAATATAAGTTTTATTTAATCATTTTCCAAAAAAGTCAAGGATTATGAAAGAGATAAAATAATCATCTAGTTTTGAGGTTTTAGGCGACTTATTCAGCTCTAAAAAAGTTCATTGAGATTATTTATCATAGCAATTGTCCTGCTGTAAGCCGCTCCGTTTTGAAATTAAAAAAATTTGCATAACTTCAACAAAAAATATTAAAACTTTCTTTCGAATTTAATGTTTTTAAAGAACATTGCTTTAGCTAAGATAAAAAGGAATTTTTTTTTCTTTACCTTATTTAAATTAATGAATTAATGATTAAACAGTTCAAAATATTTTTAAATATTTTCAAATAATTTTGAATCGCTACTAATAATTATTTATTTATTCATTGTACATTCAGCCTCAAGGGCTGAGGCTATTTAGGGAATTTAATCCCTCTTTAGCCATAGAATTTTACATAGTTAATGAAAATATTTGTTATTTGAATACATGAATTATAATATTTTTACATGATAAATTGAAATACATAAATAATTGGATACCTAAGGCTCTAATACATAATAATATACAATATATAATGGTTGAAGAAGTTAACAATTTGGCACTGGGATGTACATTATCTGAAATAGTAAGACATTAGAATTTTTGTTGACTACTAATAATGCACTATCTGGACAAAAACTATAGGAGGTGAAATGCATAATGTATTTTACATACAAGAGATACCTCTAATTGTAAGTCGCATACAACATAACATGCAACATTTTTAAATAAAAGTGTTAATAAACATGTTTAACTATAGACAAATTTTATAGTTACGTGTAATTATGGAGTACGAAAAGAAAAGTATGTACAAGGTATGTAAATAGTTTTTCAATTATTTTGTTTACGAAGCTTTTAGAAACGTTCATTATTAAAAAGTTAATAACAGTGTTACTTTTTCTTCCTTTGTAGTCAAAGGTTTATAAAAAAACACATTGTGTGTATTAACACAGTTTGATACAGTTTTCGAACAATGAAACAAAAGAATTTTTTATATTTTTTTCTATGGATACTTAAAATTTTCATTAATAATAACAAAAATTAAAACTAGACACAGCGAAGCCCCCCTTCCCAACTTAATTTAATCCAAGAGCCAGATATTACTAAACCTATGTGTACGTTTTAGGTCCTTTAAGTATTTGGGGATTATGAGGACTAACTCTCAACATTCATCCTCGCCTTTGAAAATGATACCTTTGAGAACTGGACATTATTGCCACCTCAGAAACTCAACGCCCTTTAGAACACTAAAACCTCTAAGTACATCTGTATACGTTTGCTGATACTTCTCAAGATTAATTCTCAAATACTCTCCTTACAATGATGGAAAATCTGAATATAATTTCTCTTACTTTTAACTAAAAAATATATTTACCTCATATAAAGGGTCCTTGATAAATTCTATACGATTTCTTTTAAAATTAATATATTTTCAGGTTTATGAGACAAAATAAGTGACATTTTATATATTGTGTAGTTTAGCTTATTAGTTAAAATTTGTTTTTTATTTCCAAATAAGATTATACCAGTAGTTTAAAAATGACAATAACAAAATAGGAAGTTACCTTAGAAATGATAAGTACAGTTTATCTATAGGCTCTAGATAGATACAAAATTATGAAAAAAATGGAGCTGTAAACAGACTAGCACACCATGGCGTTTAAAAATTATGGACATACTCCATGGAGAATAACAAGACCGGACAGTTCGGACATTCACCCCAGCCAATGATCACCAGGACATGCATAGTGCAGCCCTCCCCCTTCGAGGACAATACAATCAGGACATTTTGGATACTCACCCCAGCCAATGCAGATGTAGACTCGCAGCTTGATGTTCTCCACAGTAAAAGTCTCCACTACCAGCACGTGCAGGTACAGACCTGTGCAGAAAAAAATACTTCAAATAAAAACAAGTTGTGATAAATGACAAAATATTTTAGGTTATAATCGAGAAGAAATTTGAACAGCTGCTGGATGACGATTGCTTGTCGTAAGAACTTTCGCTAGCAGATTTAAGCAGCAATATAATCTCTTTCTGCATGTAAGACGTTGTTCGTAAATTAATGCTAAAAAGTATTAAGTATTGGAGGTAAAATAAATTCAATGTTCTTAATATCAAATTTTTAATTTACTTTATACCGTGATAATTGATAAAATAAAATAATATTTTAATACAATGACCATTTTAAATAAATTTTTTACGCGGTTTCCTGAATAAAATACATAATTGATGTTGCGATTTGTAACTATATATTATGTAAATTATATTATTATATATTATAATTTAGATATTTTAGAGCATATTAAAATATTTACATTTACTTTAAGTATTTAATTAAAAGTTGTGACCTCTGGTGTAAAAAAAAAAAAAAAATACTAGCAGTGAGCATATCAATCCTATATAACTATATATGGTACCGGCAAAAGTTCAAGCCAAAATCCAAAATAGTCTCAAAATGCTTAAGAAAACAATCTTATTATACCTATGCTACTAAAATTAAACTGTCTGAGTAGCGGGATACTAAATAATATTGTAATGGCAAAAATCTATTAAATGCATTGAAAATTATAAAAAAAATGTACAGTGTATGGTATGGAGACCTTTGATAATATAGTTTAACATGGAATTGGAATCAGTTTCGAGTGTATATAGCTATTAACTAATGATGTAACTAAGAATGGTTCAAAAATATAAGGGGGCAAGTAAAATGTAAACAAAGAAGAACAAAGGAAACGCCCGTGGTATTTATAATGTTCTTGTTATCATAATTTGCTTTAAGCATTTCTAAATATTTTCACTGGGTATCTTTTGTGTTGAAATGTTTGACGAAGGGAAGAATTTTAAACAAAAACTTCAATTTTATTAAATTTAATTTAAAAGTTACGGAGTTTACCTTAAAAATTTCTTTGTATATCATCTACGAAAAAAAAAAAAATAAAAATAAATAAATAGCAGTAATAATTTTAAAATTCTTTTATTTAAAAATGTAATACAATGTATAAAATTAATTGTAGCTTTAGAATACCCACAATGTTCTTATACAAGACCTAAGCCCACGATAAGCCATACAAACATACGGTTTTGAGAAGGAGGGCGTGAGGATTAAAACGACAGATTATCTGAGAGAAGTAAAGTTTCCTGCTGTAGCATTCAGAACCAGGAAGCTGTGAGCTCCGTTCTCAGTAATGTACGGAGCATTCAGGAGTTCGTCTTGGGACGATTGGGGGAATGGGGGAAGATTAGAGCAGTAGGGGATGATTGAGGCCTGTGCTACCGACAGATGATCCTTTACCTCTCTCTCTCTCTCTCTCTCTCTCTCTCTCTCTCTCTCTCTCTCTCTCTCTCTCTCTCTCTCTCTCTCTCTCTCTCTCTCTCTCTCTCCCTCACTTGACTGCCTGTAAGTCTAACTAAACCAAAGCAATCAATCCTAAACTGCATACCATCATACCATTCTAACAACGTTCACATATTAATACAAGACTCGAACTCCTCGCTCAAACTTTCCTTTAGTTGTCTGACAGTTAACATGACAGTAGTTGTATATCACTTCTACTTTAATTGATTATTGATCTGAAAATTTAATAATAATTATTTCATTATATTCAAAATTTCACTGTTAACATTTATACAATTTTAATGAATAACTCTCTTTAATTAATTAAGAATACAGTATATATTTTATTCATACCATCAAAATATAAAGTACACTTACAAACATGTAAGTTAAATGATAATTCATCGATCACACATTTCTGTCTTTACACTGGTTAGCTTTTAATTGAAAGATTTACTATTAAACATTTATATTTGAAAGCACACATCATAGTAAATTTAATTTAATATTCCTTCAGGAAGTATACCGGATACAAAAGTGCAACTATTATAGTCTGAATATTTTACATTATAATTTACAGCACTGAAATACGTATGAAGTTTCTAAAGTGGTAATGTGAACCGGAAGGCAAGAAATAAGGAAGGAATTTTGTTACTTCCGGAAGGAATGTAAAATTAATCTCACTTTATAATTCTGTGTGGAAGAATAACATTTCAGTCAACTCTTACGTAGTCACAACATTTCGCATTTAATTAAAACTGAAATGTAAAACGCCTATTATACTTCTCAGTTCATAATGCAAAATATCAATAATTTATTTTGTTATGTGTCAGCTTTTTAATTAGTTTTCTTAATTGGATTGTTCTGTTACCAAAACACAACAGTAAATTAATTATTTTTTTCTTTTAAGTTTCAAAATTAATTAATTAAATTTATTTAAATGAAACTCTCGTCTTTAATTTTTTTTTCTTTGTATCCTACATCCAGGTATATAAAAAGAAATATTCAGAAATTCTTACATGTTTTTTTTTAATCTATACCAAGCAGATTGAAAATCATAATTAATTAACAGCATTCATGTTTCAATTTATTAAAGTCTTTGAACAATTATGTCCTTTGTCACCTTTATACAAAACGTTTGGAGAGCTGAGTGTCACGCAATTCCCATGCACGCATGTGGATTCTATAAGCTATAAATAGTCTATTTTTTTAATTAATGTTTAACAGTTTTAATAAAATACTGTTAATTTTTTATGTAGATTAAAACTGTTTAAAAACATAAAATATTATATTATTTAAATAACTTTCATTTTGCATGAAATGGTAAAGGTTAAACATTCACAAAACTGAGTTTAATTGAAACAAAAACGCATTCTTACTTTGTAAAGTGATTATTCTCTTATTTGTATAACCTCACACTTCCGGTTACTTCCGGTGGGAATTTAAAATTAATTTGACTGTACACTGCAACCGGAAGTGTGAAGCTCTTCTGTTTGTAATTCAGTTTTGAAACTTTTAAAGAGTGTTTTCTACCATAAATACTATCTATATTTGAAATTGCAAAGCTGAAATATGTATAGAAAGGTCAAAAATTTCACATTTCCGGCTATTTCCGGAGGAAATATTACGTAAATTTGAATATATTTAATATGTTAAATAGGATTTCGGTTTGCTTGTAATGTCATTGTGGTATACTTTTGATAATGAATTAACCGAAAAAGAGCCGATTTGCTCCAGTAATTTCTTGACGAAAACCAAAAAAACTAAAATAAATCTGGTTCACTTGAGGATAAGAAGTACTTCGATGTATTCAAGGAGCGGTTGCTATGGTAACAAACTTGAGATGGCCTCGTTTATCTCACACGTCTTCTTCGTTTTTATACCTCAAAGTGTTATTTCATCTCACCGTCATCTCACAGCCTCGAGTGAAATACAAACACCGGAGAATATTTTCTCATATAAGGAAATTCATGATGAACCATTTTGTTTTTGCTATATGACACGCTTGAAATTTTCAAAAACAATTAAGCTTCACTCAGTGGCGTAGCCACGGGGGGGGGGGTTTCGGGGTTTAAACCCCCCCCCCCCCCATGAAGATCGAGTAGTGACTGGATATAAGAAGAAAAAAGGAAAAATTATAGAAATTTGAAAAAAAAAAGTTAAATAAAAAATTGAAATTTAGGGGTATCAAGTAGTCTTTTCTTTAAAATAAACAAATTATAAGTTAGTTTCTAATTTTAACAGGAAAAAGTGCGACTCATAAATAAATGTTTTATTTCCCTTACAAACTGCATGTGCATATAACTACTATTGTATAAATTAAAACGCTCTCACGTGTGCCGCACTTTCATTTAATTGGTTGCTCCACGCGCCCGGTGCAGACAAAATTTAACAAAAATAAGAGAAACAATTCCCTTTTTTATTTATTTATTTTTCACAATATCTTAATGATGTGAACTCGGATTATTAAATAAATTTTAAAAATCAAATTCAATTAAATGACACGTACACTGATTCTATAAAAATAATATAAAGTGGTTACATGAATTACTTGATTTAATTAAAATGATTTACTCAAAGCTTTATTTATTATACGCACGTATTCAAAAGAAATTGAAAAATGGGGTGAAAAAAAATATAAAATGTTAAAAAAATTGCATCAGGCCATATATTTTACCCTCTAATATAATAGTATTTTTCCATTATTTTACCCTAAAAAAGGGGCGTGTCCTTAAAAAAATCGAGCCTGCGGCGGGCTATTGGGGGGCTTCGCCCCCCAAACCCCCCAGTGGGCTCTTCTCAATCTATTTCCTGAAGGACCCCCCCCTTGGGCAAATCCTGGCTACGCCACTGGCTTCACTGGCTTAAAGGATGCAATTTTCCTGATTTTAAGTATATATAGTGCAATTTCACAAGAGTGAGATTGCATGGAAATTAAGGTCAACTTGCAGATCAAATTGGAGGCAACCGTACAAAGTGATGGACGTTCTTGTTGGGTGGCAAATAAAAAAAGTAGTTATATTGCCTCATTATTTATGTTAAATAATACTATTTAACATTTTTTACTAGAAACATTTTTGCTTAGAAATTAAATATATATATATATGTGTTTTTTTAATATCAGTATATTATTTATATTTTATGAGAAATGATTGTATAATTTGTTAATTATCACATTGTAGTAAATTTTGATCTCCCTCTCTCTCTTCCTTTTCTGCAATCTAACTAAAATATTTTTTTATAAATTCGATTTAAACAATTCCGACGTTTCAAGTCATCAAACTGAGTCAATAATACCATGGTACCCAACTTATCAATTTCAATTTTTTACATCTAATCCACAGGTAAGTTTTTATTACCTTTACTGCTTATGTATTTTTTGAGTTATAAGTGCTACTCTTTGACCCAATGTTTGCTTGCAGATAGGTCATCTAGACATCAAGTTTATGTAAAAGTTTCAAATAAACAAAGTGTACCCCTCGGGTCAGCAATGAACTTTACTCGGCCTCAATTACTGGGGTTTCAAACAAAAACAGATGCGTATTTGCAATATTTGGGTAGGTAAGAAGAACACCACACCTCTATAGACTGTGTGACAACGCCCCCAAACAGAGGGGTAAAGTTCATGGTGCCCTGAGGTGTACGTTGGTGCTCATTCCTCGTGTACTCACCCTCGACGAACATCCAGAAGAAGTTGGTGAGGTGGCAGTAGTGCAGTAGGATGACCAGCGCCACGCACGACGCCATGTCAGTCTGCAGGGACATCTGTAACACGTGGGGGCATGTAACGTTAATGAACACAATGGAGTAGTGGTGTGTCTAGGGACAAATTTTTAAGTTTTCTATGTTCTGTAATGATTTTCACTTGTACTGTGTTCAGTTCAGTTTGTGAAAGTTTTTTTTAGCTAAAAAACTAACCACAAAGAAGAAAGACATAAACAATGCGTATTAAAAAATTAAAAACAAAGTTTTATAAAATATCTGAGTTCTATAGATATAATAAAAGGTTATCAGTGTGCTTGTTCCTATAAATTTTATAATAATAATATGTTTTTTATATTTTCTCTATAAAAATATTGTATGTTTAGTAACTTGACGATCAATCTCAGGTACTTTAGAGGTTCGAGGATATTGTAAAATTTATTGTAACTATATTGACGGCAAGTTTGAAAGGAATTATCTTGCAAGTCTTATTGAAATCGAAGGAGCCAGTTTCGAGATTTCGAGTTACTGAAATTCATCCGTTAAGAGAAATTTTTGATAAAAAATATAATGTAGCAATGTTTATGAAATTTAATATACTTTTTTATAATAATTAATACAGAAAGAATGTTATTCTTATGGAATGGATATAAAAACAAAATCTCATATATAATGACGTGATGTTTATATTATTTGCAAATATTGAATAATGTTTGTATGATAATATATAATTATCTTCTTTATGGTAGAGATAACGCCGATCAGCTGTTCGACGTAGTTCCCTTGATTAACATGTAAATCTCAGCAAATTCACAAAACTTCTGAAAAATTTTTGAAAAGCAGATATTAGTGCCTAAAAGCCATATAAAAAGTTTCAAAACAATTTAAAGAGCCGATTTTTTTTAATTAAATTTTTAGTTTGTCTCTCCATGGGAAAGCCCTATGCTGAAAGAAAAAAAAAAAATAAAAAATAAAAAAACTAAAAAAATTGGCTCGTTAAACTGTTATGAAACTTTTTCTATGGCTTTTAGGCACTAATATGCTAATATCTGCCTCTAAAAAAATCAGAATTTTTGTGAATTTGCTAAGGTTTACATGTTAATCAAAGGGGACTATACGTCAAACTACGTCGAACTACGTTGAACAGCTGATCGGGGTTTTCTCTACCTTAAAACGAAATTATTAAGCATTCAGGGTGTTGTATATATAAATTTCAAAAATTCCCGCTCACTGTTTCAGGAAATTAAAGCTCTCTACTGATGAGAAAATATCTTGCTTATTACAAAGCACTAGATTATAATGAGGTTTTAAACGAGGTACTCTGCTATGTTTGGAAACAGTCCCTTGTAACTTAACAGTTATGTAAAGAATAAATTTTATAGCTACTATATAATCCAAAACAGAAATCATCATTGAAAACCGGTGGTTAAAATACAAAATAAATTCTGTATGTTAGACTAAAACTTATTTACAATATTTAAATCAAATAAAAAACAAACAGTCAATTCACGTTTTTTAAAGTCAAGTGTTGTAAAGATTTAGAAGGTCTTTCTAAATTTTATTTCCATAATGTTTCTTCCCTATGGTGGATTTAGAGTTTTTTCAGGTATGTTTGTGCTTATGAATAAAACATGGAATAAAAAACAGCTGTTGTACCGAAATAACGAAATGTTTTTACAATGGAAAGTAAAATAAAATACATATAAAAAAATTAAAATATATTTAGATGTGTACTTTACTTACATTGTTTATTTTAACAGATTTTTTTTCTGTGTCTCCCCGTATTGTAAATATTCTACTGTTGTTATTATTTTTTCCCAAATGTAGAAATAAAAATAAATCGCCACAATTTCCATAATTTAAAAGCTATTTCTACAGCTTTTTTTTACAGTCAATAATGTTGCACATCGCGTGATAAACAGAGAAAATATGACGTGAGTTTTTTGCCAAGAAAAATGTTGTTTGTAATCTTATTTTCATCTTCGATAAAACAAATATATTATTTTTATTTCATTTAAATAAGATCAAATGCAAATAGTGCATGAACTCCAGATTTCTTTTCTAGGATTTCATTGAGATCAAAGTTCAACCTGAACGCATGACTTATTTTATTATAGATTTTCATGGACTATCTCGATTTATATATTGTAAGAATTTTCAATTTGTAAGCCTCTATTACCCTTAAATTAATCATGCTGTAAAATATTATGACGTCATAGTCATGTTAAAATGTAACATGTAAACATAGGGAAGCATGACTATGATGTAACAATATTTCACCAAAAATTAAAACTCTTTTTTACTATTATGTAATAAAAAACTTGAGACCCTCTTTCCAAGTATGCAATAAAAAAACATGCATTGGTTGTTGGCCTTTGTTGTACCTGGAGCGTGATGGTGAGGATCCACATGAAGTCTGCAAGGATGTAACTCAGCATGAGGTTTGTGTGAATCGTGTTGCGTAAGCACCGTAGATCCCTAGAACAGGCAAACCAAAATTGTAAGTGAAAGAAAAACTACGGAAAAACTCGAGTAAAAAATATCTTTGATCTTTCTATAAATAGGAATTGATTCTATATAATAGAGAGAGGATGAATTCGCTTTTAATCTACTATGTGTATATATAATAATATAAATTTAATATAATATTATATATACATATACAAAAGAAAAGTATTTTCTGTTGTATTATAGGTAGTATATAGTTCAGTGATTATAGGCAAATCGGAATATTTTTTGAAGATTTATTTTGATATAAGAATATTTTAACTACAAATTAATTCCTCAGGAAAGTTTTAAAATTTCGAAAAAAATTTGCTGATGAATTAGAATTTCAATTGTAAAAAGAAAAAAAAAAGTTTTCAATTTATTGATTTTAGAATATCAATATTATTTAATTATTGTTGAATGTATCTGAAGTAAAGTCATTATGAATAAATTTATTTGTTGCGAAGAGTATGAGAACTAAAAGCAAACGAAATTCAATGATTTCATTATTTCATATAAATTAGTATCAAAATTGTATAAAGAAAATGAAATACAATTTTATTGTACTCTAATTACAACACGTATTAATTTAATAAAGTTGTAACATTGATTTCTGAAAGTCAATAACTTGAAATTAAATTGCTGTTTACCTCTGATATTCTGATTTGAGCGTAAAATTGTATCAAGTAATTTAATGGAAAAGTCATTTGTAAGAGACTCCTCGCTCGCTGTTCTATTTGGCTGTAGTTGCTGCTGTCAAACAACTACTCATCAGTCTTCCATAATTTAACTTCCGCTTGATTTTCAATTATTTTCAAAGTGTATCTTACGAAATACTTAAATGCAACTGATAATGAGGTTATAATACCAGTGATATAACTGTTTTTGAACGTCAATTATTATAATGGAGAAAAGAAATTTTGGGAATTGGACTTTTTAATCTGTGAATAGTGCTATATGCAAGGGAGAAGTGGGCAACTTAAATTCTTGAACCCCTTTCCCAAGATCAAAAATACGTTATACAATTGAAGTCACCATATAGACACCACGCTAATTTATTAAAAAATAACATTGCAGGATGGGCATTGCTCAAACATAAAATCTTCCTTTGTTTGTGGGCCTGTACTTATTGTTAGAAAAATTGATGTGTTAAAGCTGCCTTATTTCTTTTTAAGTAAGTGGATTCTTTGAGCCACAGCTGTACTGATTGATATACCTGCAAAAATTTTATCAATATTTTATTTGAAATAAAACATATGAAATTGATGAAAAAAAGTTCTGTTGATGAGAATTATCAAAACAAAAACATACAATACTGTCTAAAAACATCAAAAACAAAACAAAAAAATAATAATAACCGTGGGCTTACTTGAAATAAAGAAAGATGGCTACTGCAGCAAAGAGGGCCGCTAGCGACAGCGAGTATCCTGCGTAGTAGATGATTGTGGTGACCTCTATGCTCGCTTCAATGGCCTGCGGGGCTGAGAGGTCACGGCAGTTGGTGTAGTTGGTGTAACTTGCCCACGTGCCGTCCGGTTCACAAAGCCGGGTGGCGTTCTCTGTAACCATGGTAACAATTAGTACTGTAACTTTTGCTAAAGGTGCATTTACATGTGTCGCTTTGTTTATAGTGAGACGTGGTGAGAATAACTTCCTAAATAGGGTGGAAACCATTGTTATAACACGTGATATCGCTCTTATCTCCCATCAATTTTGCTTTGAGGCATGGATTTTACGACCATTGCACTAAAATCACGTGCGCTCTTATAAAAATTCACTATAAAATATGATGCTTTTGGATACGTATAAAGTATAAAAGAAATGTGGGAATAAGAGTTCATTACACCACATCATTATTCTTAGAGCTAAACAATGTGGAGTAAGGATCATCTTACATACTTACATTACTTTGGTTTAAAAGTTTCACTTCAAGATAAAAGAAATATTTTATGATTTCATAAATTATTTTTCTCAAGAAATTTTTTCTCTCGGCAATACCCTGACATTAAGGACACGTATTTTACAGGTTTAGAAAATGGGGACTTAAATTTTACAGTTTTTGGTAAATATTGACACTAAAAAAACTGTCACGTTTGTAGGCAGCCTAAATCTAGAAACGCAAAATATGGTGAACGTCTGCCAACTTGATTATTTCTCACGATACTCTCATTAATATACATAATGATATAGGTGTGGTGCCGTGCGTTTGACCGGATCTCGTCAGATAACCGTAGACAAGCAACGCCGAGCGTGGTTAGTAGTTGAATGGGTGATGGTTTTTGACAAAAAAAAAAACAACAACATGTTTTCCACCCATGAGTAAATCGTTGCGCCTTTCCACTATGTGGTTCCCCTGGCATTGGACCACTGCACTCCCGGTCCATTGAAAAAAGTTGTAGAGTCACCCTGGCGAGGTTTTCACTTTTCGCTCAGTCACAGACAAATGTCACGATGGATTGAAAAGCCACCCACGTTCCGGAAGAGCCTACAAAACGCTTATCAGTACGTTTACATGGTATATTTTGATCCGTATTCAATGGATGCGTTTTCAACAAAAAGGTTTTCATCAACTGTTTGAAAATTGTCGATCCGTATTGAAAGTTGGATACGCTTGAAACAAGCGTCGTGAATACTTAAAGAGCATTGGATGAATGCGGATCAAATACCTGTTCACATGAGTCTTTAATATGGATTCGTTAAATACGTGTACGTCTAATACGGATCAAATAACTCATTGCATGTAAACGTACTGTATGTTAGGGTTTCGGAAGGTTCGGGGTTTCAAACTTACAATAATTAGTGAGTAATTAGAAAGTGGAAGTAAACAATTGTGGTTTGATAAAAGAGAAAAAATAACGATAATATTATAGAGAATATTACAGATTTTCTGTACTGTATTAAATGAAAATTACAACAGAACAACATAGCATGTTAAATAACATATTATCACATAAAGTTTGACAAACCACACTTAGTAAATAATCATAAAATCTTATTATGTCATCTGGTGCTCATGGCATCATCTATACTGTTATCATAAATTTGCGTTTACAGCTTTATAATGCTTAGTAATAACTAAAGTTTTAATAAACAGCCCAACGTATCGTTAAAAACAAACACTACATTACCCTCAATTAAGAAGTAATCATAATTACTATACTATACTTACATTGAATTTTTTATTCAATTTTTAATCAAAATGTTAGTTTCCTCCAGTTTTATCTCATGTCATTAATGTCATTAAACAAATTACCATAACAGTTTTATAAAACTATATATAAAATATGCATGCAGTGGTTACATAAATATTTGTAAAAATATTTTATGAATGATTTATATATGAATGTAAATCACAATAAAATACTGTAAAATTCAGAGTACTTTTAATAATTTTTTGTTGTTTTATACTCTATAATTTATAAAAACTTGCATACAAAAATTTCCAGCGAATTCTTTTTTCAAGTGATTTGTTAGTTGCTTTTTTTTTTTTTGAAACAGCACTATATTCTTTTGTCTGTTATTTACTACGTTTTTTACCCTGCATGGCTCAAAAGTGCTTGTTGTATTTTCTCCTTTAATGCCAGCTGATGCATGTGAACATATTCCCTCATCTATGAATAAATTGAATCGTACATCAGGCTCAAGTAATCACGAACCGCTTCTATTTTAATTACCCATCATCGTTAACTTACACAAGATATTAAACTTAATATCTTCCTTGTTCATAACCGCTCTAATAACTTTGCATCATGTTCACATTGCATACAACTTATAATAGTCATATGTAACCTATTAAAATTAAAAATAATATTGTAGTGCATTTATTAGCAAATTTTATTAATAAAATGAATATCACATTTTTTTTAAGCTTTCTCAATTCCGTATAATATAGATTATAAATATATATCAAGGTAAAATATTCCTTTATTTGCTTTATTATCTGCAATTTAATGGTTTACAAAATTGCTTCAGTCAAATAATGAAATTAAAGAAAATATGTCATTAAAAAACTTAGAAATTTATTATTAATAAATATTATTTCATTCATAAATACATAAATTACACAAAGGTAGAGTGGGGATATATTAGCCCACAAAGTACCAATAATTAAAGTGTCAACACGTAAAATAGCAACTGTTTTTTGGGAAAATTAACACAAAAAAAAAAAAAAAAAAAAAAAAAAGAAAGAAAAGAAAAGAAAAGATGAAACTCTGATATATCATGATTAAAAACAAAGTATTAATATTAAATTTATTGTACACCTCCGGTTAGCACAAACGTCACCATTGTTCTATTTGTTTGTTATGACACGCAGTCAGAGGAGTGATGACTCTGGAATGACTTGAAGGGTAATCTTTTTAATTTAACAATTTTTCATATCGTTCTCCTTAGAAATGCAGCTCTAACAAATCAGGCAGTAATAACATTCAAGCTTTGCCGAGGATAGTTTGTGATAAAAATACACAGTTGTGCTGCAAAGGCATGCGGTACTTTACCAACCAGCGATGTAGAATTTTAAAATTTTATTCCCCTTGTGCTACATGTTCAACGAAAGATGAAAATTTCATATAAATAAAAAATAAAAAAAATAAATTTTACATATTGCTTCTTTTACACACAAAGAATAGAAATAAGTTTAGTGTCTATTGACGTGAAAATGTTACAACTTATTGAAATAAATCTAAATAAAGTAAAGAAATTTATTTTATAAACTAAAAAATTATAATATAAATTACCTTTTACTTTTCTATAAATTTCATATTAATTTAATTACAAATTTGAGCACTGATTGCAAAATTGCTCGTTGGTTGCGTTAAGATTGGAGTTTGTGAAGTGAAATTCCATATAAGTGTGTTGCAGACACGAGCAAATAATGTGTCTTTCATCTTTCATCAAATAGCAATTATCTTGTGCTAGTTGGATCGTTCACCTCGTGATGTAGTATCACTTTGTATTCAAGTCAATCATACTAGCAAATTACTCGGGTGTAGACTCGAGGGTCGAATGTTGTAATGAATCTGCATGAGCTCAAATGAGGAATTAATTAGCTAGTACTTATTTTAAAAAATATTATAACTTTGAACGTTAATTAATATGCATTTAAAAATCCTATTTATAAATTATACAATATATTTTTATAACAAATAGCTATGATAAATTCTGATTATACCTTTATAATTAGTTTAAAATTGTAGTTAATTGGCGATTAAATCAAGATTTCAATTTAGCAAAAGAATTGCAACGTTCTTCAGTGTAACTTTGAAATAATTTAAAAAAATATCTTTAAACTTTTTAAATCTAGTCTCTCATGTACTCTACGTTACTCTACATAATTATGTTAACATATATAGAGGACATAAAGGACCAAGAGATGGCGCTGACGTCTGAAAATTTTGCTCTTTGCATCGAGGATACGGCAATACCTATAGCATGGGGAGAATCACAAAAATTATCAAATTTTTAGGAAAGAAATCACTTACGAAGTTGAAATATTTTTTTGAATTAATTTGTCCGAAAGTATTTGACAACTAATTATGGTGTTGTCATTTCTATAAAATTATGCTGTGGCTGCTGACACAGCATTTACATGATTTTACAATGTTAATTATATACAGCAATCCTCGCCAGACGCACGTAGTTCCAGCAGTTACCACAAGGTTCACACTAACTTTATGACGCCAATATGTATAGTATGTATAGGGAAAAATAAGAGATTTGGAGATTTTGAGGAAAATATATAAAATTTATATATAATATTTATGGAATTTAAGTTTCGAAACATTAAATTTATACTGCATGTAAATCACAATGAACTAGTTATATCTGCATAACTTCTATTGTCGATGTATACAATCTTATACTAAGCAAATTTCTGAAATTGCTAGTTGGTACACATAATAGTTTCTTATCTAGATAACCTAAGTAAGTAAAAGTGCAATAAATTATCCATATAATCCATTCAAATAATAAAAGTTTTATACATAAAGTATAAAAACTTCTAGATAGCTTTTAAGTTCAATCTACTAGCGTCTTTCTTGCTTTATTTCAAGAATTTATGGTAAAATGTTTTCTCAAACAAATTTCTAAAATTTTTACTAATATTGTAGAAATATAAGTGGTAGAAAAGTTTTGAGAGTATGCCAGATACGTCCTATAAAATGCAAGTTTAGTATATCCATATTAAGAAACAAAATGACAATTTGACATTTTTTGTTAAAGGCAAAAATAATGGTAAAACAAATCCACAACTTTTCAGAAATTTGACTTCTGTACTAAAAATATAACACTGTATAAAAACCAAAGATTTGTAATACATATTTTTTTTTTAATTTAAATAGCCGAGTTCAGCTTCATAATATAAATTAATTAAAGTAAAACATATAATATACATGCACATTTCATACAAAAATCTAAGTTTCCACTTTAACAATAAGTTCTATTATCATTCAAGTATTTTTTGCTTGTACTATAATATATCAAAATTATTTAACTATTAACGGAATTTGTAATTTATATAAAAATTAATTACATTTCTAACTCAGTTTTCTATTCATAATTTTTGTGCTAATTAGCTTTAACCTAAGAAAAAAAAATAAGAACCTTATTTATAAATTAATTTCTTTGTGTGAACTAATTAAATCTTAGAAAGTCAAAAGAATTCCTAGAAAACATCAGAAATAAAATATTGCTACTTATATGAAATATATATTTTTTTAAAAGCCAAAACAAAACATACATGCAAATATGTAAGTAATATCAATGTAATATTGTAGGTATAATGGATAAGTTTGTAAGTACCTCAAGTCTAGATTATTGTAAACTATATACGAATATGCGATTAAACTTTATATGCTATTCTGCAGGTTATGCAGAGTTATATACACGTAGATTTTTTTTTTTTTTTTTTTTTTTTGCTACAATAGATTCCAATAGCTATATATGAGGTACATTTTGCTGGCTAAACTTCTTTATATCTTCACGTTGTAAAAAATAAATGATTATGACTATCACCAAGTATGCATGACTGCGTCCGATGCGCATCATTTGAAGCCGACTGTAATGATACTTATATTGAGGCATCATCGAAACGTCAACTGATTTGCAACAAACACGCAGTCATGCATATATATACTGTTAAATTGTCATTCTTTAAGAATGTAGTAAAAAGGGTTTGTATACTTTAAAGTATGTTTAAAATAATAAAAATTGTACTATATATTATATATATAATATTTAGCTACCAATTATTCAAAATAAATTTAATAATAGTATTCTTTGAGATTTAAAGTGTTAAACTTTATACTTCATCTTATTACACATTGATATTTTAAGGGTAAGATAACGCCATGCACCAATGTCAAAAAATATCTTTCACACGAAAATTCTGAAAAAAAATTAAAATGTTCTCCTCTACACCCCCTATCAGTAGCTAAAATATCAGGTATGCAAATACGATCTAATTTATAACTCAAAAACTAGATTGTATTTGTATACCTGATATTTTTGCTACTGATAGGGGGTGTAGAGGAGAACATTTTAAAATATTTTCATAATTTTTGTGTGAGTAATTTTTTTTTTAAATTGGTGGCGTTATCTTACCCTTAAAAGGTTTGTTTGTTCTTATTACCATTTGTTTAAAGATCTTCGTCTTATTTTACATGTAAATCTGTTCTAGTGTTGAGTAGGAGTAAATAATTTTGAGACCATCAATTTCAACATCAGATCTAGTGTCCTCACAACAACTTCAGCCAAAGCTAATGGCTTGCTGCTGCTGCTGTTGATGAGACAGGCTTGCTATGTCCCATGTCAAAGCAAATACGCGTGAAAAACGTCGGTGTTTTTCATCAAAGGTACTTTGTGAAGGACGTCCTCTGATAGAGTGTGACATCAAACATGGTCTTTTACGAAGAAAATCACCACGGGAGGGAAATTCAGTGTCGTAGTGTCTCACAATGAAAATTGATCCATTGTCATTTTTTCATTAATTAATTTAATATTTTGTAAATTTATAAAAAAAATTTTATATATATTGATTTGTCATTTTAAAGGTACACGTTTTAAATTTTGACCTTAAATTACACTATCCAGTATAGAAAATATATAAATCATAGTCATACGAAAAACAATCAAGTTAATATCTAATTAAGACACACCTTCTCTCATATCCTTTATGAAATTTGGTATATCCCTCTGAGATTTGAAACTATTTTAGCACTAGAACAGCGAGTGGGTTAAATTATTTTGAACCATATAAAGCTCTCAAACTCGTATTACAAAACCCTGTTGACGTAGGTAACATTTTAACAAAAGCAGGGTCAATAAAAAATCATTTTGGTGCTGAAAATGTTGTCTAAAAACTTACAATATATATATATATATATATATATATATATATATATATATATATATATATATATATATATATATATATATATATATATATATATATATATATATATATATATATTATACTTTCATTATTCTCTTTCACCTGATTATACTATGAGTTTACGCCTTTAAATTACCCCAACGTGCAGCAGAACTTTTCAATTTACCCTGGTTTTTATCGATGTAGGTATTGAAATTTGACTCTGTGATGTCACAATGACGTTATTTCTGACTAAAAAACAAAGACTCGATGACGTCAAATTACAATTACATATCTCAATAGAATCAGGGGCAAATAGTTAACACACACAAAATTTGATAGCATCAATATATATCTTAATCTTTTATTTATGTTGAAAGTTGTGTGCTTTGGTAAATTACTATAAAAAATCGAACACTTTATTTGCTTATTGCTGCTTGAGTGTAGAAACAAAGTAATAATATTTCTGTTTGCATAGCCTTGAGAAATACTATTTAATTTGATAAACATTTGCTCTATTTCCACCTCCGTATTTTATTTCAACCTTGTCTTTATTAAATTTGAATTTTTCTTTTGTAAATATTATAAATGTTATTTATAAATTCCACAATAACGGAGCACATTAAATTTGTGAGCATGAACATTGAAAATGTTATGTTCACTTTTATGGCTGTAGCAGCTTTTAGCAGCAAAGAATTCATGTATTGAGCACGTGAACTCAGGCTTGAAATGTAACACTGTAGTATCGTATCATACTTATGAAACAAATAATTTACATTTTAATAACGTACTGAAAATACGTTTATAAAAATTAATTTCTACTATTATTATATTATATTACATTATGTTATAAATTATGAAAAATGTGGAATCAATAAATATTTTCTTTTCAATTATAGTTTTTTTAATCTATGTTGTAATTGTATGATAATATAAATATATAATTAATATTATTTGTCAATACCTAACTTTAAAAAATATCATTAATTATACAGTTTATTCATTATATTTTTTTATGAAATAATTAAAAACAAAATACAAACAAGCAGTCATCATTCAGATCATGAGAGCTGAGCGTCAGAAGCATTTCATCGAAACTCAGCGTGCAAATTTACGTGCCCCCACGTTTTCCTGCGAGCATTGATTCCCTGGTCACTTTGATGTGGAAGCTCAACTAAGCGAGGAGCTCATGTGAAGTAAATTTGAAAGCACGGTAAATCTCATCAAGTAATCAAAGCTTAATCACAAATTCGTGTCACTTCTCTTACTTGCTTGAATTTCTACTTTCGTTCTAAGTATTGTATGAATTTAATGCGTTGTACTAAATTATACTGTGTATATCGCATTGTTAATTTTTCAATTATATTTTGAAAATTGAAGATACAGTGTAATAAATGTATGTATAATATCTCTTAGATATATATGTATAGAATACTTATTACTTTTGGGAGTTTGAATTTAAAATTTGTCATTAAACGTGATAATGCCATAGTAATATATATATATATATAAAAGAAAAACTGACGATTTTTTGGCTATTTTTTTTAAATACTTGGTTCTATAAGCTATATTATAAAATAAACATAATTTAATGCTGTAACTTTATATTTCAGTTAAGAAATGAAGGATGATGCGTCATTTCAACTCGCCACGTCAGCGGGTTTCGAACCAAGCATGAGCGGCTAACGAGCGACCTCGGGCTTTGAGTTCTTACATGGAACCATCGCTTGACTGGTCTTGTCGTCGAGTACAACTTTAGCTTCCCCAATGTCTCACGAAGAAAGTTTGTAGGCCTCCCAGCATTATAAAATGTCTGTGTTATGTCTATAAGTACATTACGTATATAAAAATTTATTGGAATGTATGATGGTTTATTTTCATAAAAATAGTTCACTAATTCCATAATTTTTTACTAAAATAGTTTTTAAAGCTAGTAAATTTTATATATATTACATAGATGTACATAGATGTTGAATACGGATCGGTTAGCGATGGAAAATGTTTTACATTATTATAATTACTAAATTTGCATTAATTACTGTCATTTAAACGTTGTGAGATCGAGAAAACAAAGTATTATTATGTTAAGGCAAACTTAATTTTATAATTTAAAATACAAGAATAAAATTTTATTTGTAAATTTTGAAATGTGCATTATTTTCTATCTTTAATAATAAATCAGCACAGCAATGTCAAATTACAATTTTTATGCAGGAAGTTATATCCGTGAACGTTTTGTAATCATACATTAATATATTTATTATAAATATAGTATATAAGCATATTATATATTATATACTTATGTATAGTTATTCTTAGAGACAGAGAGGTAATTTAATTTAAATGTACGTACATTTCATTTGTAAATATTTGAATAAAACTTAGTTTTTAACTATATATATTATACTGACTAGTGTAGTTTTTGTTAGTATGTGTAATTAGTTATAAAAATAAATTATAAAACATGATGTTTATAATATAAACAAACACAATTATATCAAAATTAGTGAAGTAATTTAACAAAGCTACAGAAACATTAATCATTTTAAAATTTATTCACAAAAACAACCAAAAATAATAATATAAAGAAGGTCTCTATATATTCTAGATCATTTTCACGTATTCATTCATAAATAAACTTGCAAATTGTCATTAACAAGATGGATAGAAAACTTTAAGTACTATTTATTACAAGTGCTTGTGCTTTTAAAATTTTGCTTTCAATGTAAAATAATGAAGTCTTCAAATTTTTAAAGCTGAAAGCAATTTTTATGTTATACATTTAACATGAAATTTAAAACAAAACTCCCAATTGCAGTACTAGATCATTCAATTTTACGTTATTTATAAATGTAAACATAAAACGCGTGACATTAATTAATTGAAGTCTGAAATTTAAACAGGTTTTTAAGTAAAAAATTTACCTTCTTTTCTTCTTTAATTTTACATTTGAAAACAACCCACTTTTTCACTTTACTAATTTATATCACGATAAATACGCATACTAAATTTAAATTAAGACTACATTGTAAATATCTAAGAACTTAAAATATTTCCGGATGTTCAATATTAAATTTAAGTAACAATTAACCATTAAAACTTTTAAAAACAAATAAAAATACCCTTCTAAAAAGTTAATAAAACCAAACATTCTCATAACTTTTCATTACTTTTTATTCCCCTACTGAAGTATTTGGTTAGTCCTTTTTCTCCCCTATGCAAGAGTTTGGATACAAGACCTGTTGATCTCTGCAAGTTTCGCACCATTGCAAGCCAGGGGTATCATGTATCTCACTCAGAGAGCGCTATTAGGATTCTCCGCACATTCAGGAGTGCAAACATCTCTACATCTTCACACGAAGAGAGAAACTAACACCCACGAAAAATCCAACCAGAAGAGTTGATCATTATGTGATTTTACTTCATCAGCCGTCATTTTAACATTACAAACACGTCCTACATAAAAGCAGCAGCATAAAAGTACGTAGAATATATTTATGAAATTTGATCATGGACTTTAAACTCAATATTCTGAAACTACCTTTCAACCTTTATCTCTCTATTAACTGCAATGCTGCACTGTATAGAATAAAAAATAAAAGAAATGTAATTGCACAAAATTACATTTCATAGAAATGGCTTATAAATTCATATTCTAGCGTGATACTTTTTTTACGATAACATGCATTATATACTTCAAGTACATTTACATTTGTACAACGTAATGTTAGAGGTTTCAATGACTCTTATGTATTAAACATTTTTTTTTATTCATATTCCAATATTTACCGAGTGACCTCATTTTTATAGTTTTATAAATTAAGTGTAGTTATATTCATAATTTGTATATATTTACTGCTACTTCAATAATTTCTAATTAATTTGTAGTAATTTAATTTTATATTACTTCCCTGTATTGCCTTTTTATATGACAAAAGTACTATATTTTATAATTTCTATTTACCAATATATCATTGAATAATTTAAATATACAAATAAATTTTATTAACAATTAAGAGGAGTAATTGGAGTTTCGATATTTTTTTTTATAAATTATCATAAATAAAGTGTATTTTTTGCAATTAGTGTATCAAATAATATATAAAAATATAATGTATGATAGTTATAATTTTAAGAACTGAACTTTTGTGTCATTTTAAACTTAAAAAATCCTGTACACCTATGTAAAAATGAAAAGTTTTTTCTTTTTTTCAACATTTAAAGTTGCACTGCAGAAATGCACTGAAAGTCTAGTTACAAATTACATGTATGCATACTATCAGTCCATATAACCTTAAAATTGTACCATGCAAGAGAGATAGGGTAAAATAAAATTTAAAATTGACACAATCAGTTTGTAAATAAAAAATCAGACTAAAAATTAAGCATGTAATTAGAACATAAATAAAATATAAGGTTAATCAGATTATCAGTTCTTTTACGAACATACCTCATATATATTTATTTTACTATGATGGAAAAAAATAGAGACAATGGAAGGAAAGCTATCTTTTGTATATAAATTAATATTTCATTCGCACAGTGTTTTTATTTTTTTTACCACGATAACATTGACGGTTACTATTGTATATATTGTAAGCCCCTTTTTATGGTACAAAAATGCACTAACTTGGCGGTACAAAATAATGGTGATGATTAAACTTAATTATTAAATTAATAATTAAAATATGTTATAAATATTTTCATACAGCAGAGAAATAATTAAACTGATATAATATAAACAACAATAATATAATATAGTAAGAGAATCAAACTTTTTTTTTCATTATACTTAATTTTTTTAATAAGTTCATAAGTCTACATCAAGAAACAAAATATAAGTTTGAAAAGTAAACACTATTGTCATTTGAGCTGGCAATATTACAAACTAACTTTTGTCTGTACTAAAGTTCAGGGCGTGGTCGTGCGACCTCACGCAGCTTACAGACAAACGACACGACCACAGCAATGAGCTTGTAAACTGTCGTACACGTTTGCTCAAATATTGAACCATAAATGCCTCCTCTATACCGTCAACTTAGAATGTTCGGTGGTCTGATGAAACTTTACTAACAAGTTTAGTTTGTACACATAGTACTTGCAATTTCATAAAAAAAATATTATGTTGATATTTATCTAAATGCATGTCGTAACTTTCTCTGTATGTTGTAAGAAATAAAAAAAATGTCCAAGAAAGTTGTAAACATAAATAATAATACGAAAAATTCTCAAGCAGACAACACTGTGTAAATTAGAATAATCACAATGTATAATAGTTATCAATGGACAGTATAATTATCCAAGGAAAATTACTAGGGCATTAAAATCATGTGTACGTATAGTATAGTTGCCGTTTAATTTCAAATACAACGTTTAATTACTTATAGACTATAAAATCTATATAATGGATATAATATACATGCTCAAGTATTAATGTAAGTGATATATTAATTATTTTCTATTGATATATTACGCAAAACAAATACAGAAGTGCTTCTTTACGTAAAATGTCAATTACTTTACATTTTGCCAGTTACAATTACTTACAAATCCTAAATTTATTGAGTTCAATGTTTGCTTTTATCTATCATGTATCAATAAACTAGTCTAGGAGTCTAGTAGAAAAAAACGGTCTCAGGTATTCGATAGTTGTAAGTAAGTTGAAGTAAAACACGAGAAAGGTATCAGGAAGTTTCTTCAGAGTCAGTTACTGGCAGTAAATGTCTGCGTCCACCTCGTTCCTGTCTGATACGCAACACTACGCTCTAAACCTCTCTCATGCCCATGTTCAGTGCTGACTGTTTAACGTTTACTTCGCTCATCCAACGGCTATGTCATGTCTTGTGCTGTCTCAACACACCTAAACCAACTAGGAACTCTTTTCTTTTCTTTTTTTTTTTTTTTTTTTGTTAAATTTTGACACATCCAAAAATATAAAAGATTTAATAGATTATCAATTTTAGTAGTTCTGTATGTAAGTTTCAAATTTAAAAAGTATATTACAATTAAATTTTTAATTATGTTTTTATGACAAATAGTTTAATTTTAATTTATCAACTATTTATTTTTATAAATAATAAAAGTATGTATTTTTTAACTCAAAATATTGTTATAACTTTTTATTTACTCGTTAAAATATTGGATTCTGTTTTTCTTTGTTTTTTAAAAAAAAAACTGACTGTCTGCAAAGATCTTAGTGTAACACTACGTCTTTAAATGTTGATTTTAATTGAATTGTAACGGTTTAACATTGACGAATAAATATAATATTTATTTGAACGTTTTGTTTCAGAAAAAATTTAAGTACTTAATAATTATAAGTTTGTCAGACTTTTAATACGGTTAAGATCATCACACTTGCCTTGAGCATCCTCCTCTTTAACTTTGAAGAGAGAGAGAGAGAGAGAGAGAGAGAGAGAGAGAGAGAGAGAGAGAGAGAGAGAGAGAGAGAGAGAGAGAGAGAGAGAGAGAGAGAGAGAGAGAGAGAGAGAGAGAGAGAGAAGATTCTTACTAATGACTCTCTCCAGGCATGCAGGCACTTGCAATTTCAAGCTCATCCGATGAAAAGAAGAACTATAAACGCTTCACAATTAATAATCAACTTTTATCATCAATAAATTAAGTTTAAAAATTAATTATAAATTAAAAGCATCATTATTTATTCTAAAGACATGACATAAAATAAATGAACATTTAATTTGTTAAAAAGGTATAAATTTATATATATGTATATATTGTCATTAAAACAATTTTATAATTAAATTGAGATAAAAATTATATATATAAAAAAGAGTGGTTAACCGCGATCTATTTTTCAACGTCTCTCAAAGCAGTTTCGTTATGAGCGATGTAAGAATAAAGCCTCGTAGTTTATATTAAGATGAAACGAGATATTTAGGCATGTCAGCTGAGAAACAAGTGACACACGCGTGACTGAGATTGCAGTGTAGGAAGTCAACACCCTCTGAGATGGAAATAACACCAGATGCATCTTTTCCCTGTCTCACTTAATCTAATGCATCAGCAGCAGCACGACCAAAATAAGTTGAAATGCAACAAAAATATAAATGTTACATAATTTTAATTTTTCTCATAACTCAACTGTAATATCAAGCAACATGTTTTTATTTTTTATTTTTAAATGCAATTCTATTTCAATATTATTTAAAAAAATGCTAAAATAACTTTTTGTTAAAAAATATAAATATCCGGGTTTCTTTAAAGGATCTTAAAAGTATGTACACCTCTGGATACCACGAACGTTACCCCTGCTCTGTTTGTATAGACGTTACTACGCGCTCTATGGAGGCATGGTGAATCAAAAGTCTTTTGATATTGATTGACTGATTGTGAGTGCTCTGCTCACCTCACCAAAATTGCAAATTTGAATCTCTCTGTCTATCGGTGTTGCAGCTATAGCAAGTGAGGCAGAAGTAAAGTTCGTTCTATCCAGGGGTGTAATTTCGGGATAACACGAATTTTTTTAGCTCCGTTTGTGAGTATTTTTCATGTAGTGCATTGTCATGCAATCTAGAGAGACGCGGTGAAATTGGATTTGTTTGTTTTTTTAACATTTTTAGACTTTTTAAGTGCTTTTTTCTGCCTCTGTTAAAATTGTAATTTTGCATTTCTTTGTCTTTTGAGCCTGCAGCTTCATTAAACTAGACAGGTTAAATGTCTCATCCTTAGGTGTGTTATTATAATTTGATAGTTTGTTGTATTTTTGGTAAACAGTATAACACATAGTCATAAAAAGAACTTAGAACAAAGTTGATATGAAAATCGTAATAAAAAAAATTACAGTCAAACAACAAAGAAAAAAAATCTTTAAAAATTTATGAAGTGTCGGCAGAAAATTTAGTTTCATTTTTATCTTCAATTTTCTCAGATTTGTATTAACAGGTCTAGACAGAAGAAACTTTTCTATTCTTCAGCATATAAAAATATATACCTTCTGATTAAAAAAAAAAAAAAAGACTTACTTGTGGAAACAATTAAAAATATAAAAGAAAAAACTAGTATTTTATTTAAGACATGATGATTATTTTGTTTTATGTAATAAAAGTGAAAAGTAGATAACAAAAATGAACAACGAGGTAGAAGTTAAAAATAATTATAATGAGAATAATCTTGTTTAAATATTTTATTTTCATTAATTAATTAATTAAAAAGACGAAAAACAAGAGATTATAATATATTTTATAATTCATAAATATGGATCATATAACATGATACGTTATTATTATACAGACATTTGTTATCTTCAACCCCTGGAGGATATACAACCAGTTAGTCATTACTGACGCGCGGGTTGCATAAACTGTTTCAGCCTCGGGCAAAGATAAAAAAACAAAAGTTTTTAAAAACGCAATCGTCGAGTTGAGACAAGAAATTTATGAATTAAATCTATTTTAATGAAATCATTTTTAATTTTTTATATTATTGAATTATAATTTATTGACCGGGAGCTGTATTTTGAATTAATTGTTTTGTTTTTTTTAATTTTCATCATAAGCTCCTACAGTTTTCTTAATTAAATTATGAATACTTTTGATACTTTCTAGTACTTACTTTTTTAAATAATAAATTATTACAAATTTTTCTATTACTTAATATAATAATCAGAGTACTATACTTTTCACTAGATTATTTTTATAATATCATAATACAACCTTTAGGTAAAAGCTTAAAGTGCTTTTCGCATTAAAAAAAAATTCCATTAGAGGAAAGCTTTTCTAGCAATGTAGTTTCTCTATTATAAGGTTAGCAAGACGTTTTCTTACTTCTTTAATGAAGTGTCGAATGCTGAGGTTGTTAAAAAATAGGTCAAATAGTGAAGTGCAATTGACTTCTTGGTCTGGAGCTAGCTGTGTCTACCAGGCGTCATATTTCATCTTCTCTATTTTCTCTCTCTCTAATAGCACCACCTACTTCAAACTTTTTTAATCAAAATTAAATCTATAACAACAAATAAACAATTATAAATTAAATCAAAATTTTTCAATTAACTTTATATTAGTTATTAATTGAATGAATTTCAAGGAAATACAATAAATAATGATCATAGTTTGTTCATACTTAAATGGTTATGAATGGTACAATTTTATACTCACTGTCAGTTAGATAAACTGATAACATTAGGGACTTTTCACAAAGAACATAGAACATAATTTAGCCTAACGTATTTTAGTACAAAATTTGATATCAAAATACAGAACTTAAAATTTGTAAAGTAAAATTTATTCTAAATACTATGTCAATAGCTCTTATTATGCATTGTATAAATCACAAAAACTGTTGCTCCTCCAGGCGTGAATATTAAAAACAGCATCTCCCCCAGATTCTCCCCCCCCCCCTGGATCCACGCCTTTGCCCCTTTCTCACATCATGTTAACTGAGATGAGTAGTTTTATGCAGGAAAAAACAATGTTAATAACAACGTTTACAACTCAATGGAAGGTGACTTTAGAACAGTTCTGTTTATCTGTGTACAACTTTACTAGAGGTGGTGCCTTATTATTATTTTTTTTTGTTTTTCCCCCAGTAAATGTTTTTTTCTGAAATTGTGAACATTTCTGTTATCTTATCAATGCATTTTAAGTACTCTATTTATTTAATATAATTAAGAATTAATAACTTTTGTAAATGTGTTCATTCTACTGTACCATACAGATTCATTGTGAAAACAATTTTATTTCAAATAAATATTGATTGAAGAATTTTCTATAATATCAAATACAACAACAATACTAAAATATATTCAAATAAATATTCCCCTCGGTCCTTACATTAAAAAAAAAATCATGCACGTACAGTACATACTGGAATGTATTTTATTATATTAAACATGACACAAAATATTTAATAATCCATGCAACAATACATTACACATGACATGACATATGACACTGAACGTTTCATATCGTAACAAATAACATTCCTTACTATTTACATGCTATAAATTCTCATGTCATATTTAAAACATGACAAATTTCTTGTTGTGAATAGATTACATATAATAAGTAAAACAATTAACTTATATTGTTGCTGGGATGTGTGCAACAGTTTGTAAAAGTTAGTTTATTTAAGTAAATAAAAAGTTGAGATAGGGAGAGAGAGAGATCAGTGAGAAAGATAAAGCATTATTTAAAAAAGAAGAGACAAGAAAAAAACAACAATATAAACACTATTTAAAATATAAAAGACCAGACAGAAAAAACGATGGTAGTTGGAAGGTTTGTTGGCAATTGTTGACATTACCCACAGACTAGAGGGCTAATTCCTAGGACGCCTGGCGCGTGAAACGATCTCTCTGCTCCCCCACTGAGCTGCAATAAAGCTGCGCTGCGGTGATACTGCCAGTTTACCAACACAACTCCCATGAGATTCTCGCTTCATGACAATGATCGATGTTCCTCTCCGCCAAGAACGTCACTTTTCACGATTCAACGTGCAGCTGCCGATACCAAATCTTAGCATATCAGCTTGCAAAACTTATCTTCAAGTAGAATAATATATAGCACTTTCTGTTCTTAATAAATTACTTTCTTTTTTCTTTAAAGCCAAGAAAAAGAGTTAGAAGATGAAAATATTATCATTATATATCTTTCTTACTCGATGAAACTTTACTTTTTAAAATTTTATAGCATTTGAATTTTTTGTACCAATACTTTGAGACATTATAATAAAAAAATTATTTTTCTAAAAATGATAAACATCTGTTGTTGTTTTTAAACCAACAAACTGTTTCCCATTAATTTATTTAATTGGGCAATTTTATATGTTATTATCCTAATATATAATCAATTCCGTTGACACATTTCCCATGTGCACACTGAAGTAATTAATTCAATGGAATTTAATATCGCAAATGCAATTTAATAAATGAAAAACAATCCCATGGAATCATTTCAATGTTTTTCCTGCGTCAACATGGCAACAAAAACCACAGATGAATTACACTTCAGGACACGCAAAACGTTACTTCTAATAATCACCTTTAACAGTTTCAAAATACATATTTGTAAATATGCTGATATGTAAATATTGGTAGACATGAACGAAGAATGCAGTTCATATTTCATATCCAACCTCCATAGCTGGACAAATAGAAAAAAAATTTTGGTTCCATGAATCGTAAAACATTTAAATAATATTTAATGGCAAGAAAAAAAAGTTTATTTCACGTTTTATATGGATGTCGTGATATATTATTTTATTCTTTCTCAATGTATATTGTATAGGTTTAATGCATTTTCCTGTCAACGAAGACCAAACGTGATATTGCTCCAAGCAAAAACAACATAATTAAATCTCCTTAAAAGCAACAACTCTTAACTATAACATTACGTCCGTAAAAAAGCTTATATTACGTTATATAATTAACAGTTAATTAGAAAAAAATACTTCTATGAATCTGAAGAAATACAAGAAAGTATATATATAACTTCTTTTTTATACATATAGTATAAATGACGCATAAATTATTTTATAAACACATTGAAATAGCTTACGGTTGATGCGTGTTGTGATTAAAGTTTGATTGACAACCACTGCATGTTAGTACTTACTGCTCTTAATTGGTCGACATGTGCTGAGTACAAAACGAGATAATTCAATGTTATGTCACGTCAAATGTGATGCGTACCTGTCAACTGTTTGTCGTGTTAACAAATGTAAATAATACACTAACTTTGTTAAAAATTCATTATTCAAATGTACAATATAATTATTATTCAGCTATATTTCTAATCTTATTTTCTACATAAAAAGTATTCATGTCAGTAGATTATGAGAGTGGGGACAATGCATAGAACTATAATATTTATCTACAAATTTATTTTTATTTCATTAATCATTACCTGCTTATATTATAGACATGGAAGTGACATTTTTAATTTATTACTGTGTCATAAATAATAACGGAAATAAAAATATTGATCTATCAATTTGCTGTTTTTATAGGTACTATTATACTAATGCTACTATAAATTAAAAAAAAAGTTATACACTATGAGTAATAAAACCTGACACTTCACATGAAGTTCACAATAAAACGAACTTTACAAATACAAAAGAATTACATTTAAATATTGATCATTGTAAATCAAGATGTACAATTTTTAATACAAACTTTATATATAACAAGTCCAAAGACGATATTACACGATACATTTTTTCTCAAGAACACTTAAGCCTTGTTGTATGGAAAGGATGGAAACGACATTTCCTTGTAGGAAATTGTATGTAGTGCTGTGTAATAAGTCTTAATTTCATTAGTGATGTGAAAGGATGTTAAGAAAAAATAAAACAAGCACACATTTTTAATGAATACCCTCCATAAAGGTGCATTTCCATGGAGCGGCAAAAACTAGAAAATCGCGTGCCGCAACCAATCAGAGGCTCGGGATTTCCTCGCCTTGCGGGGAGCGTTTCTTTCGCCAACATGGCCACCATACGAGATTGAAACTAGTGCGCTTTTCTCACCCCACTAGGCCTTGCTCTATATCGCTCCATGGAAATGCATCTTTTTACATTTTATACACTCTCAGAAATAGGTGTTTCACAAAGTGTTTCTGAAACACGATAAGTGTTTTGAATCTGATTTCTGAAACACGATATACGTGTTTTAAATAAGGGGCAATTTTTGAAACATTTTAGGCGTTTCTGAAACACTTTGTGAAACACCTATTTCTGAGAGTGTAATTACATATTTAGATAGAGGACTTAGAAAAAAAATTGTTTTTAAACCATAAAATTGTGCTGAAAATTGTTTTTACGTCATAATCATGCAAATAATTAATACAGCTAACGATAGCTAGAAACTAACAATAACAATAAATTTTCAACAAACTGGAAGAAAATTTGGATAGTGTTTTGGAGGATAAAACAAAATCAGTTAAAAAAATCTAAAAAAAATTGACAATTTAACATACTTTGAGGAGCTCTATAAAAATATGTTATAAACATTTCATGCAGGTTTTCCATTATATATATGATATAAGACAATTTTTTTTATTCTAAATATAATTTCACGTTAAAATAAAGGTCACCGTTGTTAATTTTATATACTGATGATGTCCTAGAGTAGTTGAATTAAAAATCATTAAACACTAGAGTAAGCATGTAAAACTCGAGTAGAATGCAAAGTGGTTTAAATTTAATAATCTCTTAACTTGAACTCCTAGTCCTCGTAATTTGCGTTGTATTGTTATAATAATTAGTGAGAGTTCTCAGAGAAGCTTAATTGCATGTTAGTCTTTCCGTGGTACTTTGTAGGTTTACTTAAGTACTTAGAACAGCTGTAAGGGCAGATGGCCAGATATATCAAAACACTTGGTGACTTACAATCAAAAGTAAGTAGCAACAGATACGGTATGGTTTGTGGGAGTTAGAAAATAGCTCCGAATTTAAAAAAAATTAAAACTGTCATATGAATTTGCCTAATTAAATAGTTAGACAAATTTTCAAACATCAAAACAGAAATAAAACAGCTGGCTCATGTTCTTCACATATTTATGTAACCCAATGCTTTGTTTTGTTCATAAAAAGAAGTTTCTTAAACTCAAGGCGAGATGATTTGGAAATTTAAGAAATTTCAAAATGGCTACACGTGTGTTTCTATGGAAGTTATATACGCTCGTACTTGGTTTTCAACCAATCGATCAGAACGAATGTTACAAAATTCTAACTAATTAATGAATACGTTTCAAATAAAATCATATAATAGACCTTATTAGAGAAAATAATAATAAATATTACTTCTTGTGCTTAGGTAGTACTTGCATTTAACATAAACACACAAAACGATTTTACCACGCTACTTCAAACATGCAGCTGAGCTTACAATTCATCGTGTAAAAAAATGTAGCAATTCCATATTTTGTATTTAAATTAATGTATGATTACGTAATATTTTCTATTATATAAATCATTACAATAGTGTAAACTGGTTCAATTACTAAGAATTACTTACAGTATTATACAATTCATTGTTTAAGAAATATAATTTTATTCTCCAGCTCTCGGTTTCTTTTGTTACCTAACTGCATATTTAATGAAATTTTCTGCTAATAATTATATTTCCATACATATTGGCAAGATTTTGATTGATTAATAAATTAATTAAAATTATGCCACATTATTACCATGATGTAAACTATATGCATATAATATAGTTAATAATTGTTAGCTTTAATCTAAATATAGATGATGTATACTGTTCAAATAATTTTCTTGTTTGCTTTGCATGTGATATCAAAATATGTTAATTAACAAATAACAACATGATACTTTATTAAAATATAATTAATAATATATTCTCATAAAATATATTGAGGAGAGTTAAGTAAACAAAATAAATGAATAGAAAAAATATCTTTTAACTTAATAAATTTGAAGTATAAAAAGATCTCAATATTTATTTATTTGTATGAAAAAAAGAGTAAAATTTCAGTGCTGTCTTACTTATTGAACAACGCACACTTTTTAATCTATTGGATAAAATAACATCTGCAAAACAGTTCAATAACCTCAATATAATTTAAAAACAAATTGAGCAAAAAAAAAAAAAAAAAATGAATAAAAACAATATAAATTATAAATGCATGTTAAAAATAAAAAAAAAAAATCTTTCAACGTTTTAATTTTAAATACTTTATTATAAAGCAAACACTACAAAACACTAAAATAATATTCGTAAGAGGATCAGTATTATTTAATATTGTTTTCAACGCAATGAAATAACAGAAATAAAGCAGCAGTAGTTGTTCATTCACAACAGCACGGTAAAACAATTAGGCATAGTCGCAGAGTTGCATAAATGCATAATGCACGTTGCAGTTTAGACTCAACAATGGTGGCTTAATTATAATGTAATAGAAGCAGAGAAACAGAACACAAAGTGGAAATGAATGTTGACTCACGGCAAAACCATGACAACAATGAAATATTTGTTGGAGAGCAAACATTTTATAACTGATGGACTGGTCGACTTTTATAAATGTATCTTCAATGTATTGCAAAACTATTACTGTTGATTGCTTTGCTTTATCTGTTTCTGTCTCAATTGAATTATATAAATTAAAAAAGAATTTAACGGAAAAGAATATAAAATATATTTTATTGGAAATAGATTTCCTTTTCAGTTGAAAAATTATTTTTTATGTTACAGAAGTGAAATGACATTAATAAAATAATTTATACATTCTTATTTTATTTATAAACTCTTGATATATAATCAATTTAATTGATATTTTTTACATTTACTAGAATAAAACTGATATTACGTAACATTTAAGTAGATTTTTATTTTTGGTCAATTCTGTAACTTGGAAATTTAAATTCAAAACCGTGTTAATATAGGTTAAGTTTGAGCACCTTTAGATTTAGAATTTTGACCAATTTTAACATTAAATATAATAGTATAACTCTCTCGACATGCAATGGACAACATACATGAAAAAATTTTATTGCAGAAATGAATAGAGGGTACCAAATTATGCTACTCTGAATTTTTCAGATTTTTTTTAAACCCAGAACTATTTTTAAATAATTATTGAAAGTGCGGCCACGCTCCCTGGAGGCGTCAATAGGCGTCCAGTCTCTATCCTTTTTATTAAGAATTCAGAGGTGCCAACTGAAATCACAGGACTTTCAATAATTATTTAAAAATAGTTCCGGGTCTAGAAAAAAATCTGAAAAAAACTCAGAGTAGCATAATTTGGTACCCTCTATTCATTTCTGCAATAAATTTTTTTCATGTATGTTGTCCATTAAATATTTTAAATAACTTACTATGTAATTTTGTTTATAAATTTAATAATTCAAGCAATAGACATTTTTAAATTTAATCTTTCAATAATACTTCAGTAACTCTATATATATTTTATTTATTTATTAAATTTAAATTGTTATTTGTTTGATAAGATACTAAAAGTTTAAAAAAAATGCTTGAATACAATTAAAGATCATTCTATCTGTCAAAGAGATCAAATTTTTTATTTTATTTTCATTACACACTGGCAACATTAAGTTACTGATTTGACGTTTATTTGACGTGAATGACATTCAATATATTATCAGTTTGAATATAATATTACTTTTGAATAATATAAATGGGAAAAAATATTTTCATAAAAAGAGAACGAATGAATGTTGTAAAGAGAAAATGAAAATATAAAAACTAAATCTCTTTAAAGGAAATCCATCAGCAAAAATCTGTGAGAAAGTAATACTAAAAGAAGAGGAGTTTGTACAGCAAAGAGCATTAAGTATAAATTGAGTTTTTTTTTAAACTTGGCTGAAAGAACCGTATATATTTATATTTTATTACAGCAATTTTATTGAAGTACGATAATTTCATAAGTCATACAGGCATTTTAGACCATAGTTTCATTAAAGCGTACTGTAATACAACATATTTTTCTACAAAGTAATATATAATATGTACAATCATATATATATAATATATCTCTGGCATTTTTCAATTTGATTTATATACTGTATGTTTTGGATGAATCACAAAAAAAATGTGTAAGTTTCTCTCTATATCCACGGTTAGCATCATCCTAATTTATTATATACTAAACGTGGTTATAAGCGAAAAATCTGGATACATTTCTGAATAACTTCTTCTTGAATCATACAGGTCTATTATGTATAGTATAATGCATGATCATTCTAAGTACAGCTTCAAAGCTGGCTGGATCTGATACTAAAAATTAATTCCATTTAGTCATCAATTATGATTTCATGCAGCATTTTGATCACGATAATACATTTTTATTCTCATATTTTCATTCTCCCGTCATTTCTAAATTCTACCGCTTTTATTTTATTTTTACATACTGTAGAGGTAATTTAATTATCGGGAATCATTGAACCTTCATAACCTAAATAAAAAAATTGCTAAATTTCAAGACTGTCATTAGTAGTATGGCCGTGCAAATGAGAACTATGAGAAGTCTAGAAATATAAATGAAGATGCGTACATCTTAAATTATGTCACCTATTTTATTACAGTAAAATAGTAAAATTTACTATAAAATTGTATGTCCTCGCAGTATTTATATCGAGGGTTGGTTTGTAACAAAGTTAGTGTGAGATCGAGCTATTGATGCATGCAATTACAAGCTCTCACACAAACTTTGACCTGGACTGTATACATCGACACAATGGGTGCGATTCATGAAGCAGTTAGCCAGGTTTCTAACCACGTTTAGCTTAACCACGTTTAACTATATACCTGTTTTACGTGTTAAACCACCTAGTTAAACGTGGTTAAGTTAAACGTGGTTAGAAACCTGGCTAACTGCTTCGTGAATCGCGCCCATTATAAACATTTTCCCTGACTGTTTATCATTATCACTTATCACATAGTTCATGAACATAAAATTATATTGCCAATATTCTCTTATCCCCCTGAAATTTGTGTGTATTTTTCAGTATTGAAGTTGCAGCTATGGGACATCAGGCAAGTAGTAATATTGGATCATTCTTTTACTTTCTTTAGATGAACATTTTGAAAAGTTCATGAATTTTTGTTAAAAGTTTTTCATGTGACGCATATTGTTTTTGTTTTTTGTATGCCATCATATGTGGGCTAGCTAGCCAATATTATATAGATAGGGGGGACGTAACTTCTCCCTACACTTTTTTCATACGCTTTTTTTTTTCAGTTCACAGAGTGGGCTACCTTTTTTTATTATATGATATAACATTTTCCTTTGAACGAACGAACGAAGAAAATCAAATTCACCTTGTACAGGATGCCGCGTCACTGCGAACCTAACTGAATCATAACAAATATTTTTTTTTTTTTCATTCTCTTCCTTCCTTTTCTATAAGAATCCTGTAAAAGATACATAAAAAAATCATAACATTTTTATTGTATCCAATATTGCAATTTTACTCTGTTATAATATAAAAGAAATATGTATTTAAAGTTAACATTTTTTTTTACTATGCAATAACATTAAATTAATAGATTAATATTTATGGATCATGGTAGAGAATACAAAAAAAACATGCAGCTCAAAATTTTAATGGTAACAAAAATTTTAATTCAGAAGTAAGCTCTAATTTATTAATTTTTTATAATTTATGTAAACAGTAGAGGCAAGTTTTATTAATTAAAGGAGCCTTAAAAGGATCATCTCTGAGGTATACCGCTGGTATGTGGACGATGCCATGCAGTCTACAGATCGCGTCATTGTAAAATTTATATTTTTTAGAATGTCTTTCAGTATTTTTGTCCTCAGTAACGAACAACACCATCTCTTCATCTATTTGAACTGCAGTTCCAGCAAAATAAATCAGCCAGGGGTAAAGTTTGTGGATCGAGATTTACAAAAAACAATGGAATATCGTCCTCGATATTTTTTATTGCAGAAATCGATAGAGCGTGCAAAGTTATTCTACCCTGTTTTTTTTCTGATGTTTTAGAGCCCGGGAAGTATTTTTAAAAAATTATTGAAAGTTCTTTTTGTGACGTCACGAGGCGCCGCTCCTTAAGAAAAAGATAGGACTTACCGCCTCGCGACGTCACAAAAAGGACTTTCAATAATTTTTTAAAAATAGTTCACGGGCTCAAAAAAATCTGAAAAAAAATCAGGGTAGCATAACTTTGCACGCTCTATCCATTTCTGTAATAAAAAATATTGAGGTCGATACTGCATTGTGATTCAAGATGTAAAATGATTTTCATTTTATTAAAACAGACTCACAATAATTCATTTCATATAGATGTAACCATTTCAAAAACAAGTTGTGTCTCATGAGTCATGACTGACGCACAAAATAACGAGCTGCAAACATCTGTATATGAACGTTGTAATAATCTTGGTTTCAAAGGAGACTTCCAACTTTTTTTTTTATTAAAGCTGGCTTACAGTCTGGTGGGTATGGAATTCTCTAGGTGCGCGGTGAGTTAAATCCCTCAATGTGCCAGCGAAAAAACGATGAAACAGCCAAGCAGTATTATTTTATCTCGTCTGTAAAAGCTTAATATAAAAGCCTCTGTAGCATTGCAGCATATCATTAGCATATTATTTAAGTCTTAAAAGAAAAAAAATTCAACCACTTTATTTTATAAATATAATTATATTTAATTCATTGTTATTTTTAAATTGTAATATTATTTTAACTTACAATATTTCTTTATAATTTATAAACAATAAGGTAGGAAAAGAGTACAAAATATTCACAGAGTAGTGTTCATTATAATATTTTCAGTGATGTTACGAATATAATAGAGTAAGTGTAATGAAAGAGTAGCTCTTTCTTAATACAAAGCATAAGAAACAACACACAAATAAATTAACAAAAGGAAAAAAAATTATAGAATCTAAAAATAAAAAAAAAAAAAAAAAAAAAACTAGCAACTATTATAAAATTGTAACAAAAGTACAAAAGGCATAAAAAAAATAGGGGCGATTGGTATAGAAATTATAGCAAGTATATAAGCTATTTCCCAGTCATTTTAATGGTCTTACTTGATTATATTCATATTTCATCAATATTAAAAAATCTTGTAATGATATAACATTTACAACATACTAGACCTATTCGTAAACCCTGACTTATATGTAAGTGCATAAGAATATCGTGTGCAGAATTTCAAAGTTCAGGATATATGAACAGATCTATAACTGTTCACATCATTTTTTTTTTTCTGTTTCTGATATTTTAGATTACTTTTCTCATGTTTTTTATTTTATATATATTTTGTATATAAAAACATGAGAAACCAAATCAAAAGTATTTCAGACGGACGAACAAGCCACAAAACACATTACACTGATGACCTCAAATAAGATAGGTAATCTGAACTAAAGGTAATATCAAAAGTATTTCTTGTTCGACGAGTATTTCAAAAAGCAGAGTTTGCTTTTCTGTAGTTGCTATTTTTACCCGGATTAATGGCTCAAACGTACTCTGAAAATAACTTGGTGCTTGATTCATACTGAATACAAGTCATTAATAAAACCTTCTTTAGAGTGCTCTGTATTTTAAAATATATGCCCCAAACTTTACGAAACATATTTTGCTTTTAGTATGATGAGCGTAATTTATGAGACAGTTAAACTTCGCACAGTAAAATTTTCATACATTTAATCGAAGAATAAACCTCAGGATTGTTATTTAAAATAATAGAATAAAATTACAATAATAACGTCTTTAACTTAACATTTTACTGTTTCCTATTTGCATGCTATAATGTTGATTTTATTTAAGTTATATATATTACATACAAAATATAAAAATATTTACTGTAATTAAATGAAACTACTAAAAATTAAACGTATAATTATTTTTTGCTATATAAAATCGCTTTTGAAAGTTGAATACATTTATATATCAATTTATAAGAAATTGCATGCTAATTTAAAATATTTAATTGAAAAGTTGATGCACTATACCTTATATCAATTTTACCCCTATAGCTGAATGGTGTTCACAGGCTGTTTTTAATATGCTTTGCTTCGTAATAATGCACTTGAGGGTGTACTGCATTAATCGATATTCCAAATTAATTTGTGTTAAAAATTTAACAGTTCAAAATGTATTTTTAAGAATACTTTGCAAGAGGATATTTAAATTTAGTTTAATTGTATGTATTTGGGACGGCACGTGCCAGTAAAATGGCCGATTGTTGGCAATTCTAGTGTTTCTGGTTCGGAGCTAAATCAAAGCAATTAGCTGACTCGCAGCCCACTTACTGGCCTGAAGCTAATCACTACAGAATTGGCGACACTTAATTCTGGCTGTGAAATTACAGTGGTGTACTGTGACTCTCTCTCTCTCTCTCTCTCTCTCTCTCTCTCTCTCTCTCTCTCTCTCTCTCTCTCTCTCTCTCTCTCTCTCTCTCTCTCTCTCTCTCTCTCTCTCTCTCTCTCTCTCTCTCTCTCTCTCTCTCTCTCTCTCTCTCTCTCTCTCTCACATACACTCTCGTAACTAATGCAGAGTAAATTGGCTGTGAATTGTAGCCCCGTTCCACCTCCAGACTAATCTCCCCCAGTCTTTACATCAGGTTTATTGCAATTGTCACAGAAACTAGGCCACTCGTGGCAGTAGAATTCAATCTGATAGAATTGAGATAGTTTTTTTTTTAAACATCTTCAATTTTTTATAGTATTTTCATCAATAAAATAAGCATACAAATTTTAGTAATAAAGAAACATTCAGAGATGAAAATTCTACTTTAAAAAATATTTGGTACACAAATGAAATACGTCACCAATGACGTCATCAATTCAATGTACGTTGTCAAGAATTGCGCACATCGATTGCGAGACAGGCCACCGTCTGTTAAAAATGCATGTCCTCTCATCATACTTGCATGAGGTACGGCAATTGCATATTGATTACCTTTCGCTCCACCGATTTCCATCACACCTTCCTTACACCTGGGGGCCTCAATTTTCATTTGATATAATGATACAATCAATATTTATATTAAATTCATATCTTTTTTACGTAAATTTATTTCAATATTTTTTGACAGTTCATCTTCTTTTTAATATTAGTTTAATTAATTTGAAATGTCGGAATATTTTTTAAATTAATTTTAAATTTCTTCTAATTTGATAAAAGCGTAATACGGTCTGCACCAATTGCTTTTTACAATTTTTATGACTAAATCTGGACATAATTAGTTAAAATAAATGTGAATCAATTCCGAACTATTAACATGTAATTATAAAATAATTAAAATACATTGCAATTTTATATATTATTATATATAATTTACAACTGCTAATTATTATGATACATCCTTCAGCACATATAATAATTATGCTATTTTAATATTGAAACCTTTAATTTTATTTATGATTAATGTATTATATTTTTATGTTCAACATTAAGCTCGTATTATAAAGGTTTATATATAGTCCTTTAAATTTTTAAATTAAGCTATAAATTATATAAGTATTTTTTTTTTTTAATTCAGAGTTTAGTTTTTCGTTGCATTATTATTTTTTTTTAAAGGCAAAATTGTACAAGTCCATGTATGTTGTATGAGCATGTAGACATAAAAAGCTGTGGATAGGATTTAAATTTTTTAGTCGGTTGCTTTTTCCATTATATAAAAACACTGCAAACTTTTTTTTTAAATATTGCTCTTTTTTAATATCTGGTATATTAATTAAACTTCTTTAAAAAAATTCAAATACGGAGTAAAAATATATTTCTATATTTCGCACCTCGTCATCATTAATATGGATGTCGGAGAAATGGCGCGTGAACTAACCGAGGACATGCCGAGAAAGGGCGTCGTGATTTCACGGGGCGTTGAATATAGTAGAGCCAAAGCCGTGGAAATGAGAGAGAGAGAGAGAGAGAGAGAGAGAGAGAGAGAGAGAGAGAGAGAGAGAGAGAGAGAGAGAGAGAGAGAGAGAGAGAGAGAGAGAGAGAGAGAGAGAGAGAGAGAGAGAGAGAGAGAGAGAGAGAGAGAGAGAGAGAAAAAGATCGTTACCAAAACCACAAGAAGAGAGCTCAAAGTTTATCGATTTCTAGCAATTTGTACAACTTGCGATCTAAAATATTTCATTTCTTTAAATGATATGCATGAGAGCACTAGCAAAGCAGGAAATTAAATTTGGACTTTTGAATTTTCACAAAATTGGAAAAGCAGTTTAGAGACATTCCAATGGTTTTGAAGTAGAAAATAACAGCCCCACAAACTTTGGTAGAAATATTTATCCGCCTCATTACGTAAACCATAAATTTAACGCAAATATATAAACCTTGACTTTAATATTTTTGTTTGTTTGTTTTGTCATTTCAGTTGTTATAGAAAGTTTAATAAACACCATAATTATTACACACCCTCTTATTTGAAAAGATTAAAAGTTAAGTAAGTTAACATAAATTCAGAAATTTCTCAAGCGATCATTTTTTCTTATGTTATTTTTCTTGCTTTTTTTCTATACAAACTGTTCTTTTACAGCTAAATATTCTATTATGTGAGAGTCATTAAAAAAATATATATATTTTATCGTATTACAGTAAAATGAACTTAATAGGTTCATTTATATGCCTTAATGAATTTTCAAAGCTATGTTGGCAATTTTAAACATTTAATTTAATTTTAATTTTTGTACATTAAAATATACTGTATTAAAAAAAAATCATGTTAAAATTAAAAATTACGATTTTTTTTCCCCACTGAACGTAATAATTCTTCTCGAGTCAAGTTTTGCGTTTCTCCTCACTTTGATTTTTTTCATGTTTGTAAGACTCTCAGTCATTGGTAGGCGTTTTGTAACGAAAGACCTCATTGGTTAACAAGAACGGTTGTACTCAGAAAATTCCCGATGAAAACGAAATTAAATATGACAGATATATTTCATTGTCATGCACTTCAGGCTGTCACAAAAATTGACATCTTCTGAGTGCTTTATTTACATATTCGTAACTTCTGTTTCACCTCTTCTACTAAAAGGTGGAGTCACATGGCGATTTTTACCATGCGACGCGACGCGAATAATGCGCACTTGCTGTAACATCCATTGGCGGCCATATTGGGCGATTAAAAGAAAAAGAGCATCGTAATTAACGCGATTACCTGCGAATTCGCCGCCGCATAGGATTTCACAGCTTTTAAGTTAAAATCGCGCCGCGTCGCCGTTGCCGCCCATGAAAATCCACCTTAAGCGTTTTACTTGAACAATTCACGAGACTCATTTAAATATAACCGTCACATTTTCAAATCATGACATTATTATATATATAATAATATTATATTTCTCTAGGACAATGATTTTAAAACACATTCAGCATTTTAAGTTAAGGTCCTTTCACATAGTTGGATATTTTTGCAAAACCATGCTGCAACAAATGTACCGCCGTAAGAAAATCAAGGTGAGCCTGATTTTTTTTTTAATTTTTTTTTTTTGTGGCGTTGCGGCGTAATTGTGAAAGAAGCATTACAGAACTTGCTTAAAAAAAATAATGCAGCATGATGATGATAATTAAGTCATTCATTATGGTTAGACGAGTGTAATGTTTTAAAAATATTACTTTTAATAATCAAACTTAAAATTAATTCTCTAATTAAACATAAACTAATATACTGACTAATAAATTTTATTAGTGCACGTTAAAATATCAATTGAGTGAAATTTAAATATTCTGCCAATATAACCAGTCACGGATGATCTAGGATTAGTGTTGTTTAATAAAAGCTTCACTCGCTTCTTTAGGCAAAAATTGGTAAATACATTTTCAATGGATTGATAAATTTTGTAGGTAACGAAACTTCAGTTTGAATAAAGTACTTACGTGAGGTGTCGTATTTGATTCCGTTGAGCTCTTCAAAGCACGGCAGGGCGGCGAGACTCCCTGCTGGGGTGGTGGGCCAACACAGCAAAGAGTCCCAACTTCGATTACAGTAAAGGGTGTGGCTCTCGACGGTGGGCGTGGCTTCGTAACCTTGCCCTGAGTCCAAGGTAGCTAGGTCGAGTCCAGGGTGGGGCTCGAGAGCAAATTGAAGCATGCATTCGAGCTCAGGGTCATTGGAGGTACCGTTTAAGAGGAGCCAGGGGTCATCCATATGACCTTGTTCGCCGTACCCGAGCACTGCATCATCGTGGTCTTGTAGTGCCTGAAAGTAACATTAAGTTTGAGGTTTCCACGTTCCTTTAGTGATTCACAGTTCTGGAACCTCCAAATGTTACCTACACTGAACACGTATTGGAAGTTTAAGGAAATTTTTAGACTGAAGCTACCAAATTCTATAATGTTATGATGTTCTGATAAAAAATTTGGTCAAAGGTAATGTAATTATTAAATTTTTTTAATGAATCATTAATACTATTATATATTATACAGAAAAGTATGGCGCCTATTCCAAGGTTTCTATATATACTAAAAATGTTAGTAATTAATTCACTTCCTGTTCTACATTTATTAAAATATATTTGAGAGTGCAATGTTCACATACTATAATTTTTATATTTACATTGATATCTTTAAAGAAAATGTATTCAACTTCATTTTCCATTTTTTTTTCTTTTTATTGTACAGCTAGTATACAAATTATTTATGATTTTTATTATCCTTTTTATAAGAGAAGCAATAAAGGAAGAAAAAACATTTATGTTATAAAATAAAAATATATAGAAATTTCAATTTATAAAAATTATTATTTAAAGAAACTGAAATAAAAAAATAAAGTCATATATATACGACATTATAAAATGTCATATTTTTAGAAGCCTCTCTAAATTGCTTTTTCTTAAAAAAAAAAAGAAAAAAAAAGAATACAATTTGTATGGTATTCAGTTAAAAAAAATGTTATTTACATGCATGCTACGTTGATTTAGTAGTATTATCTTGATCTTTTCAATCTAGCCATGTCAACATTCAAGGAAAGGAAGTGCCTACTTGAATGTATTGAATAGCTTGAGAAATACTCTCGCAAAAAATCACCGTCCTTTTAATGATTGTGCTTGTTGTCAAGTAGCAGTGAAGGCCAAAAAATCTGTTGTGTAGCAACTACAGACAAGTTAATTTAAAGTTCCCTCAAAAAGTAGCCGGAAAGTAAAGTTTTTTATACTCTAGTGTTAAAAATTGCATAATAAATCAGTATCCTTTTTTACAACCTTCTCTGCGAAAGTTTCCAAACGAAAGTACAAAAAGTAGGAGACCCTCCAGAGGGAATTTAATATTAAATTGATTGTAGTTCGATTTATTTTTGTTGTGACAATATCTTATCAAATGTTCAGTGAGTTGGAACATCCTTATTGAGTTCTTAACTACACGGAAAATCAGATTAAATAGAATTTAAGCAGATTGCTCAATGTATGCGTAAATAATGAAAAGGTATTGGAAAATAAATTATTTACTGCTTTATAGGGAAAATATATATTGAAAATTACAACTTGGAAAAAAAAATATTGCATGCATGATATTAATAAAATGAAATCAAATTCAAATAATAATATTATCTAATATTAGTAAATAAATTTTTTGTGCATAGAATATTCATGTTGCCCTCCTCCTCCCCCCCCCCCCCGAAATTTAGGATTTAACATGGACAATGTAGGCATTTTCTTCACTCTATTTTTTTTTTTTTAACTTTGGTTTTATGAAGAGGGCCTACCCTCCACAAATTTTTTACAGGAGTCGCGCCTGTAGTCATGAAAGGCCTTCCCTATAATAGACTAAGCTTGCGGGTTAAATATTGACAGGACTTGCAACTTTTTAAACACGATTTAGAAGGTTTTAGAGGATTTATAAAAATCTTAAAATATTAATAATATACCTAACTCGAGGTACTCTAAAGAGCTACTTTCCAGGTAAATAATAAGATAATTATATTATATCCTTACATAAAATTGGAGGCTCTTGTATTTGAAAGTAAATTAGTCATAACTTAACTATTAATATAATAAGATAATAAATAATAATAATAATAATACTAACCTTTTCGAGGGTATAGGAATCATGATGTCCATTATGTCCCATTTTTTTTTTAAATGTCTTAATTATTAAAATTCAATTAATGGTTATAATTATAATGAAACACATGTTATTAATTAATGCAAGGACTATTTGATTTTCTTGATTCTTGGTTGCTTGCGGTTGACGCTATCCTACTCTCCAGTGATGCAAGTAAGCATTCATAATCGTAGTGTGTATGGAGAGCCTGGAGTCCGATCTGCATGGTGGTAACTTGACCGGGCAGGCCTGACGCAACTGCCGGTAGTGTCACTCAAACCAACCCGCTAAACCACAGCAGAGTCTGTGAACAGAAATTATAAACTCTGTCAACACCGTATTTATTTATATAAATGAGCAAACGAGAGCATTAAGAATCTCGCGTATTCAGTTTCTTTTACATGACACCTACAAGATGTAATATAATATATGTATTATATTTACTATAAATATATCATCTTATGTTACAATGTTTTCCTTCGCCTGTTTTTAATGAAATTCTGTTACATATTCATTTAAGAGAGTATTTAGATTTTTTTTATATTATTGTCAAGTTTAATATAAAATTTTAATTTAAAAGGAAAATAATAAACCATGCAATATAATATTACGTTATAAACAGGAAAAGATGCAGCTTAACGATTTTTTTTTTGCATCTTATGTACTATATTTTTAGTAGTGGTTCTCGATGTAATTTGATTGAGTTTAAATTAAGTTTTAACATTAGCATTATCAAGAACTTTTTTCTCACGCTATGGAGGGGGGGGGATCAAACAACACATCATGTAAATCTCTGTACCAAAATCACTAATGTTTTTGAGGAAATACAAATGCTGGTTGGTTAGGAAAGTGTTCAGATTTTTTTGTCACTTCCACTTTAGAAGAGTTTTGGGTCGTTTTTCTTTTCCTTTTTCCTCTCTCTGTTTGGGTTAATCATTTTACCAACAATTAAATTTTAGTATAATAAAAGTTTTTTTTGCAAACATTATTAAGATTTTATTTCAAGTAGATGGAAAATAAATTACAATTATTCTCTTGTTAGCTTCTTGCTCTTTAACTTTTTGAAGTTAAGTGCAGTCTCTTGGCAGGTTTTAAAAGAAAGATCCTTTTAATTAGAGATTAAAATGTTTTTTTAAGTTTTATGAGAAAAGGGTTGTTACAAGATGAACATTTATCTTTTACGTCAGAGGTTCAAGTACCTACCTAAAAATTTTGTGGAGTGAAGAAGAGTTGTTTAATGTATTAATTTTTTTCTGGAAGTGAGTGGGTGGAGCGGATGTGTGGAACGTGGGTGGATATTGGAGAGAGAATTCAAAATGTACAGCACCCAGGTCGTACAGAGCATGGAAGCTACAATAAAAATTTATGAACAAACTATCGAATAATCGTGAGAATAAAATAACATACTTAAGAATTGGTTATCAAAAAATGATTTAGTTTGCCCAGACAAGTAAACAAAGATTTATAAACTTTACGAATGAGTTCTCAAGTTCAATAAGTTATTACTTTTCTGAATATGAATTAATATTATCAATTATAAATAGGGGGAAAAAACTATGATGAATATAAATTTTATTGAGAAGCAAAGACACCAGTACGCAATGTAAAGTACACCTACGTATGCATAAAATTAAATTTAATACTTTAATAATAGTAATATTTTATAAGATATTTGAAATATTCAATAAAAAAATTATTAATATTGAGTTGTTACTTCATTCTTACTTAGATTTACGACTTTTGCTTCTGCTGCCAAAATATTGTATCCTATAATATTCCTATATAGAAATATTTTGACATAAAAAAATGTTGATATTGACAATCGATTTTCTTTTAACGACTAAACAACAATATTTACTACCACAGTAACGTTGCTTTAACACTTTGCGTCAAGATAGAACGTGTCGTTTGATGGTATAGCAGCTCTACTTGGCACAGACCAAGTCAAGATGCTCGAGCAAGTGGCTTTCTTATCAGCTGATGTGGTGCACCAGTAACTTCACATAAAGCCCATGCAGATCACAACGTTTTTTCTCTCTAGGGAAGGGGTTAGTCTCTTTATATAGCTAGTGAATATATACATAACGATGTCAATCTCTTTATAGCAGTATATTTAAGAATCACTGAAACATTATTTGAAACTTTATAAAAAAGGTTTATTATTTTATATGAAAAATTTCATAAAAATTTAACAAGGTTGCAAGTGAATATTTTTAGGGAGAGTATAATATGAACTTGACTTCTACCTTATTTTCTGAGGAGACATCAAGATTTTTTGTCAATTTGGGGACAGGTAATATGAATACTCTTACTCTAGCCATCCCCGCAAAAAACTTTTTTTTTTCACCACTCTTGCATACACACACTCATCCGTAGGCGCAATGCCGAAAAAAACGAAGCATACAGGAGTTATTATGTTCATGCTGTTTCAAGGACTGTGAGTATACACCCGCTGTACTGTGTACTTATATTCTGGCTAGTTTAATCCCAAGTTTTGAATTTATACATTTGTATCTATTATATCAACATAATTTGTTTAAATATTAGTTATGTGTTTGTTCAGAACTAAAGTTATTATAATATTATAGAATTAATTTGAAAGTTTGAATTCAAAAATACATTCAGATTTCAGATCTATGCTAGAAGTATGTATAACAAGCACAGGGTATTTTTTAAGACACTCAAGAAAGTAAATTTCTAGATGCCAAGAAATATCAAATTCATATATATATATATATATATATATATTGACTTATAAAAAATAAATTCACACATTTTGTATGATTATTTTCAATTCAATTTAATGTACAACTGACATATAAGTAACAAACAAATAACATGAATAAAAGCTTCTTTTGATTGCTGTCATTTATATAATGAATATCATACATTCGGTATATTATAAGACAATTTCATATTAAAAAAAATGATCGATATTATAGATTATAGAAATAGCATGTCAAAAAGTTGAGGTAATGGTATTCTTCATTTGTCTTCATCAAGCTTTAAATCGTGAAGTGTAGACGTAATCAATATCACACCGTCTTTTGCTTTGCACGCCTTTCGAGAGTGAACCATGACTTTTTGTCCGTCCAGACGTGGGAGAAGGTAATTAGGGAGATTGAGAGACGTAACGAGCCGTACTCTGCCAGCTCGAAAGCATTGCACGAAAAATCGGTGGACCTTAAATGTCAATTTACTAATACTTATCAAGTCAACCTATTATTTAAAAAATGCTATTTTTTAAACTTTGTGATTTAAAAAAAAAAGAGAACTCGTGCAATTAAAAATAATGAAGTTTAAATGAAAAGTAGGACTAATTATTTATAAATACGTGAAAGTATGGTTTTGGAATACACTCATTTGTAATCAACATTTTAAAGTCACATTACAGCATAAACAAAATTTTTATTCCATTAATCAATCTAACTTAATGATCAAATTTTTTCGTGAATCATGCTTATTATTAATAAAAAAATATATAAATTTATAGAAAAGTAAATATACGTATTTATAATATGAGTAATCATAAAATAATGCATGTATCAAGAGAGAGAGAGAAAGAGAGAGAGAGAGAGAGAGAGAGAGAGAGAGAGAGAGAGAGAGAGAGAGAGAGAGAGAGAGAGAGAGAGAGAGAGAGAGAGAGAGAGAGAGAGAGCAAATAAATAAATTAAATTAAATTAAATTAAAAAAAAAATGTAACAACTCATTCAATCGATTTTTCAAATTAATTATTATACGCCGTTTAATTAAAATTGAATGTTACCTATAATTTGATAATGTATAGCATTATATTATTATTTATACCAATAATAAAACAGCCTAATTAAGGCTTTTGAGCTGAACGCTAAATTATGTCACCTTTTTGTGAAACTACAAATTACACACAGCGTAAAGAGTAACATTGTCAAGTGAAAATAATAAGCCAAACTATAACAATAGGAAAATATAATTATTACATAATACATATTATAACAAGCTGCTGGTATATTACGGTATAATAGTATTGTTCTGATAGCTCTGTTTTAATTTATAAAATTAAATCACAATATTACAGCACAAATTAATGATATTGATATATATATTTATTATTTTCATTGCTGTGTTGTATGTTTCAAATATAATAATTATTATAATTAATTTATTTCTATGTTGATAAGTTAATCAAGTTTTGTCTATGGTTGGTACTCAATTGTTTATATAAATATTATTGTTTTGTTAATGATCTTAGGTTTAACAAAACAGGACTTTACTTCTAATTTAATATTTTCAAGCCTATAATTAATTATTTTTCAAAATTTCTGATTGCATTAAAACTAACTTAAAACCTTTTAAAAAGTGATCTAGTATACATTCACATGACATAAGACAAATTTATGTGCTAATTTTGAGTGCCCTTGTTTAATTATATCGTGGTCACTTGCAGCTTTATAATTTAAATATAGTTAAGGTAGCTGGAAATTAATATAATTTGAAATAAATAACAATTAAATTAATTAACTTTTGAAGTATCTATAAACATCAATACAATAGATAATTCTATAAAATTGATAAAAAAAAATACTTAAATGAAAAGATGAAAAGAATCATTTTTTAAATTCATTGATTTGTTTTGATATTTTGTTTAAAATTTAATAAACTATCAGTATTATTAAAGATTTTAACTATGAATTCACGTATTCATGATTAAAATCTGTAACATAGATCTTTCATAAAAAATTGAAGCCTGAATAGGTTTTCAATAAATTATATATTTTTAAATAGTTTAGAAACTACTGAAAATAAATTCTTACAAAACTTTTGCTTTTCATTCATATATTATCTTGTCTACTTGTCTCGTCTTTGAATAAACTATTTGAATGAAAGTAGTAAATAAGTTTATTTTATATCAAATGGAGAAGCACAATTGAGACACGTAATAAAAACAAAATAACATCAGATGATTGTTGTGTTTAGAATTCTTGTCATGAAAACGATTATAGAGGCCGGGACAATCTTGAAAGAGGGTTTGTAGTTTTGTTAGCCTCGAGTGATGAGGACAAAGCGGTGGTGCGTGCCGGGTCGTGGAAATGACGTCACTGGTGAGTCTACCCCCCTCCCCCAACCTGCAGGCACAACCGACAAGATATTGACCGCACCATCGAGCGGTTACAAGGTCATTCTCAGACCTACTTTTGGCGCCACCTTTAGGTGCTAAATTTGAAGAAGATAAGTTGTGACATAATGCTTTAAGAAAGTTAAATTTGTTGTGAAAGAAGTATTAAATTTTATAAAAAAAAAAGTTTTAGTTGTTTTTCTTTACTGCATATAAATTGCTAAATGTAGTTGTGCTGGGAAAAAAATATGCTTTTATTTTTTATGGATTTATCATTTCAAGAACATTATATAATGGGTAAGGTTAAGTTTCGGAGACATAACAAAAGTTTCAAAGTATTTGCTTGAGATATTTTTATATTTATCACTTTGTACTGTCTTTATGGTTGGCGTTTGAATAATATTATTGCTCTTATATGGAAATATATATACGTGTATGTCCGCTTTTGTTACTGACTGTGAGATGAAGAATAACAAAATTTAACAATATTAATGAATGAAAGTTTAACAATTGAAAATTATATCACATCAATTTATAAAAAGTGCAATAAATCATTGACTAATTAATATTTGTGTTGTTTTTTTTATAAATTTTATTATTGTTTACATTTTTAAAAACTAAAATATTATATAATTAGATTTTTATTTAATTAAATTGATTTTATTGAAATAGTTGTTATGATAACTTATGAGTTGCGTTTTTTGTTGTTAATGTTCAATAGAAAATTATATAAGATTAAGAAAAAACATAAGAAAAAATATTAATGTTATTATTTATTATTAGAAAAATAAGATAAAAGAAAAAAAAGTTGTTCGACAAACCATGTAATCAAATTTTCATTATTAAAGTGCAATAAATATGAAGAAATAATAGATATTAAAAAGGAGAATTAACCAAGATATTTGCTAAGGAAAAAAAAGTACAATTTATTGTAGTAATAGACTTAAGGTATAACCTGAGAATTTGTCTGTCAAGGTCAAGAGGCGTGGCTATAGTGGCAACACTGTTTGCATTGGAATGCGCATAATTTTTTAGGAGGGGGTGGTGACATCAGTCCTTGAGAACGTTGCCACATTTCTCATAACATATAGGAAACGATCATCGCCACGGTTCAAAATATATGAAAACAATTCAGAAAAATAGTCTAAAAAATTAGGTTTTAGTAAAAAAAAAAAGTAAAAGAATCTGTTGTATAGTTTTTTTGCAATGCTAATTAACAAATTTAACATTGGAAGGATACAAAATTCTCATTTAAATAAATTAATTATAATTAAACCAACGGTTAAAAAATTCCGAAAAAATTCCGAGCTAATTTGACGATTGTTGTGAGTCCACCAAATTAATTTGAAGAAAATCTGTTGTAGCGAATTTTTCGTCCAAATTTCTCAGGTTAAGCCTTAATAGAGCAATTTTTATGGTAAAACAAATTTTATCGTCGAACTAAAATAGCTCTCGGTTAATGTATTTGCAATTGAATGAACTAACTTCCATGTAGCGTGCTTTTACTACATCAATATTTACTACAACTAATGGAATAATGGTAGACCAAAAATACATTCAAACTAAATGTTCCATGCATGCAATGAGATTGTATCATAGCAATCAGGGGAAAAAATGTTTCCTAGAATCAGCGAAATTTAAATTTTACCTTTCTTACATTTGCATTCAAAATTTTCACTTCATTTTATTCTGCTTATGAAAATTGTGATTCATAAAATGTCAATTTTGATTTTACATTATTGATAAGGACAAATCCCTGATGTTATAACGAATATATAAAATTTATATGTAACGTTATATTATTCAGTTTAAGTGTAAAAAAACATATATATTTTAAATTACAATTTGTTATTTTAAATAATTTAAAATTTATTACTATAAAATACAGTCATAATAAAATCACAACCTTTTTTGTATTAAAACCTATAAAACTTAAAAGCAGCTACTAATAATATTGTAATACTTTATACAAAATGTACACCAACTAACTTTTCTTTTTTTTTAATTTAGTTTTTTTAATATTTTCAACGACGTTGTCAACTCTTTTAAAATTATAATTTATAAATACGTTTTTTTTCCTCCATCCTTTGTTGAAGCAATAAAGTAATTTTTCATGCTGAGTTTAAGGCACGTACTTTATAAGAATAAAAACCCGTTAAGACTTTTAATATTTTCTTTGTCACACGCAAGAGAAATTATGTACTTTAGTGTACCGCGGTAAGGTAATTTAACTTACAGTAATATATAGGAACGGTGACGTATAATTTAATTTAGACTGCACGCGTGCATGTCCAGTTTGAAATATTTTGCTGCTTGTTATTTTTAATATAAAATCTGCATTCTTTGTCAATAAATTAACAAGATAGTACAATAATATAATAAATTATATTGTTACAAAATGCATGCAGCTACGAGGAAATAAAATGGTTACAATTTTAATATAAACCCTTTTTCTTGTAAGTAAATTTTATATTGTTTTGACAATTCAGAATTTTATTATTTTTTAGGGAAAAAAAATCAAATTCAAATTCAAATTGTTATTTATTTAGCAACATAATATATGTACCATACAGAGTCTTCTATGCGCAATGTTTTTAACAAAACATTAAAAACATTGCGCGCAGAAGACTCTGATTAAAACAGTTAATTATTTATTTAGATTAATATAATACAACAAATATTTTAAAAATTAAGCTAATTATTAATTGATTCCTTATCTATCTTTATATAGATTACGGGTAATAATAAAGGATTAAAATTTTATTTATTCCTACTGATGGATTACGATCAATTTTTCTGTACTGAGAAATCAAGAGAAAAGTTAGCAAAAATCAATAGCTAAAGTTTGCATTCAATATAAAAACGTAATCCTATTCAGAAGCTAGTGAAAGTAAATACAAAACGTAGTATTGTGCATGCCGTGCAGCTGAGTCACAAGTCTGGTGCACTCGCGACTGCACACTTGCATGGCTTTTCTATTAATACATCTACATATAACCTTGCTCTTATAGCGTCATATAATACTTATGGTTAATAAGGCTCACTATTCTATGGCAAGTCATAATATTTACGTCATTCCACCATACAATGGATGCAAGCTTTAGAAACTCAGACAGTATTATGTAGTATATTAATTATGTACAGCTTTAAGACGACTCTATTTTATCCTTGGCTTATTTAACTTGCTTTACTTATAGACTTAATTATAATAGTCAATATTTTTGTGGTTAATTTCTTTAATTTTTGATTATAATATATAATGTAATAAAATCAGATAAATAATTTTATAAAGAAACACCCAGTTCGGGCAAAGGCTTTCAAATTTACCATGTCTCTATAATTTTCATTTTCCATTATGAATTTTCACAATCAGAAATGTAAATTCTGAAACAAATTCAAGAAGAAGATGCACTTAGTTACACATATTTAATATAATGTTATTACTATTGTTTCTTGCCGTATGCACATCAAAAACCATATAACGTTTTTACTTTAATTTAATTTTATTAAAGTTGACAAGTTACTGGTAGCCATTATTTTTCAAACAGAGGCTGACAATACATTTCTTAACCCGATTGTTAGGCTACACAAATTACTTTATGTTCCAATACTAAGGTTCATATTTAACTTGGTTTTCGTCGGAAACGCTCGGGTGTCCTTCGGCTCGGCTCGGCCAATGAAATTCTTCTTTACAAGGAATACACCAATGACTGAAGACGTTAAAAACACGATGAAAACCAAGTTAAATGTGAACCAGAGTATAAGACAATGGTTGGCCCGAGCCGTGAGGTATATATTGCAATCGAGCACACAGGAAAATAATTTAGATAATAGCTTGCACACAAATTAGTCTATAACATCATTTAAGAAGGTTTTTGACGAGGGGTCATTATAAATTATATTATAAATTAAGTTTATGACAATTAAATCAGTAGGCGCAGTAGATGCTGATTCAAATTTAATGATTGCTGGTGAACTACAGGCGTCTTGAATACGCTATTTTTTTTTTCAATACTAAACATATATACTGTAATATGTTAACTCGATATGTTGTGAAGAGAAGTTCTTGATATATTCACTGTCAATGTAACATCAAGAAAAAAGGTCAGGTTTGTATAACTTGTTTTTCTTACATCCATATTCGATAAGCATACATATAATTATACATTGTAACTGACGTGAGTTGTCATGTTACATATTGATGTATCATGGTGATATATTGGTATATCATATGTTTCAAGGCAGGATGAAAAATAATATATCAATATACTGAATAAATATAAAACTGCGTTGATTTACAAACACTCCTGGTTCAAATTTAAATTAGTTAAAGTTAAAGAAATGAAAATACTATGCTTTGTCGGATCTTTCTCTCTGCAAATATGAACAAACAAAGTACAGCCCAATTAGTTTGATATTCCTTCCGAAAGTAGCCGGAATTGTGAAGTTTTTGCAGCTCTTCTGTTTATGATTCAGTTTTTAAACCTGAATAAATATAAAACTGCGTTGATTTACAAACACTCCTGGTTCAAATTTAAATTAGTTAAAGTTAAAGAAATGAAAATACTATGCTTTGTCGGATCTTTCTCTCTGCAAATATGAACAAACAAAGTACAGCCCAATTAATTTGATATTCCTTCCGAAAGTAGCCGGAATTGTGACGTTTTTGCAGCTCTTCTGTTTATGATTCAGTTTTTAAACTTTACACCTTTTTTTTTTTTTTTTTACAGAGTGGTTTGAAGTAAAAGTACTGACCTATGTGTGAAATTGCAACGCTGAAATACGAATAAGAAGACCAGAAAAACTTACATTTCCGGCTACTTCCGGAGAAAATATTATGTAAATTTGACTGTACTGTATATATACGACATATAAACACAATTTAATAAGAACAAATACTGCACTAAAATGGCTAACATAACTCTTTTTTAAATTACATTATTATACGCTTTGAGATTCTCAATACAAAATTTGTATATTACTTACACTTTTTTTATTGTACTATATATATGTAAAAAATTTGCAAGACATATATTAATCAATATAAGCTGGCAATGAATACAAAACAAGCTATAATATAAAAAATCAGGAAGGTCTTTATATAAACCTTGACAAATACCATCATACGAGATTCCCATGTTTGGCGTTTTCGCGTGGCCGCTTCCTTCCGATCGTGAGCCGTGTCTCCGTCTCATCGCATTAGAGCGCACGTCTGGACGATTTTGCTGCAAATGGGTGCCGACACGTCACGGTGGCTGCGCAGCTCGTCGACACGTAAGACTAGACGTGACACCTGCCTGCTTCACGTAAGGTAATATACTGTTGTAAAAGCTAAATACGTTAACGCCATGATGCTGTAAGATGCTGAGTGTTATTTTTATTAACACATGGAGCACTACACAAACGTAATTACAAAGTGATGCTTTAAGCGTAAATGACACTGTTCTTAGTAAATTTTATGGATTATAATCACCCTGAAAAATTTAGCAAAACTTCTTTACAAATTATTACTATTATCTGACGACAAAAAATTAAATAGAATCTAGTTTTTACTTTTATATATACATGTTAGAAAATGATTAAAGTTGCAAGCGAGTGCGTAATTTTATAATTACCTTGAAATTTTGCTATCACCCTCGCTGATAATATTTACTTGATGCAATTAAAAAACACACACAGTTGCGCACAGTTAAAATATAAAATATATGTCATAACGTTTTGGTAGGAGTGTCGATCAGACCTACCGAAACAGTATTGCATTTTTATATTTTAACTATTCATGTTTCAACTGTGTGTGTGTTTTAATTGCATCGAGTAAGCACTATCAGCGAGGGTGATAGCCCAGTTTCAAGGTAGTTATCAAATTACACACTCATATTTATCACTCATATACATAAAATATATAATCGTCCCTCGTTTGAAATAATGAGTTATCTGATAGCAGGTGAGCGCAATTATGAGCATTATTTTTTATACATATCTACAGCTAATAATTACGCTCACCTGAAATAGCAGATAGCTCATTATTCCGGACGAGGGACGATATGTCATATTAAGGAGGGGGTAGGGAGATGAGGACTGCCGTAATTATTAGTCATAATAATTGGGCAAATCAGCATTTAAATAACATTGAAAAATTAATAACCAAATCCTATAATCCAAACAAACATTTTTTTACTTGATCAGGTTACTATAGTCAATTTAAGCTTTATTTAAAGTTTAAAAATATTTTAGATTTATACTATTAGAAAATATTAAAATAATAATGATCTATAATGATGAAATTGAAAATTTAACTTAAAATAATATTAAAATAATATTTTAATATGCACCTTATTTCCCTATAGAGTCTATAATTATATATTTTATGTTTATTTAATAAATTATATAATATAGAGCAGTTTTTCCTTAAGTAAAATGTAATATTAATTATAATTTATAATTAAAGGAAGTACGTACATCCGTTTAGCATCATGTTTTGTTTTCTTACTTATTGAATTAGTAAACGGTATTGAGAATTCATTTTTTTTATAATATATACTTAACAAGTTTCCTGTTTTATTTTTTATATAAAATTATTGATGACATATATAATATTATATAAAGTATAAAGTAGCTCAACCAAGCAAAACACCCCCGCATTTTACATCCTTTATATATTGAGGTGAGATGCTAAAATAGGTTACAAGATCACGTAAACTATAGAAAAACATGTGTACCAAGTTTCAGCTTTTATCTAATTTTGTCGACCTCATAACTTAATATTTCTGGACTAATACTTATAATATGTATACATATATAAATTAAATTAAAATAATAGTTTAGGCACAGTCCAATTTGTTCAAAAGAAAATAGAAAAATAATAAACTATATTACACATTTTCGTTTACAAACTAATTAAGTGTGGCTTAGTCAACTTGAATTCGTAAATTTTTACTTTGAATCATCAATGGTAAATTATCTTTTACTACACAACATAGTCTTTATTTAGTTGAAATGAAAGGATACGAAATTATTATTATTATTTTTTTTTTCGAATTAGTTCTTTTTTATACAGACTTTTATTAGCTCCTGGTTACAAAGAAGTAGAAAAAATAAAAAAAAATGTTTATAAAAATTAAAAGAATAAAGAAGGGGGTAGAGATTGAGAGAGAGAGAAAGAGAGAGAGAGAGAGAGAGAGAGAGAGAGAGAGAGAGAGAGAGAGAGAGAGAGAGAGAGAGAGAGAGAGAAGGGCAAAGTTCGTCGTTTTGGTATGACATTATACCGTCTCTAACGCAACGAAGCATTTCGGTGGGCGTCTTCACAGACCCTCCTGAGGGCATTATATCAAGACGGAGATTCACGTTTTCACAGCAAATATAATTTACGTGACAGTTCAGTGTGTAAACCAGAGAAAATTGAATATCATAATTCAAAGTAGAATACCAACCAAGAGAAATATAGTATATACGCAGTATACGAAATATAGACGATAACAGAAAAATAGTCATTATTAAATTCAGTATATAGATATCAATAAAAGATTTATCGTGCTCATTTTGTTGACCCTAATTTAAATCAAATTCAAAATGTCTATTTACAATAAAAATAAACACAAATTTATTATTCTTACATTTGTTAAAAAAATGTGATGTTAGGTTTAATTTATAAAGAACCATGTTGGAGTGAACCCTTGCAGCTGGGAGTTGGAGAACTACAACACTGCAGGGTGAACTCTCCTCTATTCCAATCAACCGAGAAATTGATCTTTGCTCTCAACGAACACCTCGTGGGAAATAAATTATTGATTTTGATCCATAAAATAATAAAACAAACTTCTTTGTACATAACACGTTTTGCTAACATTTTTGATACTAATAAATTATTGTCAAACCTCAGGTTTTGTTACCAATTTCACATATAACATTATATAAATCTCCGTGGGGAAATAACACAATGGTACAATTTTATATTTTATTAAAATACACATAGCTGTGGTATTACTTTAACTTACAACACAGTTTAATTAAGTTTATGAAAAGGAAACACGTAAACTGTCCTTTTAGGAGACAATTTTAAAATATATATTTTTCAAAATGAATTAATATGGAAAAATATATTATAAAAATTTGTTTTCATTTAATTTCTTCTCCATGTACTGCATTTTTTTAACAATAGTTTTTTATTGTAACATTTGCTGTATTGTACACAGCTGCCATGACCTATTTTACTTTACTAAGTTATCTCTGCTTTTTCCATGTTTAGAAAGAAGACTTAAATTAATTCTTGTTACAATAAAAGATAATGTTTTAACAGCCCATCACATTCTCAGAAGAAATATAATTATAAAACATTTTTATGTAACTCCCAATGTAACAAAATTAAATATTTAATATAAAGTTAAATTTGTACTTGTGTTTAGTTCGCAACATTTATTATTTAATAAAATTTTATTAAATTTAAAAAATATTAAATTATAATTGTACTGTAAATTCAATTTCATAATGTTTTGAAATAACCTATATTGTTAAATCAGGTTATTTTTTAATATTATCATATTAAATTTGTAATAAAGTAAAATAGGGCTGTTCCTGCGTGTAATAATTGAATATAAACCCAATATAAGATGGCTGTGTGCTTCAATAATACAAAACACAAACAAAAAGATAATAGTATAAGTGAGCACATACTGATAATGAGTAAAACGTACTGACTATTAATCGGGAAAAGTATGTGATGGAAACATTATTCTCCTTGCTTGCTGTAAAACAAAAGGCTGCTGTGTAATTAGCAATAAACTCTGGTTGTGGTGCTGCCATGATCTTGTTACATAATTGGAGTGGAAATGAGAGGGTGATCTGTCACATTGCTTTGCATCTCTTTGATTTTGACGAGTGATACGGGTTCACAAACATCCAAGGCATTAACTCAAACATAGAATCTATAACAATCGAATTACAATGTATTGAAACCATATTATTGTCTAATTGATCTTTTAAATTCTTTGATGTTTTTTTTTTAAAAGTAGTATAAATTTCATTTCATTTTGTTTGAAAATATTTCTTGTAATATTAATGTTGAAAAACCTACATCATGCATGGCATCGAAATCCAAAAGCTATAGCTGCAATTTTCAATAAATTAATTACTCTTAAATTTTTTTATTGGAATTTTAAGATTTTTCACTTTCATTGCTGGAAATGTTTTCTTATTACACATTTAATAATATGTTAGTATAATTTGTTGTGGAAATATTATTTCGTGGTCTAACATGTTTTAATAATTTCAATATTTTTACGCACGATAGGACTGTTATTTGTCTTATAGTGTTGTTTTTACACCGCCAAGTTGTTGAAATGTATGTTAGCAGAACTGTGCTTAACGACGCTCTTGAGGACGATAAAAGAGCCACCACGGGACGCCAAGTTGCTACTGCTGCTCCGTTCAAGACCTGTCATAATATTCTTCTGATAAATCGTTCCTTGGAGACAATTCACATCGATTGTCGCAATCTTTAGCACAAAGAACCTGCTGCAGAATATGGTCAACTGACGGACAACTTACATCAAATTGTTTTATTGATTTTATTAATGAATAAAAGTCGTTACTGTGATTTTTGTCACATTTTTCAGATACTCTAAAAAATATAGATTGATATTGAAGCCAGGGCTCTGTCACCAGAAAGAAGCGTGGCCATTTAGAACTGTACTACATAACATATACTTTACTTTAAAAAAAATGAAATAATTTTAAAGTAACTGACTCAAATTTGTGTACTCTATTCGTTTATTTATAACCGAATTTTTTTAATCATTCATTATAATAGAAGCCTCACAGACAGATTTTATTGGACACTATAGATATAATTCAGTTTCCTCACTAACCATGTTTAGTGAGAAACTTGGTTATCTTCCTTTATAACTCTTTCGTGAATCATCATATATATAATTATATATTTAAAATGGCAAGAAATACAAGAACACTCATGCAATGATAAGATGTGGGCGTGGTTCTTTGAAGATTTTATGTACACATCTGTGCACTCGACTGTATGATTTGCTTGAACTGCAGGTAGAGATAAAGATGCTGCTGATATGCAAATTTGAGGCAGCTTATTGAGAACACCTAATCGAATCTTGTGTTTAATTGTCCATGCAAAATAAAAATAAAAAACTTTCACTATATGAATATTTTATTAAATCTTTCATAGTCTGAAAACAGAACAATAGAAGAAAAAGAATGAGAGCCTATGGGGCATATGTAGAAATAAAAACAACCTAATCACTATACAGTGACTATTTACCTAAAATATTAGTATTTTAATATATTTTTATTTATGTTATTTTATAATTATTAAGGAAACGACTTCACTTTTTTAACGTATTTTTTTTAAGCTTTTCCTGCTGTCTTATAAAACAACCATGTAATAAATGTAACAACTCTTGACTTGTTGACTAGAAAATTACTGAAGTGGTATTCCATTTCCTTCATTATGAATTCTTAGCTTGGAAAATTATCATTTAAAATTTAAAAAGAAATTTTCAAGCATAATATGAATATTTTAAAATAAGCATTAATGTATTTTTCTATATTCATGAAGAAAAAAGAAAGAAACAATCTCACGAAAGAAATAATAAAATAAAAGTACGGTACATAGTATAAAGATAGATTATAAAATAAATTTTATAATTTTTACATTTTTTCTTTCTTTATAATTTAAATATTTTAAAGTAATTTCTCATAAAACTGTTCATTACAGACATTACAAAACATAATCATTAATTTTCAAACAAATCTTAACTTTTATAAAACACTATATTAGAGAATAGTGAAGTATTGGCTAATGTTTCTAGCATGAGACATATATATTATATATATATATTATATCCTCCACATGTTTATTGCATTATCTCAAGAAAGCGAATGTGTCTTCGTGTACATCGACCCAACTCTATCAGTTCCTTCACTTAGAAAACGTCAGTCTACCTGTCAGCTTAAATCTCCCACCTGAACCCACGTCTTACACTAACACAGTGTCAACGTAATATTGGAATTCAGCCTCAAGCTACAGAAAGATACACTGTAATTTTCTTTACCACCTCGACCTTAATCTCTCAAACCGTATATATACGATGCCTGTCTCCCTCCCTATAATTTCCAGATCGATTTCTGACCAACCGTCACTGAGTGAGTGAGGCTTCAATGTAATCAGTATCAGACAGCTTGTAGGACAACCGCAGATTGAACAGAATGTCCTTAGAAAGTTTGGAGCATCGTATCCAAGCTATAACCAGAAGATGTTATAGAATAGACTGGTATTTTCTTTTATCAAATTATTGAAACTTTTAAAAGCATCGATAATTTTCAAGATGTACTTTTTTGTCCAAGAAAATCTTACGTTAGATTACTCTCTGAAATGACGTCATTTCATTTTATTTCTGCTCTCAGTTATAATTAAAGAAACAAAAGCAGTCAGAAATATGAAATTTCCACGCAAAATATAAGAGTGATACCCTTTGATATTTTTAAAACGAAAGCAATTTTTGAATTTAAATTATAAAAAGAGCAAAAATATTTTAAAAGAACACGATATAAAAATATCACATTATTTTCACTAGAATTGGTATAAATTTTTAATTAATTATGTGTGACCTTTAAACTTAAGGTAAAGTACCAAAGGTGGATACACAGAGCCTCTGGCTTCAAGAGAAGTTTGTAGCTTTTGTTTGGACGTGCGCTCTTTAACTCCTGACGCGAGTTTCTCTTCAACTGCGGCCTCTAAGGAAAATTTCTACGGATTCGTCGCTCGCTGCCGCTTTTTCTCGTGGGTGGTACTGAGCTTTTCATGACAAGATCGTTCAAAAGAACGTGCTACAATACAACTCAAGTAAAGTACCTTTACAAACAAAAGGAATCTAATTCAACAAAGTGCAACCTACTATAGCACTGTTCTTTTTTTAAATTTAAAATTACATTTTCAAACTTGTTATCTCTGTAATGAAAATTTACAATTGAAGTCCCAGAGTATATTCAATTATATTTCTGTAACTAACAGGACCATAGAAACTACAAGTATATTCCTACAACCTTCATTCACTTTGCTGAGTTCAGGATCGGGAAGCAAGCTATATTAGGTTTGTTCGTAAATCAATTTATGAATCAATTGAACTATTTGTACATGGAACTTAATTAAGGTTTATTTATTGGTTCTAAAAATATTAGTAATTTACGTTCAAATTTAATGATACCGAGTGTAGAATGATTGCATGCGCAGCAATTAGCCTACATTTGTATCAGCAGGAGTAATGGCGGCCGCGTGTGTCTATACATACAGTTATAGATTCTTCATAATGATATAGCTTTGATTAAATTTTAATATAGTTGTAATTCACTTTAAGTTTTGATAGTCAAATACATCGTAATATAATTGTAAAATGAAATGAATGTGAAATTTTAAGCAAAAGCGAAAAGTTCTAAGATTAATAACTTCAGATTCTATGCTGCCTATTTTAAACTTAATTATATTAAATTCACATTTTACAGAAATATTAAAGAGTAGACCTTCTGTTATTTTTGTCTGCAACTGTACAGTGCATATTTTGACTACTAAAAAGCTATCTTATATCTAGAATATATATGTCACATAGAAAATGGTAATATTTTATAGGCTTTTAGTCTAAAATACATTTTGAAATGAATTTGATTTTATTTCCGTGAATATACATGCACGTAAGTGCTACATACAACGTACATTATTTTGTCTGACTTTAAGTGACTTCATCACTACTGTATAAAATATGTGGCATGTAACTTAATTTAAATTTAGCTATTATAAAGGTTGAATAAGTTAGCTGATAAATATTATTTTCAATATAAAATTTAAGCATAATAATTTACAACTCAATATTAAGATTCAATCTCAATATCAATATATTAAGCACATTGATTTAAAAAAAATATTACATGTATATTATATATTAAAGGAAAGTAATATCATTTACATCATATTCATTCATTAATTTAACAATATATATAGCAACAAAATTTGATATATAATAATTATATATGATCTAAGAAATCACCATCGGTAAATAATATGCTTTTTATATAAATGTATATCTATATAATTATTTATGAATATAAAAACAAAATACCAAATAACTCACTATATAAAGGAATTGATAAGTAGTGCCAATATGAAAGATGGAATTTATTTTCTTACGATAAAATATTTGAATAAGGTATAGTTTACACAGAAAGCGTTAAATTTTTAAACTTACTATTCATTTTTACTAACATTTTTTTTTCCTCTTTTTTAAATTTACGTTCAAATTTTTACAATTTAACATACATGAAAATAATTTAAAATTAATATAAATTTAACAATTTATATATCATAAATTATAATATTCAGCGTATTTACTGACAGTCTAAATAATGTACTATACATAATAAATAAATTTTGTTAAATTTGAAATGATTTTAAATAAATGTGATGTCACTTAGAATAATTATCTTATCTAGCAGTATAACCAACCTCGGAGGATGAAAGATATGGTTGGTATTAAGCAAACTTGACAGAAGCTGACGCTATTTTCTCTCCCGGAGATTAACAAAAGGATTAGAAGACTGACAAACCTTCTTCGTAAAAAGGGGACGCTTTCAGACTTAACTCATTCAAGTAGCTAAGATATTTCACCACATGCAATAGGAACGTGCACACAAGTACATAATGGACAACTTGCATGTCAAGATCCAATTATAAAACTATTTATCATGTTTACAAGTGTTACAGACGTTTTAAAAATGAATATTGATTTTAAATTTGTAGCTGGCAATTTTGTAGCTAACCTTTTTTACAATTTTTTCCAAATAATTTAATTTTTTTTTCACATAATTTAACGGTATTTCCGTCAATTCCATCTAAATGCCATTAAAAATATATTATATAGAAGGAGGAAGATTAAAAAAAATATACAATAAATTTAACACTATTTCTAAGCATTCCAAGAATATGCGTCATATTACACTGTACATTATTTATTTCTGACTAAGGTATAACCTGAGAATTTGTCTGTCAAGGTCAAGAGGCGTGGCTATAGTGGCAACACTGTTTGCATTGGAATGCGAATAATTTTTTAGGAGGGGGTGGTGACATCAGTCCTTGAGAACGTTGCCACATTTCTCATCACATATAGGAAACGATCATCGCCACGGTTCAAAATATATGAAAACAATTCAGAAAAATAGTCTAAAAAATTAGGTTTTAGTAAAAAAAAAAAAAAGTAAAAGAATCTGTTGTATAGTTTTTTTGCAATGCTAATTAACAAATTTAACATTGGAAGGATACAAAATTCTCATTTAAATAAATTGATTATAATTAAACCAACGGTTAAAAAATTCCGAAAAAAATCAGAGCTAATTTGACGATTGTTGTAAGTCCACCAAATTAATTTGAAGAAAATCTGTTGTAGCGAATTTTTCGTCCAAATTTCTCAGGTTAAGCCTTAAGATGCAAATATATTTTTATTATTATTTCTTACGCAACTTATTCATTATAATGAAACATTAAAAATGTTGACATAAATGCGGTTTTCTGATTGGCTACTGTATAGTAACATAAATGTATATACCAATCAGAACACTTTATTTGAAAAAGCTTGTTTCCCTACCAGGACAAAAGTGACTCAATTACATTTCTACAGAAATACCATTGGATATTAATTAACAAGCACACTGAGGTTAACTTTACGACTAATTACGGTACAGCGACTCACGGTTCTTTAATTGTAATTTTATTAGTTACGCTGCATGCTCTTCAAGACACCGCTTGCCGATCCCTCCACCAATTTAAACACGCCTCCAGTCCTACTATCAATGTTCATGGAAAATGCGGTGGATCGAATTTCGTACCTTCAAGCAATACGCTCAAATTTTTGTCTTTAATTTGTGGTATTTTCATTAATTGCATTTCAAAAATGCATAATACACATATTCAAGTAAATAATGTTTAAAATTGAAAAGAAAATTAAAAATATGTGACAAAAAGTTTAATAATATATACTTTAATCGTAAAGAGAATTTCTCAATAAAAATTTAAGAAAAATAATTTGTAAATTTTGCAGTAATTCTATAATGTTTCTTTTACACACAGATTAGTAGTGCAGCTTTATACTACATAAAACTGAAAAATGTCAAGCTTAAATTTATATAAAATTCCTTGTCATCAAAGTGAGAATGTGAGGAATTTTAAAACAAAAAGATATTAAGCAATTTTACAAGAACATGTTTATAAATTTCTTTACTTAGTTTAAACCGTTACAAAACGAGTGCAATATAACAGTGTATAAATTAAGTAATAAAAAATTATTTTTTTCCTCTTAAACACGTGCATGTGCGCTCTTTAAAAAATACATTAAAATAATTTAAATTACTTAAATACTTGCTTTAGATATCTTAATACTATTTTTAAAAAAATTAATGAAGTTGCCTGGGTAAAATTATGTTAAAGAATATGGAGAATATTTAAATACTTATTATCATCCATAGCATTGTTTTGCAAGTTTATCTCGTAAATAGCTGTGACGTCAGGACGGATGCTGAGATGTGAGCTGTGTACTTGCCTTGCTACTTTGCTCTCTCTTTCTCTTCCTCCCCCTGGCTCTCGGCAGGAAGGCACACTTAGGACGCAGATAATTGGTAGCGGAGGCGGGAAAATTAGGTTAGTTAGCATCACCACGGCGAGGTAGAGCACTCAGGAGAAAGACTCACGTCTCTCAAATACAATGTTCTCCAACTTTACATCATGTGTGCAAGTGAATCACGGACAAGCTTTGTTGGAAAATGTAGGGTCAATTTAATTTAACCTTGTATTAATTTTTTTCACAAAAGAAGAATGGATTTATGTTCACAAAACATTTTTCACTTAAAGAGTTCAAAATATCCTTGAGTTAAGATTGGTTAGTAAGAAACCTGAATATTTTTCAAATTATTTTGTGAATCATGTACAATTTATGTAAAATATATCAATAATAATGATATATGGATCACAATTGTAACAATTTAAAAATCATGTAAAATTTCAACTTTAGAAGCAAGGTTTTATTTTCAACTTACGTTAGAATTTAAGCAAATTTTTAAATTTTTAATCTTAAATTCAAACAGAAATTTAAAATGCATCAGTGAATTTGTTTTAATACTTAATTTTTTCGCTTCTTAACGTTTTAATAAAATATATTTTTGCGCCGTTGCAGTTTACGCTGTGAGCAGCCGATAAGACTTTGATCCTGTGAATTGATAAAAACTGATAGAATAAAATATTCAAATTGGAATTTTACTTTCACTCCTTTCCTGCGAACTTTACACAGAATACTAAAAAAAGGAGACAAAACCACAATTTCAATTTATTTTAAAAATTTCTTACGTCATAAATTATTGCAGAGTTCTGTTATATAGTGCAAGCGTCAAAAATTTATAATTGATTGGTTTGCTATTTAAAAATTGTATTTTATGATAGTGCATTTGCTTTTACGCTCATCATAATTAATACAATATTACTGTGTATAAAAAAATATATAAAATATATATTGTGTCTGATTGCTAGCATGTAATGTGTATTTATATAAGCTGTAAAATTTTATAAAAATGTATGTTAAGTAACCATATTTATGTGTGATAAGGTGGAGAAAAGATATTATTGTCTTAACCTTGCCATTTTTAAATACGTTTGTAATCTTATCAATTTATCATAATATACAGTATAATATTTTCATTAGTTTAAAAAATAATGTTAAAAAAATTCGTTAACCGAAGGTACTCATGCATTTTTTAAATTTTCTGAATAGAAAATAAAATTATGGTAAATTTCAATGGCATTTTGTTTTATCTGAAGATCTTGTAAAACATAAATAATGATCTTTAGACATGATAAAAAAACATTTTATTTTATTTTTAGAATAATATGAATTTCGTTTTTTTCTTTTCTTTAAATAAATATATTCTATATATCTTACTGAAAAAATAGCTTGAAGGCTAAAAAAATTGTATTCAATATTTCAACTGCGTGATATGTTGGCACCAAAAATATGGATATTATATATGGTGGAGTGTGGCACAAACCTCTCAGGATCGAGCTAGGGATTGGGGGGCTGCGTCACGCATATTGACGTACGGGTGCTGAGATAGATGTGTTTGTGGGGGGGGGGGCAATAAAATGAGTGGCAGGTGGAAAATGATATTGACAGACTTTATACGTTCGCCTATCTTTACTTCTTCCCATTTAAAACTAAATTATTTACAAAATACTTTTGTTTTCTTAATATAGAAAAGGTTTATCTTATACGATAAACGATAGTAAAAAAATGCGTAACAAAATTTAATAGGATAAGTTTATTTTATAAATGAAATATATTATATAATGAAAAAATACTATATTAAATCAATACCTATATATAAATCTCTTTATCTAGTTTATGAAAATAAAACTTTATCTTTAAAGATGGACTGATAAGCAATATAAATTTATGTTAGGTTCAAAAGTATGAATAAATAAGTGATATTGCAAGACATGAAAAAATAACTTTCTTCGTCATCATAACAATTATTTTCAATATCTCTAAACGTTGATAATAACCTTTTCAAGTATCTTGTCTCATTTTTATTTTTTTATGTTACAAATCATATAGGTATAGGCTCCTGTCATGAACTCAATTAAGTAAAATGGCATTTAACACCTTAAACAGGCAAACCTCTGCTTATATATAACGACAAAAAGCTATTATATATAATTGTGAATGTTTTTAATAGTTATAGAAAATATAATATTATAACATACATAATTTATTCACTTAACTTCTAAATTGCATTGCAGTACGTGATAATATAAAGTTATGAGATATAATTTCAATAATTTGTGTTAGCAGATGGAAAAGATCGACTAAAATTTTCCGAATTGCCATGCTGAAAAATCCAATAAAAAATAACATAATGCAGCAAAATACAATCGATAATACTTAATGATATGGAAGCATAAATTATTACTAATAAGTAATTATTAAGTATACACAAAAAGTCAAAATGACTTTTTTCCGCGCTCTAATTATTATAAGTAATATTGGTAAAATATATTGGTATAAAAAAATATTGGTAAATTTATAACAAAAAATGTTACTATTGGGTAATTTATTTTTATAATTTAAGTAAAAGTTAAGAGCTTAATTGGTTTTCAATCAGAGAAACTCAAATAAATTTATTTAATTATTTATTTAATGCTATTATAATTTATAAAATAAATCGATTTATACCCGTTTACACTATAATATTTTTGCACGCATGTATAAAGTATATAATATAAAAAAATACATGTTAAATATATTAATGCAATTATAGGATAAAACTTATTGGATAAAGAAATGTGTACAGCTGTTTTAAAACTTTCTCGTAATATGCAAGAAGCCATAAAACTTTTTTTTGGGGGGTTACATCTAATTTTCTTGTCCATGTCCCAGAGGTTTAAAAAACATCATATGAAAGTATGAATTTATTATGCAGTTAGCATTCATTATATTTTACACACAAATTTTCAGTTTATGTAATACACAGAAGTAATTATAATGTGTTCACATTGCAGCACAACTGTAGTAAATGTAATTTTTTAGTTTTATGTGACCGTATACTACCTCTACAGATTTACATGCACTGAAGCTTCAAAAAGTAAAATACGAGTATATACACCTCGAGACAGCACAAACTTTCCACTCTTATTTGTTTAAGCTGAAGCTCAAAGTTACAAAGATATGCAGATTTGATTTTTTGGAAGAAGTAAGAAAAGCACTTAAGTCTAGCCATCATCAAAATTCATCACGTCCCCATAGACTGCCACCCCCAATAAGAGCAGATGTAAATTTCATGGAGTTCCCAGATGTACAAATTTGAAATTAAGATGAATTTATGAGCATTTAGTTACTTTAAAGCTATCTTTACAACATACAATTTTGCTTAAACAAGTATCATTATAAAACAGTAATTTTTTATCTGGCTGTAAGGAATTCTGAACAGAAAATTAGTTTTCAATTGATTTAAGAACATGATTTCAACGATTTGATTTTTTTTTTTTTTAATTTTATGCAAGTCACTTTTTTGGAGATGTAATGAACATTTTTTAAGAAAAAAATCAGAGCGTGTAAAAGAAGACTGTATGTAGACTTAAAGGTGGATTCACATGGCGATTTTTACCATGCGACGCGACGCGAATAATGCGCACTTGCTGTAACATCCATTGGCGGCCATATTGGGCGATTAAAAGAAAAAGAGCATCGTAAATAACGCGATAACCGGTGAATTCGCCACCGCATAGGATTTCACAGCTTTTACGTCAAAATCGCGTCGCATCGCCGTTGTCGCCATCTGAATCCGCCTTTACTTATACAGTATAGTTCTAAATTATATATGAATCTAATAAAACGCTTGAACTGTAAGTTGTTAATTGTCTGCATTTTTTTTATTTATTTTTTCTTATATACATATTTATTTAACCTATTCTTGTAGAAGTTCAGTGAGAGTCTGTAAAAAAAATGAATTTCTATTCTAAAATAATTTGTTTAAGAGCTGGGTGAATTGTTTATAAAATTAGTACAATAATATGTAAATACGTTAAATTGAAGAGTAGAGTGCAGAATTTTGCAACAGAATTTAGAGAGCAAAATTAGATTTCGTTTTCTTTGTAAAAACTGTAACAGACTTGATTTTTTTTTTTTTTTTTTTTTTTTTCATTTGTTGAAAGGTATACTTACAGAAAAAACTTTTATAAGATTAATTAAAAATAAAAGGTTGTAGCAATATTTTCAATTCTTATTCTTATTATAGTACATTTTAAATTTTAATTCCTTTTTAATTACTGTTAAGTAATTCTTAAGTTAAAAGAACGAAATCAATGCAATTTTTTAGTCTTGACTATCTTCACGAAATTTTGTTTTTTTGTTGATATCCTACAATACATAGTCTAACAATTTAATGTGCCTATCTTTTTTATTTAAAAAATTCTTATTTATTAAAAAAAACTATAGAATAAAAATAGTTTATAAAATAACATATAATAGAGATCAATACAATCGTACTAATGCAAGTAAATTTAAGTTGATTTAAAAAAAAAATGTGCAATAAATTTATAGTAAAATCAGATGTTTGAATGTTGTAATTATATAATTATGTTTCATGAAGGAGATAACCTTGTCATTGGATAAAGCTGTCACTAACCGTGGTTAGTGAGAAATTTGGCTATCAACTTTGGGCGCGATTCACGAAGCAGTTAGCCAGGTTTCTAACCACGTTTAACTAGGTGATTTAACACGTAAAACAGGTATAGTTAAACGTGGTTAAGCTAAACGTTAGAAACCTGGCTAACTGCTTCGTGAATCGCACCCTTTGTGAATTGCACCCAAATACTTTAATATTTCATAAATTATTGTGTTACATGATTATAAGAACTGAACTCTAATAATAAAATATTTTGAAAATTTATCTGTTTTTGTATGTTGTATGTTTCCTTATGTATTGTGCATGTTTCATTTTTTTATAGTTAATAATTAAATCTTCATATTATTGTATATAAATAGAATTAGATATTTGTGCAAAACAAGCAGACAAAAAATGTTTTGTTGCTGCTGGTGTGACCGGCGGGTTGCGGATGAACAGGGGCTCACATTAGCGATGCCGTACAAATGACCAGCTGAGAAGCCTTCTATACGCTTCATACATTCCATTACATAACACTAACCTACATAAGGTTCGTTTTGTTATGCAATACCATTTAAATTTACTTTCATGTTATTTTAATGCAAATATGTGTCCATACACGTCAGTGTAAGTGACCGTGATAAAAGGGGAACTCTGTTGATATTTTGTTGATCCGATATCCCTATACACTAACGTCATAACATTCTTTTGAATATTTTTGTCATATATTTAAATGTTAAAAGTATTAATAATTTCTCTGTTGGAAGGCTTCAGAACAGTAAAAGAAAAATGATGAGAAATGTAGCTAGGTTGTGACTAAAAATTAATCCTTACACATTAGGCTCTCAATTTTATAGATATGATACTGTATAAAATTTCATTGTAATATAGAACTTTATTATATTAATTTCAATTTTTGTAACAATAAGATTAATAATATTATAGTCAAGCATAAAGTAATTAAATCTGAACAGCATCTTAGGTAATTAGGAAGCATTGTTTAGTGTAAATTAAAAATGAGAATTCATTTATATAATAAATTATAAGGATAGCGTTTTTGAAAAAATAGACAGTATTAAATTTATAAATTTTATATTTAAACATAATTTAGTGAAAATTAGCAATAAAAATAGCAATATATGAAACGTAGTTTGTTTTAACAAATTTAAATAAACAAAAATTACTTCCTATAGAAGATTTTTCTCTGAAAAACTTCCAAACTCCATGCATAACATATGAGTCACAAAAAATATGAATATTATCACCAATTATGAATGGCAATAACCACCCATCGCATGTATCACTTATTAATTAGATCATTAATGATTTTTTAATAACATTTCAATTTAATAACTGATCTATTACCATGAGTAATGATTTATTTTTTATCATCATGTTTTTAATTAAGAGAAAACAACATTTTTATAATCATGAAATAAAAACCTCTTTTAAAATTAAAAAAGTAACGCGACGTCATGCAAAAAAAATCTGATAATATTAAACTTTTTATCGCGTTTACATGAAATGATTAATGATGATTTTTTATTAATGATGTCAATTAGCTTGGGAAGCAGTCTACCACCGAGCAAGCGGTGTCGTGTCATTAGACAGATACGAAGCTACTAAAATATTAATTCATGCGAGTGTCATGTGAATGATTCAACGTGATTTATCAGGTCTAGCTGAAGTGCTATCATACGTTTAGAGAAGTGAGTGAGGTTCATTTTAATTTAACCGCAAATGAAATCTAAATTACACTGTTGTCTGTAACGTGTTATATGGTGTAGCAAAAAGAGACCTTATGATAACTTATACAACTGGAGCATTACGAAAATGTGTCACTTTTTTTTTTTTTTTTTTTTTTTAATTTTGGGTTGAGCGTTTTCAAAATTTGTTACTAGTTTCAATGAAAAGTTGGTAAAAAAATAATATATATTTCAAAAATGAATAGAGAAAAAAATTAAGCTACTTTAATTTTTTCAGAATTTTCTGAGCCTAGGAATTGTTTTTAAAAAATATTGAAATTATCAGCTACGCCTCTTGAAGGCGTCACTTTTATTAAAAAAAAAGAGGATTTAAAAGCCTCTAGGGGGCGTAGACAAATTTTCAATAATGATTTAAAATTAGATCCTGGACTCGAGAGAATTCGAAATAATAAAGAGTAGAATAATTTTGTAGTCTATTTTTATTTAGGAACTTTGGGAATCACATATTCACATATTTTATTGTGTATATTACAGACTCTACGAGTCCACAAAAGGCAGCTTAAACCTGGAAAACTTTCCTAATTGTCCAGGTGATTGGTAAATCCAGTTACGCTATTCGCCATTATGTTATATAATATGCCATCGAGTTACGCAACTAATGATATTCTGTGTCATTCCTACGCAATTAAAACATAATTTTTTCTAATATATGGTACCGTTTTATATAAAAAAAAACTGCGTTAAAGATATAATTACAAACAAAAAAATACTGATTATATTCTTTCATTTCATCGCTTTGTGGATGGTTTTAAAAAGCTGAAATTAAATGTGAAAGCAAACTAGGTATCTAAATAATAATAGAAAAATTTAATACGTCAAATTATATATATTATCTTTCAAAGCAGCAAAATTTCTAATCTATATTATAATTGTAGTATTTTCATGTTCGCAGTTAAACATTCACCAAAAATGGAACCGTATAAAAAATAACAATAAAATGAACAAAAACAATAATGTGAAAATAACCTCAAAAACTTTATAAAACATCAAAAAGCTTTAACCAATATAGCTTATATATTTGTTGTTGTCGAATTCGCACCGGAAGAGAGCTCTTTTGTTCAGTTCCGGCTCTCAACATCAGATAAATATTTTAGTATATTTTGCTTGGTTTTTGCTCTCCACTCTTGTGGTTTTTGGGGAAAGTCCCGTGATGGATCATGGCGTTAAAGGAAGATACCTAACAAGTTTATGGAGCGTCTTGTGATGGCAAGCAGTCTTCTCTCTCTCTCTCTCATTGATAAAACTTGCATGAGCAGCTCTTTGCTTTTAAGCTATAGCAACTTCCTTAAATCATCAATTATTCTTGTAAAACCGGAAAACCTTATTAAAAGTGTGAAAATTTATGAAGAAAAAGTTTCTTTGTTAAAAATACCAAGATTTTTTTAATTAAGTATTTATTAATATTGTATCTACATAAAACGAAAAAAAAAATAGAATTGAAGAAACGCTATAAAATACATTAAATAATATATTTATATTTTCAATATTAAAACCTGTATTATACAATATAATTTGTCCATTCCAGAAAATTTCATCTCTACAAAGAAATGGAGTTTTCTTGTTATAGGAATAAAAATTGTATACATGTATGTAGTAATAAAATTAGATTTACTGCAACAGTTATAATTGCAATATTCAAAGTATAATTTTCTTAATTTATGAACAACAATGCATTTATACAGCAATGGAACTTTAATTACGGTTGCGAATTTATGAATTTAAACTGTGGATCGTAAAATTTGCCCAGCCATTAAATGCATTCATCTTATATTCCGTATTTTAATTAAATAATTTATGTTCATCTAACTTAACTTTTGACAGTCACATTATGGAGTAACAACAACTGATGTTTCTAATTTGATCAATGCAATTGAAAGTAAACAAATTTATTCATTTTCACACAGTAAATAAATAATTGTACTATATTTCTATTTTTTGAATATTAATTTACTTTTATTGTCCATATTTTTGCAAAAATCTGATGAATAAAAATGATAATACATAATATTAAAAATACTTTATGATAATATAATTAAGTTTATTTTTTATATGATTTTAATAAATTTATGTTAGTGAAAAAATAATTCAACATTTTAGTATAACATTCAATATCATTATTATTAAATTTATTAAAAATTTCAAACGCATTCAGCTAAGTAAAAGTATCGTATCACAGAGGATTACAAAAAACAATGACCATTACTTTTCCCTTTACCATGTTTTAAGCTCTAACAAACAGCAACATCACATGAAAAACCGACGGTTTACTTATCTACTTTAGATGCTGCTGTTTTCCTTTATTTGTAACAACAAACGTTTACAAGAGCAAAAAACATACACATTAGACACTAATGAGCATTCTTGATCGACTTAAGAATTTTATACACGTATTATTAGCACAGTGGCGCAACTCGTTTGACCGGGTCTCCGAAGTCAAGAAATGCCGAGTGTGGTTAATAGTTGGATGGGTGACCATTTTTAACAAAAATTACATTTCCAAATTAGGGATTAATCATTACCCTTTTCCACTCTGTGATTTGCACTTCCAGTCTATTTGATATAAGCTGTCGTAGCGTCAATTCCGGTTGAAGTTTACACGTTTCCTTCAGTCACAGGCAGGCGCAGGCAGGATAATAATAATAGTTGTTTATTTAGAATTGGTACAGAAATAAAAAAAATAGTACACAAAGCCCAAAGGGTGACGTGAAAAAGGATATCCCATTCACAAAAGTACCCAGTCAGGATGGATTGCATATTGGGCCGCGGCCGCCCTCGTTCTTAATAAGCCTGCGAAATGCCCAAACTAAGGTTTCGGAAGGTTCAGGGTTTCAAACTTATGGTCGTAAGTTGCAGCCACCTATCCGAGAATAATCTGAGGATTATCCGTGGATTATTTACTAATTAATATTAAATTTCTCGGATAATTCTTGCATTTTTTTTAGGATAGGTTGGCTGCAACTTACGGCCATTAGTGACTAATTAGCACACGCTGCTGTTTGAAAATACATAATATTCTAAAAAAAAGAATCCTTCAAAATGTTTAACATATATTTTTTTTTGTGCATCTTGGTAATGTTTAATATAAAAAATCTCTCATAATCTGTGTTGAAAGATGAGCAAATTTATCGCTCGAATGGTTTCAACTTTTATCGCGGTGAATTTCAGCGTTCTTCACAAAGCTTGCTACGGCTTGCCATACGGATAATACAAAGGGTCAACCATACCAGCATTCTTGCAGGCAGCAGACGCTTAATTCCAACATACGCTCGAACAAGTTCAAAAATAACAAATTAAAATATAACAGCCTCCAGATTGTACTATTATAATTTAAATTTTTGTTGTTGTTGTTAGTCATAACAAAATAATATGTATGTCCATTTTATATTGATCTATTACTCGTATTATACAATATGAGTACATTTTACATTATATGGCCTTGTTTATACAACGAATTTTATGTATTATATTTAAACTTTTTACCCATAAGGTTTGAAAATATTGGTTTGTAAATTCCATTAACTGTATTTTTTATTTATACTATATATATTTACTATACATTTGCAAACACTAAACTTTTACTTTTTTTTTTTTTAAATTGTGAAAAATTACGAATAAAATCCTACAAATATCCTCATACCTATATATATATATATATATATATATATATATATATATATATATATATATATATATATATATATATATATATATATATATATATATATATATATATATATACAATATATTATATACTGTTAACAAGTAACTAAATTTTGCAATAAAAAATTCAATTGCTATTTTTTTTAATATTCTCTATACAGCTAATACATGACTTAATATATTATATGTTACTTGTACTGTATTTACAGTGTATCAGAGAGCTTATACAATATATATATATATATAATCTCTGCTCTTACCTTTTTTATTGCATTCAATTTTTATTTGTAATAAAATATCAACACCTCTTGTATGTGACTTCTATGTAAGAAATTTTCTTACAATAAGCTCTAAATTTCTAAGAATTGAATTATCTTGCATTCAAGTCTTTAGATTTCCCAAGTCAAGAGGCAAAAGAAAAGTTATCAAGGTAAGGGTTGTTCAAATGAAGGTGATATTTCCTTCTAATGAAAAATTGAATGCAACAAAATACAAAAAAGTTTTCTCCGTGTTAGTAATGTCGTTGGTTGAGAGTTTGCAATGAAGAATCGAACTGGCACAACACGAGCCGAATATTTCCGAGCATCTCTGATCATAACAAATGAATGTGATAATGTGATGACCAGTGCAGATCATCCCCTAGCAGGGATTTGATACCAAGAAATAGTGGATCATTTTCATCTTGGCAGCTTTATAGAGATCATCATACAGTTTATCTAATTGACGTTATAGCGAGAGTTTGTAGATTTTGATGCATGTAAATAGCAGTTAGCTTCTAAATTACAAAAAAAAAAAAAATACATTATTGCATGGTGTAAAATTTATGCTTCGTGGAAATATATAGAAAGTCAAATATGTGAACTTCTCATATTTATATTATAATATAATTTCTTTATATCATATTGCTATAAAATAAATATATGATGCGACAAAACATGTTTCATTAATATCACAAAGCACAAAGCTTGTTTTGTTTTTTTTACATATTGTGTACCATGGTTTAAAGAAAGATTACGTGAAATTAAACGTAACTTTATGTAGTTCATATAATGTTTCTTTGTGATAAGCCGAAGCAAATATATGTAACGTTTGTGAAAATAAAAATAGAAAGCTCACAAACAATTCTCTTTATTTTGTTTGCTAACATTATACTGTACATATCTTTATTAAAATAACACGTAAAAAACACTGGTATATATTTATGTACATATATTATGTAATACAGCAGATTTTTTTTTATCAATAGACCCGGAAAGAAAAGTTACAAATGAACTTAAAATGAAATGTAAATGAAAGAATACTTTTTTTTTTAAATAATTTTTTTTCGTTGACTACACATGAAAATAAATAATATAGATTTTTGAACACACGCTGTAAAAAAATATACATAAAGGTTTAGGTTTTACACACAGTTTCTAGTAATTAATTGAATATTGTAAAATAAATCATTCCTGGTATTGAATCATTATAAAGTCAGTACAGGGAAAATAAGAGGGAAAAACAACAGTACACGAGTGTTTTATTTAGTACACTCTCTAATAATGGTTCAATTTTTTTTTAAAATATAAGAAACCAACAAAGAAATAATATATGATGAAAGTGCAATTGAATACTGCACTCTGCAAATGCAATTAAATCACATTATATAGAAGTCACAATACATTTATTTGTAGAATCAAATCAATGGCATAAAGCGAGAAGGTTTCTAGGTCATCACATAAGAACGCGCACAATTGAAACCATGGTCTTTGTAGTCTATTCTGACAATATGGGGCTGGAATAATAGAAATGGGCACAATAGTACCATCATTAATGAAGATGAAAATTGTGTTATACCAAAATAAATTTAATAAACCTTAAAACTAACAATTTTAGTAAAATTCCAAATAAAATTAGGTATTATGTTTTTGGTTGCATACAGTGGCGTAGCCAAGGGGACCCCCCGGGTTCGGGGTTTAACCCTCCCCCCCATGAAGATCGAATAATGACTGGATATAAGAAAAAAAAAGGAAAAATTATAGAAATTTGAAAAAAAAAAAAATAAATAAATAAATAAAAAATTGAAATTTAGGGGATATCAAGTAGTATTTTCTTTAAAATAAACAAATTATTTATTTATTTATTTATTTATTTATAAATTATAAATTATAATTTAGTTTCTAATTTTAACAGGAAAGAGTACGAATCATAAATGAATGTTTTATTTCTCTTACAAACTGAATGCATATAACTACTATTGTATAAATTAAAATGCTCTCACGTGTGCTGCACTTCCATTTAATTAGTTGCTCCACGCGGTGCAGGCAAAATTTAACAAAAATAAGAGAAGCAATTCAGTTTTTTATTTTATTTTTTTTTTTTTTTACAATTTCTTAATTATGTGAACTTGGTTTATTAAATAAATTTTAAAAATCAAATTCAATTAAATGACACGTACACTGATTCTATAAAAATAATATAAAAGTGGTTACATGAATTACTTAATTGATTGAATTAAAATGATTTACTCAAAACTTTATTTATTACGCATGTATTGAAAAGAAATTGAAAAATGGGGTGAAAAAAATATAAAATGTTAAAAAAATTTCATCAAGCCATGCATATATTTTAATCTCTGATTTCATGATTCTACCCTTAAAAAGGGGCGTGTCCTTAAAAAAATCGCGCCTGCGGCGGGCTATTGGGGGGCTACGCCCCCCAAGCCCCCAGTGGGCTGTTCTCAATCTTCATCCTGAAGAACCCCCCCCCCTTGGGCAAATCCTGGCTACGCCACTAGTTGCATGACTTTCATCATGCATAATATAGAAATTTTATTTACTAATGCTATTATTATTTTCATTGGGAGTAATTTAGAGACTGACATATTCAAATCATGATAATTTCACTCTATTGCTACATTTTTTTTACATATTTTTTTTTATAATTATATATTATATAGTGTACACTTTTCATAAAAATTCGAATATAATCGATATTTTTAAGCTAAAGAAAGAACCTTTAACAGTAAACATTATTATTGCATAGATAACAATTAATACTCACGAGTTAAAAACAGTGCATAGAATATTATATAGAAATATAAATTGTGTACACTTTTTAGCTGTGATTATAGTTACGTAACGCTTCAATATAAAGCGATGATCGAATTGTTAAAATTGTAAATTAAGTAAAGGCAATAAAAATATTTCACTGCAAAAAAAAAACGAGAAATGAGAATGTGGAGATAAAATTTTATTATTTAAAATAAATGCCCAGTCAGAAGTGAATTATACTAATTATTTTAAAACTAATTACACTATTCCTGTACAACTAACATGTCTATTTGCCTTAAGAGTTTACAACTTATTACTTTTGTTAGAATATTCGCTCTTATCAGGTTTGCATATAAATACAATGGCTGCTAGTTTTGGTAGAGTGCATCTAATACTAAACTACTTCAGCTTGCAGAATGAGGTACTAAAAACCCACGACATAAGAAGTTTGATACTATTGTTAATAAAATAACCAAATTGCACCCATTTTGTCCAAGAATATAAAATAATATTATTTATGTGTTTGTTTTATTCATTATTTCACCCATAAATACATGAAATATTGTAGGAATATAATAGTTATTAGAGTGGTATATTTATGGTGTATGTTTTAAAGAGCTTAACAGGCAATAATTAGTACTTTAAAGCTTAAATAAGGCCTAAATTTCATTGTTTAAGAATTTAATTTTTTTTTATTTATTTATTATTTTTTTTTGCAATATAAATTGTTGGTGTATTTTTTTCTGTTTTGTTTATTTCTTATGACATAAGTCTAATTATGAAGTACTATCAACCCAAATAATATGTTTTTAAAGTTTCGTATTTTTCGTTTTTTAATTTTCGTATTTTATTTATAACAATCTTACACTGTGCCAAAATATTGAATGAAAAAAACTAGTACAATCGTCTTTTCTTTTTTTCAGATAATGTCACGTTAAGCTCCACAAATAAAACTCAAAGTGGAAGTTGCAACGTAGTAAATTATTTACGTCACTTATAGTAAATTGAAATTTATGGTTTCAGATAAATTTCAGTGACATATAATTGGAGTGGTTCTCTTATACTCTCAACATTATCAGAAGCAGAGAAGCATTAGTACATGCAGGGCTAATGCATGCTGGTATTTTTATGTAATTTGGTGAAGATGTTATTAGCAAGTTATTAGGAGAGAAAAAGAAAAATTTTCGATTTTTTTTTTTTTTTTTTTTTTTTTTACTTTTTGTCCTTTTTTATGCACCCGAGGCCAACATAGGGCTAAAAGCAAAGTTGTTTTTCTAAATTTCTCAAAAACTATTGAAACTGCGCTATCAAGTACCCAAAGTTCATGAAAAATAGCAAAAACAAAATTAATATGAAAGGACAAAGCATAATTTATATTTTAATAAATAATGTTTATGAATTAAAATTATTCATTGAATTTTTTTGAGTAATCATAATACTTTTAAATTTCTTATAATATTTATTGTTGATATTTATTTGATTGCGATGTAATTAATATATAAAAATTCTCATCAAAATAAAATATGAAGTATAATGTTATACTATAATGTTATAGTATGTTACGTATCAGACTTTATCTCTAATAAATCAAAATCAATAAAACTGTCAGTTCAAATTATGATATCATTTTCTCTTAAAATAATTAAATGAAAATTTTTCCCAAAAGCAAATCAAATTACTCAAAGATGATACACCTCTATGTTTGATAAGGCCACCATGAATTTCAGTCTACTGCACTGTCATATTTTTATATTGAAAAGCTCTTTACTTAAAATGTCTTAAGTTCTAGTTTGACAGTTGTAACATTGCTCTGTATATACTGAAGATGATAACGCTTCGAGCACTGAACAAGACAAGTGAAGGGCGGGGGGGGGGGGGGGCAATTTTAGATTTAGATTGACACAAGCCTCCTTGACAACGTACCTTACTTCTCGTATATTATAGTATGACTTCAAAGGCGACACAACCCTTCTCTCTCTCTCTCTCTCTCTCTCTCTCTCTCTCTCTCCTTCATATACCTTCATATTGGCAATAATTCTCAAACTATGAAGCATTGAAAAACGACACACAAAGAACGAAAATGACTTTATCATTAGATCACTATTTTGACATATAGAAGTGAAAATATATTGAAATATTGAAGAATTTCAGCTATATTTTATCACAAAGTTTCTCTATTCTGCTCTTTGATATCAGTATTTTATAATGTAATAAGTAAATGCATTTTTAAATTTAATATTTCGTTATTTTATGTTTGCTTAATAACTGAAATTTTTTAAAAGGAGATTTTACACAAAAATTTGATATAATAAGTGCAAAATGAGTCCTTGTAAAACAAAAAAATGAAATGAAATGAAATGAAATGAAATGAAATGAAATGAAATGAAATGAAATGAAATGAAATGAAATGAAATGAAATGAAATGAAATGAAATGAAATGAAATGAAATGAAATGAAATGAAATGAAATGAAATGAAATGAAATGAAATGAAATGAAATGAAATGAAATGAAATGAAATGAAATGAAATGAAATGAAATGAAATGAAATGAAATGAAATGAAATGAAATGAAATGAAATGAAATGAAATGAAATGAAATGAAATGAAATGAAATGAAATGAAATGAAATGAAATGAAATGAAATGAAATGAAATGAAATGAAATGAAATGAAATGAAATGATGCATGTATTGTATCCATCATGGGCACGATTCACGAAGCAGTTAGCCAGGTTTCTAACCACGTTTAGCTTATTAACCACGTTTAACTATACCTGTTTTACGTGTTAAGTCACCTAATTAAACGTGGTTAGAAACCTGGCTAACTGCTTCGTGAATCGTGCCCCATATATTATATATATGTATTATATATTAGCATTTTATTATATGTTTTTTGAAGAGAATAATATTATATTTTGAAGTACAAATTCTTGTTAACGTATCATAAAATTATAATATATGTCAAATCCAATTAAGTTGATGTTTTACGGCAGGAGTTGCATGACTTTATAATAATGTACTTCATGAAACAAACATAAACTCGTTATTTAAACCTTCGTTCTATATATCAGCATTAATCATGTAAGTCAATGTCATACAGAAACTAACACAAGCTGTCGCTTCAACTCAAACAACTTCTCTAAATATTAGTATTATACACACATATGAAACTAAAGACATTAATATACTTGACAAATTTGAAGTAGACAATTTAAAGCACTGAAGAAAATTGCTTATTTAAATAATTTACATCTGTCAACAAACGTAAAAATACCATACAAAAATCCAAATCATTATAATCATTTTATTTATTCATTGTGATTTTTTTCATTATAATACATTATTGACATTTTATCATAATTCTAATTGTTACATAGGTGAGCGATTGATAGTAGAATGCTATGAAAAGCATTTCAAAAGTAAAAATGCAGTATATTTGAAATAATAATTTAAATTTGAACCTTTGTGATGAGAATTGAGAGTGATGACACACAAATCACGGGATAAATAAATAAATAGAAGATAGTAGGTTTGAGTGCATGGCATTTTATCATTTTAATTAGATAAAAAAGAAGTTGATATTCAAACGTGCAAAATCCATAGTTTCTATATTGTAATATTAATAAATATATTGAAACAATTACATTTTTAAATCTCACGTTTAAAAAAAATCTTTATAAACACACACCAATATAATTATTGTGGTTTATCCATTTTGTTTCTTTTTTTTTTAATAAAGCAATATATATAATTTATGCATTAAATTCGGATTTTATAATAACGTCTATTTTTAGCGCATATATTAAATAGATTTATCTCTACCTTAATTGATATAAACAGAATAATAGATTTATAATATAAATATTGCTGCAGGTATATATAAATTTCCTCTCATTATAAAACAACACGGTATCAGTACGCAGCATATTGACGGTTCTAATCTACACAATGCAGTGAACTATACGTTGTATCACCACAACAATGGTAGCATTCAATGTCACCAACGAACAACAGATTACAATAATTGTTACTAAAAAATGCAAATAATATTAATAAAGGAGTATTCACAAAGCCTTAAGGCCACAATTAAGGCTCAATAATTTAAGACCAGAAATTTTGGGTCTAAAAAACACGTTTAAAATCAAGCTTTAAATTATCGAGCCTTAAATGTGGCCTTAAGACTTTGTGAATACCCCTTTAAATGTACAACCTACATTAATTTTTTTATTACATATTTGGATACAGGACCCCGAGATAGGTACTGTCAAAAATATGAAAAATTGGTGTAAAAATAAAGCGAATATATTTATTTAATTTAATATCTGTATATAGACTTAATTTATAATTTTAATTCTCCAGTTTCAATGACGTTATTAAGAAACTTTAAAACGTTAATAGTGCTAATAGCTAATAATAATAACACTTAATAGTTAATAATATTTGTAGATTTACGTCTTTTATAAAATTTCATTGGATATTAAATTTTTTATATTACACTGACAAAAAAATTTATACACTTTTTTTCTTTATAAATTTTAATATCTGCTATATATGACAAATATGCGTAAAACAAAATGGTTTAAAAAAATATAATTTATCTTCTCATGATAAAATGTAGGGTAATATGGTAAGTTCACATGGAAAACTTATATTTTAAAATAATTATAAATTGCAATGTCTAGATACTAAAATATATTATGGTAATGTAATGAAAGTGAAGCAAATAGATAGCGTTATGTGCGCGCAACCTAGCACATATTACAATCGATATCTCTTGACCTGACCTGGAATCGATGCAAAATATATTATAAACTCTCGAGAGCTAACGTTATTTTATATGGACATTGTATGCAAAAAAAAAAAAAAAAAAGTCATTTAGTATGGGAATATAATTGTATTGGTGCTTCAAGCTTTTCGCATAAATGAATAAAACTTTATAAAAAATATGTATTTAATTTGAGCATACATATAAGTAACAATCGTTGCTCGTTAAAAATAAAAATACGTACATTTGATTTTACAGAGTTAGAAAATCATTTTCAAATTCGATTTGAATAATTTTATCAATTGTGAAAAAATTTAATATATTTTTATTAATTTTATGCTTATTGGGCACACTATGGTATATATATGTACTATTTGGGGGATTCAGGCATTTCCTGACCACCCTCCATCTTTATATTTCTACAACAAAAATTATTTAAAATCCGACCACAATTTAATTTATTTTTCTCGCTGCTATTTATACAGTTAGTGCAAAATTCAAATTCTTGAGCTGTCAATCAGGAACAAAACAAACTGATTATAGCAAAGCAAAATCAAAATTGATTGAGGTTTTAATTTTGGAGATTAATAAATTTCAGCTCATCTAAAACCTAATTAAGGCCTTGTTTTATGATGCAGATATGACTTAAGCTTTTAATGTTACCGATGGAGTTAGGGCATTCTACATCAAGACTATATACTTATTTCTGAAAGATTTTCTTGAGTTTCCATGCCGTCGTGTATTTTACTGACCTTTTACATGGTCTATTTTTTAAAGAAAAAACTAAAGTGTCATACGGTCGACAAAAAGGTTACTTTAAAAACTTGACAGTATGTCGACCAGAAGTTTTGTCAACTCTATTTTCTTTTGCAACAAAGTACTCAGCCTCTCGTGTTCTCTGTAAAAACAAATGATGAATGTTGTTCCTTACGTCTTTCTGCATTTACTTTATACCTATACATAGTAAAGGAAGTAAGTGATCTATCAATTTTAAGAATAGCTATCACGTTTACAAAACTTTATTATGTAACATATATTTTTTATATCACATTATATACTGTATATAGTATGTTGACTTTATATAATGTTGACTTTTTTATTAGCATAATGGTAAATTTTTCATGAATAGAGGATTTTAAACTTTTAAACATTTAAAGGAAAAAATGAACTTAAATATATGAAATTATGTTATGTTGTTATGCTTTTTCACGTTAAATAAACTTAAGGCATGAAACTGTAATTTTTCCTAATTTAATTTTAACATTATATATTATATATTACTAACACAGTATCAACTAATATACTACACAATATGAATGCTGTATCAAATTTAGAGTATAATATAATTATATACATTATATATTATAGTAAAAGCTTTTCATAACATTATCTAGCTCAATCACAAAAGTGCATTCATAGCATACAATATAGAAATGCACTTTATGTGCAGTTTTATATTCTGTATAATAGTGATAGTATGCGGGCTTCTCCTCAATCATTAAAATTGCAGAGTAGTGCAAAGTGTAATCACTATTTTCTAGGTCAGCTTTGAAATTGTTTAATCCAGTTTACGTTCTTCATGAGTTTTCTCATCATAATAATTAAATGAATAATTCATGATTAAATTAATGAGTTTTCGTTATATAGTGATCAATCCTTGAATATAAACACAATTAAATTGTCCAAGGTCTTCCTGTGACAATTATTTTTCCGTCATTTCATATTATGGACTGGATACCATAAGTTTGATGAGTTGCAATTTTTTTTTATTACTTAATTCAAAATTGTATAAAATTATAAAATTGCATATTAAAATTATTTGAATTGCGAAGTTCATTTTTATAATATTGATCGTTTATTTTCAATTTAAAGGGTTTTTAAAATACACGTAATGGATATTTGTGAAGTATTTATTTAAAATTCATGAGTTAATTTAATATTATATTATAGCGCTCAACAATAAAAAATAAAATGTAAATTTATTCAATGCTACAGTTAAACAAATCTAAGTTTACGCATGCTTGGCGCCAACATAGTCTAGACAGGCTGGCGCCCCCTATCTTCACCATGTTATAGACGTCCAAGATGGCCGCCGCGCGTAGTCGAATCTCAAGTAAACTAAGATCTGTTATACTGTAGTCGTCATATATATTTTATAAATATTAAAGTTTACTGTTTTAAATGTTTTGTGGATAAAATACATTATTAACGCAGATCTGTTTTCATTGGTTTCTGCTTTGATGTCATCCAGAAATCTCTCGGTTTGAGCTTAATATTAATAGAACAATTTATATTTCATAACCCTAAATCTCTCGGGCGAGTGCAATGCGGTTCCAGCGTGTTTGCAGAGGGCACAATGAATATGCAAGGGGGCATATTTACACTAAAGAGAATGATGATAAATTTGTTGAAGCGTGCCATATCTTCATCATCACTTAAATATCGCCTTAAATATTTTAAAAATACATTTTATTCGTATCATTTCTTAATTTCAAATTTTATTTTCAAATGTATTATCTTATAATTTATAGCAGCTAAGTATGTGCAATAAATTTTTAGGGTGGTTTATTATAACTTATGATAAATTTAAAAAAAATGTAAGAGGTAAAAATGTTTAATTGTCATATTTTTTTTAAATAAATCAAATCCATTTAAACCATGATAATTATTTTTCATACAAATATTATTTTCCGTAATAAATTTTACAAATTGAAAAAAAAAAAGTTTCAAAGTATATTTTATGTATTATTTTTATATTGAAAATATAGAATCTTTGTAGTTTCTTCTTATAGAGAAATAGAGAGCACTTAATGCATAAAATATCCTTAATGCATCTTTATGACATAAAAAGCAAATCCATTATTATTATTATTATCATTTTTTTTTTTTTCAAAATACAAAGATCAATTTACATTTAAAAGCTTTTTTTTTTTAAGACAAAAAAAAACACAAATTTTCATCTTCTTTTACTTGAAAGTGTTTGCAAACAAATGCAAAGCAAATGATTCAATCCATTTGTATGCTACTTTTCTTACTGGGGTGAAGTGTTGTCGGACACTTGCAGTTCTCATGGGATCTATTAGGCGGCAGACTCAAGGGTGTAAGAGAGACCTTCTCGCTCTCCTCGAGTGTTAGCGGGATAGCCAGCCCCATCATCATACGTCGTTCCTTACATCTAGAGTGCTTCCAGGATTCAAAACACGAGTAAGGTGGAACTTTGCATTTCAAACTTTAACTCTGAGTTACTTAAATTATATCGTCCGTCATTTAACATGATCGTGTGGCTGTCTGCTACATCAGATCAGCTTATTTTACAGCTAATAAGATATAACAGAAACCTCATTATTCCGGATGAGGAATATTATACAATCAAAGAAAGATAGATTGATAGAATATGCACGTTAAATATTTACAGTTTATTTCTGTGATTTTTAAAATAAGATGGGTACTTTTTATGGTCATCAAACCAATGACCTCTATATAAATTGACAGGAATTATGTATTTTCCAATTGTTTTGCATTGTTTGTTTTAAATTATACAACAATACAGATATTATAATACCTTTTTTCATGGTGAATACATTATATGCGAGAATTAGCCAGTTCTAATGCATTAATTAGTTGATATAAGATATTACGATAACTTTGACATGTATGTAACTTTAAATGCATGTTATAATAAAATGCATAATATATTGTAAAAACTTAATATTATAATTTAATTTCACAGTTTTCAGCTTCGTACTTAATTAATCACTATCAAGATGATGCACTTTAATATTATTGAAATTTATAGTGTTGCTTAATTCTGTATGTTTGTATTGTATAAGGTTAGTTATTTTAATAATTTAAATTTATTACAGTTTTATATACAAATTACAGATACCGAAAAAATATTTTTTAGCATGGAAGTTGACAAGTTGAAAAAAATCCCTAGTGGACGATTAATTTTCTTTTATGATTTTAGCAAAATATCAAATTACCTTCAATTAGTTTGAAAAGTCGAGAGGTTGACCACTATAGTGAAATTCTAGTAGAGGTGAATTAAGAACATTATACAAATTAATCAAAATAAAATTTTATTTTAAAATAATTTATTAGTCTGTATATATACAATGACAATGTATTTTGTGACACCTGGTATAACATTGTATAATGAACTACCAATAAATTTATACATTTTCATGCATGAGTTTCACTATTATCTCTTCTTGTATTATCATTACATAACATGAAGAGCACTAGAAATAACACGGATGAATATAAATTTATACTATAAACTTTATACTCGAAGACATGAAATTAGCATACTTAATTAACTATACTTTCTATAAAATAAAATTAAGTAAGCCCATACAAGATTTTAGACTCATGCACCTTGAAATTTTCTGAGTAAAATTAGTATACACTTCTCCATATGGTGGTACAAGTTCTAACGAGAGAGAAACAATCAACGTAGAAGTTTTATTGTTTTATTTTTAGCATGGGAATTTACCAGAAAGACATGTAATAGGCGATATTTTATAACAACGAGACGCGATTATTACGCACTTGCTGGGAAGTGCTATGTCGGCCATATTTATTGACGACGTGATTTTGTTTTGCGTAGGGAATTTGTTTGAAGCATGATGGGATTTGACAGCTAAAGAGCCATTCAGGGTACTGGTTGTCACGTGACCCTTCCAATAAAGGTTCATATTGTAGAACATTCGTATTAAAAGGTGTACGTCTCAAACATCTCAAACATGATGATGTTTGAGAGCAATTTTCAGTTTGTTTTAGAAAATTTGACTTCAACGGATTTTAGTCAACCAGCTCAAAAGTGTTAGTGTGATGTTTTTTTCTGATTTTTGGTCACTTTCTCATTTAAGATACCCGCCCTCTCTCTCTTGCCAGCTTGCTTGTGGGTGAACTATCGAGGAAGCCGTTATCAAAAGTTGATAAAGTGACCAATGTTGTGACGTTGACGATGAAAAGAAGAAAGACCTGACCTATAAACTGTTGACTAAAATCAGTGATGTAAAAATTTGAAATAAGCAAAGTATGTGCGTTCCACCTTGGAGAGCTAGAGACCTTGCGATTTTTCTCAGCAGATGTTCAGAGAAGACAAAGCCACACGTCCTCAGTGGAGTGTAGGAGAGAGCTGGCAGGATGACTAAACGCTCTCAGCACGAGAAGCTCACTTCCCTCATGGCGTAATTTGTTTCAGAATAAAATTACTACGGGATATACAATAAAACAAACACCTTTTTTGTAAACAAAAATTGCAACGTTCATAAATTGTTAAATAAATGACAAAAAGACAGTGTCTCTTATTTGTGAAGCGATTTATATTAATTGGTGCATGACCTTAATTAATGTGATATTATACATTTACAAATAAAAATCAAATTTTGTTTTTTTGTTTTATCGAAATCAACTTTGTTTCCAGTATTTATTAATACATTTTTTATTTACAGAAAATTGTCTTTAATTTGTTTGTTTGTTTTTCACATTTTTAATTTAATAATTCAATAAAAACCCAAAGAACTTGCTAATTAGTTAATAAATATTATAACGTAATATTTTTCCAGTATAAAAATAATATAATTGGATCAATTTTGGAATATAAAACATTTAGAAGTCTTCTTTATATAATCTTATTATATATGAGAATTAAATTAATTCAATTATAAACTCCTCATTGCTTTAATTTTATAATAAAGTTTTTATTATTTCCTTTAGAGACCAGATATTACTTTTTAAATAAAATATATATAACTTCTCACTTCATGGTATTGGAAAGAATATTTTTTGTTTGGTTCTCCTTCCTTTTTCCGTCTGTCGTTGCACGCTACACTCAAATTAATTTGTCATTCCCACAGGAAGTAACCGGAAGTGCGAGGTTTGTTTCCTTCCAATTATCATTTGAAATCTAAAATTTTGCAGAAAGGTTTGTTATTAAAGTACTGACTTATTTACAAAAAAAAATCAAAACTCAGACATGAATAGCAAGACCAGAAATCTCTTACTTCCGGTGACTTCCGGTGTTAACGTGAGACTAAAACGACTGTATCATCGTTATACAGAAAGAGTAAGTTTTGTTACTGGCTGATATTGCCAAAGCTGCAGGCGGAAACCTCATGTCTAGTGCTACCAATATTGCAGCAGTTTATATTTTATATCGCAATATGACACCAATCAATTCCAGATGATTGAAGCGACTTCTCATTTTATACTGCGTTTCCATTTGTTGACGAAGAAATATTCTCCTTGTAGCTTATTATAAGAAATATATTTATAAATATGTGGGTAGGTTGTTAGTCTACTCAAATAAATCATTCCGAACAGATTGGTTGCGCGCCCGTCTCGCATGAGGAATGTTGCAGGTTCGAATCCCGGTCTAGGATGAGATACTTTCACCACTTTTCCGGGGTTTGGGCTAGTGCCCTGCATTTGGTAGTTGCACCTTAGGGTGTGCCGAGCTTTCTGTTACAGGTTTCCATGGTTTACTGTAACTAAAAGTACACGATTGTCGGAGACCTCCGACCAATCAGAAAATTCATTACATATCTCCGATTCCGATTTATTAAGAAATTCTTAGTCAGAAGCAATCAGAAATTTTTAAAGTTCCGTTCCAGACTCCGACAATCGTGTACATATCGTACAGAGCTTTATGTGCCTAATTAAGCGGGAAGTTTGAAATTTTGCAATGGCTGCTCGAGTTTGTATTGGTATGAGTTTGTTATAGCAATACTGTTGTTATGTTTAAATGCTTACGCCAATAGCAGAATACAGTATGCTGTAGTAAGCTAACATTGTAAATAAAAATAAGTATTTAATTGAATACTGTTTATAAATATATAAGGATTAAAATCATTAATTATATTAATTATAATATTAATGAGAATTTTTGTAATTAAAAATAATTTGAAAGTAAAAAAGGTGTAATGTTAGGATATATAATGAATATCAAACATATGAAAAGAAGTATAAAAATTTTTATCTGTAGCAACTGATGGGGGATTTAAAAAATATAAAACACCATTTACTTTTTTTTTAATCTCACTCCTGTTGTACAAAGGATTTTTTTTTTATAAAAATAAAAAAGAAAGAACGGCACTCTATATTTTTATACTTCATATACACCAAGCTTTATTCAACTTTTTATCACAATATCTGAAATAATGTTTGACCTGTCATTTTTTTTAGACTTATGCAGATATATATTATAGTGATATAAAATATTAACAGAATAGAATACTATAACAATATTATTGTGAAAATTATTTTTAAATTTGATTTAAATATCCACATGAAGCTGTATTTTGTGAATAAAGAAATTTATAATTATGACACATTACATTTTATTTGCTGCATATCAGATTAGTGAAAATTATGACAAATGAAACGAGAAAAAGCTTCTACATTTATCTTCCCATCTATTTAGCATCCTCTTATCAATTAAAATAGATTTTAATTAAAAATGTGTTATAAAATTTACACAATATTGCAGTTCATACTTATCAATGATATTAAAATTAAAATAATAATAATCTCTTGTCTAATCCTTGTTGTGATAGTTAAAATTTGCCACAAAGAACGTTGCAAAGGTATAAGCATAAAAACTTTTAGTACTGAATTTGATATCAAATTCCAGTAAGTTAGTATATGGTACTAAAAATTTATATTACATAATTTTCACTTTAAATTGTACTAAAAGTTACGTTGTCTTTAACCAGATTCTTTGTTGTAATCCAGTCTAAACTTAATAATGAAATCAAAATGAAAGTATATAAACAAATTAATGAAGGGTGGTAATAATTTAAAATTAAATCTCTATTAATTTTCTTTTTTCTTTAAGTATAAGTATACATATTTCCATAAATAAAATCAATGAGTCTATAATAATAATAATAATTCATTGGTTTAAAGGAGGGGAACCGCTTCAGCTTTTATATTTTTAACGTTTTATAAATAATGTCAAACTTACTTATGCACCAAAAAAATTGTCACCATCCTCAGCCTTCCACCAGTTTAGCAGTGAAATTCAAAAAAACGCGCAAAAGAAAATTGGGGCTTATGACGTCAAGATCAACGATTGGTTGCGCTTGACCTTATCATGGCGCTTAACGTCATAAGCCCAAATTTTCTTTGGCGCGCTTTTTGAATGTCAACTGCTGAACTGGTGGAAGGCTGAGGGTGGTGACCATTTTTTTGGTGCACAAGTAAGTTTGACATTATTTATAAAACGATAGAAATATAAAAGCTGAAGCGGTTCCCCTCCTTTAAAGATTATAAGTTTATGCAGAAAGAAAATAACTCAATTGGGGGCTGAAAAATGCATAAACAAAGTGAACAACCATAAAAATGAATGATGTTTGTCTTTTCAACACTTCGTTTTAAATTTGTTCACTATTAATAACTGAAGAAAAATAGCATCTTATAATATTAAACGTTAAAAATGTGAAATGTTAAGGACAGTCAATTAATGATGAAGCCTCCGCAGGTCAACGAGCATGTTATTGAAGGACACGGCAGCAAGAGGCTGAGGAGGCCAGCGGTGCTTCAAGTGCTCTAACAGCACTCAAGCACTTCGTCGCTCGACCTTATCGATGCGTACTTATAAGTCCATGTCAAGAGCCAACAATCGACGTAACCAAGTATTTGTCTCAAATTAAGTTAATTTCACACTTTCGTTGACGTTAAATTTATTTTACTGAGTACAACTGTGACAATTTTTTAACCGTGATTTGGATAATTCATGCACTAATAAATTTTTATTATATAACCATGCAAGTTATATACGCATCTAAAATTACAAAGGTCAGATGTTTGTAATATTCCAAAGTAATTTTCAATACTCATAAGTGACATAATATACTATAATTATTTAACTTAAAATTTCAGACTCTTCGTGGACCCGACCTTAAGCATTGTTTATTATTTTGTGGGTCCTTTCCAAATCAAAGTTTCTATAGCCTAGCAATCTATCACAGCATTGCCTAATTCTGACTGAGAAAAACACATAAAAACTTCAGTAAGGATGGTGAGCAGCTGATGGAGGATGCCATAAACCACTTCCAGTATGTTGAAAAATCCAGTGGTACCATGGATTGAACTCACGACTGTCCGATTACTAATGTACTTTTTAGCGAAATTTGCACACTAATGTCAACTCAGCTCTACGTCTACGTGACTCGCGGTGCAAAAGTCGGAACTTGCTTGGTCACGCACGTGCTTGCCAGGAGTGGGTGGGTGGTCGTTGAGTGACAAGTACGACCTCACCAAGCCAGAGGAAGGGGGGGGGGTCGAGGGCGTGTGCTCTGGAATATCGAGTGACAGCGCGGCGTGTGATTAAAACACAACGTAACACTCAACACCGTCTTCTTGATGCTGATGGAGGGAAAGGTTTGCATATAAAGAGAGAGTGAGTGAGAAAGAAAGTTTAGAGAGAGAAAGGAGTAAAAATTAAAATTGTTTGGAAGATCATTTTCTGTTCTGCTCGATCAAAAAAGAATTACAAGAAAAAAAAATCGAATGCATTTTTACCTAATGGGAAATTGATTGATATTTAAGTTAGTAACAGGTTATGTAATATGTTATGTTATAAGTGTCCAATGACACGAGTTTTAAAAAATTATCCTTGGGCTGCCGAGACACCTTCTCGGGATGTAAGGTGAAGGTAATGGGAAAAAGTCTTCCTTGCGGAAGGACGATTGTGAAGGTGACAAACCACTTTCGCCGTAATGGCTATACTCTCCAGTTCGTCACTGACAGTGAGAGGGCGAGTGAAAATGAGAGGATTGTGTGTATATACCCTACATTGAAGTATACCTACCAGAAAGAAAATTTTTACTGTAGATTCATTTTAATTTAATTATTTATTATAATTTTAACATTAATTTTATGTAGTATTTATTAAATACATTCAATAGTAATGAAAATATAAATACTAACCTTTAAGCATATATTAGAAAATTATTCATAGTGAGTTTAAATAATTATATTTTAAATTGTTGTTAAAATACAATTATTAATTCACTGTTGTTATCTGTTTATAATAAATATTGGTATTATGAAATAATTGAGAGTATTAACAATGGTATTTTGCAATAAACACTTCACTGCGCAAATAAAAACTATTTTCTGTACAAACAAAGGAAGATTGCAAAAACCGTCCTCCGGTTAATTCCATCGGTGCAATCATCTGTCTCACACAAAGCCTTCTTGAATGCCGAGCATTGCCTTACTGGAATGTGATGTCATTATATAGAGTTTTTTTTATAAATCAAATAGTCAAGAATAGAATGTGTATACTCAATATTTCAAATGGACATTCGATGATATTTATGGAATGAAATAACCTACTTTTTTATAAATATTATTATTAAATAACAATCCATAATAATATATACTTGATAGAGGTAAAACAAAATGAAATACAACTCGTATAAAATGTGTTGAAAATTAGTTGTTATAATTATTGCAAACGGTACAATGTACAGGAAATATTTACATAACAATTAAAGTTATAAAACACAGCGTGTGTACGTGCTTGAAAAAGAATTTTATATTTATTGTGATTTTTTTTATATATAAATAATAGATTTTATTTCATATCAGTTGAGCGTCCACAACACACCACACACGTACAGTCAGTATACGGAATCATCATACAATTAATATTTATTTCATTTTATTACAATATACAATCCTAGAAATACTGAACGTCACTCTTTTTCTAATATTTGTGAATGTCTTGGAGTACGCAGTCTATAGAAACGTATTGTTTTTAAACTTCCAATCTATAGGGTCTATATTAGGGGAATAGCTATAGACAAGAGCAATATATAGGAGGATAGCTTATAAAGTCAACCATTGACGTCATGTATATTTTAGGAGCAAGGAGCGCATTTGATTGGCTAGACCATAAACTGGCTAATGCAGTTACAGGCTGCTTGGACGAACTGTTTCGAAGTTTGACGAACATGAACCGAACTTCTTGTGGATTCCAAGCCATCCTTCCATTATAGCGTTCTTGATAGCTAGACTATTATACATGTCATGATGTTAATTTGAACTAATTTGATTTAATTAATTTATGTATTTTGTACCTGAAGTATTATAGATAACGGTACCAAAGAATTAATAAAGAAATAATAGATATTAATTCTTTGACGGTACTTTCCTGGTATACACAAGTCTTTTTATAAAAATAAAATTGGAAGTTCACTTATAGTTTTATAATGGCTTCATTAATTTCTACTAGATTTTTTTTCTGTATTGTTCCGAAGAATTGATTTGTTTGTATTTTAGTACTGCATAGCTGCATGATATAACATCATCTCTCACTGCACATGGTACTTGTCAGAGCATAATACAGAGAGGGATTATATATCAAACTTCCTCTTTCGCTGGCTCACTGTTGACTCTAGATAAAATATATGCTGCTGTAAGCGCCTTCATATTTTCAGTCAGTGGAGCTTTTATTATATTATTCTCTTTGATCTTTCTAAAGGAAATATTATGAAATAAGCCACTTCTAGGACTGAATGCCCTATTTTTTTGTGTTTTAAACGAAAATGCAATGAAAATGTATCAAAATTTTGTATATTTTTATCTCATTTTTAGTTTTCAAAAATTTATACAATTACAAAAAAAAAAAAAAAAGAAAAAAAAACGGATTTTTTGTTTGTTATTGAATCTTCAAAATTCCTTCATATTTGAACTCCTAGGGTCCAATTACATGGTTTCAGGTGTTTTCAGTATGATCGAGCTAAAATTAAAAGTTTTGGTTTTGTCAAGTTTTACCGTTTTCACTGTTTTGAGGTTTAAGGCCTCAAAATCCGGCTTTTTTGTTTGTGCTGATATAATCTTCGAAATTCCTTCATATTTGAACTCCTAGGGTCTAATTACATGGCGTCAGGTGTTTTCAGTATGATTGAGCTAAAATTAGAAATTTTGGTTTTGCCAAGTTTTGCCGTTTCACTGTTTTGAAGTTTAAGGCCTCAATTAAAATCCGGCTTTTTTGTTTGTTATAGAATCTTCAAAACTCCTTCATATTTGAACTCCTAGGGTCCAATTACATGGCGTCAGGTGTTTTCAGCATGATCAAGCTAAAATTAGAAGTTTTGGTTTTGTCAAGTTTTGCCGTTTTCACAGTTTTGGGGTTTAAGGCCTCAAAATCCGGCTTTTTTTTTGTTTATGACATAATCTTCAAAATTCCTTCATATATGAACTCCTAGGGTCCAATTATATAGCGTCAGGTGTTTTCAGTATGATCGAGCTAAAATTAGAAGTTTTGGTTTTGTCAAGTTTTGCCGTTTTCACTGTTTTGAAGTTTAAGGCCTCAAAATCCGGCTCTTTTGTTTATGATTGAATCTTCAAAATTCCTTAATATTTGAACTCCTATAATGGACAAGCTTCATGATTTTTTTTATTGTATAATTCGATGGAGGACCTAGAATTATGCCATGTAGAGCCACATTTTTTTTTAACTTACGTCCTTAAAATCGTGCTGCAAAACACTGTGACGTCATAGTCATGCAAATATTTAACATGCAATCATAGGGAAAGACGTTGCATGATTATGACGTCATAGCTTCTTTTCCTTGGATTTTGAGGGAGTTAGAGGGTTAAAAAAATATCTGAAAAAATATTGACAATACATCAATCGAGGTCCTCTATCTAAATATGCAAATGAAAAATTTCATGAAATTTGTCCTTTATGCAATTTTTTAAATTTTGAGGAGGTAATAATAATAACCATGCAGTCCCCTAAAAATTGAAATGAACTATATAAAAAGAAAAAAAGGGGTATAAATTTTGTATTTTCATTTTCTCAAAGTGTATATTACTCATGATGTATTGATAAAACATTAATTTATTAATTCAATAGATAGCTGTTAAAATTTGGCTCTGGATTGTGTCAAATTGATAAATGACTCGTTGACGGTGGCGCGCGAAGAGAGGTCAATTGGAAGAGGCTAGAGTCAATGTTCTCGGGGTGGGCGTGGCAGCTAGCAGCTGATGAATGGTCGACACACTCTCGCATCCCCTGCTAGCACTGCAACCTGCCGTACTCACGATCATTTCAATCTTTTTTACTCGACAGTCCTTCCAGTAATTAATTTCTTGCGTCGTCGTACCCACCTAATGGAGAGAGCTAGTCTAGGGTTTTTGTCTGAGGTTTAGAGATTCATATGTGGGGAAAAAATACTGACATTTTTTAATATATTGTGAGGATAAGTATAATGCAAATTTACTATTCTAAATATGAAAATTATTTATAGTAATATTGAATTTATAATTTATTCTTACTGGATGTTGGTCAAAACAAGAAAGGAAAGAAGATAACTGAAATTAACTATAAAATTAGCTTCTGAATATAAATTTAATGTATAATTATTCTTTATTTTAAATGTGACATTTGCTCCTTGCTTCATATAAACGAAATTGAAAGAAAAAATATTAATATTATGTAAATATTGATACATTTTTTCTTTTAAAAACATCCTCCTTCTTTAACTAAAAGTTTATAATTATATATCAACAAAAAGGAGATAATAATTTTAAGTGACCAGAAATCTGACGATATAAATAAATATTAAATATTTAATTAAAAAATGTGATGTTATAAATTTATAACTTTATTAAAATTAATTTTCAGAAATGTTGTGTAAAAATTGTGTTATTCAATATTTCAACCTATAATTTGAAACCATGTTTATATGAAACCTCTTCTAAATATGATTTACTTGTTTTCAAAATAATCTATTAACCAAAACAAACCCTGGATCATGTAACAGCTGATAATAACAAAAATTAAAATGTGAAGAACGCTTCATATTAATGTAAGGCGATTAAAATAATAACAAATATTGCGTTCTATAATATTATGATGGAAAAAATGCTCTTATTAAGTTTCATTAAATATAGAGAAAATATTAAAACTTTATTTTGATAAATTTAAACAAGCTCAACGTGATATTCATACAACAAGATAATAATTATATTCTTATTATTTTTAAAATTAACGTACAGTATACCTAGAAATAATTAATAATCATCGTAACATAATAAATATTTTGTAACATATTATACTTAATATGATAATAAGAGGCCTCATTAAAATAGTTAAGTAATAATTTGCTTCTTTATTTTATAAAGTTTAAAATATAATTTATTAAAGTAATAATGAACTCACTTTTAATTAATAAGACTCTGTATGACTTCTTTTTGACATAAAATAGAATTATTATTCTAAAGAACAGCAAAAATATTTCACACTTTTATAACAAAAGGACGATGATTTTATGTAACGCGTCAACTGAAGTATAGAAGCTAGGACATAGAAAAGTGAGATGATTGACTCTACAATAAGGTTTCTGACTCTGGGCCTGTTTTGTTGAGTTATATATTATATATATCAAGCGCCGGCGTTTCTCTTTTTGTAAAGGCGCCTCACAATCAATCCAGCTCGTAAAGCGAATTCCTTTATGTCGAAATTCTTAGAATTGCTGCCCATGACTGTTGCATTAAAAATTAATTTAATTTATTTTATTATATTAAACATTTTAATTAGAAGTAATTATAATTACTAATATATTTTAATTAAATTAACTTTAATAATAACGTAAGAAAGTATAATAAGTTTCATAATGTTGAACAAAAATATGAAATTTTAATTATAATAAATATTTAATTTTAATGTAGAAATGTATTATATTATAATAAAGAATACACTGGAGGATTTTAATTTAATTTTTCAGTACTGACGTTGTATAACAAAAGAAACAAGAACGGTATATGGTTATATACGTAAAAAAAATATAATAAATATATGCATGTAGCCTACATATGTACGTATAATTATATACATACAGGACTAAGAGTACCATCTGCGGAATACTTGCTACAGTCACATTAGTTTATATTTTTCCACGGAAATGCAAAAAATACGACCTTCCTGTTTGTGCCACAACTTAATTGTCAATCGGTTTGAAAGTGTGAAGCTATTTTAGCTGAATTTTCTTTTCCTGAGCAAATAATTAAATTGACTATCAGTGAAAAATTTGTTTTAAAAAATTGATAATATCATTAAGGATGAATCTCAGTAGGTTGATATCTCGCAATCGTACCGCCTGAATGCAACAAGACTTGCAGGGGACTTAGAACTCACCATCAATAGTTGGCATACAAATTTTGAAGCGAATCTGTCTTATCAGTTTTGTGAAAACTGAGGTAGAAGTTTAACATTGGCCTTATGGATGGAAACCGGAAATGGAGCTGTTGTAAGAAAACTGCAAGACTGAATTTGCTCAAACCATAAGCGATTAAGTTTTAGAAAATTCTCGATTTTTCAAAATTTATTTCATTCGATTCGTTTGCAGGGAAATATTCTTTGACCCCAAAGTAACTGAGATTAATCGTTAATATCATTATATTTTTATCGTAATATAATATTATGACGTAATATAAAGCATTTCAAGAATAATTATACACACTGAAATATTGTTGAAAATGAATCGGCAACTTATATATTATCATGATAATTATTATTAAATAAAAGTAATGTACATGCTAAGTAACGCTGCAGGTGATTTTGACTTAATTTTGCAACTTATTTTCGTACAGTCATATTTATAAATTAAAGAAATATGTGTTTACATTAATATAAAAATAAACCGTTTCGTTTAACTTAATTTCTTTTAACTACAGGTATTAAAACATTCCAAACTAATTACAGTAATTTACGTACACATACATTACTTTGTCAATATCATTTTACGAGAGCAATGTATAATCTTGTATAAAAATAACCACATTATTCCAGCGTTTTCTATGTGCATACGTAATTGACTTGCTGCCGCGTGAAACTGACTTATATTAACTCTTTCTTCGCAGTCTAAAAGCATCATCTTGTCGCACTTAGATGTGAAAAAGAAAAGAAAACATTCAGTCAATCTTTTATGAAGTTCTGCCTTTTTTTCAAACTTTTTCTTTTATAAAGATAAAGTGATTCAATTTTTTAAAATCAATGCTCATATTTTATCTTCACAACTGGCAGAGTCGCAGAGTTATTTCTCGTTTCATTTTATCACTTGAATAAGCAAATATTGAACTGACAAGCTATATTATGAAGACAGTAATATTCATCGTTTTTACTTTGAATTGTATAATAATAAGAGTTTCTTTCCATTGAATACATTAACTATAATCAGCAATTACAGTAATGTAGTTAAAGCGTAATTTATTTATTTATTTATTTATTTATTTTTATTTTGGAACAACTGGTTGTACATACAACATGGTTCACGTCAGACACTGAAAACAAAACATAAAACATTGCATAATCGATATAAATTTTAACCATTTATAAATACAATAATAAAAAATCAATTATTAACAGGTACATTAATCATAACACTTTCACTAATTTTGTTACTAAAATATGATTTCACTGAATAGAACTCTTTTTCAATCAATATTTTTTTTAAACTTTTTTTAAAAACAACGTCACTTTCAATATTTTTGATACTATTTGGCAAGAAATCATAAATTTTTGCAGTTTGATAAAAAGAACTTTTCTCGAACTGAGCAGAGTTATGTCTTTCTGTAGTAACTTTATCTTTGTTTCTTGTATTATACAAATGAGTATCAACATTACATGTGTACAATTCAGGATACTTGCGCTTAAATACACAACAATTAAAAATGTACAATGAAGGTAAAGTTAAAACATTATTCACCCTAAAATGTGAGACACAAGTATCTGTCTTCTTAAAGGGACACAGGACAATAACGCTCTACGTTCGCCACAAGTTCCTCTAAGATATGGTAATGCTAAAATTGACCAAATTTTAGCTTTTGGTCCACTCTCCAAATTTAAATTAATTAAATAAAAGTGAGAGCCGCAGGGCAAAAAAAATTGCAACATCGCACCGAGTCAGGCTGGGAGGAGCGAGGAGAGAAGGGCTGGTGGAGAGAGAAGAGAGGGGGCAAGCGGTATGTGGCGGGAAGAAACGATGATGACCGATCGATGTCGAAGCACGTAAGCTTCAATAATATGGAAGATTTATATTTTATTAAATAAATATAATATAAAATCTTTAATATATATTTTGGTTCACTATTTTTTTGCCTAACTGAAATCATTAAATCGTCACATAAATATACTATATATGTATATAATCATATGTTATTATATATTATATGCATATCTATCAGGTGTAAAATATATTTCATATAAATTAATAAATTATTAATATATAATGTTGTATTATAAAATTACATAACACTATGTTATCTATAATGTATCATGGCATTAAATATAAAATAAACATAATAAAATACACCTATAGCGGAGCCTAAGAAAAAAAATCAGTTTGTTCTTCTTGCAAACGTCCTAAATATGTTATTATTTTTTAATTATCATCCAATAAAATATGCTAATACACGAAATCAATTAAGTAAGATAATATATCTATCCCTAGCACCACGTGTATGAATTTAGATAAATGTATTTAATGATGTTAGGAATTAACACAATATTATAATATACAAAGTCAAATGTTTTATAAGGTAATTTTTATTATTGTTGTTTTTCCGTCATATATTATGTAAATATATTGCATACAATTATAGTTGAAAAAAAAAACACTTATGTTGTAACAAGACACACAAAATAAGATAATTCAATCATATTAGTTTGGAGCTAGTTATCCATGTTTAATATTAAATATTAGTGACCTGTTGCTTATATTTGCAAGCGGGACTAAATTATAGTTACTGTATCAAAACTCTGTTAAACTTCAAAATTTAGTTTTTATTATGAGTGGTGCTATTGGTTCCGGCGATCAGCCGGAATTTAATGAAGAAGAAAAAATTGAATATGAAAATAAAAAGCAGAGAAAAATTGATTTTTTAAAAAGTGTCGAGGGACGTTCGCTCAAGTTGAACTGGTGTACTTGTGATTGCTGCATAAAAATGCCTAGTGACGTAGAATGTTTTTGCTGCAAAGAAAGTGATATTTTATCTACACTGTGTGAAACAGAAAACATTTCATGTATAAGTCAGGCTAAATATTTTGAACTGTGGGTGTTGAATACCGATTTCTTGCGAATGATGCGTTATGATAAAGTTCGTAAGGGGAAGAACAAGTACGGGGCTGAAAAAAACAATATGTGGCGTTACATGGCATATAAATATTTCATAAAGTGGATCGGATCCAAATCGCACTTGGACTTGGATAAAGAAATCAAGGGATATCGGTTTGTTATCCCGTCATGTGCAGTGAACCGTATACGACATACGTTTCCAAGTGAGGATGGTATCTACGTCGGATTCAAACCTCGGTTTGGACAACTTGCACGATATCCAGCGTAAATTTTAGGTGAGTAGCTCATTACTCATTATATTATAGTGTTTAAACAAAAAAAAGGGCACACTATTTCCAAATATCACCATTACTTTAAAATAAAGTTCTTTCCATTAAATAATATTTATACGTTTACCATTAAAATGGTGTTTGTAAATATTTCTAACCATTTAATATTTTTAATTTATAAAAATTAATTTTGCTTTTAAATATTACAACACAAAGTACTACTACACTCTCTCAACATTTAATAAGAATAAATATAAATACACCCCATAAATACTATGGACTTTATTTACAAAACTTTAAACAAAACTTAAAATTAGTTAAATAAATAACAATTCGATTTATTTCTTTTTTTATACTGGTGTACAGTACGTACTTCATTAAAAATTTTCCGTTTAGTATAAATAAATAACATTGTTATATTATCACTTTTCAAGGCCTCTCTTTTTCTGCTTTCTTATTTCCCCTATTTCCCCGCCGTCCTCTCTTCCTCTCTCGAGCGCGTGAGGGGAGGGGGGAGAGGCAGTGAGGAAGCTGCTGCATGTTGCCAGCGGAGGGAATTGACGTCATCTTCCTCGGCTGGCGCTGCCCCTGGCGCGCTTACCCTGGGGCACTCGCCCCTTAGCAGCACGCATTCTTACTCAGTTAGTAGGTAACGTTTGAATAAAAAAATACTTATTTTTAAGGTCCTGTGTCCCTTTAAAATGAAGAATAGTACGCAAAGCACGTTTTTGCAAGATGAAGAGTCTATTCAAATGAGTGGAATAACTACCAAAAAAAATTAGTCCATAAGCCAAATGAGGATACACATAAGAATAATATACAGTGAATAAAGTTTTTTGAGATACATGATCACGCAATGTATACAAAACAAAATTTGCCCAATTAATTCTTTTACATATTTCATTCACATGAGTTGTCCAGTCTAAAGTTTCATTAATATGGATCCCTAAAAATTTCGCACAAGGTACTCTTTTAATTGGGGTATTCAAAATTTTAATCAAATAAGACTTATCAGGAGGTGACCGGGGAGAATGAAACTGTATAAACACAGTTTTATCCTTATTTAACATAAGTCTATTCTCAGTACAGTAGTCTTGAACATCCTTAACAACTTTATCAGCTAACTGAATCAACTCCTCCTCTGTATCAGCAGAAACAAATGCCGTAGTGTCATCTGCATATTTTATTACTTCAGCATCTACATGCTCAGGCAGGTCGTTAATCCCAATACCAAAGAGTGTAGTGGAAATTTTACCCCCTTGTGGAACGCCGAGGGTGACGGGCAAAATATCAGATTTGTCACCATTAATTTGAACAAATTGATAGCGCTCTGACATGTAAGAATGAAACAATTTTAAACTCTTTAAATTACATCCTAAATCAGCTAACTTCTTTATTACTATATTTTTATCAATACTATCAAATGCTTTAGCAAAATCAAAAAAAATTGCAAGGCAATATTTTTTGCTATCAATACATTTATATACTAATTTTAACAAAGCAAAAGTAGCAGTTATTGTAGATTTATTTTTAATAAACCCATGTTGACTGTCTGAAATAAGCCCATTATTATATCTATGTTCAGTAATTTGATCATCCAATGATTTTTCAAATAATTTACCGAACACAGAAACTGATGAAATGGAACGATAATTATTAATATCCAGTTTAGAATCTTTTTTCAACAATGGGAAAACTTTTGACATCTTTAGCACTTTAGGATATTCACCTTCAGATATAGATTCGTTAATTAAATATGCCAATGGCACTGCTAGTAATGGTCCGCAGTATTTTACTACCTTATATGGAACCTCATCTGGGCCTGCAGTATTTTTATTAGGTAGTGATTTTATATTATTTAGCATTGAATCAAACGAAATGGGGTGAAAAGTAAATGGATGATTTTCAAATTGTGTAAAGTTGTCAAAATCATACGAAACAGAATCAATTAAAAATTCATCATGGACCATAAAATTTACTTTGTTAACAAAAAAATTATTGAAATGGTTACAAATTTCAATAGGTTCAGTTACAATATCGTTTTCAATCAATAATTCTGTAATTGCTATATTTTTAGGAGGTTTGACATTACAACTCCGGGATATAATTTCCCATGCAGCTTTAATTTTATTTGCTGCCTTATTTATGTGATCCTCATTATCTGTTTTAATAGCTTTACTTATGTTTGATCTGTGTCTAGTTAGTTCATGATTATATTGTTGATTCAAAGATTTATCAAGTTTAGAGGCCTTATGCAACTCTTTCAAACTAATGCTATCAAGTTCAATTTGAGGATTTTTTAAAATCCATGGTGGTTTACTATTATTGTTAACTTTATTCTTTTTATTTTGCTTTGGAAAAGCTTCATTAAAATGATAATTGAAAATATCAAGAAAAAGCTGCCATTTTGTATTAGAATCAACACTCGAATTTAAAATATCAGACCAATTTTCTTTTAGTAAAATTCTATGAAAATAATCAAGATTATCTTGGCTAAAATGCCTAGTAAAATTACCTTTAGTTTGAATTTTAACAGAATTTATTTCATATAATATTTCTGCAATAGTATACTTATGGTCAGATAAATGTGTTGATTTGGTAGTAGTTACTTGTGAATCAAAATGCAAGTCATTAATTATTAAATGATCAATTAATGTGGCACTTGTAGTAGTTTCTCTTGTAGCTACATTATTTAAAACTGATAAATTATAAGAATTTAATAAATCCATATACATATTACAAATGTTATCTTTTTTAAATAAGTTAATATTAAAGTCCCCTCCCAGTAATATAATATCATTTTTTTTACAACATTTAATTAACTTTTGACAAACATCTTCCAAATTTTGTAAAAATAATTTCATATTTGTGTCATAAATTTTTCCATTATATTTTAATTTAAAATTACTATTGTCAGGTGGACGATATAAAGAAACTATGTATATAGATTGAGAAGTACATAGAGAAAACTTTGCAGCTGCACATTCGAAACAAGATTCTATGGAAGTAACTTTAAATATTTCTGACGTAAGACTCTTTCTTGCAATAATTGCTACACCACCACATATCCGAGTGGAACGACAATAATAGGAAACAATATAATAATTATGGAATGATAGTGAAATTATTTCATGTTCCAGTAAGCCATGCTCACAAATTACAATAATATCAACATTTTCATTTTCTAACTCAGTCTCAAAAGATTTTAATTTGTTTTTAAGACCAGGTATATTTAACTGCATAATGCGCAGCTTATCAAGAGAATTAGAACAATTATTAGGGTTGATAGACACATACGTAATTAAATCAATGCTAGGTAATTGCATGTTTAGTTGGACGTGGCCTAAGGCACGGCTTATCAAAAGTACTGACCGTTGTAGATACTTTAACTGGAGAAATATTTAACGATTGTAAGCTGTCATTAAAATCTTTTATTGATGTATTAAATGTGTCACGAGTGACTAAAGGAACACCAATTTCAGCATCCTCAAACTCATCAACCATTGACGGTTCATCATCCACTAACAAATACCTTGTCTCTGACGAACCGTCAAACAAAGCATGCGATTTTTCTTCTTGCTCGAAAAGAGGCATCACTCCCCCTGTCCGAGGGGTGCTGAGGCTCAAGCGGGTCGTGCTCGAGGAGTCTGCAAAGAGTTGGTGGGAGGGATGTGTCTCCACACCCACCTCACTCGCCACAGCGCCCGCCTCACTTGTCGCTTGCACCAACTCACTCATCGCTTGCACCAACTCACTCATCGCAACTCGCGGCTTGCCCGCAGTAATCATCACAATGTTCTCCGTGGGGGATTTGGTTGGGGGTGGTGTGATATTTGTCTCCTCCTAATTAAAGTTCATTGTTATTTTGTTAATAAATTTACAGATGTACAAAAAACTCTTATACTTCTTATTTAAGAAAAAATATATAATAATTTACAACTTCTATATAGCGGATCATAGTCTCATACATATGGTAATTATTTTATCTAAAGCTTTATAACATTCAAATGTGTTTATTCAAGTGGCAATTATTTCATTTGAATCCTTATGTCTTAAATTTCACATAAAAAAAACCAGTTACCATGATATATGACATTATAATTTAGACGACAAAGTTAACACAATTTATACCTAATATATTCACTCTATATCACGACGTTATTATTAACAGTTAATTAATGTTAAGTTAAATAATATTCAATGGAGTATCTATCGACCTCAATTTTCTTATTGCAGAAATGGATAAAGGGTGCAAAGTTATGCTAGCCTGATTTTTTTCAGATTTTTTAGAGACCGGGAACTATTTTTTCATGGTCCTTTTCATGACGTCATGAGACGCCGCTCCTTAAGAAAAAGATAGGACTTGCCGCTTCGTGACGTCACAAAAAAGCCTTTCAATATTTTTTAAAAATTAGTTCCCGGTCTCTAAAAAATCTGAAAAAAATCAGGGTAGCACAACATTGCACCCTCTATCCATTTCTGCAATAAAAAAATTGAGGTCGATACTCCATTAAATAATAATTAAATTTTAGGTTCAGAGCTATAAAGAATAACAGGACAGAGAAATTCTAAGTAGTGGAGTCCCTACTTTTTTCCTCCCTATAATACAAGTGTCCTGCATGTTATTCTGTTATTGTATAATATCTGTTATGCATTAAATTTAATTAATGCTATCATATAATATTATTATTTAATTGACATTAAGCAACAATAATAAAGTTCTCTGCATAAAAATATAGTCATTTGTTTGTCTGGCAGTTTGTTTGCCTACATGTATTTTTTCAACGTCTGGATTTGTATTAAAATGAATGATTTTTTTTTAGCACAAAAGTAAGGACATAAAACTACTTTATATGGTTTGAATTGAATCAAGTAGATTTATATTATATATAGTAACAGATTCTCTGCATTTAAACCACTTTGTTAAGCTGCTTTCTCTGATAAATCGCATGGTACTTAAACTTTTTATAACTCTTCTTAGAGTCTTCTCTTTTTTTTTCTAACTCTTTTATATTCATTTCTTCAGATAATTGAAAATTTTACATTAGTTATGACACTAATATAACTAAAAGTAAAATTTATTGATTATATAATATGAAGTATGCTCCTCATGGCACATTTTGAAATTTATTTAACCTTCATAAAAATTTCAAGCGTACACCTCGGGACAGCACAAACTTTACTGGTATATCTGTCTGCAAGAACTATATACTGGGAGGACGGACTAAATTTAAAACCGGCTACTTTTGCCGCCAACGCGTCGCCATTTGCTGAACCCTGTGACGTCACGACCTTGACTTTTCTAACGCATTTGATTGGCCTAGAGTCGGCTACAAAGATTCCGCGGTCAAAGATGCCGCTTTATTAGCTATCTGTCAAATCTGTGAAGCTGTCAAATCTTTGACGTCCTCAAATAAACCGCCCGAGCACGTGGCTTATTTAGCGAACTTCGCCGAAGGTTGGCGAGAATTGTCGAGTATCGAGGTTCTTCATCAATAAGTCGTCCTAGGCCGTCCTCCCAATATACAGTCGTTGATCTGTCTGGGCGTTACTTGTCCGCAGTCTATGCAGGTGAGTAGAATGATTTTGGAATGACTAGACGATTTTGAGTCATAATTACTAAATCACAGATATACATTTTGTTTTCTTGGTGTTGCAGCCCCAGCAAATAATGTAGGGATAAATTTTGTGTTGTTCCGATGTACGTATACAAAGTTGAATCGGCAGCTACCAGTTTCTCATACACTTTATCTCAAGTCCCTGAGAAGAAATGCCAACATGAGCATTAAAGTATTGTTATCTAACGTATAATCAGAGAATAGGTATACCTATTCTCTGGTATAATAGAGCAGCTCAGCATAAAGGTAATGCATAAAAAGCGTACACAGAAATTAGCCTATATTTGAATCAGCAGACGTACTTTGAATGCTGATTGACTTGAACGTCGAACCAAAGCCGAGTGATCACGAAAACACACGAAAACTTACAAGACTTGTGATTTGTGACCTGAAACTAAAACTTCAACTATTTCTAATGACTAATAATGAATTAATATGCTGTCCATGAATTTGTACTTAAACAATTTAAGTCTATAATATCGATAATTACCCACTCTGGTATGCTTAATCTAGAGACAAATAATGAGAATTGTTGCAAAATTTAAATATTAAATTAAAGGATCACGATGGCTTTGATCTAAAAAGGCGTGAAACTTTTTAGAAATTGCAGGGACACTTTGATATTACTTATGTTAGTGCTGTATTGCCGCTATAATATTTTTTTGCTACATGAAAGGTGAATTTAATTTCTAAAAAAAATTCAGTGGATATATTTACTTCTTGTTCACCGTAGTTACAAAATATTAAGCTCTCCAGTTTAGTTTTTAAGTCTTAACTTTTTTTCTAATAATTTACTACAACTTAATTTATTACTTATTATAATTTTACTTTGATCAGTATTTTACTTAATTATTATAGCACGTAAAAATTTATTTATAATGAATATTGTATTTCCTTTGACAATATATTAAAATCTCCATATAATTACAATAAAAAACATTATATTAGACGTATATAGAATATTAATAAGTTAAAAATTTACATACAAAAGCATTGTTTATATTTCTTGATCATGCAGACTAGTACAAAGTTTTGCGTCTATCAGGTCACCTAAGTGATGATGGGATTATATCTTCAAGGCTTCTGGAGGAAACTTGGAAGCTGTGATGTATCTTGATTAACATATTAATTTAACTGACCTTCGTATATAATCACGTTATTGGATAATCTCTTTATAGAAGAGCTTTTACTGATAGCTATAGAGAAGCGACTTCATGCATAATCCAAAGTTGTGGGGAAAAAAATTATATGTAATATATTTTCCTCTATGTTGAGGTTATTATAAGTTTTATTTACATTTATTTATAAATTTATATAAATATCATCTCTTTTTCTTTACAAACTTAAAAACTTGATATTATAACTTAAAAACATTCATAAGTTCTCATGGATTCAAGTCAAACAACTCAGGTCATGTGACCTCTTTAAATATCTTTTTTTTTAGGTATAATGCGGTACCTACAAATGTATTTTTGGACCTCCTCTTGTGATTAATTTACCAAACAATAACGACCCGGAAGCTCGCTAAAGTACCCATGTACTGTACTCACCTATGTATTTATTATTTTAATGAGAAGTGTACACGTACCACACTGAAATATATGAAAACTCTTCATGATAAGTTCATTAACATGCAAGAATAAATCTTATTTGAATAAACTAATTATTTAAATATTATTAAATAATTATATACGGTCTGCTTCATATTAAATAATGCAATTATTAAATAGAATCATGCAGTATAATTCTTGTTATATAAAGCATATTATTAAATTAATTCCTGCATTTATATCCAGCTGTTATGAATACATGATTGTTTTTATTGTTAAAACAGTGATACATTGTAAAATTGTTGTTGTTTTTATATTATTTTATATATTTATATCAATTAGTAATATATAATACACGATATTTTCAAACCGAAATGGAGTAAGTTACAGAACATTTTTATATTAGCCTTATTCATCACGGGGCTTTTAGAACTGTAACGCATATAATGTTGCATTTACCTCTAAATTTTTAATGCTTTAATTATTTGGAAACCAAATAATTATTGTGTTTTTGATTTTTTTTTTTTTTAAGTTGAATTGTTTTATTAAAAAATGCATTTTGTGCAAAATACGTCACATTAAAATGTTTAAAAAATTGTCAATAACAATTTAATGAGAATTCTTCGTACATTTTCAATAAATTAATATCAATGAAGAGCCAAGTCAATTACTCTTTGGTGAACATTCAGATTATAGAAAATTTTAATCATAATATGATACCTAGAAACTTTTTCATATCAATATTATGAAGTTTATGGCAGAAAATAAACATACTTTTATTTTATTTTTTTTCCAACTACTTTCCCGAATGTCTATTATAACCTGTCCACTCAAGATTAGAACAGGGACAGAGGGTGGACAGGAAACACCGGAACGCTCAGAAACTGGCAGGCAGTCAGAAGCGAACCCAAGCTCTGCATGCGATCCAGATTAAAAAGTCAAAGTCCGATACTTAACCAGTCATACCACACTACTTTATCGAAACACACATTCGACATGTTCGTAAATGCACAATATCAAAATGAACAATCATATAAATTAACCTTAATACGTTTTTTAATTTGGAATAATATAAGGTTGGTCTGATTATTAGTTACAAACAAATAATTGGATTAATTAGATCGATACAAATTGTACAAATATAGCTAAAAAAAAAATGTTATCTCATTAGAGAATCGAAAATTTTAAAAACCACCAACTTTATAACGTAAAAAAATAAAACTTTTTACTATTGAATGAAGCATAATAAATTTACAATGAGGGAAAATAAACCATGTTATATAACATATTATTATCTGTATGTAGCTGCACATGATTGAAGAGAGTCTCAGATGTAGTGTGACAAGCTAGCTTCACAGGTGAACTTTTGAGTCACAGACACGGCAGCATTACTAATGCATTAACTTCATGACTCTATTCCATACAGTATATGTTGCATAAAATTTATGAGGTCACAGTATAAAATATAACTAGATGGATGAAATGACACTATTATGGTGATATATTATTGAAATATACATTCGCTAAACAGAAAGCTATTATAAGAGTGTTTAGTGATTGATTAATAATAAAAAATGTTTTATAGTGTATTTTCCTATTTGTCCACTGGAGTTTTATTCTGCTACTTGTGTTACACAATATTATTGTACTTTAAATTCGTGATATGTCATGTACAATAAATACATATTTATTTACTCTATGTCATTATTTTATGATATTAATATTTATTACATTCAAAATCATCGGTGGTGATTTGGAAAAACGTTATATCTGTAAATGACAAGCTACAATGGTAGCAAGTTTTATTTTCAAGAGTCAGTGAGTGTCACCTGGCAATGAATATACAGAGATCCCATTTTGCCAAAACACCATTGATATAATACAATTAATAAAATAAGCTTTAATAACTGTAATTTATTTTTTACAGTTTTTTATATTAAAACATAATATTGTACAATGTCTTACATATTAAGGAGTAAAAAATATAAAATTTGCAAATTGAGTTCAAACACTGCATGATATAAAGAATAAGCTAATATTAAAATTTATTAGGTTTTGCAAATATTATATATAATATGCTCTTGTAATTTAGGCTAGACAATACTCCCTCTCTGGCTTCCAGAAATTAGAGTTTATAGAATAAAAATGATAGTGTCTTTTTTTGTAATTACTCATGAACCTCTGAATAAATTAACCTTTTTTACCTAACAATATGATGGGAATTATATTATTGCCCTGCATTCATATTCTGGAACAATATATTCTTTATGTGTATGCAAATTTCTTGACATTTTCTCGTATAGTTTCTAGTGTAAATTAGAACTGTTTCCTGACAAACTAGGTCACACAAGACATAATGTTTACACCAATAATAAGTGTTGAGAGAAGTTGAATACCTACGTGGTGCATTTGTTTTCTCAGAAAACATTTCATCTTTCTGCTGCTTGTTTGCATGTTGTCAATGAAAATTTCTCTCTCTCTCTCTCTCTCTCTCTCTCTCTCTCTCTCTCTCTCTCTCTCTCTCTGTCTCTCTCTCTCTCTCTCTCTCTCTCTCTCTCTCTCTCTCTCTCTCTCTCTCTCTCTCTCTCTCTCTCTCTCTCTCTCAAACAAATATGACACAATGTTATTCACATTAGTATGTTGATGACAAAACTATAGAATTACAGCATCTTTCTATGCAAAAACAAATAAAAAAATGCAAAAACAAACAAACGGAAACAAACATTTTTTTCTGCATTTTATAGAAATCTTGAAAAACTAACAAAGCAAAAGAAGAACATAGAATATTCATGTGAAATAAAAGAATTACAACACAAAAAAAAATGTTTGTTCTTAGAATATATAGAATATAACCTGAGAGATATTTTACTAGCTTCCATATTATAAATTAATTAAACTTCTAAGTAATTAATTAAAAAGTTATAATTTTACAATAGTACTCTGGACTGGCTGATGATAAAAAGCATTTCATTGATTGATCACGGGATATTTAAAAGAACTGTAAGTACATACAATTGAATTATTGAATAGACGATATAGTTAGAAAAATCTATTGGCTGAGAAAGATAGAGGAATATCTATAATTATTGAAGAAAATTATATCTAATTTTAATTCAAAATTAATATCAATCTAAAAAGTACATGTAAAAATTTGTTAATTGGAATATTTGCACTAACCTAATCACCTACACCCAAGTAATTGCCATGCATTGGATTTTTGCATGACATTTAAATAATTTATTAAAAGAAAATTGAAAATTTATTTACATTATAAATTATTATATATGTGAAGTGATTGAAGTAAGTACATTGAAATTATGATGAACGTGATAAATCTACTTTACTGTTATTAAATTATACTTTCAATTTTCAATGCACTGACACAAAGATCGAGAGAGTATGTAGGTCATGCGACTCAATCAATTGTTGCAATGTCGCACAACTCACTCTCACGGTTATTCACACTGTTAATAAGTTATTGACTTTGAAATTACGTACCGCTTGTAAGCACTTACATCATCATCTTCTTCTGTAAGTCTCCTTTACTTTATGCATAATATCCTCATCTTCTATTTTGTAGTAACCAAAACAGAGAGAGAGAGAGAGAGAGAGAGAGAGAGAGAGAGAGAGAGAGAGAGAGAGAGAGAGAGAGAGAGAGAGAGAGAGAGAGAGAGAGAGAATTAAATTTATATCATCAGGTCATTATCTTGATAATTGTGTGCTTATTATTATTCATTATTTTTCAAATTTCAAGATTTTTTTGTTGTTTATTATTTTTTTACCAAATATTACCTGGTCCAGATTTTTTTTTTTATCATTACACACTCAAAATCTCATAAAGTTTCTTATATTGCAATTTTGTTAAACTCCTCGTCTTATAACTTCAACCAGTTTTTAACAATTCATAAAATAAAAAACAAAACATTTCCAACATAAGGGTTAATTATATTATAAATGTTGACAAATTTGTTAACGGTTGCATATCCACTAAACGTGCAGGACGAGACTGCAAAACAGACGGAAAATAATGATAAACTTACAATTAATATAATAATGAATAACCTCATAAATTACATAATATAATAATTTTTTATTGATGCACTTAAGCTTTTTCCCTACCACCTCACAGATATAATAATTTAAACAGAAGTGTGAATATGATAATTGGGTGTAATGATGCTCACAAGAAGGCTAGTTTAAATTTCACCCCTTGACAGAATGGTAATGTATTCTCAACAGCACTTAATGACATGGCCGCAGTGGTGGTAACATTCCATACGTAATAACGTGCTTTGCATTATTGTAATCAGCTGTGGAATCCGTTACGTAAATATTTACTTGAAACTATAAAGGAAAATATTTACATTTTAACATGTTGTACTTAATTATTTGAATTTATATAAAATTAATTACTTTACAATATACTGTTTTCGTGTTGAGTTGCAAATTTATAAAGTAAAGGGCGATTTAAATATTATGAACTTTAAATAATATTGAACTTTTATATTTTTATTAACTTTTTATAATATAGTACTACATCGATCAATACTTACTTCAAATAATAAAAAAAGTGTTTATAAAAATGCGTAATAAATTTAATCCTTCCTAATTAAAAAAAAAATAAGGAATGCAGTAATTTCGGACTACTAATACTGCTTTTTTTCAAATTTCCTTGATATAGAGAGAATTTTTAATAAGCTAATTTGTTTAAATTCTCAATGGAAAATTTTGCTCTTATTTTTCAACCCTCAAACGTTTCATCATGAAAGCCATGCGCATGCCTTTACTTTGAATTTATGATAAGCTCTCTTATTTTCCTCTTTTTTAAATAAACAAAATGTGAACAGAAATATGCTTGATGTGAAGAAAGGGGGAGGGGGGAATTTTCAATTATTTATCAAAAACCTATTATGTATATATTTTTTTTTAAATACAAATGAGGTGTTTTGTAAAACCAGGCTTTCTAAAATATCTCTAATTTGAGAGAGAAGGGAGGTTTCAATTTTAAGCTTGATTTTTGTATTATATATGTTAGCACCCAAAGCCGAATTCGGGCAAAAGCCGAAAAAAATGCCCACATCTAGTTTTGCGCATCACGAAATGAGCCAAAGCCGAAGTGAGTTTTTTTTTCGGCTTTGGCGCATTTCATTTTGAACAAAACTAGATCTGCTCAAATCGAAATGCACCAAAGCCGATATGAGATTTTACTTCGGCTTTGGCGCATTTCATTTTGAGCAAAACTAGTTCTGCGCATCGCGGTTTGAGCAAAAGTCGAAATGATATTTTATTTCGGGTTTGGAGCAAAATTTTGAGCACATCTAGTTTTGCGCAAAATAAAGATGATTTTAATAGCCAAGCCACATTTGCCGCGTTAATTTTATTATTATTATTATTATAATGACGAGATGATGATTTTAATTTTAATGATATTTATTTTAATTTTTTAAAAAGAAAACAAAAAAAACTAATCATAATCAAATGTAATCATACAGTATATACGTACGTACATACCTTATAAAAAATATTGTAGAATCTGTTGATTTTATAAAGCACTCCACCATTTCTGTCACTTAATTACTATTTGATGATGTTTTTGTTAAATTAATAATTTTTTTGTTTTAAGAACTGCAGCTCAAATAAAATAGACATATATTAAACGCCACACGTTTTAAAGTATTCATTTATAGATTCACTCGCTCTCACCATTAGAAATATTTTGTCATGCACGCACTTGTAAATTTCATAGTTCTATGTCTTAGAATTAGGCTATCATGCAATACAGGTTGTTATCGGTACAACGAGATAAGAAAGTAGCCTTTACCTCTACAATGAAGTTTAATCCCATTTGATTGCCGTATGCATATATGTTGATGTATGATGTATTGTTGCTGCTACCAGGGTTGTATAAGCCTGTGCTTCTATACAATGTTCCTAGAAATAGAACTATGAAATTTACGAGTGCGTGCATGACAATATTTCTATGGTGAGAGCGAGTGAATCTAAAGAATACTTTAAAACGTGTGGCGTATAATATATGTCTATTTTATTTGAGCTGCAGTTCTTAAAACAAAAAAATTATTAATTTAACAAAAACATCATCAAATAGTAATTAAGTGACAGAAATGGTGGAGTGTTTTATAAAATCAACAGATTTTACAATATTTTTTATAAGGTATGTACGTACGTATACTGTTATGATTACATTTTAAAGTTATTATTTTTTCCCTAATTAATTTATTTTTAAACAGCGCTTGAAAGATATTAGGTCACAATACTAATATTTATTATAAGTTTAGTCTTAGTTTTTTATTTTTCTTTTTAAAAATTTAAAATTAATATCATTAAAATTAAAATCATCATCTCGTCATTAAAATCATCTTTATTTTGCGCAAAACTAGATGTGCTCAAAATTTTGCTCCAAACCCGAAATAAAACATCATTTCGACTTTTGCTCAAACCGCGATGCGCAGAACTAGTTTTGCTCAAAATGAAATGCGCCAAAGCCGAAGTAAAATCTCATATCGGCTTTAGCGCATTTCGATTTGAGCAGATCTAGTTTTGTTCAAAATGAAATGCGCCAAAGCCGAAAAAAAACCTTACTTCGGCTTTGGCTCATTTCGTGATGCGCAAAACTAGATGTGGGCATTTTTTTCGGCTTTTGCCCGAATTCGGCTTTGGGTGCTAACATATATACTCTCTTTCTAGACTTAAAAAAATGTACCCTATAGTCTTAATTCTTTGATAATGCCCCTTAAAATATTTAACAAGTATGACGAGCGTTTTGTTTTTAAAGAGCCTAGCAGGCAGGTAGGTGTATAGGACTGCTATCTGGGCAACAACTGGGATAGCGAGGGATTTGCAGCCCGCGGCCTCCCAACTAATAAACCCTCTCAGCAGTGCTAGGAAGAAGCTCTATGCACGGCGCCTGGGGGGCTTCTCTGCCCGAGGAAAGACGCGTACTCCACATGTGACGACCTATATCATAATCCAGGTGAATGTGAACCTTCGAGAGTCAAATATCTAATATCAAAGATTTGTTTCAGACTTGACACATGAAATTCTAAACTTAAGATAAGGTATAATGTTATAGCTTGCGTAACGTACTGATTATAAGGTCTTTTGTACAAAGTATTTATAGTGTTTTTACATACCAATGGAGAAAACTTGCATGGAAATTTATTATGTTTGTAATATGAAGTATATGCCTTTCTTGGTAAAGCATTTTACATAAATTAAGTATATTATAAACTCTCAAATTATCATAAGATAAGATTAGCTTTGAGGAAGTATTAAAAAATGTTGAAGTTTGAGTTAGCAAGTACGATCTTTTACAAAAGTATACAATATATTGAATGAGATATTGAATATTATCATTTTATTAATATTGTAAGTAAATTTGGCCCATTCAACTTTTTTTTTTAGTACCGTAACGTTATTGAAATCTCGAGGATTTTAAAATCAAATTTAATATTCCAACTTTGATATAGTTCCTACAGTTTACAATTTTTTAGAATAAGTTCAGCTTATAACAGTTCTGTTTCTCAAATAACATATATCTTGTTAATGGAGTAATTTTTTCTGCATTAAATATCAGTATATTTAAACTTAATTAATGAATAAAAAAATTATTGCGATAATATATTTTTAATGAAGTATGTATTATAAGATAAGTATTATAACTCTTATATACTTTACTATTTATTTCTGCTCCCAAATTTTTAGATTTGACCAATGATAGCTATTTTTTTTATTTATTTTTTTTTTAAATGTAATTCTGCCAAATTTGAAAGCAAAGTTTGTTTTACAAATGATAAAATATTCACTTTTCATTAAAGGTCAGTTTGCTATCTTGTTTACATATAGATAACAACCTTCTACCTGAATGGTGCAGCTTAATGCTGGTTTTTTATCCTCATGGGGCTCATCATCATTCATAGTATAATTTTAAAATTTTCTTCAAAAATTTACATACATAACCAACAACAACAAGCAAAAAATAAAATCTAAGTTATTCTTGCATTTTATAGTTTTCCTTGACAGAGAATTATAACTTTTATTATTATAAATATAAAAAATTGTTTTGCATTTATTAACTAAAAATCTCCATTTTGTTGACAAAAAAAAATCACTTTAAAATGACAAGAAAAATTCTAAATATAGCCACTTTTTGTGTTGCATATCTTTTGTTTATTTGATAGCAACAAAACTGTCACTTCATATCATTCGACACATTTCTAGCTCAATTTATATTCTCGTACACGATCTTTTCAATGGGGATGAAGTTTCAGCAAAATTTTGTTATTGTATTTTTTTATCTGCTATAATACAAATTTTCTTATTTTCTTCAAAATAGAGAATTATTTCCCTGTCAATAACATACATTTGTCGAATCAAAGTTAATCTTTGTACAATTCCTTGAGGTATATAAGCTTTGTAAAAAATATAAATAAATACATGTTATAAAAGCAAAGATATAAAATATCAAAGAGTCTTTAGCTTCCTTGAGTATATACTTTTCTTTTATTTGATTTGAGAAAAAGACGAAAGACATTACATTCCAACCTATGTATAGTATTTTTAAATATATTTATATGCACTTTTTTCTACTTTATTGAATTTACGAAAACAACAAAACTCCCTAATGAAATATATAATATTAATTATAATATTATGAGGTCGAGCGTGGCGCAGTGCATTGACCGGTTCTCGTTAGATCACCGAAGTCAGGCTACGTCGAGCGTGGTTAGTACTTGGATGGGTGACCGTTTCAAGTAAAAAATACGTTGCTCCCTCCCTGGGGTAAATTCATCTCGCTTTCCACCCAGTGCAGTGATGCACTTGTGTGTGGTTCCTCAGGCTTTGGACATCGCTTTGGTCCATTGAGAAAAAGTAGAGGTGTCCGTCCTGACTGAGGTTTTCCACGGTTCCCTCAGTCTCACCTCAGCGAATGCTGGGACGCGTAAGCATGCAGGCCGTGGCCACTATCCGTTCCCTACCTTATCCCTACCCAGTACCCCGCCGCGAGCTGGAAGCTCTTAGGGGTGTATCCTTGTAAAAAAAAAAAATAATAAATAAAAATTCTGCAATTTTAATAATATATTTTATAAATTATAATATGGAATATACTTTATTTATTTATCTGTTTAAATTTCAAGTTTTTTTTTTTTCTTATCAGATTTAGTTAGAAGAAATATTATCACTAAACAACAATGAAAATAAAGTTATAACAAAATTTGACGTTACGTAACTAATTAAAACTGTAGTAATTAATTAAAATTATAAATAAATTATTTAATTAATTAAAATTATAAATTATTATATAACATAAAATTTAAGATAATAATATTTTTTTTTATAAATTTAATTACATTTTTATAACAAAATTTAATATACGTAACAAAAATAATGAAACCCGGCCCAAAAATTAACAGTAAAAATTAATTAAAAATTTCTACTTACCACAACATTTAATGAAAGGTAATCCTGAACATGATTCACAATTTATTTATAATCACCAGCACTTTCAGATTGTACTTATTTACGCACGCGGAGAGATGTGGCGGGGACTGACGACAAGCACGTGAGATCCACGCGACAGAGCCGACATCGGCAGACTGAGCACCGACTTGGAGTAGTCAACTCTCTTCACCACCGCGCGGCGCACCGCCACAATATGAGCAAACATGGACCAATAGCAGCCTCTCTTAATGTTCTAGACTTACATCCCTTGAGTAATATTTTATTGTTGTAAAACAACAATATGGTTCAATTGTTTCGTAAATTCAGATTGAATTGAAGTATTTTCTATTTTATAATAAAATGAATATTTATTGGTTGTGAAGCAACATAATAGTGTATTCTATATACTGATATCATTAATAAAGATTAACAATATTATATGGGATTTATATTTATATAGGTTAAATATATTGCAATTAATTGGCAGGTATCTAATTACTATTATACATTGCACTGATTATTTATAATTAATTACAATGAAAATAAAATCCATTTGATATGTATAAGCTATACATAAGCTATTGTAAATATTAATTAGTTCTTAAATGGAAATGTTTTTACAATAAATTACGATCAAACAATACACTAGCACATATGAACATAAATTAGTATAAGAAAAAAACAAGATAATTTAATCTTTTAAATAGATTTGAACTCTTATATTTAATTATAATTCTCTTACATGATGGTAAAAATTTCATTTCAATCAAGCTTGTAAATTAAACTTTTTCAAAAATGCAGATAATAAAAAAATATATATATTCTCAAATTAATTTGAATAATGGTGTCCAAGAACAGTATAGATTTCTCATGTGCTATATAGCATATTGAAAAAAATATAGAGAAGTAATTTCATATATAAAAAAATTATGATGTATTTATAGTGTATTTACTGTGATAAAAGCTATATACTACGTGTATATTACACATACAATTGAGTAATAAAACTCAGGTACACGGATAAAATCAATCTACCTCAATTAGCATTGTTCAATTATTCAATACAAAATATTTGTTATTCAAAACACATCAAATCACTTTAATGCAACATTTACTTTTATTATTATTTAAATTTGTGGTAAAATGATATTCTCCGGTAATTGCTGCATAAAAAATTCACACTGATGATTTGTACGGTCGTATATTATACAGAGGATGAAGAAGAAGAGAGGTAACATTTTGCAGTACGTTCGCTCGGTCACCGCAGCGCGATCTCATTTCCGGAGGCCCCGGTCGTCGGACGGCAGGCTTGCTGGTTGGCGTGTGACCCCTATGACCTCTAACCTTGACCTGTTCTCCATAAAAATCTTCCCTTCTTTCTTTGCTCCCTTAGTGATAACCTTGGCCCGTAGATTTAGGGGATGAATTTTGTGGCAGTATGAGCACGCATATATACACACTATAAAAGCAATATATTTATATGGCCTCTCTATAATACAATCAATATTATTTATGTAAATGAAATTTACTTTTAAAAGTTTTACTGTTTCAGATATTGATTTAATTTAAAACTTTTAGAAAATTAATATCTTTTTATATGTATTCATCATTTGATTTCAAAATGGTAATATAATATAAAACCAACTAGTAAGACTTCAGATTTTATCATAGATTTTTCTTGTTTCTTTTGACTGATACAATCGGATAGCAACGTTACTTTATTTATAATCACTTATGGGAGGTATGGCGCAGTGCGCTTGGCCGGGTATCGTCATATCACCGAAGTCAAGCAACGTCGAGCGTGGTTAATAGTTGGATGGGTGACCATTTTCAACAAAAACCATGTTTCCCACCCTGGGGTAAATCATTGCGCATTTCCACAATATGGTTCCCCTGGCTTTGGACCATTGCACTTTCGGTTCATTGACAAATGCTGTAGCGTCCATCCTGGCTGAGGTTTCCACGTTTCCCTCAGTCAAAGGAAAATGTCTGGATGTATTGCAAGGCCGTGGCCGTCTCCGTTCCGGAAGAGCCCGCGAAACGCTCAAGTTTGAGTTTCTGAAAGTTCGGGGTTTCAAAGTAGTACATAATTAGTAGAAGTACCCAACAAAAAAATATAATTATTACTAAACTTATATTATTTAATTTTTGTGGTTTTAAGAGCACTATTTTAATAATTGTTATATTATATTGCTGATGATGAATTGATTATTGCTGTAGCATTAATTCATTATATTCATTGTTGGACCAGAGTTAAGTTATAAATTATAATGACACGGAATTTTACTATAATTATATTTATTAAAATTATATTAATTATGAGTCTGATAGGTGCAAAACAAGACTATTACTGTAATTTTCTAATGAGAGTTATTTTCTTATATCTATACCTGAAAAATGACAACAAATACAACTTTTTTTTTTACATCTGGTGATCTCATATAATGAAACACGCAGATTAAACCTATGTCTCTAAAATACTTGCTACTTTTGTTTTAAAATGTTTATAAATTCTAAGTTAAAGCATTCTCTCATGTATCTGTTCTTAACTCAAAGTTATTCGCTTTGCAGGAAACGTAATCCTATACTATAGCTTTCTAAATAATATGTAACCTAAATAGCATATTATATTCTTCAAAAGAGATGTGGGTACATAGTTATAAGTTTTATAGTGTCTATCACCCACTTGAGAACAATTGGCTGCTTCTAGCATGCAGAGAGTTAAAATACTCTTATTATTTTAACAGCAGTTTCACAATGTAGTTAACCACGTACGTGTCGCTTATGTTTCAAGTACACCTCTAGACATCACGAACTTTTACTCTTGCTCTGTTTTGTGGACGTTGTTACGCAGTCTATTAAAGGTGTGATGAACCTAAACTCTTAATTTGGCATGGACAAACTGGGTTTTCTTTCTTGAACTTCTCCCAAAATTGCAAATCTGCGCAAATCTCTGTTTTTTTAAGCTTTAGCTAAAGCAAGTTAGGCAAGTAAGGTAAAGTTCGTGTACGTGTAAGGAGGTAATTCTAAACATACATTATATTGTTACTAAACAAGAAGCCACTTTTGACAAGTATTACAAAGAAAGTTAGCATGAGTTTACTCACATCCAAAAAGATATTGCTTCTTTTTTGTTACCTATATATAAAATTAAATTCACTTGCATGAAATATTAATGATTAATATCACCATTGATCATTGATGGTAATGATGACCGTTGCATTCTCATCTAATGGCTTGTTGAAGTAAAAAAAGAAAAAAAATTAAAAAAAAAAGTTTCCAATTATTGAATATTTAGTCAAATTTTGCTGTAAAAAATTACTTGATTTAATTTACTAATAGCTACCTGCAGTCCTCGTGAATTCTATGATAGCTAGTCTTGTTATTTATATGACATTTTTTAATAAGACTGCCTTGAATATTGATTTTTTTTTAATCAATAACAATTGTATTATACAGTATAAAAGGATGGTTTGTTATTTTCTTGCATGGTGATTTACGATATTCTAAGAGTCACTTGAGAAATATTTGTTTGTTTCTTAGACTACCAAATCAATTGAAGCAAATTTAACTTGCAGGTATTTTGAAGTAGAAATTAGCTTGCAGCATGGCTGTGTCTCTCTCAAAGCTGTTAAAAAAATTTAAAGCTCCAGTAAATAAACTTGGTGTTTATTACTTAATTTTAATATCTGAATACTTCACAAATACTTCACGTAAAATACTACGTTTGACATTAACAAGTAGTTAAAGGTAATATTTTTTCTGAAGTAAATTCATTTTATTAATTAACTTGTAATTTTAATGAATTTATTTTAAATGCCTCTCAAAAGAAATGTTAAAAGAAGTAGAAATTAAGATGTTTGTTCACTTTGCAGCATTTAATGAATGAAATTAATTTAGTTTAAATTATTTCATGAAGAAAATAAAAACATTTGGATTTTTTTTGTTGAAATCGTTTAGTGCCAAAGAAACAGAACATTTTAATTTAATCTTTCTCTTTCAACCACCAAGACTACTAAATGTTCACTTTGCTAAATTTTTTTTCTTGCTGTTTGTTTTTTTACAAAATGTTTACATTTTTCATCTTAGGAAAGTTCTAAAAACACGTATACTTGGAACTTTATCAACAGACCTTCTTCATTTGAAAAATTTGGAAACTATAGCAATTTGCCGCGGGCGTAATTCATATTATTATTTACTTTTATCTGTGTATATTTTGTATTACATTATTACAAGAAGTCTTGCATTATAATGTTATGTTTTAATTGTGAATTAACGATACATTATACACATTTCTATTTCAAATTATTATGATTTCTAGAATGAAATGTTTTTTAGAAATTCAAATTCTTTGCCTAGTTATAAAAGTCTGAAAAAAAAAGACGTATAGACTTGAAGTGATGATGTTTCATCGCGAGTCCTTCATCCACGCTTGTAGTGCATGGGTGTGAATGTTTTTTCCAAAGTTCTACACCTAAAGAGTATTCTGAAAATAAGTACAGAAATTTGAATGGCTTCAATACGTTCAAAAACTTATATTATTATATATTGAAATTTTAATTGAAAATTGTTGTAATTATTGACTACTTATTCCCGTAAAACATTCAAATAAAGAAAGCAATTAGATTGCATAAAATTAAATACTTTGAACATTATACCGTTTCGTTTCAAATGAAAATGAAGAGCAATATTATTATAAAATTTGGAAAATATGCTTCATAGATATTTTGTTTTGCTGATCATAAAATAATATTTTGTTATTAATAATGTATATAAAAGAGAATTTCCAGTATTTTCCTTTTGTGAATAAAAAATGTAATTTTTTTTTTAATCTTTTTCATACTCGAAGCTTGTAATAAAATGAAAAGTACACTTGTAATATTTATAGAACATTGCATTAATATGCTTTTGACATACATTTAATATTATTATATTGATAATGAAAAGAAAAGAACATATGTTTTTATGTGAATTTAATTAAAAACTTTTTACCTTTAATATTGAAAGGTACACCTCGAAACAAATCAAACGTTACCACTGACATAAATTTTTATTTTAAGAGAAAAAGGGATACAAATTTGTAATTAAAATAATTAAACATAAACACTAAAAAACAAATGTGCAACAACTGTCTGACATTGCCTACAAACAGAGCAAGAGAGGTAACGTTTGGGGTGAACCGAAGTATACATCTACATGTGTAAAAAAAAAACACTTCTTCAAATCATCTTACATTATTAGATTTGAAGACAGAAAAAAGTACAGTCTGAATTATAAAAAAATTTAACCCACACATCATTCATATGAAACAAAAAAATAGCTCAGAGCAATCATCAGTTATATATATATATATATATATATATATATATATATATATATATATATATATATATATATATATATATATTATAGGTAAATAAAAAGTAAGTAAAGTCTGTATCTAGTTTGTATATATAAATACCATCACTGCCTCGCAGCAGTACAGAGTTAATTAACTATTCCCTCGTTTATATTTATTTACTTTCCACCTGCTGACGTCACAGAATTGGCCATTTTGCTGATTCAGTCTCGCACGCTCTTTCGTTTGATGTTCATATTTAGTAACATTTAATATCATACATATACTTAAATACAATTGGTTTATATCTAATACTGCAATTAACTAATAGATAATTTAAGTTTAAATGTGAAATTAAATTGTCAAAGTTGGCATTTTTTTTTTCTTCATTATTTTTTTTTCTTTGATTTTAGTGCTTCACTTTTTAACAGAATTTTTACTACACACTCCGACAACGTATCTTATTTTAAATTCACAATTCAATTCATTATTATTAGTTTTAAATTAATGTGGGTCAAATGTACGCCTGTGAAAAGGCACGTACAATTTACACCTGCTCTCTTTGTGAGTGTTGTCACGCAGTATGTTTATATGGAGGCGTGGGTGAATTTGAAATTTTGTGGGATAACCCATTTTATATGTAACAGCAAAATTGCAAATATGCATGTCCTCATGAAATTATTGAAGCTCCAGCAAATCATACATGCGTTCTTGATAAGGAACGTGCCATGGGTTTAAAAAATACAGTTATAATAATTATAATAACAACACAAGACAAAAACACACAAAACAGCAAAATGATTTTTATACACTAATAACTACAGTAGCGAAGTAGCATATTACTCTTTTTGAAATTATTTTTAACATTTTCTAAGCAGATTCTTAAATTTGCTTATTATATAGCTATAAATATAGTATGCTATGTCGATTTACGAAAAGTCTCAAAATATCATTTTCAATTTTAAAATAATCATTTTCAGTCAAAATCTATATTTGATTCTCTTTGAAAATTATTTATAAATGTTAACAGTTTTGCAGAATAATTATGATGGTTTTATAATTAATCAAATTATGTTAGGTAATAACTCAAAATTTCTTTATTACATTAACGTTTCAATATAATATTTTATGTAGAAAACAATGACTGTATGATAATTAAAAACTTAAATACCTTCATATATTATGTATATTTCTGAAAATGATACAAAGACTGTAAAATTTAATGACATAAAACTGCATTGTACATATATTATCAAAAATATTTTAATTTTGTTTCCAAGTCATTATCATTTTGTAACACACACTGTGATTGGTTGTATTATCAGGGTCAAGGTCTATCTAACCAATAGCACTTCAGTACAGGCTTTCAGTGACAGGGCTGAGATGGATGACAGTTTGGTGGTAATTACTACCACCATCGTCGCCACCAGGCTAATCCATCACCCCCAGTCACATCCCCTCTCTACCCCAAATTCGAACACAAAATGAGGCGTCACATCATCATGCGGCCACACCACATAGGCCACACAGTTTATTGTTACAATTTCCAGCTGAGAACACGCAAATTAAGGCAAAAAAAAATATTAATATTAATAGCTTTATGGTTTAGAAATATTTTTTGAAGTAATGCTAATATTTATTTAGTAGCAGATGGTATTTTATTATTAAAGAAATTCAATTATTGTTGAGCGTAAAATAGCACTTTGAAGATAGAGGGGTTTATGGTGATATTAACAATGGTCTCTGTCGTAGGGTTTTGCCTTTAAACGATATTAGACTTTATATACAACGTTCACTGATAACGTAAGGTTTTAAACAACTGGATGGTGTGAGTCTTTTCATAATAACTACTATCTGTATGCACTTGCAGTGTTAATAATTAAATGTGAAACCATATATATATTATAACTTAGTGGAGAACTTATAACTTAACTTTTGAACTACGCGTAACAATAAATTAACAACTTACAGAGTTCCGCAAATATTTTTAAAAATTATTGAATGTTCTGCAAATTATTATGGTAATTGGCTTCTTTTGATCCTTAATAAAAAGAATAGGGCCTAAACGTCTATTACAGCCTCCAGAAGGCATGGCCGCACTTTCAATCCTTTTTTTAAAAATAGATCATGGGCTCAAAAAAAAATTGAAAAAAGTCAGGGCTTCATAATTTCAATAATTTCATACCCTTTATACTCTATTAATTTTTGTAATAATATTTTTTATGTACTTCGTCCAAAATTGTTAAGTGCTTTTGCGAGAATGGTTGTACATGATTATATAATTAAAATTGTAAAATCATATGAATGCTCTGACAGTGCAGCTGTAAAATATATTATAGTAATTTATAAAATTGATGACATTATATTATACATAATATATTTGTAACATACCTTCAGGCAATCTATAACAAGTATTAAAAAAATCAACTTCATAAGTTATAATTCCTTTTTACAAATTTTATTGATTTTGTGATTCTCAAAACAGCAAAATATCCTCTGGTGAAACAATCAAAGGATATCCTGCGTACAGAGCCATCTTTTGGAGTGTTATGTCCTCAATAATACAATATATTGTGTTGTGGCGTGCATTTTACTCCTGAAGTCACAACAGTATGTCGTCATTCTTGAATTATGTACACAAGTTTGCACCAAAAGGCAATAATGGAGATACGTTCTCATTGTTGTGAGATATTGTTGAAAACAATACAAGTAGTTTATGTTTATTCACCGAGTTGTATTCACCCTGTTGACTTTCATGTATGTAATAAACTCAGAACTGTTTATAAACTAGTGGGCTGAATATTCCATCATGTAAGTTGAGAGGAAAATCTGATATCATGTGTGGGTGTATTTATTTTTTTATCGACAACTTATCACGAATCAACACTGAAGCTTCTTCACAATCTGAAAGTCATCTTGTGTAATGAGAGATTAAAATTAGATTAAAGAACTAAAATTTCATGTTATTATTTATTTTGTATAACTGTATTAATATATTAATTAAAAAAACTGCAGTGTCTAGTTTGTCTATTTCAATATACTATTGAAAATTTAAAAAAGAGAAAGATACTATTGCAATATTTTTTTTTAAATATATGTACCCTTGTCATAGCCTAAGCTGCATTATACTAAATTCTATGATCCCTTTTTCTGTGAACATGGTTACAATAGAGCTGAGTCTTCTGCACGCAATGTTTGAACAATGTTTTGTTAGAAACATTGCGCGAAGATGACTGCCAGTATGTATATATGTTACCACCAAAAACCGAATTCGGGCAAAATCCGAAAAAAATGAGCAAAACTAGTTTTGAGCATCAAGTTAAGCTCAAAACCCGAAGTAATCGATTATTTCGGGTTTTGAGCTTAACTTGATGCTCACAACTAGTTTTGCTCAAGTCGAAATGAGCAAAACCGGATGAAAACTTTTACATCGGCTTTTGTTCATTCCCATTTGAACAAAACTAGTTTTGCGTATCAAGTTATGATCAAAACCCGAAGTAAGATTTTATTTCGGCTTTTGAGCAAAATTTGAGCAAAACTAGTTTGCTCATTTTTTTCAACTTTTGCCTGAGTTCGGTTTTTGGTGGTAACATATATAAAGAGTCCAATATTAAAAATATAAAATTCAGAAGATTATACCTTTTCTCTAATTTTTGAATATTCTATTTTTTTATATTACAATATATCCTTCATTAAAAATTCTAATATTTAAAATAAAAAATGCAATATAAAAATCTAATATCCTGAGTAATAATATTATTATTTTCCGTATATAATATATATGTTTAAATTTTAATCTGCCTTTGGGGGTGCTTGTGAGATTGGATTCAGGCAAGCAGTGAGAGCACGCAGGGAGGCCGGTGATTGAACCTCCCTGCTTCACGACTCTCTTCTGTGCTACAGCCTTATAAGACACACATACAGAAATACAAACATCTGCTCCTATTGATTTCCAGTGTCAGGTTAATGTATCATACAACTATACATGAGCCCTACAATCGTTTATAGTAGTTTTATTATTGCATACGATATCAATAACATAAAACAAAACAACATATAATATAATATAAAAACGTACAGTATTATCTTTCATGATAATATTATATATAACAGAGGTTGTGTATACGTAAAATATATGTTATTCAAAATTTTCGCAGCTAGTACTGAAATTATATAAAAAATAGTTACATAACCTGTTTCAGTTTTTATTAAATCTTTCACTAGCTTAAAAACACAGTAATTTACAATAACATACATGAGAATATAATATGAAAATTTTGATGTTTATACTACATGTGTTGTATTCGCTATATTATAATATAAATTATATTTATATTATTTCGATATTAATATATAATTATATATTTATGCAGTATTATTATTGTTTGATTTTATAAAGTTCCATATTATGTATTGTATATATTTTTTACCTATAATATTACAGTAATAATTGAAAACGTTTAATTTAGCAAGTGGGTATAGTTTATACGATTGCAGAAAACTAAACATAGACAGTAGATAAACTAGAGAGAGAGAGAGAGAGAGAGAGAGAGAGAGAGAGAGAGAGAGAGAGAGAGAGAGAGAGAGAGAGAGAGAGAGAGAGAGAGAGAGAGAGAGGAGAGAGAGAATAAACATGAAAATAGAAACATGAATAGCCTGTACCGTATTTATTGATATAATTTATCACCTGGATTGGAGAACACAAACGACTTTGGTAACAAAATGACCAATAAAAAAAAAAAAACTTTCACGTGAGTTTGTAACTACTGACTGTAAATACATGTGATATAATATACAGTACAGTATCTATTTGTAAGTAGCTCCTATCTCGACAGTAATGTTATGTGCATACATTGAATATATATTATAGAACTCGAGATCTTGTCAATTCCTTTAATGTAATAATATTGTCACTTGAATGACATTTTCCATTTAAATATATATATTATATGATACATGCATCAGTATATCTAGCAAAAAATATGACAGCATTAGTTGATTAAAAATGTCATTGCATGTATATGAATAATGTATTATAAGGAAAAGTGTCATAATTCTATATAGCATGTTTAACATGGAAATGTATTGATTTTTTTTTAAGATAAATAAAGATGTGAGCAGATTATTTATGAAGGAACTTTCTCATTTTTAATCGTATTTCGAATTGAATGAATACTGAAGCAAACAAAATGTGAATATGCTGGTTAAATAATATTTTTTTAATTTTTTATTTATTATTGGTAGAAAAAAAATTACTACTACTTTCGTTGTACAGTTATAATACATAGAACATTTGTAGCTGCACGAATAAGTTAATGTTCCATGTATACACAATTTTAATAGAATTATTAAATTTTAGGGCATCTCTGATTCAAGATTCCCGGACAACTCGGAGCGGGGGCAACTGGGAGCCGGACGGCTCGGAGCCAAACATGTTTGCTAGGACAACTCGGAGCGCGGACAACTCGGAGCGCGGACATCCTGGAGCCATGGCAGGACAACTCGGAGCGCGGACAACTCGGAGCACGGACAACTCGGAGCCATGGCAGGACAACTCGGAGCGCGGACAACTCGGAGCGCGGACATCCTGGAGCCATGGCAGGACAACTCGGAGCGCGGACAACTCGGAGCATGGACAACTCGGAGCCATGGCAGGACAACTCGGAGCGCGGACAACTCGGAGCGCGGACAACTCGGAGCAACGTATAATTTACATATTCGGATCAATTTCAGCTATTTTCTCGGTATCCGGAGAACTCCCGCTCCGAGTTGTCCGGGAATCATTTTCATCATAATGTCATCATCAATATTTCTCTGCATTTTTATATGCACATAAAATATTCTATAGCAACCATTTATAATTATATTTTTCTACTTAATTTATCCACTTAATTATCCACCTCATTCGTCATTTTAAAGTTCCTTGTGTATCTAATATTTGAAATTAAATAATACAAAACATTCATTGAAGACTAAGGGCTTTATTTAAGGGCCAGCAACTTGTAGTCTACGTTGGTAAGAGAGCAAAAATGTGGTAGCGGGTTAAAGGTTGGGCAGGCAAAGGTCAAGCTCCACCTTTCGTTGTTGTTATGAATCATAAGACACGTTGGCCGGCAGGTAAGGAAACGACACCTATCTGATTGAACATTTTATCAATCCGCATTATAAGCATAATATAAATAATATAATAATAATAATAATAATAAATTATAAATGGTTGCTATAGAATATATGAAACTTGATGTGCATATAAGAATGCAGAGAAATATTGATAATGACATTATGATGAAAATAGCTGAAATTGATCCGAATATGTATATTATACGTTGCTCCGAGTTGTCCGCGCTCCGAGTTGTCCGCGCTCCGAGTTGTCCGCGCTCCGAGTTGTCCTACCATGGCTCCGAGTTGTCCGTGCTCCGAGTTGTCCGCGCTCCGAGTTGTCCTGCCATGGCTCCAGGATGTCCGCGCTCCAGGATGTCCGCGCTCCGAGTTGTCCGCGCTCCGAGTTGTCCGCGCTCCGAGTTGTCCGCGCTCCGAGTTGTCCTAGCAAACACGTTTGGCTCCGAGCCGTCCGGCTCCCAGTTGCCCCCGCTCCGAGTTCTCCGGATACCCTGATTCAATCGTACAAAAACAAAATTCTAAAGTCTGTAAAATTCTTGTACAATGCATAAAAAACTGTAATGTCTTGAAATTAAATTTCTGTTGTGTCTTTTTGAAACTTGAATTTCCTAAAATGATATTTTTCATGCTTTTATGCTGTCCAGTGTACAATTTTTATCAAGAAAAATTTTCCTCGCATTGTTTAATTATTTTCTAAATAAAATGCACACCATTGTCATCTTTTGGAGAAGGAAATTTTTCATCGTTACCTTATACTAAATATTATACGAAACACAGTTTTTGCTTTTATCACCATTAAAAGTAATTCATTTTTTTTTATGTTATATTTTTGTTGAAAGCTATCAGCGTAACATTTTTTCCGTTGGCTTTTGATTTGGGTTGGTTCTATATATGATCATGACTATAACATACTTTATCTCAATTGAATGCATTTGAATGTGTTTTAACTGTATAGATAACAATTTATTTTTTTTTTTTTATTTTCTTTATTCAAACTTTTTCGATTGTACAAGACAACATATGTTCATGTCAAAAAAACTTAATATTAACAAACATACATAACATCAAAACGCAACACTTTATAAATATAACAAAGGAAAAAAATAAGTATAAAAAAATGAACCACAATATTAACAAAAAATATGAACCAGGTTTTAAATCATAAGGATACAATACTCTCAGGCAATTTATTGCTCTCAAAAGCTTTAACTGAATAGAACTCTTTACTTATAAGGACATTTTTTAGCTTTTTTCGGAACAATTTACAATCATTTATATCTTTTAGGCATTTTGGCAGAAATTCATATATTTTGGCCGTTTGATACATTGCACAAGATTTGTATAAGTTAGAGTTCAATTTGTCTGTAACAACATTGGATTTATTCCTGGTATTGTAATTATGAACATTATCATTCTGCAAATAAAGGTTAGGGTGGGATTTTTTAAATGAAGCACAGTTTAAGATGTAAATAGACGGAACAGTGAGCATATTTAGATTTCTAAAATGAGATACACAGGACTGTCCCTTGGGCAGCTTTAATATAGTACGGAGAGCTCGTTTCTGCAAAACAAAGCATCTATTTAGTAGGGCTGCCTTACTTCCCCAGTGAATAATACCATAAGCCAAATGGGAGTAAATATATGCATAATAAATAGTTAAAAGAGTTTCCACTGAAACTCTGCATCAACTGCATTGTTGACTCATGGGAGCTGTGATGGATGGCGTCATGAGTGCTTACAACATTACATCGGTTTACATTATAGTGTCATCAGTCAATCCTCCTTTAATGTGACGATATTGATGACAAATGTATCCGACTGTCAATGTTGTGTTTAGTTCAAACTCTGTTATAGTTGCCAAGTTGAACCAAAATCGTGGTCTATATATGATTTTATTGTACAAATTTATTCTCTTTCTCTTTTGGTTGGCATAATTCTGTGTTTTAGAAGGGAAATTTATATTTTTTAAATAGCATAGAAAATAATGCCTACCCATAAAATTTTTCAATTCTTTAATTTAATAATATAAAAACTGTCTAAAAAAAATTTGTCTTTTGATTTCCAATTTGATTTGAAATAAAATTCTATTACTGTATTATATACAACAGTAAAAGAAAAGCGAAATTGCATTTTAATGTATTATTCACAATAAATGTTTAAAGTATATAATATAATGGCATTTTTTCCCCACGGATAACTCTTAGCTGGAACTCTTCCAACATTCAGTATAATATAAGAAATTTTATTGCATGCTACATTATATATAAAGTTCAATCGCTAACAGCAAACTAGCTATTTGCTCAGATTTAATATCAAGTAATGAAAGTATATACTCATAATATATATTATTAAAATTCAATTTGTAAGATTGATTTCAATATTTCATATTTTCATTAAAGTAAAAATATTATTTCAAATAGTATATACCTACAGGCATTTTGTTTAATAATTTAATTAACTTATTATTTTTTTGTTCAATTGATAGTTAATGTAAAATATTCATTATTATTTTTTTTAGATTTTTTTTTACCATAGCAGACAGTAAAATTAAGTTAATTAAGTAATCCTCGTATACTCTTTATGGTAATTAGTTTGATTCCGTGTTCTATGGAACGTGAACCACAGTTTCCTGCATAAAGTTGACTCTAATCTGGGTTAGTCACGTGGTTTGCTAATTAATTTTGAATTATTAAGCACAAGTTATAAAACAGACGATATTCAGAGAGCTATTAGCACACATTAAACCCCTGTAATATATGCAAATACATAAACATTGTCAATAGAGAGTAAATCTCTCTCCTGTTTTATAAAATATGAGTGTGGCACATTGATTGACCTTTTTGTCAGATCACTGAAATCAAGCAACGCTGAATGTGTTGGGTAGTTGAACGGGTGACCATTTTCAACAAAAAAAAATCTCTTCTCCTACACCCAGGAGGAACTTATCACTTTGGCCAATGCAATTTTGGTTCATTGTCAAAAATTTGTAACGTAAATCGTCAGACGAAGAAGGTTTACAGTATTTTCACGTTCTTTATGTAAATGTCAGAATGTATGAACTGTACTATAGTACGTGGCCCTAAAACTGTGGCACCCTGTTCCGGTTGAACCCAAGAAACGCACAGGATACGATTTTGATTTTTAGTTTAGTGATCCCATAAATATAGAAACTTGTGGGGTGTTAAAAGTATTGTTACATTTTTGTTTTAAATTTTCTAAAATTTAATTATATTGATTACAATAAAATTGTTTTCACTCTAATATTATATTTATTATTTTATTATAAAAAAAAACGATTGTGTTTTATCGGTTAGAAAAAAAAACGAACGCAAAGTTTCATTTAAATTATTCATCAACAATTTAAAATTTTAGATACACACTATTTATTTAAAATGTAATACAAATTTAAACCTTTACAATATTTATGCATAGTTTATTTTCCATTTATTTAGCATAGAAAAGTTACCTCCTGCTTGTGGTTTGTGGTTTAATGCTACACAGTCCATGTAATAGAGACATGGGGGAAACTAAACATCCTTGAGATAACTAAAATAGCAGCACTTCATTTTAAATCTACATAATAATTAATAATTATCTTTGACATTATAAAACAGACAGAATTGCATCAGCTAAGAAATTATCAATGATAACATTCCGTCTATGTACACTCGTCGCCTTGGAAAATTTCCCACTTGAAGCCTTGTTAATCACCATGCCCTGTGTTATTCTTACGAGGTATGGTGATTAACAAGACTGTAAAGGGAAATTTTCCAAGGTGACGACTGTACATGGTATAAAAATTTATTACATACTGAAGACTTTCAATCATTTGCATAAAATTATTTACATGTTTTACATTATTATATATTAAATCATATTCTATAGTAAGTAAATCATATTTCTCTAACCATAAATTTAAGATTTCAACATACCACTTACACAAATACGTCCATATTATGCTCACTAATTTTATCATGCAATTCTATACCCTATATGCATGATAAAATCGAATTTGCCTATAGTATAGTTTGTATCACAGGTTAACATTGTCCTGTTAACCTAATTACCACGATGCTCGATTGTTGTGGTAACAGCTGTTGAGAGATCTGTGTTATTGGTAGCCACAATTAACATACAGTACGTACATTGTTCCATCACAAGACCTAATTACGATTACCATACCACATGCTTTTTATCAATGTCAAACTTTGTTATACTACTAGTATTGACCTAGCAAATATTTTTACTAAAATACAATGTTTATGTGAAGTGTTTAGTTAATTGCATCAGCTGTATTTACTATTTAGGATAGATAAATTCACATGATATATAACAATGAATTGCACTGTATAAATATATAACAGTATTCATTTTATTTTACATTTTGTTATTTATTTAGTTATTTCACACAAGATCCAACAAAATATACAGTACAGTAGTTAAAAAAGAGTGTGCTGCAATTACAAAGCACCTAAGGCATTGTTTCAGTACTAGAACTGCTATTTACAATAATTTAACATACTATTTATAAAACAAACAAAAAAACAAAATGATTTAGAGCAGATGGAAAACTGTTGTCCTGTTCATTTTTTTAACATTGCTTTCTTAAAGCTTTGGCTGGACAATAACTTGTATAATTTAATGAAAGAATTGCATTAATGCTTCTTTAATTTAGCAACAGAAAAAAGAACATGTTTAATGAAAATTTTGTCTAGACTTGGAAAGTGTGATCCATCTTGACCTCTTGAGAGTTATATTAATTGTTTATAGTTTATAAACTTAACAATATTTAACGCAAGAAAATTGAATTTACTATTCCAAAATAAAGATTTTTTTTCTAATTTTTAAGTCCTACCTTTTTAGTACCCTTGAAATTAACGTACCTTCTCATGAACTTAGGAATCCAATATTAATACAAGTGTGTTCATTTTAATGCAAAATACCTAAAAAAATAAATAAAAAATAAATTTAAAAAAGCGTGAGCTTTTATTTAATTTCAATTGAAATCGTCTAGACACACTTGCTACAAATGATTAAATAACGAACGAAAATACATCAACATATTATCAAATTAAACAGTTTCCAAAGAGATCAAGATCGACAAATTTCTTCAGCTGGAGGATACAAATTCCAACTCCATGCAAGGTTCCAGATATACACATTTCAATTTATTGCTTAGAAAACTTTTCTCCTATTACAAAAGGCAAAGTTTATTCTGGAAATGGCAGGGTATATGAGTACAAACAAGAAGACTTTTTCTTAGCTTACTGAAAATAAAATTGACAAATATTAAGTTGTAATATATTTATATGCATATAAATATAACAAAGTACTGGGGTGCTGTAATAAAGAGAATGGAAAACTTATACATGATTTTTTTTTATATTATTATTATTATTATTATTATTACCAAATTATGTTGCTCTGTTTTTTTGTTCTTTATCCTTCTTTAGAGGTCATGAATTATTGCTAAAAAATTATTTAAATTTATTTAAAGATCAGGTTTGAACCCACACCCATTTTAGTCCTATACTTTTATAAAAAAAATTGACGCCTATTGACGCCTCTCTGTACTTTCAATATTTTGTTATAAACAGTTCCCGGGCCCTGAAAAATATGAAAAAAAAAATCAGATTAGCATAATTTGATGCTCTTTGTTTATTTCTCCAATAAATAAATTCATTTAGGTTGTCAATCATTCAAACTAATTTTTAAAAATAAAATGTAAATAATGCCTGTTGTTTTGTTGATTCTACTGAAGCAGATATTGGAAAAGATGTCAAATCTTTTCATTATTTTGACACCCATATAGTGACTGACGTTTCAATAGAACTATTTTTTATACTTTAAAAAATTATTATTACTATATACTATATATATGATTTGCTGTTGTTTTAGTTTTGTATCATCCAGATGCAATATATATCAGCATAAAAAAAAATAATATAACAATTTTTATTTTAATTAGTATTCTATTTTAAAACTATGATAATTCCCTAAAAAAATAATAAAATGAAAAAAAAAAATCAATATCAACATCTTTTTCAAATTCTTTCAATCACTGCGTTCACATGACGGTGTTTAATGCGTATTCGTTGACGACGGATAATGTTATTCATATGAGGCGTCATCAACGAATACGCATTAAATATCGTCATGTAAACGTAGTTATTATGCACTGTACATATTTTTGAGTCCATTAAATACCACAATACAAATCAAGATGTACGTAATCTATTTTCTCATTTTTCTTTTACCCTACGTAAGATATTATTTAAAAAAAATAAAGAGGTGAGTAAATCTCTGCTCTCAGCAAATATGATATTGCTACATAAATTTTATCTGAGTAATGAATTGTTGAACTAATGTAAATAAACATGTAAATAAAATAAAAATGAATTCTATATAAAAATTTATATTGTATATTTACTTTATACTTAATTTAATTAAAAATATAATAATTTTATGTAAAACATACAATATTTATACAAGATGATGTTTATTGTTTACATTATATAATTAATATTTTATAAGAACTTCCTTGTCTCTCTCCCCAAGGAATATTATTATACTTAAGTGCCTTTGCTATAAGTGATATTAGCAGAGAGCTGAATTATTTAATATGCTTACTCAATATCACACATACACTGACATATTGTCACTGATAACAAGGAAGGAACATATATACGTGAAAATTATGACATTATCACAAGCTATATTGTTGCCTCCATTAAGAAGACTCATTGAGCCGAGTTTGCTATACAACTAACATTCTTGAAAGTAATAAACGTGCATTCTTTGTAAAGAGGCTGCAGTTCTGTCTAGTAACAGTATGAAAGTAATTGAACTGTCTCATGATTCTTAGTAAGACATTTTCTTATCAAAATCTATAGAGAGTTATTAAATGTTGAATATATTTAGTAAACCTAATTATAGTGATATAATATGCGAATTTGTAATTTAATAAGTTATTGTAAAAAAATTTTAAGTAGGCAGTAAAAATGTAAAATTAATTGAATTTTAATAACAATCTAGAAATCTAGTTATTAATTACATTATATATATTATTATACAGTAAAAATTTTTAACTTCAATTTTATAAATTAATACTTTTATTAAAATTTACAAGCATTAATTTCAATTTAATAATAACTTTCATTGTATATAAATTAATATTGTGTTTGAAATATAAAACCATATCATAATTAAATCGTTTGATCTTAATTAATATGATTTTAATTTGAATAACTTTTATAAAAATGTATTACTGAAAAGGATGCAGCATCAAATTATTTAATTAGCGCGTATGTTGGTTAATGATAGCCCGCATATGGCAGTAGTTGTAGCAATGCGGCAACGGTGGGCGGGAGAGCCCACAAAACAGTGGGTATATAAAAGCAGTGGTATATAGAGTTAGATTAATCAAAGGTTATAAACACGATTGTAATTCTCCTGTGAATGTTTTTGTATTATTGTTGTAAATGAACTCTTGGCACGGTACTATATACAAATTTAATGTTATCTATCATACACCTCCTGGCATATAAAACGTTATTCTTGTCTCTTTTGTTGGAGATGTAGAAATTTCAGACAAAGACATGTAGATTTGTAGTTAAAATAAATTAATAAAATTAAATATTTAAAATAAATTTCATACAATATTTTATCAGAAATTATGTAAGTCCAGTTTAAAAGATTCAAGATCACCCAGTCTATATATTTTTTAAATTTACCACGCCTCAATAAACTGCGTGACAACGTTCACAGACAGAGCAGAAGTAAGGTCCTGAGGTGTACTCTATCTTTATTAAATATTACGTATATAAGTTCTCACTAGGGGGTTAATAAACAATAAAAAAAGCAGTGACAGTGCCAGCTTCAATATCTAAAGTCAGGAACTTATTTATTTATAGGTTACCTTTTCACCCGCGTCGTGCCATAAATTATTTAATATATTAGCACTTTAATGTCTGATATAAAACCACATTAAATCATTATTCAGTAACAAAAAATGATGCGTTACAAATATAGAAAATGTAAAAAAAAAAAAAAAAACTGTGAAGTACATAAAAAGTTTACTGCATATATTTTAGCTTTAGTATAACCGAGAACACGTTCTTAATTAAACAAATTTTTAATATGTAGGTATTTATTGGCTACTCTACATCTGAAGCTCTATTGCTGTTAATTTATTTATTTATTTATTTATTTATTTATTTATTTATTTATTTATTTATTTATTTATTTATTTATTTATTTATTTATTTATTTATTTATTTATTTATTTATTTATTTATTTATTTATTTATTTATTTATTTATTTATTTATTTATTTATTTATTTATTTATTTATTTATTTATTCAGTGTAAAAAAAAACAAAAAAAACTAGTATCTAAACGATTAACAAAATGCTATTTTATTTTTGAAGTTTTTAAATGTAACGTAATCAATGCCATTAATCTCTTTCTGCTTTAAATATTATTTGGTGATGTCGAAGTTTAGATAAGTCAATAGCAGAGGATTAAACAGACAAGTTGGAGCTGATAATGAGATTGAAACGAACTTCTACGTAATAAACTTATAACTTCAAAATTAAACAAATCTAATTACACGATGGTAAAGAATTTAACTTTTTGAATGTTATTAAATTTAAAGTATAAGCAATAATTGGCTTAATAAGATTACATGTACTTTTATACATCCTACACATGTATAAATAGAACTACTATGACGTCATACTGTGAAGCAATTAAATTCATTATTAATTAGAATCGTATACAGGAATTTCATGTTTACATTTTGGGTAGCACGGAGATGCCCGAAGCCGCCCGAAGAGCTTCGGGATGTAGGCAGAAAACCCTAAAATCCTATGCTGTGCGTGTTAACATAACTCACAACACCTCTTTTCTCATAACAGTTTTGGTCACCAAATATTTTTTTTCACTAACATTGGTTCTTCTTGTCACCATTTATGAAAGAAATTTCTACGAGAAATGATACGAATCGTCAGGAGAAATTAATTTCGAGACCAACTTTAACACGTATTTGCTATGCCACTGACAATGTTTTGCCTACACAATTATGACGTCATATTGTTTTGTGACGTATGGTGAAAGACCCGTATACACTGGTCGTTAAATTTAACTTTTTTTTCATCGTGTTTGTAACGTCTTCAGTCATTGGTAGTCAGTTTGTAATGAAGAACATCACTGGCCGACATGAACCGAAGTACGCGGTATACCGAAAGTTTTCGACGAAAACTTACATAAATATGACGGTCAGTGTAGAGATATTATTTAAAAACTACTTTCATTGAAAATAATGGACTGCAAAAAAAAAAAAAAAAAATAAATAAAAAATAAAAAAAAATACGTATTACTATAGTATTTATGTTGACCATCAAAATTTTAATATATATCTTATACTGCTAAAGTAAACACAATAAAGTCATCAGGGAAGAGGGTTAGGGTCATATTATCAATAACAACGAAACTGGTTTAATTCCAGCTTTTATATTTATTATTAAAGATATCTGACAATCTGGATAGCGAGTAAAAAACATTTGTGCCAAAAAGTTTGTATTAGTTATTTATTCGTAAATTTGAAATTTTTAAATACAATTTTTTTAAAAAATAACATATTTCTTAATATTGTAAATTTAATTAAAATTGATTAAATTTTGAGATTACATCTTACATTACGATTTGCAAGTAATCTAGCTCTCTTCGAATCTTTATATATAATAGGGAAGTTTGTATGTGAGAAGGGTGGATGTTGAGGTAACGAAGAGAAGCTTGAGAAAGTTGTTCGTAGCAATAACATGACGAACTGAGAACCAATTTACCAGAGACAACAAGAACCCACTCTCTCTAAGTCAATATTTGACCACCAGAGGCACTGTCGCAACGTCGAGTCGCCTCCACCTGTCTTATATAAGACGCACCAAAACCAATGACAATCAAGTTTTCATTGTTTACAATTCAATTATTGAATCCGTTTGTATTTGGTAATTGCTAAGTTAGCTTGCAATTCCCAAGGTGATATATATAAGACAAGCTGCGAATAGAATTTATATATATCAAACTTAGAAAGATGCTGCTGCTTGGAGTCACAAAATTTTCAAGAAGGTTAATCACATATAGCTATATAATTATATAATATCGTAATACGCAACAACTTCATCAAAACTTTATACCTTACAATGTTAGCTAAATAATTTGGTATAAAATACAGGGCTTAATTATTTTATAACATAATATTCATTTGATATAGCTTTATACAAAATATAATATGTGTACATGATGTATTCAGACAGAAACTTTCTTAATAACTTTAAACATAAATTTTCAATGTCAATAAAGTATAATATTCTAATATTTATTACAGAAGTTGACCTTTATTTATAGTAATTTTTTTATATTCAAGCTTTGAGTTTTTTTTTCCATTTATGATTGTTAAGAGCTAGAAGTATGATTTGTTATAAAAAAAAAGGTTCATTTTAGCCTGTTACCTTTTAACATAACAGTAGCGTTATTAATTACGTTTAAATGTTGAATATTTTACTGGGAAACGTACCACATACTGTATAATCAGAAAATTTTATATTATAATTTTACTATTTACAATATATAAGGAAAATAAATTTTATTAAATATTTATTAACAATGCATCAAAAATTTTAAATAACTTTCATATAATATTTTATCAGAAATTATATAAATCCAATTTAAGTACAATATAATAATATATATGAATATAAAAATTATAAAAAGTATGAAAAATGATTGAAATGCCAGTAGGTATAGTTTGCTATTCTTGAATAAAATAAACATTAAGTATAATATACTTTGTGATATATATATAAGTTTTTGAGACCATGCAGATACCCGACGGTGAATTACTACTACTTGTTGTACACAGTGTTTGTATTGTAGTTTTAAGTAAATACTTGTCGAAACTTCGTCTATATAGCTGCTTGCTCTGTTAACGCTGCAGGTCATTGGGGGGCCATTGTCAGCTGTTCTTATGGACGGAGGCCATGACAGCAGATGTTTGCATCGAAAGCCCGCGGCACTCTCGGACGTTCGCGCTTGTCCTTCCAACAGTGAGGAAACACGGTAAACTTCAACATGTTACACGTTCAATTCTAAAGAAATGTAGGTCAATTATAAAATATAAATCATTCTCTATTAAAAGATAAAAAAATCTAATTGCAAGTAAATAACAACGATTTTTTTATATAGAGTTCTTGAAGAGCACTAGAAACTACATTCAATTATATTATATTTATCATTTATTATATGATAATATTTTATACTTATTATAGTTATTATAAATATGCACAATTTCCTTAATTAAAAGCATTCAAGTTCATATCTCATAGCTCATAGGTATCAATATTAAATTTATATATTATATTTCATACTGTATTAGATACTGTATGTAAAAAAATATTATATGCAACCATGAAATTATTAGATTGTACATTGAATATAAGTCGTATACTAGTTAGTAAAATATAAAAGAAAATGGGAGAGAAGGAATTTTAACTTTATTAGCTAACAGCAAAATAAGAAAGTAAATTCTTTTGTCAATTTTTCCATGGTAAAATTTTTATTTAATATCGCTGAAGCAACAATGTTAAGCAATATTATAATTAAATTTAAAAGCCAAATTCTGTAAAAACTAGCATGAAAATATCAACTTTCTGTTGTAATTATGATGAATTTTGTGTTCAGCGTTGTCATGTAATTTCTATATTCTTAAAACCAAGAGAAATAAGCAAGTTTGGTACACAAGAAAAAGTTTTTGTAGTTAACCAATACATCATTTTAAGGTCCAGAGCTGTTGAGACATTTTGATTGACATACGGATGTGAATGACGTCTCAAGTTTATTTCTTCCGGTCTGCCTGCTTCCTTGCTAAACCTAAAGCTACATTGTTATAAAATCATCTTAAATATCACAATTTTGCTAAATAATCTATAAACCGTTTTAACTAATTTACTTTCTACATGAATTCTAATGAGAAAATATATGCCAAAAAATAATTACATGCACAAATGACCAATGATCGAATCACTTCCGGTTGTTACTTTATGTTAGCCAAACTGTTCACCGATAGTTGATCGGACGGTACGAGGCACACTCTCGGTATGGTGCCACAGTGATTGATGAGCGTGCCACAGCAAGGAGCCACCTGACGCCCAGCGCCAACTTTCAAGGCCAAAACCATTGTATGTCGCTCGTTACTCACATTTTCTCCTTTTTTCATCTGAAAATCTTAGAATCTATTTTTTATGTTAAAATCAGCACATTTGTTCAAATTCCTGTAATTTTGTGCATAATAAAAATAAGGTATATTATAATCCAACTAAAACATCACATATTTTTATATGAAAGGAAATTATTAAAATTTATACAAATGGAATTATTTCAATATTGAAAATGTTATCAATTGCTGTTCATTATAACTCGCCTAGCTTGATCGCCTGCACAAATGATTGATTATGCAAACTGCCTCGCAAACGTGCTCAAAGAGTTGCCTATACTGCCAGGAGTTAAGAAAATTTTTATATAATTGTCATCTTTGCTTTATTATTTGGTTTGAGGCTTAAATAAATACTTTTAAGTAAAATTTTATTAATACAATGTTATATATTTTCTGAAAAGAAAATTTAACATTGTGTTGATAAAATATTTGCTCCTACATTTCATTTAATAGAATCAAATTTAAAATTTAACAAAAACAATGTAGGTTCTATACCAATATAAATATGAAACATTTTAATTTTAACCTCTTGAGTACATTTTTTTACAATATTTAACATTATTATTTTTTAGTTTTAATAATATTATTCTATTATTCATATTTTGGCATACAACAAAAAAATTATCTACAAATTAACTCCAGAATAGTTTTCAATAATGTTCGTAATTCACAATCGCACCCACTTGTCCAATAAAAGCAATTCGTCACCAGTTCTCCATGTCTCTGTGATAGACGCCGGCGCCTCAGCATGGGCGGTGATGCTCGAGGCTGACCGCAGCTTTTGTCGTCGTTAAATCGGCTGATCTGCTGCTTTTTGGCCTCTACCGGTAATTAAACCCCGGCACAGCAAGATGTGTTGACACCCTCGGGCCGGTATCTGATACTTGAACTGCGTCTACATGTGCACTACAATCGAGTCGAGCAGGAACGAAATATCTAAACTCAATAATTTATTTAATTTTTACATAAAGCATCATATCTCAAGTGCTGGAGAGGGGAACGTGACTGTAAAATATCTAAGCGGCTAGCTCCTGTATACTTTTCCTTTAGCAACGAGGGAGCTATTACAGTTGTAGCATGGAAGCTATAATATACACTATAAGTTTCATCCTTATATAAAAATCAATACTAGTTATATAGCCCACATGATAAAATTTATTCAGTAAAAACAGGTAATTTTTCACTAAAGCTAAAATATATTTTATATAAGCATATATTTTATGTCAGTAGACACCATACATGTATTAAATTCAATATTTGCTTACAATTTAAATTATCAGCTAATTATATGGTTTCATACAGAATATACTTATGCATATATATTATGTTGAGTACGGATCTATTGAATAACATAGAATATTCAATTTTACATCCTATCTCGTATATGTATGTTATTCCACGTGGAAACTTGTAACCCGACCTTCGATCATGTTTCTGTTGGACCGCAGTGGCAGCTGGGAGAGCAAGCAGAGGAAGTTGGCCCGAGTTACCGCACAGACCTTCCAGAACCACGCTGTTGTGGACATTAATTTAATATACACTCAGATATAGCCTTCCAAGTTCAAATTTGATTTACGCAAAAAAAAAAAAATGCTTACATATAATATATTGCTTTTATAGAAAGGAAATATTATAGCAACATATGCAGATAATGTGAAATGGGTCAGAAAAAAAATGTGAAAGGTAATTTTCACAATTTGGATGCGTAACAATGAAATTTAAACAGCAATATTTGAACTCTATATACTGTATTATTACAAAATGCATTGAGTGGCAATAAGTTAACATATTTTTTCGAATTTAAAAAAAGTATTTCAATTTTCATTTACTCTAAATTAAAAAACAGTGATTTTATTTTTATGTCGTTAAAAAGTAAAATAATTTTAGTTAATCATATCGAATGTTTACAGTCAATAGCGGAAAGTAAAATAAGACAACAATTATCCTGTGTGGTCATAGTAGGCCTGTTCGTAAACCCTGCTAGGTGTGCACTTTCTGCACCCTATCGACCTTATATATATGTACATGTATTTAAGGTCGATTGGGTGTAGAAAGTGTACACCGAGCAGGGTTTACGAACAGACCTATAGTATAAAGTTTAAATTCCCTTCTAACTTATCGCAGTTCACTCTATCAATGATGCCTGCCCACTCTCCAATTGCACGTGCATCTTTGATAGAGCGATAATGCATTATAGAGAGCTGTGATAAGCAGAAGGAGGAAATTGAAAATTGGTACCATAATAACAAAGCATCATTGTTGTTTTCTTTTATTTGCTATTGACTGTACAACCACAAGTACAATAATCGTAATTAATGTAGTTATATATCTCTCAAATGGAGAGAAAAAAGACTTCATGTACTTTACCTGGATAATAAATTGTACTCTCGTCTAACATACAAGTAACAAGATTATCACGTTACAAAAAGTATTACGTTACAAATCAAACCCATTTTATTTCTAATAATGATTCTGATAAAAAAGCTTGACCTAAATTTATTGTTTACTTTATAAAAAATGTATTATATAAAAAAGGGTACTTCAAAAACAATCTATAACAATATCCTTTTGTATTATCTACAACAGGAAAAAAAGTGTCTTTACAAAGAACAGATTGAGTGGACGTACTAAACTCAATCTGTTCTCATTGTTTCGTCTTTCCTTGACCACCAATCCTGCGAATCAGCTATCGGAGAGAGGACAAAAAGACGAATGAGCGGACAAAAAGACAGCGCCTCTTATAATACAAAACACCGAAACGGTCTTTTCACTTACGTTAGTTTCTATAATCCTAAATAACACTTATGTGATGAAAATCCTTAGCAATAATGGGTACAAAATTAAAATTTGACAGAGCTTGTTTTAGTATAATATTGTTCTTTAAATGGGATTAAGATTAAATTTATTACGTAATTAATATTTTTTTAATTAACTTACTAAATGACATTAGTTGTTCCCAATCAGTAATATTTCATAGTGATCAAAATACAAGCTAATGAAAATGTTATGTTCAAAACATTTCATTGACTACTAACCAAAATTTAATGAAATAGAGCACTCATTTTAATAAATCAATGTTAGCATAAAACTTATGTTTCATTTTTACTAAAAACAATCAGTACAAAGTAAAATAAAGATAAAAAGAATGGTATTTATATGCAATGCAACTCTCAACTTTTACTGATTGCATTGAATTTATGACAGTACGATATTACAAAAGAAGGTGCAAAAAATAGAAAATGAGGAGTAAAATGCTGTTTTTAGATGTCAGAAGTTTTTTTTCATTTGTTCTCTTAGATTTTTTTCTATTTTTAATAAAAACTGACACATTGTTGCATTGAATTCTATAGACTAATTAGTAAATAAGTGCATAAATTGAATAATATTAAACAATTCAATCATTCCTTTGGTAGAAATATAGTATAAAAGAGCATTGGATATTATTATTATATGGAGTTGTTTTAATATTCATAAAATTATGAACTTTTTAATGCAAATTGCATTATATAATCTCAATTTTATAATATTACACAGAATTTCACGGATATTAATAAAAGAATATGTATTGAAAAGTTATACTGCATCTCTGTGTGTAATAAATAAATTTTTAAAAAAAGTGCATGCATAATAAAATGTAAAATAAGTAGATCAGAATCTTAGTAAACTTGTATGTAAAAGCTACTTGCGAATGTAAAATGTGACTAAAGCCGGTATTACACGATACAATTTTTCTAGTTATTGTATACAATTTTTCCTTACAAGAAAATTTAATCTCCATTTGTTTGTGTTGAGAAGAAATTTTCTTGCAAGGAAAAATTGTATACAATAACTAGAAAAATTGTATTGTGTAATATAGGCTTTAAATAATTTAGAAGGTTCAGTACTGCTAATTTCAACTTTGTAGAAATTGACATAAATAATAAAAGAAAAAAATGCTATTAACATGTAAATAACTATACATTAATGTAATTTGTCAAATAAAAAAATCAACAGTTCACTTTTTCGACTTCTGTTCACCGTCCATTTGATGGCTAACCTGCTTGCATCTTTTAACTATTGACTCAAATAGAATTGCAATTAAAAATATATATTTAAAATTTGAAAAATTTATTAAAAATATTATACTAAATTAGTTTTTTTTTATAAAATATACAAATATGAAAAATGTTATGCAAGTGAATCTTGAGTTTCATTTTATTCCGGTATAATATTAAGTTATTATATTCCCCTCATGAATGCATATATGAATATGATTCTATTTATATGAAAATATCAAATTCTATGACAAAGAACGTACCGTCATATGTGTGACCTTATTCTGCTCCCCTTGGAGCTTTCTTTCAAGAGGACAAGCAAACTGGAGAAATGGCAAACAAGCGAGCATGCAAGAAAAATATAAACTGCAATCTCAGAGCTTGCCGAGCAGAAGAACTCTCAATAAGAGGCAATTTGTGCAAGCACCTACAACATAAATATTATATATAAAATGAAAAGTATGTCACACGAAGACTGACATATAAAAAAATATTTAATTTATTTCAAGTCTGGCTTTAATACATAAATAAACATATCTTGTTGCAAAAAATAATATTTTTATTTATTATGCTTCAATCAAATCAAATGACACCTTTACTTGCTTCTAAGAATAAAGTTATAATGTTAAAGTTTCATGTTATTGCAATTTTTTAATGAAATATAATAATATATATAGATAAAATTGATAATAAGAAATCGACTCATAAATAAAATAAATTATAATTTAATAATTTATATCATATATAAATCTTATAATATAATATATAGATGAAGTATGAGGACCGAGGAAAATAATGTACATTGTAAAAAGTTTAGTTTTATACATGTATGTATTTTTTCTCCACTGATCGTTGTAGAACTGGTTACAGCGTACCTATTGCGAACTTAAAATATATTTCGACTATCAGAATTTGAGGATGTATGAACTTGTATGATCAGGAAAGGTTGAAGTTACATTTTTTTTCTACGGTTATGACTTATTAGGGATAAAGGAAGTCAACATAAATGTTTATAATGTTAATGAATGCTTTTATGAATTATGGAGTTAAAACTTTTTATCCAATGTATACAAACATAATTAAAAACGTGCTGTTATTATAATTTAAAACTTACTTCTTTAATAACAATATCAAGTGTTTTACAACTTAATAAGTTAAATAATTTTAAATTATAATAACAGTGAAAAATTAAACATTAAAATTAAATTACGTTGTTTTTTGCTTTCATGATGCTGATGATGAAGGGACTGCTAGTTTGAGTGTTCTTTTTAACATGATTACTTCAGTTCTACCACACTGTCAATAAAACAGTTCTTGTCAATAAGGTCCAATATTTAATGTTTTATAATGGACAAAAAGGACAATAAGTTACATTCTAAAATTAAATCTGTATTGCTGTTGTCGCCAAATAAGCCTTGATGGCGGACGAGAGTTAAGTCAATTAAGTCGTTTCACAAATCGCGTTAACTTGTCGCCTCTCCTAATACTTCAAGTCTAACAGAGGGGGGAGGGAATGAAATGTAAAAAGGTGGATATGTACATACAGGCAATTTTCAGCCTGCGACTCAACGCAAATAATGTGTACTTGCTGTAACATTCATTGCACTGGCAGTCATATTTGACGATTAAAAAACACACTGTCACAACGCGATGAATTTGCTTCTATTTGCTTGCGGCATAGAATTTCAAGGCTTACGTCAAAATCGTGTCTTGTCGCTGCCGTCACCATGTGAATCCACCTTAAGGCGGTGGCGGTGATATAGAGTTGGCTTCATGTCCGCCCAGCTTCATGTTTACACTGTCTGTTGTAAGAGATTGCTTGTCTCTTCCTCAGCAACATCAGAATTAGTCAGTTATAAAGCATCACCCGCAAAATAATAAAAGCAAGAAGGTGAAATTGCAGTTCATGATGCTTTTGTTGAGGGGTAGGGAGAATGTAAATACTTTAAGTAATCATTATGTTGATGAAATTTTCAGTTATATAATTAATTTAAAATTATAAATAATTAATAATATTGTAACAATTTAACAAAATGGTTAAAAGTCCGTAATCAATATGCTTTCTACTCTGCATGAAAGTAAAAGGTCAATTTAGCAATATAAAAAAATCATGAGAAAATAGGCTCTGAATATTGAATATCTTTGTTAAATTAACTAATTAATTGAATAAATCTTGAGACAATTTTTTTTAAAAAATTGCAACGCTTCATTGTTTTTTTTGTAATGCTAATTTAATAATATTTTATGGGTTTTTATACTTAGTTTTTAGCTTTCTGCTGTAAATGCATGTTATTTGTAAAACCAGCTGCTCAAATGAATACATAAAATTAATAAAAACTATTACAAAATTTATAAATATACAGCTTAAGTCGTGCATGTGAAACGAACGAGTACAGGGGGAAATAGCATCAGTATGAATTATACTCGGACTTAAACGTACCTGAAAGTCTCTAATTCTACAATTTTTTAACTAAAATTTATATCATAACTTTTACAACTTAAAATTATAACTACAAGAAAAGTAAATACCAATCAATTTAAAATTGAATAATATCCAATTACTTTTACCTATAGAGTGTGCTAAGAACTATAATAAATGATTAGGAATTGCAATATTTAGTATTATATATATATATATATATATATATATATATATATATATATATATATATATATATATATATATATATATATATATTATATTATATTACATAAATATAAGATATAAGATATAAGATAAAAAATAGAACAATATATTTTTTTTACATATAATTATATTAAAGCGTGTTACGTATCATATAGTTTAATATTCTGTTAGAACAAGATTTTTAATTAGGTTATAATATATGTTATTATATTACGTCTAAATTTTAACTCATTTAACTTCATCACTTATACCAGCCCTAAATGAAATTAATGTTCTTTTTATTGCTTCTAATTTGAGAAAGCCAGAAATAGGAATGATAATTAAATAACTTTGCAAGTCACCATTTGTCTGAATATTTTTAATTCTATTGACAACTGAATGTGACCCTTCAGAGCTGGTCATTTAATGAAATTACAAATTTAATTAATGAATACATTACATATGCAGTTCATTGCTATAGTCATCAGTAAAATTTATTTTAATTAACATTTTCCAATTTAATTTTAAATTGACATATAATGCGGCGGCGAGCGCATATGTTTTTACTCAACAAGTTTATTTTATGTGCAAATAAAATGTTGTGATTTTGGTTGTAAATAAATTTTTAAACTAATTGCTACACATGGCATTTTTTTCATATACACTTTAAATCTTTATATACATGTAGAAATGACAAATGACACCAAGTATATGGTAAACTTTAAAAGCAGTTAAAGCTTTGGATAAACAATATTGATGAATAAAATATAAATATAATAATGATAAACTTATAATATGGCCTTCATAATTAATAAATAATATCCTTTGAAAATCTCTCTTTCCCGCATAATAATATGTTCTACGAAGAGTTTTTATTAATCACTTTGAAAATATTAAATTTCTCTCCCTAATTTCCTAATAATAATTTTTCATTATTGAAGGATTTCTACCATAAAAATACTTAATCTTTAAGCTTCCATGTTCCCCTTCATCCCATAAATTTCCCGTAGGCCCGTAATAAGATTAACTAACTAATAACTAATCAATAAATAAGGGGGAAGGTTCTAGGAGTCCTGGAATGTTTGATTTAATTTAATTTTTGTACTTCCCCCTACCTATTTTAAGCATTGATGTGATGTATCCTCCAGAAAAATGTCTAAATAAGTACTAATATAATATATAATATAATACTTTTTTTTTTTTTTTTTTAGCTATCATGCTTTCAACTCTATAAACCGAACAAAATAATATATAAAAGTACATGTTACCCTTATGATTTTTTTTAAGTATAGCGAAGTACCAAAGGCTATATGCAAAGTAAAAATTAAATCTACTTGCAGTCAGAGCAACGTTAATGTAGACAAAATAATGTTACAATTAAGTGAGGCATTTTTTTTTTTTTTTTTTAATTTAGCACCATAAGCCTTCCTGAAAAAAAATGAGCCACATGTAAAAAAGGGGTTATTTTTTATATGATAATAATGTGTAGTAAAACATATATATTCATGCAAAAATCCATCTCGTTTAATTTTGTTCGTTTTGTGAGCGAGTGCTATGATTGCTACTAGTTCGTTAGTTTGCTTGTTGCGGCCATGGTCGCGTCACCACGTACATACGAGGGCTAAACGCAAGGGTCACTGATTACTGATTAACTACAAACTCTCCCGTCGATGTAGACCACATACAGTCTCATACAGAGCTATAATATATACGTTATGTTCGCATCAGGCACAATAGTAAAAAAAATATTATAAAAGTAGCGTAAATAATGTTTTGTGTTTATTAATTAGTAATAGAATAATGAACTTTATAATCTGAGAGTATTGTTAAAATATAATAATGTTAAAACTGTTTGTGGTATACTGCTTATTAGTAATTAATTCGAGGGTAATTACAAAATATAATTATTGAACAGAATTTATTATTAATTTAAGTATATAATAAAATTAAAATAATTAATTAAGCAATATAAATTCGTATAATAAAATGAGGATTCTTAATTTTAGAAGGTAGTCAAATTATTATGATTTTTTCCAATGTATTTTTTGCAAACAAATATTAATTTTATGTGGGTCAATAAGCATATTGCATATATTATACTCCTATATACTTGCATGCCACTATAATATATTTTATGATTTTTAATGTATGCAGTTGTATATATATCATTATTTTTGAAAATTTACATTACACTATGGTAAATTATTTTATATTAAAGACTGTCTCGTCGCCTTAATCCGGCTTTTAATTTCATTCTTATTACCTGGAAAAATTAAAATAAAGAGTTAAATTTAATTTTATTATTGCTGCATGTGGACAAAATGGACATTTATTAATAATTGCTTCTCTTCCTTTTCTTGATCCGTCTTTGAGTATACTCTAAATTAAAGAGATGCACTCAATACTAGTAGGAGCAGTGGACATTGCAGAGAGCTCCAGATTTTAATCATAATTTTATAATTATATATTATATATAAATTTATATAGTATATATCTGCGATGCTGGTATGGTTGGTATGGTTTCGTGTTTACGGTCTTTAAAATTTTGGCGCTTAATGATGTATGTATCTATCAGCTGGCAAACAGCTGACAATCGCTGTTGAGATTCCCTTCATGCATTGTTGTTGTTGATGTTGTTGTTGTTGTTGTTAATGGTTCTCCGGGTTGTTGGTTTTTAAAGTTCTGTTGTTATGGTGCAGCAAGCTTCAAGTCTTCAAGAATGGCTGAAGTTCGAAGTGCTCTGGAGGAAATCACAGGACTCCTCGATGTTTTTCTTCAGGGGGTGAGAATAAAATAGAACCACAGACAAATAGACGCCCATAACCATACAGTACAGGATTTTTGTGCCCGTTTCTTCCCCGCACAGGGTGTGATATGCTAAGAGTATGCATACTCCTTTGAATTATTAGTGCCCATCAAGGATCTTGTGATCTTGGATCCTATTGTTCTACAACCCACTTCCTCCTCATGACCTTGCCTCACTGGCGACTGCCCCCACCTATCCATCAAGGTCCCCTCTCCATAGTACATGTATGGGTGTCTTCCGTATTAGGTTCAGAACATATGAGAGATTACGGACTAACTCTGAACAAAAACATTAACTTCAGAACATCAAATAACGGGGAACACTTTCATTGTGATCAGCTGACTCTACAATAGTTCTGATAGTTTGGAGGAAAAGTTCGCAACACCCGGAACCACTTTTTTGAATTCAGCTAACTCACTTCGGGTAACCTCGGAAATGGTTCTGAACATTCAGAACTTAATTTCGGAACGCCAAATCGAAGGTTCTGAACGTTCAGAACTTAATACGGAGTACACCCTATGTATACAATATTCTTGGTGCCCATGCAGTGCCATGCAGTACAGAACTTACAGAAGGCAGCACTGGTTTTCCCTATCTCTTCATATTTCCCCTCCACCGATATACGTACCCCTCTCACAGCAGTTCAGCTGGATGTAAACACGGCTCATCTATATAAGCAGGCCTAAACATCATGCACAATCTTTATCTGTTTGTCTGTGATAGAACGCCTAGAAGCCAGAAATAACGTAATTTTTGTTAATTTCCACTGCCATTTATTAGTTAAACATATAGAACAAAAAACAAAAGTAATCAATGTCAGAGAAGCACAAATTTAACAAATTACCTTGGGTGCACGTGCAACAATATAATATACCATTGTATTACAATCAAAGACTTATTGCTGTCAGCTAGTACTTTAGAGTTGAAATAATTCACATAAAGAAGCAGGGATTAATCAGTACTGTACTGTTCATAGATTTAAATAATTCATTTGTTTGTTCTCATATTGAACTAACAATTGTAAGCTTAAACTAAATGGCAACGTAAATTCGTGCTTGGTTATTACGGTATGCTTATTGTATAATAATTATACTGTACTGTATATGTGTCTTACTGTTAACCCCTATTTCAGCTGCTGAGTTCCGGGCTGCTGTCCGGCTACAGCCTCAGTCTGGAGACGTGCCCCGAGCAGCTAGAGCCGTCTCTGCGCTCGCTGCCCCTTCTGGTGACTCTGCTGGAGACCCTGCAGGCGGGAATCAAGGTAAATTAACACTCAGGGCTGAATCAAGTGTCACTGGTTGGTCCATGCATGCCGACTTCTTGAAAATCTTGATGGTGCTTACTCTGTGTTATGACTCTTATGTGTTCATGCTTGAATACTATTGGGCAGAAAACTTCATTCCAGTCGGAGCTCAAGCATCCAAGCACATACCTTGGTGGCACTTATGGGTTGGTCTATACGTTCTATAAGATGTGAGACTCTTACAATTCTTGAACATAAAATAGATTTCTTCCATTTTATTTGAATAGACCAGCCTAGAACTTCAATCATAATAATTAAAGGATGTGTTTATTGTACAGTTAAAATTTATCTTTACTAGCATGAAAAAACATTTTCAATCAGTAATACAGTAATTAATAAGAATCAGTAATTGTGAGAAGGAACAACGAAAATCTCAGTAACTTTTCTGATGAAAATTGTTGCATAAGTTTGCATTCTGAGATCATGACTCAATATTTTATGCTTTTATTTTTACATTAATGTCCCTCTGAAATTGAAGCCTTTAGATAACATAATCCTCGTGCTGTAATATTGTATATGTATTATAGGAATATAATATTCCAAAATTTGCCTTTAATGCAGAAACCAAATGCTGACTTTAATGTACTTGCAGAGTGTGTTGCTGCAACACCAGCATGACTCGTGGTCACCGCCAGCCAAGGAGAGGAGTACACAGGAGCAGCCAGACAAGGAGGGGGAGGCTCTCCTTGAAGCAGCACAGCCAGACAGGTAATGATGATGTCCTGCAGGAACCATTATGTACTGTAGGTTAGATCTTTACCATATCGTCCCTTGTCCGCAATAATGAGCTATCTGTTCCACGATCTTGTTGCAATAATGAGCTGTCTGCTCTTTCAGATGAGCGCAATGTTGAGCCTTATTTTATAACGATTTATAGCTCAATATTGAGCTATAAATCGTTATAAAATAAGGCTCAACATTGCGCTCATCTGAAAGAGCAGACAGCTCATTATTGCAACAAGATCGTGGAGCAGATACTGTAGCTCAATATTGCGGACGAGGGACGATATTGTACTGAATGGAATGCTTTTTACTTACAATCTCAGTGTGTTTTTTACCTGTACAATACTCAACTGTATGAAATCTTCAAATAATGTAGACGTGGGTTAACACTAAAATATTTTTAATTATACTTTACGTACTGTAGTTCCTAGTTCTGTACTCTTTTCCACAAAGCCTTTTCTAATATATAACCTAATAATACAGTATATAGATACCGTATACAACTTTAATTAATTCCTGTATATTAACCACCAGCATAATTATGAAGGATACAGTCATAGTATTTTATTAATTAATACTGTACATAATTTTTTTATTTTATTTATTTGAACCTTTTTTATTGTACGCACGAGATAACATAATTTAATATGTTCATGTCAGATTTATAAAAATACACAACAACCACAAAAACAATTCTCTCCCTATAACTAAAAGAAAAAAAAAAAAAAGAATTAACACTTAACCATGATATCATTGTTATTAAAAATGAGGTAGCAAATTATAAAGATAAAGGTAATTATAAAGGTAATTTATTGCTGTCATATGTCTTAACAGAGTAAAACTCTTTTTTATTATCAGAACATTTTTCAGCTTTTTACGGAACAATTTACATACAATCATTTATATTTTTTAGACATTTCGGCAGGAATTCATATATTTTTGCAGTTTGGTACATGACACAAGATTTGTATAAATTTGAATTCAACTTTTCTGTCATTACAAAATTAAAATAACAAGGTACAAAATTATGCTACTTAGATTTTGTAGAGTCTAGACGGTACAGTACCTTTTTTAAATTAAAATATTTGTTGACGAAAGTTAAAAATAAAATAAAAAAATCAGTGTAACATATTTTGTAAACTATGCATTTATCATGAGCTATTTTAGTCTAGATTGTTAATTGTATGCCCAACTTGACTTCCAGTACAGTACATATATGATTATGGTATATGGCTGATATATGGTGGCAGGAGTGGCTTCGGCCGCTCGCTGCGAAGCCCCGGTGAGTAGGAGAGTCGCGACGGTGAGCGCTGAAGGGTCTGAGCGTGAGCCTGCCTGGAGCCGCCGTTGGTGCAGATCTTGGTGGTAAAAATACCAAAATACTGATAAATTAAAAAAAAAAGGCTGTAGATATGAATTTGTCTATCTCAAAATTCACAATGCTTTATTTATTGCATAAATTATCATGGTAGACCGTCTACTATTGGAGACACCCAGTAATGTAAATGTCATTCTTCAGGTGTGTGCCGAGTGAAGAAGTCAGCTGTGACAGCCGGCACCCACCTGGTTCAACGAGCTTGCTGGAAACTCCAGCTGACCCATCAGATGGCCGTGAACTACATGAGAAAGGACACATCTCTGAGGCCGACACTCCCTTGCAGAACTCTGAAAGCAATGAATGTACTGACGCCAAACTTAGTGAAAATCAAAACAGTACTATGGGTATTGTGGCAGAACCTGATTTGTATTTATGTAAACCAGTTGATATTACACTATTACAAAGTAATAATTTTGAAGAAGTTGAGACTTCTGCTCACATCAGTAGTACAAATCATAGCAATGAAAGCTTCCAAAAGGAGGAAAATCCACTGTTTCTAGAACCAGAATTGTGGTCTACTAAACCTGTGATTGAAAGTGAACATTCTAGTGAAACGTGCTTAGTTGAAATGAGTACTGTAACCCTTCATACACATACAGAACATGAAGATAATTGGGAAAGTAGTCAAAGTTTAGAACCACATTTTGTTGTACAAGATAGAGAGACTATACTTCATGAGAGAAGTATTTCTGATAACCTTAAAGTTGAGTTTCTGGAGGTGGCTGATAACCAGCAGCGACAAGTGTCAGTGATTATGGCAGCAGAGGGACTCAAGAAGAAGGCAAGACGGCGGAGAATCGAGTGGTTTGAGTGCTCAGAGTGTCACAGAGAGTTCAAGTCTAGCACCAGCCTCGAGGCCCATCGAGCGAGGATGCACGCAGCCCCTCATTTGTGTGACCTCTGCGGAATGGTAAGCCTCAAGACGTGTGTTCCCGTAATCTGAGTTAATATTGATACCAAGAAACCTGCCAAAAAACAAGTGCCAAAACTTATTTTGCTTATTTTGCATCAAGACCTTTATAAAAGGTCTTGTAATAAAAAATAAAAATATGGTTAAATGTTCTCTAATACAGCTACAGCAAAAATTGCACACTACCCCTTTCAGTATGGTACATGAATTATTGTATGAAATGAGTGTTTTCAGAAAAAAATGACACAGAGTAATGTTTTTCAATAAATATTTTCTCTATCACTTATTTTATATTTAGGATTGTCATCTAAATTTTAAATATTATTTACTGCATAAAAAAATAATAATCACTTATGTATCTCTGATATTGAGTTGAATGCACGGAATCTTGCCATGCTGAAGTACTAATTATTATTCCTTGTGTTTGACAATTAATGTCAAATTTACCCTCTTGTTATGCTTGCAAAGCGTACCGACAGATGTCTCTGTGCTCAGGTTTTCGGCTCAACGTCTGCACTGCAGGAACACTGCCGGGCCGAGCATGGAGGCATCGGTTGCTTCCAGTGTGCCACCTGCAAGAAAAGGTTCATGCTGCGCATCTGCTACCGAAGGCATCTCGAGACCCATGAGCCCTCCGTAGCTCTGGCCGTGTGTGAGGTAAGTTCTTGTGTCTGTGGCTATCTGACCGTAGGTGCCAATCTACATGTATGCAAGATGATGTTTTGACTCTAATATACACTTCTTATAAAGTGAATAAAACCAGTACATACTTCCTCTATGATGGTACAAGAACGTGGTCCATGCGTATCAATTTTCATGCAATTATGCTGTCATCTTGAATACTAAATAAATTCTTTAAATTTTCAAATAAAGGAAAATAAACCATTTAGGTTGTGATAATCTTATTAAAAGAAAAGGATAGGAATAACCAGCAAGGCCTTACCGATCGAAAGAGTCACAGCAGGTGGAAATTCTTGTGGTCACAGAGGTTCACTCGAAAGTTTTTACATTTTTGAAACGTTTCGCATCGTGGAGATGCTTCTTCAGTCACAGGATTCTACTTCTTCTTGTGACTGAAGAAGCATCTCCACGATGCGAAACGTTTCAAAAATGTAAAAACTTTCGAGTGAACCTCTGTGACCACAAGAATTTCCACCTGCTGTGACTCTTTCGATCGGTAAGGCCTTGCTGGTTATTCCTATCCTTTTCTTTTAATAAGAAATTCTTTAAATTGTTGGGTTTTACTATGTATGAGATTGGTCTTAAGGCTTAACCTGAGATATTCGGACGAAAAAAGTCGTATCGACAGATGTTCTTGAAATTAATTTGGTAGACTTACAACAATTGTCCAAATACTACTGATTTTTTTTAGATTTTTTTAACCGTTGGTTTAATTATAATTAATTTATTCAAATGTGTATTTTGTATCCTCTCAATGTTAAATTTTTCAATCAACATTGCACAAAAACGGCTCGAGAATTTTTTTAGAATTTTACATGGATTAAAAGCTAATTTTTTGGACTATTTTTCTGAATTGTTTTCATATATTTCGAACCGTGGCGATGATCGTTTCTGGTATGTCCTAAGAAACTTGGCAACGCTCTCAAGGACTGTACTTACCACCCCCTCCTAATCTTTTATTCGCATTACTATTGCAACAGTGTTGTCAGATTTGCAGGTGTAGCCACGCCTCTTGACCTTGACAGACAAATTCTCAGGTTATACCTTAAATGAATTAATACATATGTATATTTTATTGATTTTAAATGTTTGATTGTGGAAGGGTTAATGTTAAAATATATGCGGTATTAAGTATAATATTCCATAGATTGATTAAGTTTTATTTTTGAATAGCATTATCAAAAAGGGTTTGGAAATAAAGTCATGAAAAATTCTCATTCACAAAGTTTTAATTGTTACCTATGTAATCAAATTAATGTACCAACTGAATGATTAAAATTATAAACTATGCCTGAAATTTCATGATGTTTATTTATTTGATATGAAAAATAATTGTCTATACGATTTTTATTTTAATGAAAGAAATGGACAGAAAAGACCCATAAAAACACAAATTATCAAAAGATGATAAATGCTACCGGTACTGTATATGGGGCTATATTCAGAAAATGGCCCCTCTGAATACAGTATACCATTTATCACCTTTCAATAATTTGTGTTTTTATGTATTTTCTGTCCTTTTCTTTCATTAAAATTATTTCATTATATTGTAAATCAAAAATAACTTATTTTTCAATTAGATTTATGATTTTTTTTATATATCTCAAACTTTGAACCTAACGTAAGCAAGTGGGAATAAAACTTTAATGTCGCTACATTGTAGTACTCTTTTTTTTTTTTTTTTTTTTTTTTTTTTTTTTTTATATATATGTACACTGCAAGTTGTCTAATTCACAGAACACTGCTGAATCTTCCAATTTAACAATCTGGCTATTATTACTACTATTATTTTATAACTATGTAGTCAGATACAATGGATCTTGACAACTCTCTAATTCAGATTATATTTCCTCAGATCTGCGGCAAATCGTACCGTCGGCCAGACTACCTCCAGCGCCACTACAAGACACACACCGGAGATCGTCCTCACGAGTGCCCGATTTGTGGCAAGGCCTTCATCTGCTCCTCTCACCTCAAGAACCATATCGCGGTTAGTACCGCAAACAGCTTTCTGGGGAAAGTAATGCTGAAGTTCATACCTGCTGCATTTTGTGTTAAATTATGATCCATTGTTAATAACCTTCATTGTTTCCAGATCCACAGTGAGCAGCGGGGCCACAGCTGTGAGATCTGTGGTCGAGGGTTCTCGCGCTCAGACAAACTCAAGGAACACGTACTGCGTCATCTCAACGTAAAGCGACACTCCTGCGGCAACTGTGGCAAGGAGTATGCTGAGCGCAGGGACCTCAGAAAACATGTGAACCGATGCATGGTACCGCCAGAACCAGACTCATAAGACTTCTCTTGGCACTGCTGATTTGAATATACCAAATATTTAGTCAGTTAGGGAGGTCTTCCATTTAATTCTTATGTATTTTGGAAGTATTAGTCCAGTATTTTTTTTTTTTTATATTTGTTTTAAATTCTACCAGAGTAATAGCAGTCAAATACATTGCAGGTTTAAACCACGAAGGTTGTCATATATGTAGTAATATTTATGGATAAATGTACAAAAATATACTTAATTTACTATTATCTTACAACATCAATTCAATGCATATCAGGCATACTTTTCTGTTGTTTATGTTATATACCTCAACCACATATTTATCTAAGCCAAAGCAATTTTAAATTCTAGCTAAAATATCTTGTTAAAACTTAACTATGTAATAAATTATTATTTAAATAATTATTTTTTTGTTGCTTTATAGTGCTGTTTTATCTGTTTAAATAAACATATTGTTATGAACATTAAAACATATATTTGTAATTTTCTAATGAAATGTGAACTTAAATTATCATATCAAAATTAAAGTACAGTTTGTAAACAATGAATAAAAAGAATAAAAACATTTATTTTTGTTTTCTACAAATATATTTATTTATCCTCATATTTGTTTGATTCTGTCCCAAAATGTTAAAAAAAAATAATAACAATAATAAAATAAAAAAAGTTCTAAGTAAATAACTTTTTCGTGCAAAGGATATTCATATTGAATTTTATTTCACTTTTCGGACTTTTACCTTTGCCGGTGTTTGATGTAATCCTTCTGTGTGTAGTATGTTGCGATGGTCACTTAGTGTTCGTGCACGTCACTAACACTTGCATGTACTAACTACACATATCGCTATGTTTCGAGAGTCAACCGCTCTCTTCCTCAGGTGATCTGAGACTAAGTACGTGTACTTGAGAATACCTTAATTAAAATACCTGATGTAATACCAAGCTCTATTTTTTTTTTTAGGTTTTCACTAGAATTTTTACTTTATTTCACTAATTTTTTCACAAATTACACTAAATAAATCTTCAATTAAATTTTAATATTAGCTGCAGTTAATATTATTTTATGCATACTATATTATAATATACCAAGTATTAAATCTTTATTAATCAAAAGTCTCGTGATAAATTTCCAATTTTTTTTGAAAAACGAAAGAAGTATATAGAACTCGATCTCTCCTTATAATAATTTCAATTCCTTAATTTTTTTCTAGAGCATTGTAGTATACTGCTAAATTTACTGCATTAAATGGTGATAAATTTCCAATATTTTTTTAAAAACGAAAGAATTAAGTATAGAACTCGATCTCTCCTTAATTTCAATTCCTTAATTTTTTTTCTATATAGAGCATTGCAGTATACTGCTAAATTTACTGCATTTTAAAGCATATTCATGACGTATCAAAATATTTGTTTGATACAAATTAATTAAACCACACTGCTTTCATTAAATTTAGCAAGAATATAAATATATATAATGACGCGCGCGCAAAACACGGTATTCACCCATGAATTTAATTTATATAATCCTAAAAACAGAGACATCGTGAGACACGTGTACATATATATAATATAGGTATGATCCCGGTATATGCATATATAATACACACTGTGCATTCAACTGTGGTGATTCAACCGTGCATGCATCATGCTCAAAAAAGAGCTTATAATTCTCCAGAAATGAAAATCGGTTAAATCGCTGTTGATAATGATCTAGATATCTCGCCGTGCTCTCCGCAAACCAAAAATAATAAAATTCCTGTACTTACCGGGATGTCCATGGACTGCACACGAGGCGGACTTATAATTTTAACCTTATATAAGCTTATTCTTAATATTGCACTCTGAACACAAGCTTGCTGGTCACTTATTTAGTTCGGAGATAGAAGAACAATTTATAAAAACGTACAGCATGCATGCAGGCCGGGGCACACGTATATTATATATATTATATATGCATACCGCCGACCGGTACGCACCTATTTTTGTCAAAAAAATTAATTAAGCCGGCTGTTGACCGGGGGTTGCATGCGCACATTAAAAACACATTTTCTTGCAAAATAAATAATATAAGCCCTAACTTTAACTCTTAAAATTGGTTATTTGAATATTACATAGCAATTTGCTTTTATTTTGTCCATTTATCAAGCATAAATGTCCTACAAAATCACTAAAATTCACAGAACAAAATAAACACATGTCCTTTTGGCGCGTTCGAGCAATTAATTTTCAATCCAGTTTCAATCTGCTGGCTAGAGGTGGCTAGGTGGCAGCACTTTCTGGCTATCAGGATGCGTTTCGATGCGTTTTTAAAACCCAAAAAGGCGCACCAATTTTTAAAATAGTGTTCTTGACGACTTCCAGTCATGTCTGCAGCCAGAGACTTTACAGAGACCTCCGTGTCTTATGGCCAGAAATTTGAACAGCTTGTCCGAGCTTCACTGTAACTGAGAGTGGCGGCGCCACTGAATCGCAGCGGCACGGCCCGGTTCTCGCTGGCTGGCTGGCTGTGCGAATTATACCTTCGATAGCTCGAGATATTCGAGAATTGTGTATATAGGTAAATTGTTCACTGGAGAAATATATAAGGATTTTGGATTCCAAATAAATACAATGTAAATTAATAAATTTATTAGGAGTTTGAGAAAGGACTTTTCAAGCAAACTGAGAATGTTTAATTTCTTTCTCCATATTACTTTACTAAAGTTCAAGTTTTTTATATTATAAATTGCTTATTTTGTATACTTTTTTCAAGGTAAATGCAAAGTATTTTACTGAGAATTTTTTATTTACTGATATGAAGTATTTGATTGTAAGTTAACAGTTAATTTTAATTATTATTAAATTAATTTTTGAACTTCATTTCATGCAAGACCCAAGTAGCACAATTTCCTTGCTGCTATAAATGTTTTTATTCATCTTTCAATTGAAAATTAATTAGTGATGATGATTATAAATGCGTCAAATTAAATACGCCAGCAGCTATATATAGTTAAAAAATAAACCTAACCAGGAAAATAAATAAATAAATGTTGTTTTATTCAGAATCATATTTTTTATAAATTACTAAATTGTGATGCATGCAGAGCCTGCAGGATCACCTTTTTTGTTTTAGTTTTGGGAAGTCTGAGGTCAAGTACTCGCAGCTAGCTATCGGGTATATGCTATTGTTAATTTGTTAAATAAAGTTCCTCTTTTTTGAGGTAAATTGTAATTAGATTATAGATCAGTATTAAAAAACAAATGTATAAAATACGATTCATAAATCTCAATCACACGGATAATTTTTTTTCTCTTATATAATTATTTCATATAGCACTTGATTTTAAATGCATGATATGCTTTCATAAACTATATAAGACCAGAGCCCTAAAAAAAGCTCTGATTATAATATGATTTAAGACGGAATTTTAATTTAGAAACGTTATAATTTAAAAGATCGCGGAAATAATTGACACCTGGGCTAGACTACTGCAGTACATAATATTGTCTTCTTCATGCCACAAATAAAGCTGATGCATGCACTTTCATTCCCTCTAATTCCTTGATCAATTTATGTAAGAGATATTGCTCTTTAATTCCATTGATTTTTGTTGTCATTTTCTTTTTATTTCCCTCTTTTTTTTCTCCGTCTTATCTTTTCTCCCTTTTACCCTTTTTTTCTTTCTGACCGGCGGCCCACATTTGCCCCGGCGGCCCACCGACCCATGCTCGGTGGATCGGTAGGCCAGTCCGTGCCGACTCAGGTGTCTGTGAAGAAACATGGCCGCCAACGAGATTAAAGCAAGTGCGCTTTTCTCGCTCCGCCAAGCCGCGCTCCTGCATAAGTACGCACCTTTAAAGTAGGCAACCTTTGCAGCTTTACTGTTCAGCGGGTAGCTGGAAACTCAGGCGCTATTTGAGAACGATTCGCTAATAACTTAATAAGTTAAGGATTATTGTTACTAGTGTAATTATTTTTTTATGATAAAAAAAATATAATAAATCAGAACACAGAGAACAAAATGACTGTTTACTTTCTGAAGTAAAAAAAGTAATAATTATTATTATTCTGTCCAGTTTTTGAGATATTAATTTTTTTAGTTGAAAAAGATGCTGATTTAACTTGATTTGAAAATGGCCGCCAGATTTCCAATGATATTTTTACGATTATTACTAGGCCAGTAGGCCTGTTCGTAAACCCTGCTCGGTGTATGCATACACTTTCTGCACCCAATCGACCTTATGTACATGGGATATAAGGTCGATTGGGTATAGAAAGTGTATAGAAAGTGTACACCGAGAAGGGTTTACGAACAGGCCTACTATTTTTTATATCCTGAATATCTCAAAAATTAGACTGACTTTTGCTTCTTTTTTTTTTTTTTTTTTTTTTTTTTTTTTTTTTTTTTTGCTGAAAATTCATGTTATATATTAATGTATAATAAGGAAGCTTTACTATAATTTTCAGACTGATTCACCATCTCCTAAGACTAGTGACAATAATCCTTTTAATATTTGGATTAGATATCCTATAGAAATTAGTACAATATACTGTATAAATATATATGTTAAATAAATGTAATATAAATATGTGTATGTTGCAGTTTAAATTCTTTACAAATTTGCAAGGAACCAAAGCGGCTAATACACGATATTTATGACATATACTTACGCAAATGAGAGAAAATTACCATCAACTAATAACTATATAATTGATACAATAGTTAAAAGATCAAGGTTATAAATAATTAATATAATTATGTAAGAATTAAGTAGAATTATATCATATTCCTTTACATTTATTCTTAATACTGTTACATTCATGCAAGATGATTTGTAGTTGTTTTTTCTCTATTATTTTTATTTTATTTAGGATATACATTTCATACACATGCACTAACATTATACAGTTTAATTTTTATCGTTAAACGCCATGCAAAATTAAAAACCACGTAACCGTGGGTAAATGTCAAAAGTATATTATTTTAAATTTAGGACAAGATTACACATATTATTATAAAAATAAAGTTGTTTAACAATTAATTATAGGTGCGAATTGAAACAAAATTAATAAAGACGTGGAAACTATGGAAATCAAACCTTTGGTTACTAACTAAAAATTAGTTGATAAAATGTTATTTTAATTCATTCTTAAATTTATTGACATCCAATAATTTATAAATATTTATAAATTTTCAATTTGGAAATAAGCATGAATATCAGTCGATATCAGCATGCAGCATGCAGTAAGGGCGCGAGGCAGCAGCCAATGAGCGCTCGGGGCTCCGGGGCACCGGCCAATCAGGGCGCGGGGCTGCGGGTTCAGCAGGTACATAAGCTCGTGTTGTCAGTGTAGAGCGGACATCCCTCCACCGGCCGGCAGGTAGAGAGGCTGGGGTGGTTCGGGTTTGAGATCAACAGTTCCGAGATAGAGCGGAAACTTTGGTCCCAACGCCCGTATCGTCCCAGTCTCAAATCGTCGATAGTCGTGGTCCGTTGTGGAAACTTGTGAAAAATAGTAATAATATATATATAATATTCTAATAATACATACTACGCATGCATAATTGTACGCGTATGATATTTTGTATGCACAGTAGCGAAAAAATAAGCCTCAATTAAATAGGAAAGTAATTGGAATTAATATTTTTATTTTACTTTATTTTTATTTTATAGTCTTTTTCCGCTACCACTCTCCTTCGTCTAAAATTCTAAATGAATATATTTAATTATTTATGATATATCGATGTATAATGGTGTAGCGTCAAAACGGACTTATATAACCAATGCAGAAATTATCAAAACTAACTGAAAATATCACAACTTCTCAAAACGTGAACAAAATATAACATATACACAACGCATAATTAACTCAATGAGTTTGTCCGTTTTAATTGCTAGGTTTTTTAAAATTTTATAGTTTGGGAAATTGTGAAGAAAATAATTCGATAATTTCTGTTGGTCGTTTTTGACGCTACACCAATCGTGCTACATTAATTATGCTATATTTGGTGCAATTTCCTTCATTTGACACCCACAATACTTCACACTCTCAATCACCTTCAAAGCGACACTTGAAATAATGCTTCAGGCTGCTATATATAATGTAGTCAAGAGCTAGCTCAATAGTATTGTATTTCCTCTTACCACTAACTTACATTTTCCTTATTGGATTTGGCTCAGTTTTGAACTACGACTATCTCATAGAATTAACACTAGGATTATATTCAAATATATAAAAATATATTATTTCAAGAGTTAATGCTAAAAAAATTTTATAATATACTACTGAAACTGCTCTCCATCACTCACTTCTTCACAGCCTACAGGTTTAAGCCTGAATTTAATAATCTTGATTTAAAAACAGTTGAAATTGTATTGTGCGAGCAATTATTATTATAATTAATGACATATTTTTTATTATTAAGTTAATTGCTTTTTTATGTTTTCTAACTTGAGATTTTAATTTGTACAGTCGCAGCCAGTGGGAATAAATTAATAAAGCGTACGCGTTGCACCAATCTCTCTTTTTCACTCACTTATTACTCGATCTGTACCCTGTACCTAATCTGCTTTTAATATTTATTCATTTTCACTACAACAATAAATCTTTAGTAAAATTTACGTTACATTCATGTCGAAGAAAGCAATAACATACTATTTCCAGATCATTACCTGCTGTATACCATGTCTATATTTATAATGCTGATGAATGCCTATGTATCTAAACGGCTGTCAACAAATAATATGAAAGTTAGAGTAAAGTTTTATATATTATATATATAACTCTTTTAGCAAAAATTCTACATATAATAAACAGAATGCCAATTAAAATATCACCTATATATATTATAATTTATTAGAAAACTGCTACAATTTGCATAGAGGTTTGTGATTTAAACAACAATAATTTCGTACTTGACTTCATGATATTCTCGAGTATGAGACTATGTGGGCTGTTTCATGTTTGCATGGAGACTTCTGCTTTGCATAAGGACATAAGGGGAATATAATATATATAACTGCACATAACCAGGAGATGCATGGAGTAAATCTACACGTATCAAAAGTTTGTAATAGAAAGCAAATTGCTGCCAATTTTAGTTGCATGTGTAGCGTGTAAAATTTATATTGATGCGTCATTGTTTCAATACATTCAAACTTTAAAAAGAAAATGTTGTGTATTGTATTATATGTATATTCAGTATATTATACGTGTATTATGTAACATGAAACATGAAAATCAGTATGACACGATAAAATTTTTATAATCAAATAAATGCATCCAAACTTTTAAACTCTATTTAAATTTGTTTGAATGCATTCAAAATTTTCTTGCAGGAAAAAAATGCATGAAATTAATAAGGATTAATTGATCACATAATGGAATTAAAGGTTATAATGAAATATTTAATATTAACTATTTTTAAATAAATTTTATTGCATTTTAATATAATATGATAACTTTATTTATAAAATAAAATTCCAATACTAACTTTTGGACATTTTAAACACAATAAATATTTACTTGAATAATAAAACTTAGCAGGCGAAGTATAATAGACATGATAAGCTATTTGTGTTTTACATACCATTTGATGTATGCTGGGCAATTTTCGCCTACCCTTATTTTATGCAACACTCCTCAAATTAGCACTGATTTTAATAATATAAAAACTAGGTATATATATACATGCATATGCATATACCTAGTTTAGATATTATTAAAATCAGTTCTAATTTATGGAGTGTGCGTTGCGTAAAATAAGGATCGGCGAAGGTTTACTTATTTTATAAAGAAAATAAAATATTAATTTAAATATTAATTAACAACCTTAAAAAGTTAAAAATAACAATTATAAAATAATAGCAGCATGCAGCAAGGGTGCGAGGCAGTAGCCAATGAGCGCTCGGGGCTCCGGGGCACCGGCCAATCAGGGCGCGGGGCTGCGGGTTCAGCAGGTACATAAGCTCGTGTTGTCAGTGTAGAGCAGACATCCCTCCACCGGCCGGCAGGTAGAGAGGCTGGGGTGGTTCGGGTTTGAGATCAACAGTTCCGAGATAGAGCGGAAACTTTGGTCCCAACGCCCGTATCGTCCCAGTCTCAAATCGTCGCGACTAGCGGGGGTGGACTTGAAGCGACTTCTAGGAGTTCCAGGCAGGCTTTGATTTAGAGAAGGAAGTCCACATTTCTTTCCATTTGATGGAAATTGGATCACCTTGTCTGCATTAATAGCTTTGTATATTAGCAATAACATCTCTTATGTTAGTATAATTTTCTATAATACTATATAATATATATTTTGTGTGTGTTAAAATATTTAACAAAAAAGTATTAGGGGCTCAAATACTAAACGTGAATTTTAAAGTTACATTTCAGAACTTATAATATATTAAGTTATAGCATCATTATAATAAGTTCTAAAATTATATATATACGATATACGTATAACTAATTAACTAATCTAATAACAATTTGTTTTGCATATTTTGGGTTATTTGGTATAGTATTAAGAAAAACTAATTTTGCTTTAAATTTGAAAATATTTCAGGAAATATTAGATTATATTTTATGGTTATAAAACAAAGTTAAAAACATTAATTGACTATAATTGAACTAAAGCGTTGAATAATTTCTTCGTTAATAATTAAGTCTAATTTCCGTCAAAGCATCAAAATTTCAGCTCAGTTAACATAACAACATGGATAGTCATATAAAGAATTGCATTGATCGTTGCGAAGAGTACACGTTTAGCAGCCGGCTTTGTAGGCGTCGTTCTGACCCACGCAGTTTCCTTGGTAGACGGTCCAGGCGAGGAAGCCGTTGCCCTGCAGCCGTTGGTGCTCGTTCCAGATGGTCCTCACGCACTGGAAGTCGTTGGTGATGTCGTCGTCCCGGAGAGAGGCGCATGAGTAGCCGCACCCGCCGCCCGGACCCCACTGAAACACGGGACTAAGGTTACACACTGACGACGGTATGTATAAACAAATGTCGTGGTGAAAATCGTTTTCAAATACAGTGATTTGTTTTAAATTTTTTATTTTTTCCTAATATTGGGATATCGTTGCCAAAAATATAATCATCTCTGACAAGGAAATAGTTAAGTTCTTTTGGTTTATATTTTCACTTCTTGCAAGAAGATATAAAATAAAATACAAACTCCCAGTTTATGAACAAATATCAGAGTATATTTAATTGACACCCACCTTGCCGCACCAGAAGAGTTCGCTAATCTGGAAGATACCGTGGTCAATACTGCCATCAGCGTTCTGCTTGCCCTCCGCGGCGGTGTTGTAATTGGACTCGTGTTGAGCGATGCACGCCCAGGTGCCGACCTGGTCCTCCCTTCCGCCGAGCTGTCGGAGGCGCTGCACCAGCTCACAGCGTCCGTAATAACGAGCCTGCACCACGGCGAGCGTCGCCACCACCGCGGCCAGAACCAGAAGAGTGCGTACTGAAGTCATCTTGGAGTGTTGTGACGATCTGGTCTAACACGGACTTTATATAGCAAAAAGTAGCTTTACTTTGTGCTTCCTGGAAAAATTAGTGTAAATGTTTTCAATTCTTTAATGTACGTAATATTCGCAGAAATTATCATTTAAATTGGCTTTGTTTTATAAAAGTAAATATTGTACCTGAGAATTTCTACTCTGTGAAGTCAATGAACAGTGCTGTTGTTCAGTTTGAGATAAGAGGGTTTCATTATTTTATTGATATATTCATTCGCTTATATCAGCATTCGGCAAATGTACACATTGTGTGTCTGTGATGTAAGCTTAAAATGTAATAAACTCAAAATTCAAAGATTGTTCTAAATTGAACGATATTTTTATTAATAAAGTATCAATTCATTAAATAAGTAACGAAGCTAATTAATCATGGTCAATAAATAAAAACAGCCAGAATGAGTCACAAAGCTACATGTAACTTGTATAATTTTTAGACACTTTTCAGCATGTAATCATATCGGCCAGAGTAAATAAATACTCTTATCTATTATAATTCCTAAGAATCAGAAAAAAACTCTGACTATGGAGTACATTCAAGACACAATAAATATGTTGTATGCAAATTAAACAATTTAAAAAAGACGACAATATAACTTTAAAATTCTGACTGACATTGCAACGTTAATAAACTTCAACATGAGACAAATTTTAATGTATATAGGTTGACATTGGTGTGTAAATTAAAATTAACAGCATAGAGGGGATTGCGCTGACGTCATGCGAGGAGGGCCAGAATGCACGGACTAGCATATAAACAAAGTGTACAATAATTTTTTACTTAACTTAATAAAATAAATCAATTTTAAATATTTTAATAATACTTTAACAAGTACACGATAGAACTCGTAAAAAAATCTCACCGCCAAAAAACTATTAAAAGTATTTTTTATACATTTTTTTTCGTCATTAAATGTCATTATGCCTTTGCTCACTGTATAATCTGGCCCCCCAAAACTTTCTCTTCTCCCTCCCTCCTTCCTGCGCCTCTTTCGCAATGTTCAGGTGTAGGAAAACCCCTCTCCCGCCTAAACATAAACAGAAATCAGCTCTATAAAAACAATCTTTATTATCTGATAACATTTATAAGATTTAGCAGTAAAATAATTTAACAAAATTATTGAGGCTACAATAAAAAATCCTTAGTAACTTATAAGTAAAGAATAAGCAAAAAGCATACAGCTTAATCTCTCTTTTATAAAAGATTCTTCCTGACTTTATATATGATTTTAGAACTTATTATAAGTTCTATAAGTATATATATATATGTTCTAAAATGTTGTAAGTTTAAATTGGAGTTTATTATGCGAGCCCCTAATACTTTTTTGTTTAATATTTTTTATAAATTTTAATTTTACACACACAAAATGTATATTATACTAACATAAGAGATGTTGTTGCTAATATACCAAGCTATTAATGCAGACAAGGTGATCCAATTTCCATCAAATGTAAAGAAATGTGGACTTCCTTCTCTAAATCAAAGCCTGCCTGGAACTCCTAGAAGTCGCTTCAAGTCCACCCCCGCTAGTCGCGACGATTTGAGACTGGGACGATACGGGCGTTGGGACCAAAGTTTCCGTTCTATCTCGGAACTGTTGATCTCAAACCCGAACCATCCCAGCCTCTCTACCTGCCGGCCGGTGGAAGATGTCCGCTCTCCACTGTCAACAAGAGCTTAAATACCTGCTGACCCCGCAGCCCCGCGCCCTGATTGGTCGGTGCCCCGGAGCCCCGAGCGCTCATTGGCTGCTGCCTCGCGCCCTTACTGCATGCTGCTATACATGCTTATTTCGAAGTTGCAAATTTATTTATAAATTGTTGGATGTCAATAAATTTAATTATGAAATAAAATAACATTTCATCTATTAGCTCTTAGCTAAAGTTTTTTTTTTTAAATTAACAAGTTATATTTTAAATAAACAAAATATTTTTAACATAAAAAATAGACTGTTTTATTTGAAATATTACAATATTTGCAACAAGATAAATTTATAAGCGAAAAGTGGCAACAATTTTTGCTGCTTTCACAAACTTTTTTTATGCATATACGTTGAATTTCTCTACCTGTTGTGTGTGCAGATATCCCCCCCCCCTAAATAGAAACAATTTCATACACTCATTGAACTGATCTCCTTGCCGCACATATGACGAATGTGAAATCAGGCAGCCCACCTCTTCTCTCTTTCTTCAAGGATTTCATTGGTAAATATTTATGTATCATAAATATATTCTAAGTATAATAGTCTATAATAGCCAAACCTAAAATGGGGTTCTCATTAATATATATAGATTATTGGTAAATATACATGTAATAAAGAAAGTTGGTTACTGAATTAACATTTAATTCAATATTAAATTATAATTATTATCTAGATACATTATTTTATTTTCTCTTGAACAGAAACTCTTTTTTTTTCCCCTCTTGAGAAAAATAAATGACTAAAATCTTGTGTTTTGGACTTGAGCATAATAGAAAATACCTATAATAATTTTTCTTTCTTTAATACCACATATTAATTAGAAATTTAGAAAAATCTAAATAAAAATTTATTGACGATCTAAGTAATTACTATAATATGTTTTAATTGAATCTCATTGCAATAAACTTCACCAGGTCGGCAATAAGAGACTCACTCCGCTATTAGTCTACAGGGCCCCATGAAGGTTGGGTTAAAAATTGTATTATTTATGCTACGTGACCCGTGGGGTGAGGAGCTGGTAAGTCAGGAGTTCCTGCTCCGGATTTGTGGCCAAATCAACCCTGAGTCTTACCATTTCTGTTGTCACCGTTAAGACGAGACGCGCTATATATACCCCCACATCACACACAAATGCAACAGCATGCAAGTAATGATCCGGAAATATTACTGTAGTGCTTTTCTTTGACATATTTATGTATTAATACAAATGCTTTTGGAATGGATTGTGAATTAGCATAAGAAAATTTTATCACACCCCGATATTCTCAATATTCCCTTTATAACTTATTTTTGATTGAGTCGTTGTTTTTTATAGAAATAGAAGTTGTGGTATAGCGGGTGTAGAGCATTCATGTGTAAGTTTACTGCAATCGTCATGAAAAAAATGTATCATTTATACAAAGATTTCGTTCACAATTTTTGTCCGAATAATTTTTTTTAAATTTGATAGAAAATCTTTGTTATTATAACATTTTAATTTAAAAAAATATAGTAATAGAAGTTCGCTAGAAATAATATAAATAGAAAAACTGGTTATTCTTTACAAAATGTATTTGTTGGGATTTAATTACCAGTTCAAAACGACACTATGGCATCGTAACACCGTTACAGGTTGAACGAACTACAAAGTATAGACTATAATCTGACCATAGCACTGAATACCTCTGTTGTAAATGTGTAATATACCTAAATGTATACAAAATAATATAAATTTGACAACAAAGATTGACAGGTTTGATATTTGAGACACAGTGCTTTGACATAAAAAGAAGGGGGGGGGATAATTGGCGAGATATTTGATCGAGCAGGCTTTGAAGAAAGAGACGATGATGAGATGTCGGGTCCAGCGGCCGGACAGACACCCCGCGGACACGTGTAGGGGTGGTCACCGCATCTTCTCTGCAAGTTGATATCTCCTCTCCCGTATATCACATCGCTCATTTGACGTGCTCTTTGTTACTTCAAATTAGAGAACGGAAATATTAATAGCAGAGATTAAGAAAGTAAAAACTTTGCAATTTTTATTAGCATCATTCTCTCTATTTTTAAACTCTGATCATGTTCAGTTTCTCCTACTGTTTAGAATTACTACATCGCAGATGTGTTTTTTTTTTCCTTATTTCTGCATCAATTTGTAATTTTTATAAATAGTGATAAATTGTGGTAGTTTTGATGTATATAGAACTAAAATTTAAATTATAAAGAACTTAACATATTATATATATATATATATATATATATATTATTTATATATATATATATATATATATATATATATATATATATATATATATATATATATATATATATATATATATTAACCTTCAGATTTCTAGTACTATTATAACTTTGAATGTTAAATTCTAGCACTAAATCTAGCATTAAAAATTTCTTAACTAAAATATATTCTAATTAGTTCTTTGTGAAAAATCTTTAAAAGAATGTAAGAAGGGGCATTCACAATTTTTTTAAGGCTGAAAATTTGTGTGCGAGAATGAATCTAAAATTGAACCATAAATAACTGCCCTGAAAATGCATATATTTTTAAATCCTTGTGGATGCCCCCTAAAAGAAAAATAATAATAATAATCTGCTTTGATTTTAGCTTATCATATTTAAAAAAAAAAATCTTATATGGAGGTTCGTTGTAGAATAATTTAAACGAAAGAAAATATCGATGATTATAAAAGCATGGTGGAATTAAATGGCACATGGGTATCAGAGAGATTAATTTATTTTATGAGAATATTTAAAAATCAAGGATTATAAAAAAGGGGTAAGAGAGGAGATTAATTCTTGATTACACCACCACCCTACCCTCCCTTCTCATCCCTCACCCTTCGAACCAAATGTTGCTGAGGGGAGCTTAGTGCAGTGTGACGTCACTATTTTTTTTTTTTTTTTTTTTTTTTTTTGTATAGGATATTATTGTGGTTTACACACTTACATCTTGAAGGATATGTATTAGAGTATTGAGATTTGTACTGTAGGCAGGCATAGTATTTACAAACGGATACGCGATATATGTCTTATTAATTAATATATATGATAAAAAAATGCAGATAAAAATATACCGAACGCATAGAAATATAATAAATTTGAACGATGTAATTTTTGAACAATATATTTAATATTTGTTACCTATAACAACCTAACTGTACTTTAATGTCATAGCTTATTTAAATTTATAACTGATTTTGATAAATCAAATAATTTGCTACTTGATCTTGTACAATTTGTTCTTCGCAAGTATATTATATATTTTATATGGAAATTAATTTGATCCGTATTAAGTTTGAGAAAAACAGTCTTTCTGGGTTTCTTATTTACAGTAAAATTGTAATTTAATTTATAAAATTTGCAGTGATGGCTTATAAAAACATTACTCTTTTTAGAGTGAAGTTCTACTTCTGGCTACTTCCGATGAGAATATAAAATTAATTTGACTATATATATGAAGTTTAGTTCAGGCTTTTGCCACGAGATGGCAGCAGCAGGTATGACCATCGGATACATTTGCATAGAGGCAAGATCACCCTTGAAAAGCACCTCTGAGAGAAGTATGCGATGCTCCCCCCCACTTATATAAGTTCACCCCTGAAGTAAGATCGTGGCTACTTGACGACGTCCTTCTTAAAGGAACCCCTCCCTTCTCATCTTTCCTCGTCCGTGAAGTGCACACGCAGACGGCGCCTTACCAGTGGTGATCCGCTTTTTAAGATCTTTTTGCCAAGATTTTATGTACAATAATGTAACCCTGCTGAGGAGGATGGTTGTAAATTTGGATTACGATTAGTGAGAGAGGTTGTCTTGCAAATAAAACTCGGAGAACTACTTAAGCCATTTTTATTTTATATTTTATTTGTACCCCTCAACGTTAGAAGTAATAAACGTAATAAAAGAAATCTGAATCTAGAGACATTTATTTGCATCCTTTTATAATATAAAATATTTTAAACTCTATATATATACTACAATTGCATCAGGATATTATTGTCATGCAATTTATGAGGTTGAACAGATTTTTATTTTTTTTATCCCTCTCTGATTTCCATTTTCATCACTTTTGCTTTAACTCTAGCATATGGAGCTTGGATAAAATGGTTTTAAATTCATTGTTAGCTACCGCGGATTTTAAAATTTAATCCCCTCAATGTTGCGACTGCCGCCATATGCCATCCTTGATGCAGACGGAGGCCTCGCGAGACTCATCGCGCCCTCCCCGAGATTCAATTACATGACCGCCTCCTCAAATGTCAACGTTTACTGTCATTTTTATGTCTTTATCAGGCTTTTAGTAAAATTAAATTGAATTTTAGTTAAAATAACTTTGATTTAAGTAAGGCAAGCGAATAAAAAATAAAAAAGGTTTGTTAAAATATACACCGAAATCACCGAACGTATACATGAAACATAAAAAAATGTTATCAATTATTCTAAAGGAATACACGTATTTTATATAGATTATAAATATATTGCATCGAACAATACAATTTAACTAATAATAACTAATAATTATTGGATTTTAGATTGATCAAAAAAATTAAATTGTGTAAGGAACTTTAATTTTTTTTATATTTTACCTAAAATTGAAACATTGTACACAACAGTAAAATTATTATAATTAAATGTATATAAAAAAAAAGGTAAGTTAAGTTAAGTTTGGAGCAGTTCTTCAATCTTAAAATTAGGACATGTGAACTTAATAAATTAAATTTCTGCCTGAAATTTTAATTTATTCATGAAAAACATGACAAAAACGTTTTCGTAATACAAAATAAAATAAATACAAAATAAATAAAAATAAATACAAAAAATTTAAGTAAATACATAATTTTTAATGTTAAAACATAACAATCTTAATAAAGTGGTCCTTAGAGCATATTAATATTTATCATATATATTTTTTTTGTATCAACGTACAAGATTTTGACAAGTAAAATAATTCCTCTTCCCATTCATGTAGAAAAAAATAATAATAATTGTGTAACGTTCCCCTCGACTCATGTTTCTTTTTATTGACCTGATTCTATTAAACCAGACTGAAAATAAAGCCGCAAAAAAAAGTCGTGGTGGCAGATTGCATGCCCCTTGTCGTGTGACAATAACCACCGTACAACTATGAACTCAAACCCTCTTCACCCCAGAGTGGACTATTAGCTAGCAGTCCTAACCACTACAGTGGCATGAGCCAAATTAAAGCAATCAGGACGGACTCATCAAAACTTTTTGATAAAATTATTAAATGAAATTTAAAAAAATATATATATTTCTGTAATAAAACTAAATTATGCTATAATTTTTCAGTTTCTATTGACTTTTTTCATATCACTGTTGCTTATAAATATCAAATTTCAAAATATAATCCACCCTCACGTTTCCGCTTTATATGCACATTGGCAAAAGACTGATGCCATTAATGTAGAAGGGCAATCGAGAGTGCAAAGTCCCATTCATTTTTATTGTCCACAGTTTGTTGAGATCATTCGACTAAAGCTCTGTCATAACAGATTGCAAAATATTCAGTTTAACTTTTTTTTATATATATGTGCTGGATATATATGACATCATCTAACGTTAGTAAAGATCGAATATATTCTACTGAGGTAAAATATAACTCAATGACAGAAAACGATTGATTTTTTTTTTTTATTATTAAATGGTGTATCATAAATTGTATAGTTGTAGCCAGTATCTATCTATGAATTTGTTTAGTCAATTTTTATTTTGTAGAGGTATCAGATATGAAACTTTAAACCCTTAAGGTAGAGATAACACGCCCAATGTTAGTAAAAATCCTATTTATGAAAATTATGAAAAAGAAATTAGAATGTTCTCCTTTACATATACCTCAACAGTTATCAGCGTTATCAATAGGTAAAATATCAGGTATACAAAAACGAGCTAGTTTTCAAGTTAATAATTTTTAAAATTCACTTATTTAACATGGAGAAATGGAATTCCATGTTAAATTAGTCAATTTTAAAAATTAATAACTCGAAAACTAGCTCGTTTTTGTATGCATGCCTGATATTTTACCTACTGATAAGGTATGTAAAGGAGAACATTATATATATATATTTTTTTTTTCATAATTTTCATGAATGGGATTTTTATTAAGATTAGGCGTGTTATCTCTACCTTAAAATTGAAACCACCCCTGTTTTTTTTTTTTTTGTTTTTTTTTTTTTTTTAATAATAATACAAGATTAAACATAGCGGCTTGTAATACTTACAGGATGCTATGGATTAAAAAGTTTCTGTATGTTCGAAAAAACGCAGTCAAACGAGAACCAAGAATTAGAATTTCCTTCCGAAGGTTCATGAATGTGATATATAATATATTCTTGATCCATGTATAAATTTAATGTACATTTATAAAACAGACCTCATATGAATTCATTTACAAAAAATATACATAAAATCATAGAGACTTTAATTTTAGAAATATAATTATTCAATACTGGATTCAGCAAAGTATCAATAATATGGACAATATTTATTGTTTAAGTCCAACGCGTCATCTATAATCTATTGATTCCATCACCAGAAATGTTATGATCACAAATCTAATAGTACACGACACAAGATGTGCACGCGACCAAGTTATGGCCCCGTTACTACCTCCATTTACACTCCCCCTTTTATATTCTTAATATCATATAAGCTATAGATAAAGGAATGTGCTGTCTTTATATAATTTATAGATTTCCTGTATGATATTCTCAAACAAGACTACCGTTGATTGCATATATTGTAATATGTTGTGGTACAGTAGTTAGAAAGCTGTAAAATGAAAATTGCGAGTTTTCTTGCTTAAGTGTTGCATTGTTAAAATGACACCCAACTACCCCAGCCACAACTTTCATCCCCCTCTTTTATGTCACAAATTGAATCTCTCACCCCTCATAGTGTGACATTTATGACGTTCAGTCTATTTCTGAATAAACATATGAATGTTCCGTCTTGGATGATACAATTTTCGTCATCATTATAAACTTTGCAATGTGGCTTCTATGAAAAACACTTGTTTTTTTTTTTTACCAACAATCAGAAAAGGGGAGTGTTTAAGTAATAAAAGTATGTGTGGGATCAGAGGGTTGTCATTTCATGCTAAATAATCTTGGGTAAACGCCAGCTGATTCCAAAATTAATTTAATTTTACTTAAAAATAAATATATAAAAATGTCATCAGAATTTTAGTTTATATTATATTCCTTTCTTTTGTACAATTTAATTTTATTCTATTGCAAATTGGACACTTAAAAAAAAACATGCTTGTTACATAAGTTTATACATACCTAATAAAATAAAATTTCAATGTATTAGCATGGATTATCTTCATATTTACGATTTGAAATGAGCGATAAAAGTAAATTGCAGCTTCTTGCAGCTGCTGTCGTTCTGACAATGTACTCTGACGTCACCAAGGCAGTAAACTATATCAATGTATTTACAATTCATATTAGTGGAATTGAATGGAGGTGTTTGAATTGGAATAGTAAAATATTATGTAGTAAATTAAAGTTTTTTTTTTTTTTTTTTTTTTTTTTTTTTTTTTTTAATCAATATCTTGTGTTGAAAATACCTCAATTTGGTTCACAAAGATTATAGAGGCCAGCTGAGTTGCCTAGTTCCAAGCAATATGCATTTTCAACTAACAATAAGTTACTGCTGATTGTGTGGTGTCCTCATGCACCTTCCTATCTACACCTAATGTTGCTGTAAAAAAGATAATAAAATTAATAAATCTAATTTAAAAATTCTAATATGCCCATTTACGGAGAATACTAAACTTTCCCACAGGGAACCTTCAAGACTTTATATTGTGTATTTTAACTTTTATTATGTTTGCTTGTAAAATTGTTCATACATATTTGTATTTTTGTGGTAAATATTTGTTTATTTACTAAATTAATAAAATAGCTCAATGTAGGAAAAAATATATATTCTTCGTGGATATTCCGATATTGTTTTAACAAATTTTTCATACATTGATTACTTCCATATATTTCATATTAAATCCAGCAATTTATGATTTAAAATGCTTACATAAGTTAAGCTTTATATTTGAAAAATTCCAACAAAAATTATTTTGTATTTATTAAGGTATTTTTTGATGAAATAAAATTAAAGTACAAAAAGTGCAGCACAAAGTCAAAGCCAAGTTTGTATTGACTCAATTTGCGATCCTCAAAGGTTGTCTGTTTTACCTGACAGGTTGACGAGGGAAAATAAACAAATTCTTTGTTTGCTTGCAGTCCCCTCACATGATTATAAACATCAACATGAAAGTAAATCAAAGCTGCGGCGGCGATAAGGTTTCAGTTATGGGAATTGAGACTTTATTATAGAATATGCAGTATCAAAGTTCTTTGATCTATACCTATTAATATACAACAGTATTTCTTTGAGCCTATGTACATAACATATGAAAACTAAGCAACAAAATATGTATGTATGGTTTATTGTATGTTTTAATATAATTTTTATTACATTTTGTAAATGATAAATTTAATTTTATAAAAAAAGCATAAATTTTATCACTGTCCCTGAAGAGTTATATGTATTTATATTATATTATTATATTACGTATTCCTGTGCAGCATTCACTTTTAAGGTGTACATTTATCTGCTATAATATGTATTAATTTTACTTTTATTGCATTTCACCACACCTTTATTTTTTACTGTTGCATAATTTCAATATAAAATAATATGTGTTATTATAATTATTATTTTCACAATCAAAAAATAGACAAATGAAGATAATTTACAAAACATGCATTTGTTTTTGGTTTTGTTACAAATTATCATCATTTTCTGAACAAAAGATATGTCTAATTGTTTTCCAATAATTATTTTTCATTAAAATTTGCATAACTACCAATTAATTAAGCTCTGTATTTGAAATAATAATAAATTGATTAAGCTTGATACAATTGAGACCACTGTTTTTTAATTGTATTTTTGTAAATGAACAAGTGATTTTATATAAACAATTTTTTGTATACAAATAAATCTGTATAATATGAATGTTAATTAACAAACCTATTGAACTGTAAAAAATAGAATCCTTTATACCTTCTGATAAACATGCAATCCGTATTAATCATATAGGACATTTTACTTGTGTGCATGCAGTGTTTCAATGTTACTATATACAGTACATACATATATATGAACTGATGGTACACAATTCATCATGCGAGAGTATTATATATTGGTGGGTGTCAGTGCAACCCTATATCTGATTCATCAAACAAAATCACCATCACACAGCAATGCTAGTCAAGTGTAAAGCCTCTCATTTACAACTGGCTCATGTCAAAATCTCAATGCACTTTGATGCAACAAATACGATGCAACGTGTATATAAAATTGCTGCATGCAACTTGAAAAAAAAAAGCTTTATGGTTTACTACTTTAAAATAAAAAGAATAAAAGAGAATAGAATTTTTGGTGGTTGAATTTAATTTTTTTGACAATATACAATAGAGATATTTATAGAAGTAAAAGTGATTTTTTTATATTTCTTTTTTGGGACCAGCTTATAGTATACAAATGCATTTTTAAGAGTTTTCACTTTTGATGAGTGGTATATTAAGAGGGGGAATGTATTTTCCAGTGGTCATTGGTAACATGGGGATGATTGCACCCTGAAGCACAGCTGCACAACACAAGGGATGAGTGAATCAGCGGTGGCGGGGTTGTGGTGGCGCCCACTATTCCAGCTTTTATCAAAAACTAAGAAGGAAAAAAGAGAACAGATTTTACATTTTTCTTCTTTGATATCAAGTTTTACAATCTGGTAAGAGACACTCAAATTTCTCTCTCTATATGTATAATGTTCTTCTCATCTTATGATACTTCTCTCTCTCTCTCTCTCTCTCTCTCTCTCTCTCTCTCTCTCTCTCTCTCTCTCTCTCTCTCTCTCTTTCTCTCTCTTTGATTTTCCAAAAAATATATATCATAATCCTTGATGTGCTTCTTATAAAATCTCTTAAGATTTCTTTTTGATATAATGGATGTCATTTTTAAAATAAAATCTAGAGATTTATTTAAAGACATTTTTATAATCTTATGTGCTGAATGCTTCCTGTATAAAAAAAAAAATTACATTTCTAAAAGCTTTTATGGAAAGAATACTATTGTGTCAGCACGCATATTATGTGTATTGTTGTAAGATTTTATGTTTTTATAATTTATATCATGTTTCTGTTTGCATATTATTTTTTACCCTCCCAAGGGAACATGCATGCAGATTAAAATAATTTTAAACAACTTTCTGTCAGACAAACATGCAAGAGATTTCGTCCCTATTTTTCATTAAATAAAACGTAATATAGATACGTCTTTTTGATAGTAATATTACTGAACATTACAGCATTTTACACTCGTTGATTCAATTATTTGAACGATATATTTTAATATAACTATAATATAAGTGTTAATAGTTGTGTAATTAAAAAGTAAAAATAAATAATGTATGTATTTCCTAGTGATGAAAAGTTTGATATTTTCTAAATAATAGCAATACTTCCGTATTACATATTTTATAAAGTCTCTATATTGAATTTTCGAAAGGTTTATAAAAAATAACACTATAAAAAATAAATTTTTACTAATTTTATATATTAGAGTCAAGAATATGGGTATATATATATATATAATATTTATATTATTATTTAATGTATGTGCAAATTAATTAATAAAACAAAAATGCAAAGGAAAATATTTTTCATAGTCTGTTGTAAAAAGGAAATAAGAAATGTCCTCAAGAAATTAAATTATAAAAGTTCTCAACACTTAATTTTTTTAATAATGAAATTATTTTAACGTCATTTTATTTTCTTAGATGCATTATTAAATTATTCATTTAAATTAAAAAGTTTACCCCTTTTTTCCTTGGATGAACGACACTTAATATGAAATTAAAGCAGTGTCACTCAATTTGCCTTGAGACGCATCATCTGTTCTTTTTTTATTTTATAAATTTCTTCTAGTTTTACTCAATTATTTAAACTTGACAAGCCAGTCTTCTGATAGACATAAACAAATTACTGACATTTTCTACCGACATTCACCGAGTTACGTCCAATACATTTCCTTTGTACTGCCCAGATTACTGTCTATAATATTAAACAAACAAATGTTCTTCTTCTTTTTTTTTTATCTTCTCTTTCGCTTCAACTGACCTTTAGGTATACATAAAAAGACGTAAAAAAGCTACTGAAGTCGTCTAAGAAAACTGATTGATGTTTTTTTTCCTTAGGGGTCGCGAGTAGATTTTTCATTTAAAAAAAAATGTTGTCTATATCTCATGAGGTTATCTCTCTTGTGAATTACTCACATATTTATAGAGAGTATATACTTTGTGTTACATGTTTACCATGCAAGCTTATTAAACTACATGTTTGCAAACAAAGTTATACGATGTTTTGATGGTATATTAAACTACATGATTACAATATATTCTAGTCAAGTAACTTTTCGCGACATCCCCGAGGGTAGCATTCTTTCTTCTTCTTCATCATTTCTCTCTCTCGCTCTCTCTCTCTCTCTCTCTCTCTCTCTCTCTCTCTCTCTCTCTCTCTCTCTCTCTCTCTCTCTCTCTCTCTCTCTCTCTCTTTCTCTCTCATATTATAGCCCTGAGGAACTAATACTGGATCTACAGCATCTCCCTTCCTCCTAATACTTAACTGAGATGAATCTCTTCTACTTATATACCTGTACATGATCTTAACATCACTTCATAAAAGTTCATATCTATAATATTCCAATTTACTAAAGAGCAAAGAAGTTTCATCATGCATAATCTCTCTCTGAGCGTCTATTCGTCTTATAAAGGCTCAGTAGTTTTATTCTTTGTTCCGCTTTGTAAGATTTATATGCAGGAGAGGTAAAGAGCGGTAGTCACCCCTTGCGAAGGAGATGTCGCGGTATTGTCAACGCGGCGGTACAACTCGCCCCCGGGGCTGCTAAGTTTTAAGAAGGAGATGACGGCATTAGCGGAACAACACGAACAAATGTAGCGTGCGATTGAAAAAATAAATAGGGAAGCTTAAATATCAACATGCAGTGATCAGTAGAGCGGAGATGATGTAGAAATAAAGAAAAAGAAAAAAAAATCCTGCTTTTATCTAAAAAAAAAAATTGTTAAAATTTAAATTTTATAAAAAGGAAATTTTGTTTTTACTTATAAATAAGAAAAAAGAAAGTGTTTTTTGAATAGATTTATTTTTGTAGAAAAGCGAGTATATTTAAAATTGAAGCTGAAGAAATTCTAAAGTTTATTATGTTTTGCAAAGTCCTAATTTTAATATCAATTTAAGTGCTTGGATTAATAATGATAGTAAGAAAAAATGAATTTTTTTAATTACAGTTGATGCGTGTGATATTCTTCATCACGTGCATTTGTCAGTATTTTTTAAACACTTTGTAATAGTGGCTATATACTGCTCTCATTATCGATATAAAGATATTGTTATTAATTATCAAATTAGTAATACATATAAATGCATGTTTGCAATAAAAATACAATAAAAAATATAGATTATTAATAATAATTTGAATTAACACACACCAGGTTTTTATTTTAGCTTGAATTTTAATCTGATTGAATATTTACCTAACTTTTTAGCAAAGAAAATCCTGAGTCCATAATTTCTAAGTCACTATTATAGCTGAACCTATATCCTCTGATTTTTGTTGAATTAATTTTAAAACAAAGAAGATACATCAATCATTAATAACGTATGATAAAATAATGTGGTGCAGTTACAAAGCATACAATATTTAAATATGAATTCACGTAGCATCCCCTGGTGGCGATCATAACTCCCATCTGTTGTGACAAAAGTGTAATTAACGATCAGTCGATGACAGACCAGAGAGGGCGTGGCGCCGTAATTGATATAATTAGCGGGATCGGCCACGCGCCACCTGTACACCGCGGCGAGTGCTTCAGGGGGAGGGAAGGGTACCACCTGGTACCTTTGGGGGGGGGGGGGGGGGATAAGTGGAATAATGTTTAAGAAGTAAAAATTGTTTTGTGCTAAGGTAGGACTTTTTGAATAGTGTCTTATGTAATCTAATCTACATGATTATATAGTCAATAAACTAACGTATTATATTACAAGCAATGTTGTATGATTCAGGTAGCAATAACAAATCTCTTAAAACTCAAAACAGTATATGACTAGACAGTACAGTACAAGATCTCTTTACTGAAGTAAAGGGATTTTGGTACAGTACATAATATATATAACAGTGTTTCACAATACTACGTAAGCTTCAGGTATTTTTTGTTGCCTTGCAAAATGTTAAATATTATAATACATAACATTATTATTATTATTCAGTTTGACAATAAAAAAATAGTTCAATTTATCAAATAGTTAAATGATTAATTAATTAAATAATAATTGTTTTTTAATATTAAAGATGCAAGATATTAATTGATATTATACTTAATTAATTTCTCTATACATACATGTGATACATATATGACTAATCCTCTTTTAAATTCCCTTTATTTGCAATAGCACTCTCTTATAACATGTGTGGCATAAAATTCAACGTCATCACAGTGCAGATAAACAAAGTGCATTTTGAACAGACGATGAAACAAAGCCGCATCAGTGACATGATCCTTCTCCCTGCCATCTTTATTTCCCCCCCCCCCCAAATCGGTCAGTTCGCGTGCATTCAGTGCAGTGTGTCCTCCCCCCCCCCCCCCCTCGCACGCATGCAGTTGCCAAGCGCCACCCCCCCAGTATTATAGAGGGAGGGTAATTAATTGGAAGAGACGCCGACATGCCAGTCAGACAGCAGGTTGGATGTCCATGACAAACAAGAAGTGACAATCAAATTTCACCAAATGTTATCATCAATTAACTTAATAACATATTTTTTGGGTGATAAGTGGATTTATATTAAATGATCAAAAATAACATATTTCATTATTTGATTGATTAAAAATGTTGTAAATATTACATGTTTACAAAAAATATGATAATCTTTTAATATCTATATTGTGTGATAGATTATTAAAATAATTAAAATCCTGTTGTGGGTTGTATATAAAATATAATATTATATTTTTAGAAACTGTAATAATAAAAATTTACAAGCTTATTATGTAAATAATAATGCACTTGGTCTAAAAATAATGTAAACAAACAAAATGTATCCCATAAATGACTTGAAATGTATATGTAAATTTATTTGAGACATTGTTAAAAAAAACTTATATAAATATAAAAAAAAATGTATTAATTATTCCCTAATGTACACTTTTTGCACTCGATTTCTTAATGTACTGCATAAGTACATAAAGAAATCGAGTTACAGAAAATTTACACAGCTCAGGATTTCAGTGTAACAAAATTATTACTATAAAAATATTTCCAGGTTCTATAAAGTTTTATAATTTTCGTTTAACTTAAATACATAAAATTGCATCGGAGTGATCGGAGGCAGAAATATTTACAAATAATAGATTAAAAATAATGTATGATCATCATATGAGTCAGTCGTTTTAGTGGTGACAATTGCGCAATATTGCAAGAGATAAGAAGCGTTGCGTCAGCAGTAGCACTTGACTCACAGTCAGTCCTCCCACTGAATTGATATTTCGTCTAAGACAGAATTGAGATGTTAAAAATAAATAGCGAGTCTTCTTTATAAATAAATTTAAAAATGTTATAATGAATCACCATACAAGTTAGACTTTTCCTTACTATTTAGCGGGGTAAATTGGGCAATATTACACGATATTTTATAAATGTTGCGTCAGTTATAAGAAGTGTTTATCGAGTTGCAAATTCGTCTAAGATAGAAATGGCGTTAGGTATAAAATAGCGAGATTCGCAAGAGTAAAAATTAAATCGACTGCTTCTTCCGTCTCTTCATCTGATCTCACTATCAGGCACCGGTGAGTATATTATTTTATAAGCAGGGTTGGTCTTCTTATTAAGTCGTGATTCAGGACCGTAACATACAAATACAACTTTTTTAGAAACAAGATTAAATTATTTCTGCCTCTAAATCGTATCTAATTTTGTATTTTCACTTCTCTGTCTTAATTATGATCTTTAACTGTAAGTTAATCGCATACTTATAATATAACCAGCTTACCTCTGGTATTGTCAAGGTCTTTCTTGTTTCACGTAATATCGGGGGGGGGGGAGGAGGGGGGTACGTCAAATTCTATTTTAAAGTTTTTTTCTTCACTGATTTTTTTTTAATACGCGTTGTTGGTTGCTTAACAAAGATTATTATTAATTTTGTCCTTTTTTTGCACTCTTTCATACTTTTTTCTCGCTTTAGAAGAGGCGTGTGGGGGGTGTGGGTATTTTTGACCCCCTTTTGACCCCGTCTCACCCCCCTTTGATAATGCTAGGGTTGATTTAATTGTAAAATATTTTATATAAACATATTAACAAAGAAAATGTGAAATATATTTTACTTTCATGATTGACACACATTTATATCAGTTGAGATAAGATAAGCTTGAAATGTGATATTTGATTTAGCGGAAAAAATTATCGCAGAAACACCTCAACTTTAGATTGAAAAAGTTACAAAATTCAGTAGAACTGATAATGAAAATTTAAGGAAAAAAAAAAAAAAAACAGTTTGGATTAGTTTACGAAAACAACTTGAGTATATATAAAAGAAACGTCATATTATAATTAATCGCCATTAATGAATATAATTGTATTATAGTATAGTTGTGTCTCTTGCCCGGCTTCGTCTTTTTGAGTCTTGAAATTTATTCTGGTTCCCATAGGCCACCACGATGTTCTCCTCCCGCCTCGTAGTGCTGGTGGCGCTAGTGACGCTCCTCGGCGCCGGCCAAGCGAAGGTGTTCCAGCCGTGTGAGCTTGCCAAGACGCTGCGTCAGCTGGGGGCCCCGGCGGATCAGTTGGCTCGCTGGGTGTGCATCGCCTTCCACGAGTCAAGCTACAACACCGCGGCCATCAACAGACAAAACAAAGACGGTAGCACGGACCACGGCATCTTCCAGATCAACGACCGCTACTGGTGCAAGAACGTGAGTTTCCTGAGCAATTTTAGGAAAATATTTCAATTTTCTCCTTTTTTTCTGCGTTCTGCGTTTAAGTGAGAGTGACACAATAATCATATAAATTTGTTTCACGGTGTCAAAATTTAGGATATTTCAAAATATAAATTTCATTTATATTACATGAAAATATTGAAAATTAATAATAACTTAAAAGTGAAATATTATATTTGTTAAATTCAATTGATAAATAGCTGAAAATTAAATTTTATGCTATAAATAATGTAATATTGGTATTATAAATTATTATTATTAGTTTTTTATTAAACACAAAAAGTGTACATACAAAATAATATTAGAAATATTATTATAGCCAGTAACAAACAATACTGCATATATTGAATAAAATAAATAAATTTTAATAATTTCAAAAATATTTATAAAAAAAAGCACATGTAGCCAAATAATTTTACTATGTCCCCGCAGGGTGTTGCTGGCAATGACTGCAACGTGGACTGTAAGAACCTTCGTACGGACAACATCTCTGCGTCCTTCAACTGCGCCCGTCTGATCCTGGCCAAGCAGGGCTGGGGGGCCTGGGTGGTGTACAACAACGGCAAGTGCTCCGGCAGTCGCGCAGAACTCGAGGCAAAGTTCCTCAAGGGCTGCTGAGCAAAAATGACACTGAAGAAGTGGGGAATCACCAAATTTAAAGACATTATATAAATATAGTTAGATTTTTAAAGTATATCTACATTTATTGAACAGCTACATATAAACCAAAAAAATGTTGCCAATTTTATGATACTTAGAAATATTAAACTGATTATACAGTTTAGTAGCTCATATACAGGCTCTTTAAAAATTGTATAACTTAATATTTATAGTTTTATTTTGTAGAAAATATATTGAATGTCATGTTGGACTACATTAGTAATTGTGGTGTTCAAAGCATATTACATAAAATAATGTTATTATGCATTTCTTATTATATTTTGTTTATTTAACTATATAACATAAAATGTAAAACCTGCGAGAACTCTACTCTAGTCCATGCTGTTTCGATGTAATCGCAAGCTGAAAAATAAACAATGTCATCAGCATATTGGTATTTTTTAATTTTTACCTACTCCATGCAGTAATGACAAATATGGGATGGATGGAATATTCACCACTCCAAAAAGTGCCTGACCAGCTATATTCAATGTAATTCCATTTCAAACTTGTGTCCGAATTGCGCAAATATCCAAACTAGCGTCTGCACATCCTCCACTGATAGTCCTCTTAATTAATGGTTATAGAAGAAAGTGATTAGAAGATGAATATAATAATAGGGACTTTTCGACACGGCCAATACTTTTCTTCAAACGAAATAAATCTCTGATTTTAACTGAGCACATCAGTGCCACAACATTAAAAAATATTAATGTTTGTAATTATTTAATATAAAATTTAATTATTTCTATCTTGCATATAAAATAGAAAATTTAAATTTAATAGAAATAATGGGGGCGATTCACGAAAGAGTTATCTAGGTTTTTATCCGCGTTTAGCTTAACCACGTTTAGCCAGGTGATTTAACAGTAAAACAGGTATAGTTTAAACGTGGTTAAAACCTGGCTAACTGCTTCGTGAATTGCGCTCAAAATTACGTTCGCATATTATATAAATTGAATAATATATAACAATGGAGTATTGACCTCAAATTTTTTTATTGCAGAAATGGATAGAGGGTGCAAAGTTATGCTACCCTGATTTTTTTCAGATTTTTTAGAGCCCGGGAAGTATTTTTAAAAAATTATTGAAAGTTCTTTTTGTGACGTCACGAGACGCCGCTCTTTAAGAAAAAGATAGGACTTGACGCCGCGTGACGTCACAAATACGAATTTCAATAATTTTTTAAAAATACTTCCCGGGCTCTAAAAAATCTGAAAAAAATCAGGGTAGCATAACTTTTCACCCTCTATCCATTTCTGTAATAAAAAAAATTGAGGACAATACTCCATTAAGCATAATTATGTGTAAATATTTCTGACTCAAATACCACTAGATTGTTTTTCTATAGTTCTATATAGCAATAGTAAAAAATATTGAATCCATAATTATTATCTTAATAGTGCTTCAAGCACTCAGTTCAAGTGTTAAAACTATCTTGTAAAAATTATTTATTTATATTAAATGTATCAAATTATATTATTACCTTTTATAAAAAAAAAAAATACAATATATATATTAATATATGCATATTTATTTTAAAATATAAATCGTAAGAAATAATAAATTATGGTGGATTAAATTATTCATCAAATTTAATCCACCTTCCTTTTCATTACTTTGCATGTCAGTAAGGTTTATTTCTTATATTTTTAGAATCATAGGCACAAAAGTAAATAATGAAACATATAAACACTTGCCATGAAAGTTTACTGAGCAAAGTTATGCAGTATTTCACGTAAACTGGTATAGCCTTTGCATCACCAATACGTGACTTTGGTGCGATTTCGTCCAAGATACTCAATATATTTTATATAACTCGTGGCAGAAATGGAAAATAGAACAGAAAAAATAATTTGCATGCAGTGTGACTTTTTGAGCTTTCCTCAATGCCATGCAGGTAAGGGATGCTGAAAACAGTTTTTTAAATAATTTAAAGAGTTAATAAAACTAAGTCAAATTTAAAATAAATAAGTTTTAGTAAAAAATATTTACAGATATATATAGTAAAATTATATTTTCAAATTATTTTTAACTGATTTAAGAATAGGTTTGACCAGAAAATTATGTTAATAGTTAAAAAAAATTAATTCAGTTACAAATACATAGATATATAGATTCCGATATATGCTCAAATGTTTTTTCAATTATGTATACATAAAACAATAAAAAAGAAAAAAATACCAAAAATATAGCAAAACAAACTAATTATTTATATAATTTTTTACATTTTATGTTAGTCATATGTCATATATAAATATATGTTACTCTATATTTGACATTTTATTTTTCAAATTCTTTAATAGGGTCGAATATCTTTCTCTTTAGTTGCATAATTATTTCATTACAAAGAGTATTATGAAACATTTAGCGCTGTATTATAATTCTTCCACAGGCCACACCACGATGTTCTGCTCCCGCCTCGTAGTGCTGGTGGCGCTAGTGACGCTCCTCGGCTCCGGCCAAGCGAAGGTGTTCCAGCCGTGCGAGCTTGCCAAGACGCTGCGTCAGCTGGGGGCCCCGGCGGATCAGTTGGCTCGCTGGGTGTGCATCGCCTTCCACGAGTCCGGCTATTACACCGCGGCCATCAACAGACACAACACGGATGGTAGCACGGACCACGGCATCTTCCAGATCAACGACCGCTACTGGTGCAAGAACGTGAGTCACAGAGCCGACACTGCAGTATTTAAGCATATTATTTTACATGCACGGACATATTTCAATCATTGGGGAGTCGGGTCAAGATTTTTTTTATTTTGAGGTAACTTGGAAAAATGCTACATTAAAATATATTATTCATCACAATAAATAAAGAAAGGAATAATGTCAACTTGTTATCAACATTGCAAATTAATGAACGAATTATTAAAAAATGTGACGTATAAAGCATATATAACTATATAAATTGTGTTAATTGAATTCAAAAAGGAAAAAAATTATACTATAATATGTTAGTTCTTTTAATTTTTTATAATATTAGCGTAATCATCTTTCCTATCCCCGCAGGGTGTCGCTGGCAACGACTGCAACGTGGACTGTAAGAACCTGCGCACTGACAACATCTCTGCGTCCTTCAAGTGCGCACGTCTGATTCTGGCCAAGCAGGGCTGGAGGGCCTGGGCGGTCTACAACAGCGGCAAGTGCTCGGGCACTCGCGGTGCTCTCGAGGCAAGGTTCCTCCGAGGATGCTAGAAACACTCCGACAATTGTACTCTGAAATTTAAGACACGAATAATATGTAATAAAGCCTTACAATTTTTAAATTTTTATAATATACATGTATAGTTTATGTGTACAGTACTTAAAATAAATTATAAAGCAACAATAGAAATGTAATATAATGTTTGTATCGTTATGTTATAACGTTTGTTTTTAAAAATATAAAATGTGAACAACGGTGGCGGGTTTCTCCAAGTGCATGTCCATCCAGATCCATACCCTCTCGCCACGTCACCAAACATGGTGCCTTTTTCTGCAGACTGAACCTTATCAAAGAGAGAGAGTCATTGCTGAAAGTTTGCCTGTCATCGAGGTGAGATAAGTCAGTTAGGTACTACCCGAGCTTGACTTCAACGTGCCTACGCAAACTCATCAAATCTCTCGGACTAACTGTGTTGATGAAACTACGTCCAGTCCAGAAAGGTTACTTCGTCAAACTCAAAGGACGAGAGTATAGACGTGAACGTCCACGTTGTTAGATCGTCTCACACCGAAGTGTGAAGGTGTGACGCTCTCTGACGTGGTGCCTGCCCCTTGCACTCCAAGGGACGCTTTGCTTAGCTACCAACCTAGCAGACAGAAAGACCAAACGTAGACCCTTAGGTCCGGAGATCAGTTAAGTCGCTCTACTCCGCAATCCGTCCTTTCAGTTCTGCGCCTCACAAACTCGTGTTGCCATAAGCGCACCACATCAGCAAGGAATATTGAGTGGTTGTACTCTTATATGTTATACCACAGTACGTTTGTATTGTTGCTTTGTAACTGATTTCAGTGCAGAAAAAAAAAATAATGTTTCTGTTTTATTATTTTTAACTTTTTTGTCTATATTACTTTTGTTTTTCAGAAAATAATCAAAATTAAAAGAATTGTGCAGGTTAAAAAGCATTACTGACACTCAGGAGAAAAAAGGGTGAAATATAAACCAACTTCCTTTTTCTAATTACAATAAAAGACTGGGGAACTTGCAGTAAATCACCACCGTTGCGTGACCATGCTTTAGATTCTCTCATCGTTGCATTCTGTCTTGCCACGCATTGATTTATATTGTTTTAACAATAATGATAATGGATCATAATCTTGTTAAGAATAGCCCACAAAAATCTCCCGTCGAGTGTTAAATAGTTTATATCTACTATAATATCACAGTATGTTATTGAAATTATCTTACGGAAATATCGTTACGTCTGCTGTAGGTCTGAATAGGGTTGAGTACACGGTCAAAAATTATAATTCAAACTATAATGTTTCATTGCATTTATCATGAATATTACCGGAAATTCCCGTCTTATGGGATGGGGAGTAAAATCGGAGTTTCGATGTCAATCCATAAATTGAATACGTGTGACTTTACTATATTATTTAAATCACCAATATATTTACCATGTGTGGACATGTTGAAATTTGTTTCCAAGTCTTATAGAAACAGCCAATAAGACTTAGACTGGATTATGTACATTCTTTAATTCTCAAATTAAGTGTGATAATTTATTTTGAGTTGCAACAATCACTCTGCCCCTTTATTTATGATTAAATCTGAATAAATTACATTTTTGTAAATTACAAATATTAAACAAACAACAACAACAACAAAATCTTACTGTGTAATTGCACATTACGTTCAATTTGATTCAAGTCTGCATGGCAACACACAACAACTAATGGTGTCTACTGGTCTGCAACACATCTATGACGACAACAACAACAATACATTAATCAGAAACACATTGTTATCTCTCCCTATTATACAATGTAAACACTGCATGTAAACAATATAATGCCAGCTGCACTGATGCATGTTGCATTTTCAAACCTCATTTTTTTTCTTCATATACTTTTTTTTTATTTATTACACCATATACACACCTGTGCGTTTTCTTATGGTAATAACTTTATATATAGAACTAGAGGGGGTCTAAAAGTATGAGATATTACAATATATAGGTAGTATATAGTGTAATACTGTATATGGTTATAAGGGTGCAACTGAATATAATCGATCGCAAAGATATATACAAAGAGCCACCTGTGGGCTAACATATTCCAACAATGTAAGGTGTAGATAGGGTAGATTATATTATAAAGTGATAGAAAAGAACATCTCAAATTTCTTATTAAAAAATATTTGAGTATATCCCTCATCTATCATCATAGCATAAAAATGTCATCAAAAATTTTAACCACTATTTTCAATTGTTGTGATTTTTTTTATCATTGTTATACGTGGTGAAGATGAATTGTTAAAATGTCAAAGGAAAGAAGATGTCAGATTGAAAAAATAGCTGATAGAACACTTTTTTTTTATACATAAGATGTTATTAGTATGTGAAAAGGCTTTATCATATATAAAGATCTAAGGAGAAAATTATTATGTAAAAAAAAAGGGCATACGTTGTTATATTCACATCAGTTGTCACTCGTGTACATCAAAGAAAATTTATACAATAGAAGGCCGTCAATGTCTCGAGTATTGTCGTCATGTTCATATCACTGCAGCAGCAGCTTTGTGATCGTGCTGTTTACTTTAGAGTCTGCCTCAGTGGCCGCAGATTCCATTCACAGAATCTCTCATATCACTCCCTCGCACCCTTAAAAAATAAAAACCCTTGTTAAAGAGCGGTAAATTGGTAGGCGACAGAAATTTATGCCTTAGGGATAAATTACCACTCATGCAATTCGGATATGCATAATTAGTCTTTGTCGACTAAACATTGTCCTTTGTTAACAAAAATAATTTACCACTATTATACTTTGCCTTTTTTTATCTGAAGAGAGCCTGAATAATTGTAGCTCTAATTAGTATATATATATATATATATATATATATATATATACGTAAAATTGGTTTAAAAAAACAACAACCCTAGGTTACTTTATTTGTTTAATGTTCTTAAGCAGAATAATCACTCTTTGACGTTTTAAAATTACAATAAATATAAAATAAATAAGAAAAGTAGATAAAACGGAAATGACTTTTTTTAAATCTGTATATAATTCAAATATACTGCAATTTTACCGTAATTGCATGTAATTTACCTTTACCATTATTTTTAAAAAATAATTGTTTTGTGTGGAAAACTATTTTTCTTACAAAATTCTGCTCATCATTATAGTCATTATTGTCGTCCGCACTGTAGGCGCCACGTGGCTTAGTGAGGATGCCACGTGTGTTGCAGTGACTTGGGGCGCCACGCGTGTCCACCCCGTGAACTATAAGTCACGCACGTGCTCGCGTGACGACAAAACACTCGTCTTTAAATGCAGTCCACACGCAATGACTGGAATTTTGTGCAATGTATTCCCTAGATTCGTTAATCTTTTCTGGCATGAAAAAAGTTTGCTGCGTGCATTTTTGTAGACAGAATGGGGTGAAAGGAAGTATGCACAGAAAAACTTAGAAGCAAATAATAAGACATGAAAAGTCATTACATAAAAAATACAGTGATTCAGTTTCATACATTTATCATAACGATCCAGTATATAATTGCTATATAAAAAAATATATATAATATAAAAAAAAAAGAAAAAAGAATATAAAAATATTCTATACTTAACTTTGCATGCTATAATTACCCAAGCTAAATGGGAACACACATAGAGAGGGTCTTGAGAAAAATGAGCAAATTAGTGAAGAAGCAAAGAATATGAGATAATTATGGAGACAGTCGTACTTTTTTTGTATCATTAATTATATCTTCTGCCACTATTCAAGTGACGTCTTCAGCAAATTCAATTATTGTTATTACTAATAAACTTAAGATGTTTACACTGCAACTTTGTCAAGTGATAATTATTTCTCACATTATATATCTCACTTCTCTTTATACAATTAAGCTTTAAGATTCTCTAAAGGAATAGACAGAAGGAGAGGAAAATAGCTTTTCGTCAAAAGCTATTTAATTAAACATATTAAAGTAAGATCTTTGATGTTGATGTTTGTTTCTTATCCTCTCTCTCTCTCTCTCTCTCTCTCTCTCTCTCTCTCTCTCTCTCTCTCTCTCTCTCTCTCTCTCTCTCTATACAATATATTTGCATAAATGCATGTCATGTATATATAGATTATAATTGTGCTACTAATATTAGCTTTGTTAATAATGGGAGTAAATTTGTTTTGCATTTTGTAATACAAAAGTAATACATTATAACATATTATGACTTGCAATTATATGGCAACAATTATATAACGTAATACTTTGCATGCAATATAGTAATTTAAAAATATTTTCTGCATGATATTTATAAAACATCATGCAATTTTCTAGTAATTTTTTTGTAAGGTTTGTGTTACGATTAGTGTTCTGTCTAAAGAGCCCTTGAGGTTCCCCCTCACTAACTAACATACTGGGGGAGGTTCTAGGTGCAATCATGCATGTATTTCCCACACCGCTCATGACGTCTGTTGCTATCGAGGTGCTTGCACACCTGATGTGTATCATTCTTATAAATTAACATCAAAGTATACTTTGTTTTTAAAAATATTGAGATTTTATCTTATCATATTTAATATCCATACGTGTGTGTATTTTTGTTATTTATGTGTGAAAATTTTATTACATGCAGGCACAGCCTCTTTAGTTTTCTATGTTTTGTTAAAATTTTGAAAAAAAAAAAAAGTAATAAAGTTTTGTTCCCTCACTTTTAATATTGATTCTAGCAATATGTGTTACTTTGTTATATTTTCTTATTTTCTGGTGCAAATTTTATGACTGAAACAGCCTCTTTAGTTTACAATGCAATATTAAAAATTTATGTCCATAACAGATCATTTTACTATTCTCTTTTCTTTTTTTTTTTTTTTAAAAAAAGTTTAAATTTTTTTGTAGATCATAAAGTCTGTTGCACTTTCCAAATGCAGGTGATAAAAAAAAAATATGAATCGTTAAAAAATACATTGTGAAATGTTTTAAAGATATTGGTTTTGACATTTTTAATACACAAACAGGCGTGTAATATCTTTTTTTGGTGAAGATTTTTTGGTAATCTCATACAAGAGATGAATTATTGTGAGGTGACGATGATGATCACGTGTTACTTTCGTCTTCTTTTCTCTTCTTTATGGGCTGTTAAATGTATGTGAGAGACGCCAACAGATCCATTTTATCGTCTTTTAGTGCAAGGGGAGAAGAAAGCATCACGCTATGTCTTGATGTTTTTCTTCAGCCGGAGTTTCGTGGATTAAATGTGCTCTAAAAACAACCCTCATAACGAATGCAATCTGCAACATTTTATTCCACCTACACCCTTGTGACATTGAACCTTATCAACCCCCACAATCCTCCCCTATTTTCTCTGACCGGAAGCCGTTGTGACCACTAATCATTCCACAAGACACTTCGTCACCACAATGATATAATCTAAAGCAATACTTTCTGCTCCATTTATTGATAAGTATTATATACGGAGAAAAAAAAAGTTATAGTTTTATAGGAAATAAAGAAATACACATAAATGAAAGAAAATTATAATTGAAATTTAATTAATAAGATTTAATGGTGTGTAAATATATAATATTTTATATAAGATTATGTTTTGTATTATGTAGGGTGCATATGACTATGGTATTTTATGGTACTATAATGCAAACTTATAACGCATTTCTTGCCAGTCTGTTGCAGGTCTGTTGTTTCTTTTACTCTTTTTTTTTTTTTTTTTTTCTCAAAAATTTTAAGGTACTTCTATTTTTTTCAAATTATATAAATATATTGTCTGATTAAAATCTGATTGAAATGTCTTAAAATAATTTGTCTTCACACTGCAGATTGACATTTTTAAGCAGTATATTAATTTGAATTTTCTTATTCGAGAAATTAAAAATTTATGAATCTTCTATATTTTATAAAATATGAAAAGTTCAAAACTTCTTCAATTTCATCCAATCAAAAATTTCTGCAATTGCATGAAAAAATAAAAATTTTAAACCAGTTTGGAAGATTTTTGTTTATATAAGTTTGTATATAATTACTATTAAAATATAATAATTATATGTTCATACATCTCCAAATTTTCAACTTTTGTACACACTTTGACAACAGTTCACCGCTGTAGCTTCAGGTAAATAAAGCTGGGCGTTTAGCCTAACTTTCGGGGGTAAGGAACATGATGGCGGCTGCTAATTCATTTTTTTTTTAATCATTGCTTGGATTGTTTATAAAGAAAAATTGAGTGGTAAAGTGCAGTTCCAATTTATCACTTATTTTTACTTAGAATGTACAAAAATTTGTATACGTTTACCATTTATGCAGCCATCCACCCAATAATAAATACCACCCACCCAAACATATCATAGCTTAAAGCAAGTTTTTCAAGCACCATATTGAAATTTAGAAAGTGTAAGAACTTCCAACTCACTCCCCCCCCCCAGGTTCGGACTGACCATAAGATTTGGTGAGTGATCGCTCAGTAAACCCCCTCGGCTGGGAGACCTCTACAACTTTATAAGTAGGCCCCCACAGGGTCAAGTAGGCCCTTAATATGGGCCCGTACTCCTGTTTGCTCAGTAGGCCCTCTGAGCCCAGTCCGACCCTGCCCCCTTCTTCCTCCTTCCTCCATCCTCCACATACACACTCAATGCTTGAGTCGCTTTTTGTTGTACTCGTGTACATTGTATAATTACCAGATATGTGTACAGTTTTGTTGATATAAACTATGCTGCTATCTTGCGTGTATGACGATCATAACATATTGGATCAGCTTATTATATTGTTGTAAACAATTGAAAATAAATAGAGAAATTATGTCTAAAATTCGACACATCTTTACATTTTGTGAACGAAAGGAACCAAGTACCATGATAAACGTAACATCCTCCCCCTCGCTTATTTCGCTCAGATATTGTTCAGGCATTCTCTAAAAAAAAATGCGAGGGGCTGACAGGCAGTGGGAAAATTTTTATATAGATGATTTTTTAGAAGAAATAATGCACCCTACTGCTTTCATACGCCATTTTTTTCTCTTTACAAAAAAAAATCTTGTGTTCTAATGCCATCAACTGAAAGTTAAAGATGCCAAAATAAGAATAATACAACATTAACAATACTCTAAAAATGTCATTCAAAATAATATTTTCAATTTCAACATGGTAGTGCAATGTATATCTTTCTATTCATTATTTAAACACTAGGGGTGGGGTGTAAACTCGCGCTTACGCTCGTTTGCTTTCAAGTCTTTTAAATAATTTTGTCAATCATATGTTGCCATCTATATAAGTATTCAGTACGTGACATCATAACGGTGTTTTAATGCAAAATGGACAACCTACGTGAAAAATTTTTATTGCAGAAATGATTTGAAGGTACCGAATTATGCTACTCTGATTTTTTCCAGATTTTTTTGAAACCCAGAACTATTTTTAAATAATTATTAAATGTGCTGCCACGCCCTCTGGAGGCGTCAACAGGCGTCTCTGTCCTATCCTTTTTATTAACGATTCAGGGGTGCCAACTTAAATTACAGAACGTTCAATAATTATTTAGAAATAGTTGCAGGACTCATAAAAATCTAAAAAAATTCAGAGTAATTCAGAGTAGAGGTGGAGCGTGGCGTTATGCATTGACCGGTTCTCGTTAGATCACTGAAGTCAGGCTACGTCAAGCGTGGTTAATACTTGGATGGGTGACCATTTCAAGTATAAAAATACGCCGCTCCCTCCCTGGGATAAATTCGTTTTGCTTTCCACCCAGTGCAGTGATGCACTTCCAAAAATCTCTCAGCCATATGTTGACAGATATTATAGTGTTCTAAATTAGCGAAGATGAACAGGCTCAGATAACGACTCAGACGCAGTTGTTAGACCCCTACTATTTTATTATTATTTATTTTATTTAATAATTTTTTAAGGAGTCAGACGCAGTTGTTAGGCCCCTACTATTTTTATTATTATTTATTTTATTTTATTTAATAATTTTTTTAAGGAGTTTGGGGAGATTCGAGTTAATTATTTTCTTAGCGTCCGGTCGTGTTCGAGCGAGCAAGGCAATGAGCTTACTCCGGACACTGCCCATCTTCAACACAAAGAGGTGGCCAGTTGTAATTAAACCTCGTAATGCTATGATGTACCGAACGCAAATTGCCCCTGAAAGTAGGCAACCACAACCTACATGCCCCTGAAAGTATGCAACCCGCATTAATTACACCTTAATTTGATAACCCCCCCTAGACCTAATTGGGAGATGATCCGAGCATTATTTACGGAAATATTCGTTTTTATATAAAGTTATTATAAGTTACCCCTAAAGGTAGGCAACCTTCACTTACATGCCCTTGAAAGTATGCAACCCAACCAAACTTCCCCTGAAAGTATGCAACCACAACCTACATGCCCCTGAAAGTATGCAACCCGCATTACTTGCACCTTAATTTTATAACCCCCCCTAGACCTAATTGGGAGTAAATCCGAGCATTATTTACGAAAATAATCAATTTTATATAAAGTTATAATAATTAAGTCACACCTGGAAGTAGTTTGCTTGGAATGTGCTACCATGGCATCTCCACCTATGGGAAAAATATCGAACTTCTGAATGTCTACAATATCTGTGCTCACGTGATTCCATTTGCGGGCGGCCACCATCTTGAAACTATCTTACGCACATATGCGCGCACTTGCGCGGATATTCGCATGCGCATTTTCGCGGACCAATCTTCGCGCGAATTTCACATCACTGCACTGAGCAGTCAGATCCCCTTTTGCAATGTTGCCTCTAAACGGAAGCAGCCAATGGGATGGCAGCAGTCACACAAAGAAAATTAATAAAGTATAATAATTTCAAAGCATTGACGATATGCAAAAGCTTCAGCCAATCCCAGTTAGCAGAACTCTTTCTACCAATGGTATACTTGCCTTTTTCCACCAACATTCAAACTTAAACGACAAAGAAGCTGTTGAAGTTGGTAACCATAAACTTTCCAATGGCAGGAAACACTGTATGTATAAAAAATGGAAAAAGTAGCACTAGAACGTTGTGCGTTACATGTCTACGTATCAGAAAACACAAATCGAAACCAACGAAAAGATGAACTCAGGGAGGAGATCCCCTAGCCGTGGAGTCACGCGGCACAAGGTCACCCCGTGTCCACGATGTCCACATTTGTGATTCAAAGTGCATGATAGAGGGCCGTAACACATCAAAGTGACACGTAATACGTCGCAATAGCATGACGTCCTCACTACACGGCCACGACAACACACCACGCACCAACACTCGAACACACGGTGATTCGAAACACAGACCACACGACACCGAAGAGCCCAAATTTCCAAACGTAACCTCACGGGCGGCGTGCGCTGCCGAAAGGGTGTCCGGTGTCCGGAACCGAACACGACTCGGCAGCAACAAAAGTTCACCGGGCAAAGACCTCCACCGACCAAGGCCAGCGCAGGGCACCGGAAGAGCTCGGAGGCCGAAAAACCCCAAAAATCTAGATAAAAAAATTCACCCCCAGTCCCCCCCCTGACGTGGATTTTTTATTATTTTCCCGGTTACGGCGGCCACCCCCGGGAACCCCCAGGAAAAGTTTCGTCGGGTTCCGACGAACCCAGACGCTCGCCCAAAGGAAGTGCGTCCCAGCATAGGAAAACGCTGGTTAATTTTGGGGTCCCGAAAGTGATGTTTAATAATAAGGACAAAAGTGATGTTTAATAATAAGGACAACAATAAGATGATAAATATTTAATACATGTTTTTACAATCACAATTAAATATAATCAATCATAAAAATACATTGAAAATTTATATATGTACAATTTTCAATGGTACCTTTCTCATTATCTGAGTATATATTTATAATATGTAAATTATCTTGAAGAGCACTAGACTTCTTACATCACACATGGAGGGATGAGCTGGTTCATTATCATGCAGATGAGAGCCAGCTAACTAAGTAGTACGTGGTTCTCATGGATCCATAGACGTCTAAACTGTAGACATACATTAGGGTAGACCAAGCAAAATTAGGCAAACATGATTATTGACGGGGATTATTACTTTTAATCAATACAATAGGTGACTTGTAAATATAAAATATAGCCTTTGTTCACATGGATTAGGGGACGCTGTAATAATAAAAAATATACCATAAATATCGAATTAATTTTTTATCAATTATATACTTGTACATAATACAGTAAATTTGTAAATTTTGTACGTTTGAAGGGGGATAATAATTGTTAGAGGTAGAAAAATTAGTTCTTTTTTTAATCAATGTGTGCAAAGTAATGGACATTAAATCAATATATTCATGTAAAAAGTATTTTATAAAAAAAATTGACATAATTTTTTTAACATGATGTTTCGAAGACGAGGTGAAGCCTCCATATTTTTTAAAATTCTGTCGGATCTACATTTAGTACATCCATGGACGTGTCTGGTCTTGCTCGTCGCACTTGACCCTTCTCCACAGACAAGTGCTCTGCAGCCAGGTGACCCTCCGCTCGCATCAAATGGAGAGGAAAATGGTCCATCCTTTATCCTCCCTCTCACCTTTACATGTCACCTGCGTGATTGCTTGCTTACTCAATCATATGTCAGACTCGTTATACAACAAATGTAATTCTATAACTTTGTAGCAGGTTAAAGGCTATTTTTATAAGTAACAATGTAAAGAAACGATAAAAAAATGTATTTTTTATTTGGAACCAATGAAAAGGATTATTTTTGTTAAGCTTATGACAGGTTCAATTAAATATTAATCATACTCGAATGTTAAATTTCTGCACTTGAAAATAAAAATTTGATGTCCTGGAAATGTTATAATTCATAATACATACTAATCTCTGGTAATATAAAAGATAGGTGCAGTACATGTATATGATACAAAAACTTAAAAAAAAAAAAATGATAGTTCATACAATCTTCATCTGTAATGTAGTATCGAAAAAATTATTTAAGTGGAAAATTTGTTTTTTGGGTATATAGGTACTTTCCTTAAGGTAATTCATCAATAATTAACTGCATCTATAAAAGAACCAAAGATAATTTCAAATAAATATATAACATTATAATGTTTCTTACTTTAAAATATAATAATTATAACATATTATAAAATTTATCAAATAAATTGGCGTCCTTCCTTGCATACAAGACTCCTGACTAACCTGCCATAAAATTCCACGCTGTCAATAAGGTCACATGTTAAGTAACACGAGTAATCGTGTTTGTTAATTAAAAAAATCATTTCTTAATTACTCCAAATTCTATCTGTCATAGTAATACACATTGATGACACACGCTTGTATGGAAGTGCAGCTTTCAGTCTATAATCCTTTGGTGCCATGTAATCTTTAATTTCTGCAAATTCTTATTTCAGACTTAAAAATACAAAGGAAGAAAAATGCTTAATTATACTTTCTTAATTATTCAACTCATTAAAAATAAACTTATTTTAATTATTTTCTCCCCTGCACTTTTTGTATTATTACTGCTTTTTAGTTAAGGGTGCTTCATTCTATAATAATTCAATCCTACATCACAGTTTTTACAACTCAACAAGTATTTTTTATGGTATTTGCTACAAAAGAATATTTATTTTTACTTTTTTTTTATGAAAAAAAAAACATCGATATTATTTGCAGTATTATCTCCTCTCCCCTCGCCTGTACTTGCAACAGACTGCTACCACCCTCATTCATTGCTAGTTACATTCTGCCGTGATGTAACACAAAACCATTCGTCTTATTGATAACTAATTACAGGATTGTACTCTTCCTTACAACTAAAATTGTATCATTTTAAAGCAATGTCACCAAATGTTATTTAACACGCAAGCATAGAGAAATATGTTGTAACACAAAACACTTGTCTTATTGATAACTATAATAATTACATCTTTCTTATAACTATATAAAAATTGTGTCACTTTTAAAGCAATAATTAATCTCACACACTTACTGTTAGATTTGATATTAAAAGCTTGCATAAAATTCAGAAGTAAGTTTTAAAATTGTGGCAACATTTTGTTCCATATTTGTAAAGTTCAACTAGAGATCATAAATAAGGTTTCACCAAATTAAGGAGTATATTGTACTGTATACAGTATAAGAGGTTTAAATTTTAGACTGAATAAAATATTAAAACTTTTATAATGTACTGCTCAGCCGGAACACATGCATCGTCACATATTGATATAAAAATAACAACAAAAATCTAATATGGTGTTTATTATATTCTGTCCATTATTTGGATAAAATTAAGCTATTAAAGAGTTTAAATTATTTTTTATATCTTGTATTTTTTTATTTAAAAAAACAAATATATTGGAATTTTGTGATTGTTTATACCATCATATATAGAAAAGATTTCAATTAGATAATAGTCATAGTAAAATTTATTAATATCATAATGTTTTTTTTTATTAACCTTAGAAAGACACTAGGTATTAAAAAATTTATGTCACTGACGCAGATAAAAAAATGCAATTACAAGATTAATTTTTTTACTTTTTATGTTTTGCATTTTAAATTTTTTTTATATGCATTATTTTTTTATTTCTTTATTTTTTACTGTTTCATATGATAACATCTTTAAATTATCGATACCAATTTCAGAGACAAAACGTTTTTGTTTGCAGAATATAAAGTTATAACACTCACTACTAAACATGCATGTACCCTAACTGAATACAGAAAACAGAATTAAATAACAAAAACGTTCCAAATCATTAGGTATAAAGAGCATCATGGTTTAGTCAGAAACGACAGAAATAAATATCGTATTATATTTCTACTTTGTGTCAAATGACTTCATTTTCATCATATGAAATTTTTCCTATGAAAACTATAATTTTATTTCCTAACGTTTAATCAGGCAATACATGAACTATAAATATTCATTTTATTATTATAATCATTCATAATATAATCTGAATGGTATTATATAATTTTGTCTCCATATATATATATATATATATATATATATATATATATATACAAAATACAGAAGATAATGGATACATTATGCAGAGGCAAGCATGTAAAGGAGTTGTGTAAAGTGGCGTCTAATTTATGATCGTCGTCAAGTCACCGCAGCACAACCCCCCGAACATTCAACGCAGCTCCAACACTGGACTTACTCTAACATGCAAATCTGTGCACTACAAAACGGGGTGGTAATTGAACTGTATGAACATTAACACCCGAGTGGCCCATCTCTCATTCTCCCTCCCCTTAATAGAAAAAACTGACCGGCAATCAGAGATACAACTTGCACCCTTTCTGCACCAAATTTACGTTGGCGTCGTGGCGGTGAAAAGCGGCGATCTGTTGTATACAGCATCCTCGTTTGACTTGCAAATTTACAAAGAGGGGGAAGGGGGGGGGTCATCAATGTGGCTTCCCTCCATGTCTGTGACGTCACTTGCACCTAGTTGCATTGCCAGACAGTCAGTAATCAATACATTGCACATTCAAGTGGAAATGGTATTTGTAAATGCAATTATACAGTAATATTCAATGCAATTTTCAGTTTAATTATTCTCAATAATTACAAATGCTTTGTATTAAATGTACTTTACAATTAACTTAAATTATACTGAATCTCCTAGCTAGTTTAAATGTATATATAAATAGAGTGAGTATATTATTGAACAGAAAGGTATATATTATCATTGATATTACGCGTGCTGGCACTTAATAATTGAACGTATGCAAATAGACCCTTGACTCGACAGCTGATGTGAAGTACTATTTATGTAATGATGTTTAGTACAATCAGCTGCTACGTACTTGAAATTTATTATTATTATTATAAAAAATTTGAATGACAACTTTCTCACGCTCATTGCACGATACTTTTTTTTTTCACTTGGATAAAGAAAGAAATGATCCGTTTGTGTGTTTTAAGTTGCGATTATGACAAAGAAAATGTCAGATATCAAAACCTTGTCACGCGTCATTTATGTTAGTTTTTCTCTTACCCCACAAGTATGCAAAACAAGTGAAAATGCACCCTCAGATGTTTGCCGGAGAGACAAACTGATTATCGCGATATCTCGCGTCATATTCTCGTCGCCTCTCACGCGCGATGAAACATCATCCACATTTTTATATCTGCAAGATACGATCAGAGGTAATTGGAAATATGTAAATGTTCACCACGTTCTTTTGTACTCAAATCTTTTAAAATATAAAAAAGAAAACATTGAGGTTTTTATATTTTTGTTATGACTTCTTTTACGGTTTATAAAAATTTATTGAAATTGAATGCAAAATAGATACCGATATTCTGTTTTGAGACAAAAAAAAAAAAAAAAAAAAACGTAATTTTGTATCTCAACAATAGACAATAATGGTTGCATTTTTTTATTTCATAATTAGAAAATATACATAAAATTATGCTTTTCTGAATTTTTTCGGATTTTTTGGAGTGCGGGAAGTAATTTTAAAAAAATATTTAAAATACCTGAATTTGGGTGGTACACCTGATGGGACAACCGTGACGTCATTTGTCGTGCTGTGATTGGCTGTTGATGATGTCACGGCTGCTGTGATTGGCTGTTGATGACGTCACGGTTGTCCCATCAGGTGTACCACCCAAATTCAGACATTTTAAATATTTTTTTAAAATTAGTTCCCGCACTCCAAAAAATCTGAAAAAATTCAGGAAAGCTTAATTTCATGTATATTTTCTAATTATGAAATAAAAAAATGCAACCATTATTGTCTATTATTATGATTATTATAAATTTAATAAATTATTTTAAAATCTAATTAGTCATGAATAAAATAAAATAACCAGTTAAAATAAAAATTCTCTAATTAATGTCAAATACAAACAAATGAAGGCAGTAATATTTTAGGCTTTGAACCGCGAGGCTCAAAAAACACTAATTACCAATCGTTCCTGTCTTAGTGACACGTGACGTCATCTCCACGTGGACATTATGACGTCACTGATATCAGCTGACCCTGGCCCAGTTGACTTTCTTCACCCTTATCTAAAAAAAAAAGTGAAATGCATTGTTAAAAAAAAGTCATTGGTTTTTCACTACAGCTATCACTAATGAGTTGTTAACTATCGATAATATTAAGAAATTCATTCATTACTGCTCCACGCACGTGCATGTATATAATATGTGGTGACATGTTTTTTTGTTTTTCCTTACGATATTCTGTGATATTAGGTATAACCAACAGAAAAAAAGAGGACACAAAATGAGGATATACAATTAACAAAAAAATGACGTGCCCTTTCCATAACCATAATAATTAATTTCATTTGCCAGTTTACCGCAGTAACATGCCAGGGACTTAGGAGAGCCCCCACCCCCCTTAATTAATCAGAACCTGGAGCCATGAAAGAAATACATTGGAAGAGTAAATGGGCTCTCCCCTTTTCCTCCCACCACTATATATGGCCATCCCCATCCTTTTTTTTTTTTTTTTTTTTCTTGTTGTGCCACTACTGATTTACCGTATCATGATGATATAAAATTGTATTTAAAATGACATTTACGATGGAAAATATATTCATACGGTTTTATTGTTCTAATATTTTTTAGTACTGATATTTTATGATCCATATTCTAATTACCCCTATGATAATAAAGTGTAGGGAGGAAAATATTTAGCTGTAGATTGTTTGCACTCTTCCCCCAAAGCACATACACACTCTTAATATAGAAGCTATTATAAGTAGCTAGTTAAATTATTATAAAACAAAGTCTGAAATAAAAACGACAGGTTGAAACGGTGGAATGAAAAATATGAAAAGTTTAAAAACAAAATTGTATCAACATTCATTGCAGTACAAAAAAAAAAATACCGTAAAAAAAAAACTATATAAAAATGGTACTGATTACAATGATTTGAAAACCTTGATGTCAATAATGTCAGTAATTTGAAAACTTGGTAATTGTCATTACTTATTTGTAACAAACAAATTATTACTTAAAAAAAAAGAAAAAAAAATATATATAAAACTTTTTTTTTTAAATTTCTTGCAAATTAATAGAAACAACTTTTAATCACACAGCCTTTTTTTTTTATCTATAATATACAACTATTAGATATATTGTTTTCCTTTACTATTAACTTAAATACTGCTAGAGAATAGTTTAAACGAGTAAGGATATATTTATTTAGTAACATATATAAAACTGTTAACGCTGTTTAAAAGTAAATAGTACTTTATAAGATAAAAATCTATCTACATTTACTTGCAGACGTATTTATTTGAATATAAACTGCAAATCCTTTTGTTCGGCTCATACGTAATCTCCTCACTGCAACGACCGTTTTAAACTGACTGCTCGCCCCCAATGTCCAGCGGTAATCCGTATTGATGACCCGCTCGTGGACACTCGGACGTTGTGGATTAAATGGAGCTTGCGTAACAATGAGCGGTCATTTCCTTACGAGATTCTATCTGCCATTGTTGTGCACGAGTAAGTAATCAACGGGTTAAGATTGATTACATTTATGCAAATTTAAGGAAATGAATGTTTATATTATATCATGATACAATAGTAAATGATCGAGGCTTAAGTTTACTGATGGTCATTGTATTAGTTTTGTTATTTTCATAAAAGTTGATTGATAATATATAGTAAAGAAAAGAACCATACAGAACGTGCTATATATTTAATAATGTTTTCATAGAATGAAAAATAAGTGTTATTTATTTATAGAAATTTTTTCAAAATATTTCTATTTTTATTACAGTTTAATAGTATTTTTTTTTTCATACTACAACCGCAAGTAAAAGAAAAAATAACTTTTATTGTACTCGTGGTTTGATTATTTTTATAAAAAAGGGGAGAGGTAAATATATTTAAAGAAAAATATTTGATATATTTTAGAAAGATGAGAGAGAGAGAGAGAGAGAGAGAGAGAGAGAGAGAGAGAGAGAGAGAGAGAGAGAGAGAGAGAGAGAGAGAGAGAGAGAGAGAGAGAGAGAGAGAGAGAGAGAGAGAGAGAGAGAGGAGAGAGAGAGAGAGAGAGAGAGAGAGAGAGAGAGAGAGAGAGAGAGGGGGGAACTAGACATACGTAATCCGTCTATTACATCAGCCACAGGTGAAGGCGATGTTGCATTATTCCCATTGATTACGATTATTTCAACAGGAGAGCTGTCCCCCCGCCAACCACCCACCAGTTCTAAACCCCACCCCCGTGAACATAAAGGGTGAATGATCAATACCATGCACTCCGAACTGAAAATCCGACCGTCAAAATAAGTCTGCATAAAATACTTAGTTAGGTTTTGATCTACAAAAATGACAGTTCTACCTTATCAATAATTTATTTATTTAATTTTTAAGAATTATATATTGTTTCATATTTCAAGGAGATATTCAAATCATATATGTAAATAATTTATCAACATACTTTATCATGTAACGTGGATAATTTATGAATTTTATGAATTTTTACCAGCATGTTTGAAAGAAATAAAAACCAGTAAACTTTTTCGCACAAAATTAAAGAATGTATTGATCAATAAAGAGTTTTACTCTATTAAAGCTTTTGAGAGTAATAAAATGTCTGAAAAAGTATTATCAGGATTATAAAATAAACAAAATTATAAATTTACATATACATTGTATTGACTGATATATATATATGTATGTATATGTATATATACATATATGTATGTGTGTGTATATGTGTATGTGTATGTATATATATATATATATATATATGTATGTGTGTGTGTGTGTGTATGTATGTATGTATATATATATATGTATGTATATATATATATATATATGTATATATATATATGTTCCACATAAACTAAAATTTATCAGTATTAATGGTGACTTTGGCTTGTATTTTGTTTTTATTATTATTGTCAGTGATTGTGTTTGATAGTGTTAAATAACTTATGTAAATGTGTTTAAGTTTGATGTTTTTATGTTGTATTTTGTCCAATTTTGACTTGAACATATGTTTGTCTTGTACAACCAAAAAGAAGTTCCAAAATAAAAAATAAATAAATAAATAAATAAAAATTATATTTATTCATGCAGTGTTGAAAGAAACGGCTAAGTATCGCACGTCATGCAGGAGATTTAATTTGCACACCTTGAAGCATATCAAATGTGAGTTTACTTTATATTTTACATATATGTATAATTAAAGTTACATTTACTTATTATAATCAATGATAGTCATTATTACGGAATGAAAGGATTAAAAGCTATTAACCAGCACATAATACGTAACGTAATCATTTTTCTGACATGAATAATCTAACAACTCATCATTCTAATACTCATGGGAATATTTAAAATAAAAAATTTATGTTGATGGCAAAGGGTTGTTAATAGAGGGGCTACTTTCAGACAGGGATTAACTTGTGATTATTACAGTAAGTAGCCCCGCCCCCTTGCACGCATCTCGTGTGCAACCAAGACGCTCAGGGGCGAGCATTACGTCTGTAAATTCTACAGTTTATTACGTAATTATGTGAAGATGTGTTCTTTTCTTGTGTTCTGCTAAAGGATTAGAACATTAGAATATAATTAAAGTTTTATTTTTTACTGAAATAAATAATTAATGTATTTATGGGTATTGATTATTCCTTTAAAAATGTTACGTACATTATTGTGTACTGATGATAGAAGAAATATTTGGTAACATTTTAATGGGATAAACTGTACCTACAAAATATTGCATGATTGCTCATCTCATGTCAGCTGATTATAATAGTTCGAAAGTTCACATAAATATTTTTGTATGTACAGGTATTATGTATACAAAATTTATAATATGTATATTATACAATATGAGTTTCGAAAAAAAAAAAAAATGCAATTGAGTAAATTGTGAGGAGTATGTTTTAGTAATTTTTCGCCATCCGATTATGCAATATATGCATACAAGTATCAACATTTGAAAGAAAACAGAAGTCCCCACCGGGCTTCGAGCGCCGAGTCTTCCTGGTGATAACCGGTCAAGTCAGGTGCTTGACAATATCACGCTATCCAATCAAAAGTAGAATTACAAATAAAGTATTGAGTAAATTGTGGTCTGTAAATTCTCAAGAACGCAACAGGGTTTATTATAGAATTTCATGAAAGTATGAAAACAAATTACTAATAAAAAAATTCTCTTTTTAATCAATTTTCATTTCAGTACTTCACATGCAAATGAAATTATATTAGGAATGGATCTACTGTAATTAACCAACATTTTTTTAAATTTATTATATAATATACTGTATATTATATTAAAATGTTGAATTTTTATTATCATTCATTTTTATGACATTTTGGTCAATTATATTATATAATAATAGAGAGATGTAATTATTATATAACATCAACTTAAGAAAATAATAATAATTTATCAAAATATAGCTTGTACTTGTAAATTTTTTTAATTATTATTTTAAATATTTGTACTAAATTTTAATAAATTGTCAATTTAAAAAAGTTGATACACCTTTCTAGTTACACAAAATTATAATGCAATACAAGTATTCCAAAAAGATACACCATATAAATAAAAAAAAAATGTAAAATATACAAAGTTATAAATCATGGTAATAAACTTTTCACCTGCATTTAAACAATATTTTTGTGACACTCATAAAAAATAAATAAAATAAAACGAAGCGGAAAGCTAATGTTATTTTGAACAGGTCGGCGGCACGTCAGTCACTTGATGAGTCACTGATGATGCGGGGCGTCCGGGTGTGAAAACGTCACTAGGGGGGAGACACACGTCAAGTCGAGAGCACCACTACAATGACGGCTTCACGCAGAGACAAGAGAGAGGATAGCACTAATGACAGCACTTGACGACGCGCTTGCCTGCAAATCTGTTGCCAATTTGTAGCTCTTGTTCAAGTGAAATGTGCATGTGCATCTGTTTAATTCTCAAGTGTATATTCTTCACTAGGCCTATTTTATTATAATTGAAGTACTATCAAATAGAGCAACCATATTTTTTTTTCATCATTATAGGGTGTTCTTTTTTTATATATGTTGTAATTTTATAAATGTTTATAAATATGGTTTTTGATATGATGAAAATAATAATTGGCTTTTTGTTGTTAAAAAGAAGATGACATGTCGAGCGCATACAAAGAGTACTCAAAGGAACCCTGCGGCCTCATGCACTCGGACATACGTAAACTGATCCCACTTAGATCATGTATGGCATATGTCAGAAGCAAAGTGTATGTCCATCCAATGTCTCCCTCCTGTCTTTTTATTGATTAACTCTCCCCTTATAACGTGAAAATTGAAAAGAATATTTTCATAAACTTCAACGTGTTTTTGCTTTGTAAATATTTATCTTAGTTTTTTGTTATCTCATAATGATATTGTTTATAAAATAAATTATTTTCTTTTTTCAATAAAATAATTAATTAAAACAGTATGAATACATAAAAATAATAGTGTCAATGAGGGAGAGCATAAAAAGAAACGAAAAAATGTGATACTGCAGTACATAAAAAAATCTAAGATTTATTGTTTAATGGATATTTATTAATTTTACATTATCTAAAATGAACTTAACAAGCTAGATTTTTGTCTTTTCCTTTATTAAATTTAAATTACAACTATTTTATTTTTAATTTTTCTATTCTTTGTGCTACTTAAAGTTTACTTAATGCAAGTATTATTTTTGTGTTAGTGCATAATATTTTATCTTAATGATAGTTCCTTTTAATTAATTTCAATCGACTGCAGTAATATTAAAACATTTGAATTTTAATATCGAAGAAGTGTGGTTCATGCTTTAAACTATAATGGAATAAACTTTTAAATTTTGTATAAATAGAACGCGTCTGCATTTAAATGCTATATTTATAGTGTACAATATTGACCCATAATAACATTATACCACAGTGTACTATTACGTTTTTAAATGAACCAAGTCCTCGGGGAATTTCCATTTCATCAAGCATGTGCTAACTATAACGTAATGAAAACAATGTGGATCAGGTGGCTTATATTATAAATGAGAATATTTTTTTTATAAACAAAAGTCTGCATTTTATTACAAAGTGTGTGCAACAAAGTGTCTCGACATCCCCTATCTATATAATGATTCAGTTACATATATATACCGTGGACAACTGATGACATGAATACAGAAGGGCAATTGAGAGTGCAAAATCCCATTCATTTTTATGACCTAGCTTTTATAGTTTATATAAATGATGTGTCTAAATCACAGTATACACTTTTGCAAATATCTCATAGCTTGGTGTTAGGTAGAAAATATGATACTATTGCTTTAATAATGACCTCCATATTTTGTCAAAAGTCCAAACACATTTCATGACACAAATTGCTTTTATAGTAATGACACTATTCTAAAATTACAAATAACTCCAAAATTTCATTTAATAATAATGGTAGTAACAAAGTTTGAGTTCCAAAACTAATTTAATTATCTTTAGATAACATAAATATTCAATTAAACCCTTTATACATGTTACAGAGAAAGACTCGGTCGTGAGAAATACAGTACGATGGAATTCACAAACTTTTTACAATAGATTTAAAAAAAAAATCAATAAAATATTCTTTTATTACTGATTAAAATCAAACTGATAGGTGATCAACGCAGGTAAAAAAAAATAGATATGCTGGTATTTTTTATAAGCAATTTTGTCACGCTCATGATTCTAAAAAAGGGTTCAATTGTGGTTTTTAAGTGTTTTTTGCAATTAAATAGCTATAAATATTGGGATGTGCAATTCACTTGTATACAATTGTTAAAAATAACTAACACTTGACCATATTTTTTTGATATCTTTTTTATCTACAGTATAAAGGCATTGATTTTTTTATTTGAACAAGTTTTGACTTCTCTCTCTTCTTATGATTACTTCAATTGTCACGTCCAATCTTGCACTTAGACGTTATATAGTTATAAAAATAAAATTGCTAGACCCACATAACCCTTATAACGTAAAATCCTATTGTTGAAAATGTCCGAGAAGCCTCCCTTCTGTGTCACAAATTGAATCTCTCACCCCTCAGTATGACATTTATGACGGCGAGTCTATCTCTGAATAAACATATGAATGTTTCTCTTCTTGGCACTGCATGGGATCTTTGCACATAACCGTAAACTTTCTACGTAGAACACTTGCTACTATGACGTATAAGTAAGGGGATGATATGATAATATGTGGGATCAGTGAGCCGTAGGTTTACAGTCATAAATACGGCGGCTGCCAGCTGATTCCTTGCTGATTGCTAGCAATCACATTCACTCGATCATGTTGAGTCGTGTGTAGAGGATGAGGGGAAGATAATTTGTGGCCAAGATTCAATTTGATTATATAAGAATATTGATGTAAATAATATTGATTTTTTTTATTTTGACTACCTCCTGGATTAGCTATTTTAATTAAAAATCAAGAAAGCATGTCATAAGATTGTATAATAATAAAAACGGTGCATTTCTTTAGCTTAAGTCGTGAAATTTTTATGATTTCTTTGAACAAAAACTTAACATAAAACTAACATCATAAAATTCAATTTTATGTATTTTTTTTAAGAGGATTATCTACGTATTTATTATATTTAAGACTCTTATTTTTCTTATACTTTTTAATAAGACTAATGAAATGTTTTTATTTCACAGCTGCACTTATTATATAAAAGTCCACCTCGGGACTACACCATTCACCTCTGCATGATTTGACAACGATATAATTTGCAGATTTGAAATTTCAGAGAGGTAAGAAAATTTAGAAAGGCACGTCCCAGCTTATAACCAATCTCCATATTAGTTCACCAACGTCTTCGTAAAATTATATACTGCATAGCAAATGTCCACAAATATTATAGAGCAGGAGTATAAATTTCGTGATGTATCAAGGTGTACAACTAAAATATAGAGAATCGTACGTTCGTTATTCCAGCCTGCTTGCCGGCACTGTAGTTTTAATTTACAAAGTATTAATTTTAGTATACTCTAGATAGGTAATAAGAGTAACCAGTTTAACCAAACAAGTATATATATTTATATCACCAATATGTAGACTAAATGATGATAACATAGAATATAAATTTCTAATGATGTTACCCAAAACTGCATTCAGAAGTAATTTTCTATAAGCTATATACACTATATTATAATAATCATTTTTGCAATCTGAGTCTCTTTATTTACTGTAGCAGATTATTATCATTCTCGTAATATTGATGTTGTTTATGAATCTAGTATTGTAAATAATACAAGGATTAAGTACAGGTCAACGTCCTATATAACTTTTCTTCCCCAAGTACCCGCATGAACACAATCATCCCCATGACGCAGTCGCACGCTCCGGATCACGCGTGCGTCTACTTATGAGGGCTTGTCATTACATGCACTTTGGGCGTGAGAGATGCACAGAAAGGGTTGACACGTGACTCGATACTGACCGACGTTCTGACCAGCACAAAATGTTGACCGTCGTCTCAATACCAGTTTAGAAATCAAAGTAACGCTCTATATATAAGTTCCTAATAGCCAAAACCCTTTTTATTGTTATAAAGAAGGGGAGAGATGTTAAAAACCAGTGGTCATTTGACACTCGATACGGGTGGAGAGAATGAAAAGAGAGAAATAATTACATCGCGCTGCACAATGAATAAAAGTTGGCAAGGGGATGAATATTATATAATAGAGGGGAGGAATGACGCTAACTGTGAAGAGTGTTTTTTTGTTGGGAAATCAGAGTAACTCGTCCTATTGTATTATACATATAATATTTTCTATTCTATAAATATATCTCTGTAAAGCAAAAAATAATAATAAATGTTATATTATATTGAAGTGCAATTTTTTACTGCTTTGATGACTATTTATAATAGACCGTTTAACTGGACAACTTGAGGGACAAAAATATACTTTTTTTGTACATATCTTCTTCTGTATCCAATTAAATATTTTGACAATGTAACTAAAAGAGAATTGAAAGACAGTTCTTCGTTTAATTATTAAAGGCTATTGTATGTCCTGAAGTAACTTGCTATACAGTGAGTTCTGTCATATTTTTTGCTTCCAAAGTCTAGTGGCTAGACAAGTTTTTTTGTGCAATGCAAACTCATATTACATCATTACAAAATATTTAACGTGCACTTTTGACCATCTGATTGCATATTATGAATTACATGAATATGAAACTCTGCACTATATAATGAATATTTTTTAAAACTATTTGATGGCCGAAAAAAAAACTTTTATTTTGACATTGACTATTATAATTAAGTGCTACGTACACATTGTTACTCATGTAGCGAAAAATTATAAGACTGCACCAGAGAATAAATAAATTAAACAAACGTTAGATGTTATAAAAAATAAAAAGTTACATGTCGGTGGCACATAATATTTTTTGCTGTAAATAGTTGCTAACATGCAATACCAATACGAAATAATTTAATCAAAATATCAAATACAATGATTTTATTGTTATCAATTAGTCCAGGATACTAAATTAACATTAAACAATAAACATTTACTATTCATGTGTGTATAACAAATTATCATTGTGCATTTTTATTTAAATATATATGTATATCAATTTAGTTTCTATACAGTAAGTATAAAAGCACAGACAGAGTACATTAAAGTAAATAAATTGCATTATGTATTATTTTACATGGACACAGATTTATTTATTTTTCATGTTAAAGTATGGTCCAATACTGTTTCTTTATACTGTCCGGATTACTGTCTATTAAACAAACAAATGATCTTCTTTTATCTTGTTTCAACTAGCCTCTAGGCTCTTACACACACGATGTAAAAAAAAAAAAAAAGTAAGTTTGTCTCCATTTAAGAAAGCTGACTGATGATTTTGCTCGGGGGTTGAGACGAGTCTCTTTTCATCTCGTTCTTTTGCTGTCTCTCGGGGATCAAGACCCCACAGCCACTGCGTGTGTGCTCGCACTGCTATCATGTGCATAATTCAATTTCTTTTTTACATCTCTGGTATCATTTTATAGAAAGTAGCAATGATAATTTTAAGGATTAAACGTAAGTTGAACGTAAAAAGGAGAAGATATCTAACTAAATTTAGCTTGAATAAAATATTCTAATTAACTAACACGTGTTTTTGTGTTGCTATTTTATAATGGTAACCAAATCAATTTTTTTAAAAAAACTTTCGTGTTGTGGAGTTGAAAATTTTGTTTGAAATTTATCTGTGCCTTATCACTTAAATATCAAATGTCACCCTATATTATAGACCATGTATGGAAGAAGAAAGACCTCTCAATTTTCACTTATAGCTTTTGTAGTAGACTCATAATACCGTGCCTTATCAACTTCATATCAAATATCATATTCTGTAGTTATAGACTAAAAAGTTAGAAAATAACCTCTTGAAATAAAATTACAGTACGGACTTAAAAACAGAATGTATTCATAACTGCATTTTATTCTTTTATAGACTCTCCAAACCTTTATAATTTTTGTAAGAGATTTTATTTTAAAAAAAATATATGTAGTATAACCCCTTTACATAAACAAAATAAAAGTAGATGATAAACCATGACGATCAAATCCACTAAGTTTATAAGTTATAGTGGTGCAGGTGAGCGTGAATAAGATCATTAATAGCCAACAGTTAATGTGATATGAATGAAAAGAGATGAGGGGGAAGCAAGAGGGGTGTTTTTGATCTCAGGTGAAGCGGTAATTGTTATAATTAGAGCACATGCGATGTATCCAGCATGGGCCACCTGTACTACGGCCCGTGATGATGCCAAAGGGGGGAACACCTGGGCCGTACAGGATGTTGACGTGACCTGACATATGTGAGATCAAGTATTGTACGTGATACAGTATGCCACGTCATTCAAACATTAGCCACTGCTGCTGTATGTGTATTGATGTGTTGTATAGTTTGTAATGATACATGACAATCGTTTGGTAGTTTGGTAAATCGATCGCATGAAATGTGTTTATATAGTCAGAGTTTATGTAATATTACTAATTTAAGAAAATAATTGCAAGAAAGAATAATAATAATTTCATAAAAAAACTATATAACTCTTTGATCATCAACAGAACTGGGCAGTCACAGAGGATATTTTGGAAAGATAAAATGTTTTTTTTTTTTTTAAGACAGTCTATATTACAGTCCTTTCACTCGTGAAAATTAAGTTAAAATTTATTCTGTTAGCCACATTTAAAAAAAAATAACTAAATTTATTTACCATTAAAAGCAAAAAGGAGTGCAATATTTTATTCTCAATTTGCTTTGTACAGGTAAATTAATAATTTTATTTGCCAGATTATGATGTATATATAACGAAGTACAATTATAAATTTTATTGGCAAAATTATATAAGTTCATTAAAGTGGAATGCGTTTTAATATCTAGATTGCAAATAAATTAGTCTAAAAAAAAAACGTTATCACGTAATAAAAACATTAGAAACAGATAATATGTTTTGACACTGACACTCATCATATAGATCAAGATATTATTTGACACTTTTATTCTATATATCACTTTGATAATAGTGATATACTAATTACATTATATTATTTTTATCACAACTTATACATGTTTATAACAGACTGTAGTAATTTCAATATTATACGAACATATGGGACTTTGAATTAGATATATATATACACGAGTGGCTTGTCATGTTGTATCCCGGACAGTCCCAGAACTCTGACCCGGCGATTCCCCACGGGAGTTGCCGGTACGAGCAGAGCGGTCGGACTCGCGTGACAGAGATGTGCCAAGCACGCATGCAGTTGCCAAGCGCCACCCTACCACCATCAGTATTATAGAGGGAGGGTAATTAATTGGAAGAGACGCCGACATGCCAGTCAGACAGCAGGTTGGATGAATAGAGAAGTGTCCGTGACAAACAAGAAATGACAATCAAATATAATTTTACCAAATGTTATCATGTGTTTATAAGTGTATACCAATTTATTTAATTACAATTTAGTATTATTATATTAGTCATATATTATACCATATTTCACTGAGTTTTTGATTGATTAAAAGTAATATGTCAATATTAAATAATTATGGATCATCAGAATACAATGTTATTATATATTACATACATGTGCACCTATATAGCATTTTCAGCTGTTAATATTAATTAGTAAATTAATTTATGGAGTATATTTAATTTAAAAATTCATCTTGTGTTGTGTAATTTCATAGATTAGGTAACTTTTGAGTTTGCCGTACCATCAGGACGCTTATTTCAATTTTCATCATTCGTTCCTTAATATATAATAATACAGCATTTATTATTATATTTTTTTATATCTGTACTTATATATTTTTTGTCTATATTTTCAACAATACATAAAATATATTGAGCAAGACAAAGAGTCATTATATCCGTGACTATTTGATTATATTTTACCTTGCCCTTGGACTTCACAATAATTGCTAATCAAATAATGAAACTAACTAATTAATGTTAATTTCTACTCTGCAACAAAGAATAACAAAAGTCAAAATAAAATAATACTCTAATTATTACAATAAATGAATACAAAGGAATTGTTGCTTATATAAAGGCCGCTCCAGCCCGGACTGTCCAAAAATGTCTGCAATTCCCACGTTACTGATGCTGGTCCTGCTGGCCGCGACTCAGGCGCGCCTGGTGGAGCGCTGCGAGCTGGTGCGGCGCCTCGAGGTGCTTGGCGCCAGGGAGGAGCACGTGGCCACGTGGGTGTGCATCGCTCAGCGCCAGCAGAAGCACCCCATGGACACCAGCAGACTAGTGGGGCGCCAGCACGGCCTGTTCGCTATCAACGACACCGAATGGTGTGGCCGGGTGAGTGGTTTTCTCCTTTTCTCAAGTCTGTTGTCAGACACGTTTGGTTTTTATTTCGGATTTCATTTTAGATTTGACAGAACCTCAACTATAATTTTATAATTAAATTAGAACTGCTAAACATTAAAATCAATGAGTCGAAGCTATACGCGTAGTTACAAGACTATGTCCTAAAACCTGTATTACATGATATGATTTTGCATATATACAATCTTAATTTCCTTACAAAAAATTTCATCTCCATATACAAACAAAATGGAGTTGAAGTTTTCTTGTATGTAAAAACTGTGTTCAATATTTTAAAAAATTGTATCGTGTAATACCGGCTTAATGTATTATTATATTTTTTGTTTATTCCCAGACCAGTTATATGCATTAATAGTTGTTAGTGTTGTTACTATAAAAAAGAAGAAGAAAGAAATAAAAAAATAAAGTTTTTTACTAGATTAAAATTATGTACTTCAATTGTTTTTCCCCGTCCTCCATTTCTAAACCTACACGACTAACCTACGTCTAATGTCCTCTTCACAGGAGACCGTGGGCGGTCAGTGCGACGTGGCGTGCTCCACTCTGCGGGACGAGAACATCGACGATGACTTCCGGTGCGCACAGAAGGTGTTCAACAGCCTCGGGTTCTGGGGGTGGGCTGTCTTCGAGCCCCACTGCCAGCAGCCCAACATTGACATCAACACTTGCGGGGCGTTCCATCAGGGCCATCAGAAGCCGCAAACCTGGGTCGATTGAACACTAATTAAGGTGTCCAGTTTCTTATGGTCAAATCAAAGAATATGGAGGAGAGAAAATGTAAATCACATTAAGCTTGATTTTTAATATAAGCAAGTATAATTATAACATTTATAAGTTTAAGTTATGGGAATTAAATGGCCTATATAGATAGATGACTTTAATTACTATAAGAATTGTTGTTTTTCTGTAAGTTACTTTTTAACTTTTGGTACTATTTAATCATGGTGGCAATTCAAAATGACTGAATTTTCGGTTATATTCATCCATATTATACAATATAATATGTTGTAAATAATCTACGTATATATAATAATAAGCCATTAAAATATATTATTAAGCCGGTATTAAACGATACAATTTTTGCAATTATACGCGTACAATTTTTCCTTACAAGAAAACTCAAGCTCCATTTGTTTGTGTGGAGATGAAATTTTTTTGCACGAAAAAATTGTATACAAAATTGTATGGTGTAATACAGCAGGCTTTAATATATGCATTGCTAATTCAACGTTTTGTAAATATGAAGATTTAAATAAATGTAAAATAATTATCTTTAATAATTTAACTAACACAAAATAAAAATAAAGAAATCCATGCCTATTTTTTTCTATTTTTTATTCTTCCCTAACAATGCATGTTCATATTTGTAAGGTGCTGTATTTACTTGGGAGGGAGGTTTGCTTGACGATACAAGCTCACCCCTCGCTCGCCACTTTTTCGTTAGCACAATAGACGTAGTGGCGGGGAGCGATCATGCATGTCTATGATGCCGCAGAGACGCCGTGACGTAATGTACTTCCCTTCCATGCATAGAGAGAAAAATAAAAAAAAATGCATTGGAATGGGAGGGGTATATTCCACCCCTATATGAAAACACATTGTACCTTACTGACAAAAACCCTATGCCGCGCCACCGGACTTATATACAGGATTAAGGATTTATAAGCTATCATAAAATACCTAAGGGATATATCAATGCCAATTAGTGGTGTACATTATACTTTTTTATTTATTTCAGTATTGAAAATTAATTACATGTTGCTATATTGTGCAATGAATTATTCTAATTTGATTCGATCAGTGCATGCACATTAATTTTATGTATTATGCTGACCAAAGATTGTAATATAATAGTTGGTTGATACAATAGTTATCAACAAGATTTTTTTTTTAAAATTATAAGCAATATTATAGGAGAATATTACAAAATACAACTTTATATAATATATGTTAGTAGATGGGGCTCTTAACCACTGTATTTCAAAGGAGTCAAAGGACGCTGCAATACCAGGTAATAATTACTACATAATAATATACCATATAATATATTATATATATTATGATATAATACAATTTAATTAATACACAATAATAATATAGTACACTGTAACAAAAAGCTGACGGCCAGCGTGGCACAGGTAATCAACCCTCAACAAGCGTCCTCGCTGTGACCTGACCTCCGAACCAGCTGTTCTTTGTCCTTCCTATATATCTCTCTCCCCGTCCCTGTATATTTCCTAATACATCCCTATCTACTCCCTCCCCCCCTGTGTCCAGCAACAGAGAACCACCTCACCCACCTCCAGCTTCCGACAGTGACATTTCCGTGAGTGGCATTGCGGCCTTACAAATTCACAGAATACTTACTGTACTTACACTTCCAGAAAGTCTGGTGTTCGTGCTAGCACTAAAGTGTTGCAGACAAACGGACTGAAGTTCATGTGATGCGTTTACGTTTGCCAGCAAGCCCCCTTGGTCAATGATGTATTTGGGGCTATTCAAGTTTCTCATTTGGTGCATTTAATGCGTTTTAGTATTAAAAAACACAATAAGATTCCACCATTTTTTTTCCATTTATAAAACATTCAAAATTGTTTCATATATTAATACAAACATATATGACGCACAGAATTAAATCTCTGAATTTGAAATGCATTCTATATCGTTAATATACAGTATAAGATATCATAATAGGCTTTTGTTATACTGCATTTTTTACAGGCCTTACATAAAACTTATATAGATCGTATATATACAACACATATATGAAACGATGACATCATTGAAGTTTAAACAAGCATGAAGTGATCTTCATATGACTTAATTTAAACATTTTTGTAGCAAATTTTATTATATAGTATCTTTACAATGTTTTATTATGAGGTTATATATATAACCATAATATACCATTTTTAAGGTTCAAGTTATGAAGCCTGTAAAAAAGAAAAGTATAGTAATATAATTCAGCACTCAACAATGTATACTTTAAAAAAAGCTTACTAGAGATGATGCATAAAAAGTAAATCGTTAAAAAACATTGTAAACTGTTTGAAGTATTATTGGTTTTCATAGCGGAAATGGAGATTTTGTGACTGCACTCGAGAGATGGTGACAAAGAAGGTTTGATGAGTCGTTACAACTGCATGACAACTCTGCAGATGTCGTTTCTTCAGACGAATGTTCCTAAATCAAATCTGAAACATTTTGTGGGAAAATAAATTTATTCAACTAATTTATGTAACATTTCAATTAAAATTCTTTATTTTTTAAGGTGAATAACGGAAATTTGTCACAAATTACTGAACGTTAAGTTAAATGAGAACTGTTTCATAGTGACTTATTTTTACGTTTGAATTTTGTAAATATTTTGACATAATTAGCTGTAGCACAAATGAGGAAACAAATCGCTAACACCTGAACCTTTGATCGTTAATCATAATTATAATGAAACAGTATTCCTTGCATCTCCTCATTTAAACAACAAATTAACATAAGTACATAATAAATTATAGTTAATTTAAATTGAAAAACAGAATTTTTAATTTGCAGCCCTTAAAATTTCCACGATCATATTATGATAATAGCCATTATCGTTTTATGGTGTACTGATCAAACTACAGATTAACTGCACCCCCTAACTCGCTGGAAGACCTGCCATGTGCAGTTGGTTCTTTGAGACTGACCGGAAGTGGTATCTCCCCCGATCTCGCGATGATCCAGATGATAGCATCAACACCATCAGTACAGCGTTTGATATTGTCCTCTTCGGGTTATCGCTAAACAGACAGGTGCCGTGAAATAATATAAGAGGTAGTTTAACAAACGAGATTTTATTAGTTTATTATGTCTGAGAGTAAAATCGATAAGAGTAATTATAAATAAATAAATAAATAAATAAATAAATAAATAAATAAATAAATAAATAAATAAATAAATAAATAAATAAATAAATAAATAAATAAATAAATAAATAAATAAATAAATAAATAAATAAATAAATAAATAAATAAATAAATAAATAAATAAATAAATAAATAAATTTATATGTTTAATATTCTAATGAATTTAATTTAATTAGACCTTAATTAAAATTTAATTGCCTCTGCTTGGTTCTCTCGGAATGTTGCTTTCATTCCTCAGTACATACACGTCAAGTGCGCCACCCCCACCAGCGCAAGGGGTGGAAAATCTCTTTGTCCTTCCTATTACCTGCATGCATGACTGACCCCGGATCTACGTCTTCACTTGTTGTTCAACATCACTTTGTCCAGCTTCATGCGACTCGCGTTTTTACACGCATTTTTATTTTAAATGTTTTTGACGCTTTAATTTGTTGCATTAATTGCTGTAGAGGCTTCAAGTGCCCAGATCTTCCACTTCTCTAGCCTTTAGCATTGAGTATCGTTGAGTTCATGTATAAAGATAGAAGGAATAAACCAATGTTATACACGTATGTATCATCTACTGGTTTCTACTGTATAGTATAATATAGACATAGAATTTACATGCGAACTCTATGGTACAGATTTGAATTCTGGGCACCAATAAAAGCGAAATGAAATTTGTATTTAGAAGACCAATCAATGAAAAGCAACGGATAATAAAAGTTTTTAATTGAGACCTTAATTTCACAATAAGCAATGCAAATGAGAAATCTGTGTTTTCTTGCGGTTAAAAAATTGATAAAATAATTTCTCACATTTTTGTTTCTCACTATTGCGGAAGAAAATACTGTCTCTAAATAAAATAAAAATGAAATATTATATACACACCGACTATTTTAAAAATAAAATCATTGTTATAAAATAAATATGACATGAAACAGATTACATTCTTATACCATAAAAATACAGTAGACAATTTTTCAGTAGCATATTTACATAAAACTTTTATATAAAAAAAATGTGTCTTATTATTTGAAATGTATATTTACAATATGTAAATTATCTTGAAAAGCTTTCATAGCACTAGACTTCTTCTTATATCACACATGGAGGGATGAGATGGTACATTATCATGCAGATGAGAGCCAGCTAACTAAGTAGTACTGCGGTGACCCTGCTTGCTTGGTTCTCACGGATGCTGCCCTCGTCTCTTCTAAGCACGTCAAGTGCACCACCCCCACCAGCTTAAGAGGGTGGAAAATCTCTTGAACATCCTTTGTCCCTCCTGTCACCTGCATGATTGACCTCGAATTTACGTCTTCACTTGTGATTCTCAACAACATACCTTGTCAGATGGGAGAAATATAATTCCAACTAATATTAAAGAAATGACAAGGAAGTCTTCAAAATATTATTTTTTTAAGAATAGTTTGTCAATATAAAGGGGTTGTTAAGTAGACATATAGATTTATATATTTATGATTTAATAGTTTGTGTTATTTATAAAAAGTATTTTCACTACCCTCTCAATATGTAAATTTAATATTGTGTATAAAAATATCAATTTCATCATTGTAATGTTTTCAACCCTTTTACTTTAAATTCAATAGGGAATTTGCAGAATAAAGCAGTAAACTTATCAAGTGTAATGACATATTGGCTGATGTATATTTGAATATTAATAAAAACCACGCCCTTATCTTTTGTCAAGAAAAGGGTTGAGAAATGTTTTTATCGTTATTCAAAACAAAAAATGTGGTAAAATATTCATTGAAAAGCCACGATGACAAACAAAAATGTAAAATAAGAAAACCTTTTTGAACTTTTCTCTCTCCCTCTAATAAGAGATAACATGTTGTAATTATATTCTTTAATTATTCAAGTCATTAAAGATAAACTTGTTACAATTAATTTCTCTCTTTCTTTCCCCTTTCTTTTATCTAATACAATTTTCAGTTTTGCCACTGCAGTACGTGTTAATCTACTTTGAAATGCAGTTCAACAAGTCTTTTTTTTTACACAAAAATTGATTTTTTTTAAACTTATAAAAAGTGCTGCGTGCAGGATATAATGGTTTTTCATACACGCAAAGCAAAAAAAAAAAAAAAAAAAAGGAAGAAAAAAACTCCCCACATACGTTGACACCCCTTTGGTTTATTTCGCAGCACCCCTCTCTCGATTGTTATCTAAGGTATATTGTGCTATAGTGATGTCACTTTTTTTTTAAAACCCCACTTTTATACAAGCACATTTTTTTCTATACAAATTTATTGGTTTCCTGGTACCTTTTATTATATAATTATTATTAAAAAACTTTGCATGATGTCATTCAGATTTGATTAACGTAATATTATTATTATGATTATAATGATAAGAATTATTATACTATATATACTATATATTATGATAACATTGATAACATAAACGCAGGTTCATCCAATTATACGACAGCATCATACATGTTTTACTGTCTTTTTTTATTGCATATTTTTATTAACCTCGAAATTACTAAACATTAAAATTTTATAAAAAAAGATACACAAGATAAAAAAAAAATGCATTTACTGGATTAATTTTTTTCTTGTATTACATTTTATATTACAGAGGAAAACAGTAAAATTGGATAATTTCAGATGATTGTAATTTAGATATGTTTCTTCTTTTGATATTATTACCGTCTGATGAAATCTGTGAATTATCGATATTTATGTCTCCTAAGAGACAAAACACTGTGGTTGTATATCTTGCAATAAACGTAATTTCATAACTCCCGCCATTGTCTCCCCTATTGAGTGGACTGAATTAATTAAGCAATGTGGCTCTTCCACATCATTTCAGATAGAGAGTATCAGGGTTGAGACACCGGAAATGACATGGTACAGAAATAAAAGTAGGGTCCTTTTGTGTCAACTTACATTGGGGTTATCATTGTTGCTACAATTTAGTCAAAATATTTGATAATTTATTCACGTAAGGAAAATATTCTGGACATTAGGTAGATAAGAAATAGCACGATTTGTGTAAAGTGGCGTCTAATTTATGATCGTCGTCAAGTCACCGCAGCACAACCCCCCGAACATTCAACGCAGCTCCAACACTGGACTGACTCTAACATGCAAATCTGTGCACTACAAAACGGGGTGGTAATTGAGCTGTATGAACATTAACACCCGAGTGGCCCATCTCTCATTCTCCCTCCCCTTAATAGAAAAAAAAACTGACCGGCAATCAGAGATACAACTTGCACCCTTTCTGCACCAAATTTACGTTGGCGTCATGGCGGTGAAAAGCGGCGATCTGTTGTATACAGCATCCTCGTTTGACTTGCAAATTTACAGAAGAGGGGGTCAAACTTTTGTATAATATGTGTGAATTCAAGTTATACAGTCGATCAGATTGTACATTCATGTGTAAATATTATTATTTTCATAAAATTCAATTATAATATATAAATAATATTTAAATTAGTTTTGTCACTTTCTATTATATTGGTAATTATTTTATAATGTGTATTACCTTAATTGTGGGACTTCTATTTTGCAATGAAGTACTTATATGATGGTATAATACAAAACAAATTTATATAATAATATTTTAGATGCAAGCAGCGTTGTATATTAAGTAGACGTGTGCGTATGCAAATGAGTACTTGACTTGATATAGTACATTTACAACAATGAGAACGCGATTGTTGTTGTACTCTCTTGTCTATGCCGCGTGCCATTGAGAGTAGCAGCACCCATTTGGGATATCAGCACAATTAACCCGACTGTTTGGTGCTTGAAAATTTTGTGTTGCCGCAACTTTGCAATCAATTCTCACGCTCGTTGAGCGATAATTTTTCACTTGGTTGACTTTTTTGGTGAAATGAGAGTGATTTGTTTCTTTTTTTTTTTTGATGACTGCTTAAAGAATTTTTGACATTGTACGCATCATTTCTTTACTCCAATCATAGTAAACTACCGCCCCATTAGTTTGTGAAAATGCACCCTCAGATGTTTGGCGGAGAGACAAACTGATTATCGCGACATCTCGCGTCATATTCTCGTCGCCTCTCACGCGCGATGAAACATCATCCACATTTTTATATCTGCAAGATACGATCAGAGGTAATTGGAAATATGTAAATGTTCACCACGTTCTTTTGTACTCAAATCTTTTAAAATATAAAAAAGAAAACATTGAAGATTTTTTTATTTTTGTTATGACTTCTTTTACGGTTTATAAAAATTTATTGAAATTGAATGCAAAATAGATACCGATATCTTTGAATATATTTTTTCTCATGAGAATATACAAATAATGTCATAAACAAAATCTTATTAAAACCTGTCTCACTGATAGACTCTGCAGTTATATAGACTTGGGCTAGTTATGCATGGATGGAAGGACCGATAAGAGAAGTTTAACTCCTCTGTATGCAGATGATGCACCACCGCGTGACGCATATAGCAGCTTTTGGCATTATAGTGTATAGAAAGGTCTATGTGCTAAAAGTATGATACTCTATACAAGTTTTGAACATAGGTTGCTGGTAAAAATCACACTGTAGCTTTAATGTGAAAATAATATTTATTGAATAATGACTACTCCAAAAAAAAAAAAATGACATTATATTTTCTTAAATACAACGGATGAAAAACACGCATGAAATCTTTTTATTGCATATTTGAGTAAAGTACCTCAAGTTTTGTTTTTTTTTCATTTTTTCGTTTTTTTTTTTTTTTTTTTTTTAAAGACTATACATCACCCTCAAATACGAGAAGGAAGACGCCATAGTGGTGCAAATTTTTTCTTCCTGCTTACATGTAAATTATTTGCATGATTGTGACGTCATAGCATTTTGCAGCTCGATTTTAAGGGTGTATAATAGTTAAAAATAATCATAAATAATTTACAGATATAACTTAAGATTCCCTATCTAAATCTACAATAAAAAAATGTCATGTAGGTTATCTACTATAGCAGCGTCCTCAAAATGCAAAAGTTCTGGATAAATTTTTGGCAATGAAAATCAAAGCAATAGTCTGACAATTTAGAAACGTATACATTTACATTTGCTTTTTATTTTGTTTTCAACATTAAAATTTCATAAATGAAACCCGCCTACCTGTGACTCATTAACCTGACTACACGTGCCTTCTTATCACACCTTACTTTCACCCTCACTTTGACGTGACACGTGCGAAGCCAGGTGATGACGTCATTGATAACAGCTGACCATGGCCTCAAATATTAATCTTAAGAAAGTGAAGCTTATTGTCATTACCACACGCAATCTGTAATCAACTCTCTTTTCTCTCTCAAAATTTAACTTTATTGTATCCAAGCAATAATCCTTAAACTACATTTTATTATTCTAATTAGAGGGTAGATTTTTTTTTTTACGATGTTAAAATTAATTACCCTCATAATATCTACAGGGAGGAGGGATGATAAATTTTTTTATAAAATAATCCGAAAGGTTACGGAGATAACCGAGTTTCCACGTGCTATTGTTTACGTCTCCCCCTTGCTGTTCTCTGATTGGTTGTGACGTCACAGCTGGCCGCAGCCAAATCCCCCGACGAGTCCCCCAAGCAGACAGATCAGTTCGCGCTCTCGGAGTGTCAAGTCGTGTGTCATGGCCATCCCGTGTTACTTACCTCGTGTCGAGGATGCTGAGGAGAATTATCGTCGTTTGGAGCGTCTGCTGTACGAGCTGTACCAGGTGTTGAGGCTGCTGTTGGGGCCGCCACCCCCACCTTCGGTGCACACCGGGTCCTCTCACGGAGGAAATGGACCCCCGCCGCCGTCCGGACCCTCAGGTAAGACACTTGTTGTCAGGTGTTGAAGACTGTTTGTTGCCAATAGTGATTATGTAACCCGCTTTGTTTTTATGCTAAAAATGTTGCCTAACCTTTAAGGCGAAATAAAATGGCAAGGTGTGGAGGCTTAAAAATTTTAATGCATTATTATAAAAAAAAAAAAAAAAAAAAAATCAAATTTTCTATATTCAGTTTAATATATATTATAGTTTAAACTTAATTTTATTCACTACTTCGAAAGTGATATTAGTTTAGTTGTTATCAATCTGAATCATAAGTGTAAGGTTCTAATGTCAGCTTATTATTTTTTTAATTCACCAAGTGTGATTAACATTGCTATATAATTATCCAATTCTCTGAAATAAACACATAAAAAATTCACTTAAAATTCAGTTTTATCTAAAGTCAATGTTTGTTTGTTTTTCTTGAATTTGTTTATTTTGAAATTTCACCATGATTGCATATTTATAAAATATAAAAAATATAGATATGTCTTACAAAATTGAGTTTTACTCCTGTGCGTGAAATTATAAATAAATTAACGTTGTTAATCATAAAAAGCATTAATTATTTTAAAATTTTTTGTACTTAATTATTTTATCAAATAATTTCAATAAATAGTTACTAGTTAGCACCGTTAATTTTTTCTTGCATGGTCATCGTGTTATTGCAGTTTATTATTTTTTTTTTAAGCTGTCACAATATTAATAGCTTGGTGAAAGATTCAGACTTAAAATTGATTGCTACACTGTTACTTTTCATTTCTTTTTAGTTAAATTTAGTTAAATCGAGAGAAATTAATATATGCATGATGCATCAATTAAATAGTTAAGAATTTTGGTACTTTTATTTGAATTTCATTGCCGCTCTGTAACTCTCACCTAAACCAAAAGCTGCGACTCCAGTTCAAGTTCACTGACCCTTGTCATGTCCAGGTGGTGCGGGAGGTGCAGGGGGAGGTTCCGGTCCGTCCGGCGGTTCCGGTCCCACCGTGGCCGCGAGGCTGGGACGCAGCGCTGGCAGGACTCGGCGTGGCGGAGGCTCGCGGAACCACACCCCGGCCGAGGGCACGCCAGTAGCCGCCCCCGCGACCCTGCCGCCCCCGCAAAACGTGTGCTGCAAGCGGGAGCAGCTGGGTCACGTGGCGTACTGGGCCAAGCTGGGCACCGAACTCAGAACCATCGCAGACACCTTCCAGGCGTCGCACCACCAACACCAGGTGAGCACCATCTTGGTACATTTGTGTATTTTACTGTATAGTCGTTATGCTTAATACTTCGTACAATTAATGATATGTATACATGTAACAAATTAGTATGGAAGTTTATAGTGGGATTGTAAACAAATTATTGTTCCATGCAAAATAATTATTTTCATTCATTATTTAGAATTATATAATTTAGTGAACTTAAAAATTCAATTTTAGTTCTACACAGTAAAGAATTAATTTTAAAACCTGTTAAACGTAAATAATACCGCATATATAGGGAAATTTTTATTTATTTTTGTTGTTAATTAATTAATTAATTTAAAGATTATAAATTATCCTTACGTTTCTTTAACTCAATATTTATGTGTTGAATTTCTGAATTGACAGGTAGATATTAACAATGTAGCGTTAATTTAAAATCAGATATAAAACTGTAAACGTAACGAGACAAAATCATTGCATTATGCATGCTTTATTTTCTTTTTTTATTTAATGGGCAGTACATTGCTTGATCAAAATTTATTCTATCAAAATTTTTAGAAAGAAATTTCAAAATATAAAAAGACAACATTCTTTTATGCTATGAATGCTATCTAGACAAATACCACCACATGATCTCTGACTTGTTTCTTCCTCGTGTTTCAGTCCCAACCTCACGTCGCCGTGAACTGCAGCGCTCGCAGCGGCAAGATGACGAAACTGCAGCTGGCGGCCGTCGCGTTCAGCCTGTTCAGCCCGCGGTGGGGCGAGGCGGATTAACCTCCGCGAGGGTTGCTGTCCTATCTTAACCTTTACTGTAATTCAAATTTTTATAAATAACATGTAATGTAAAGTTTTCTATATTATATAAGTATATTATTAAACGTGTGTCTTAAAAAAAATAGATACTTGTTGTAATTTAAACAATATCCCTACAATAATATTGATTAAAATCTATTTTGTTTTGAAATTAGTTAATAAATATATTCATAACTTTCAATGGAAATATCTAACTGTAGAAAATCAATATAACATACATGCAATATAATCTTCCCCTTGCGAAGCTAAACTGATGCATTTGATAATAAATAGTAATTTAGCTTTGAAATGTAATAATGTATAATGCATATATTTATATGCAATAATAATGGTAATAAAAGCGTTTTGTGTATTGGTATTTCAATATTTATGTATAAGAATATTATTATACGTCATCCATAAGAAGGAAAAACAATAAAAAATAAACGAAAAATATTAAAATTAATTCTTATTTTCATATTTTGCCAATTTACAGAACATGGGAAAAAAAAGGAGAAAGAAATTAATTTCTTCGTGAAATTAAATATCAAATTATTACATTTCATTATTAAAAAATCTTTTAAAGACATTATGTTGCTTGGATTATTTGAATTTCATCAATATGGAAGTTAAAAAAATAATAATAACATTTAGAAGTTTAATATTCTTGGAAAGAAAATTACAAACGAAATAATTTAAAGCATTTTCAATACAAAAACTTTATACCATGATATCGATGCATTTTTTTTTATATTTTATTTTAAATACGAGTACATAAATAACATGCTAGGATTGCTCGAGACAGTTTATCAGAATAATTTATACGCACGCCCCCCGGCATGTATGCAACTTCTTCAGCACATGTTATTTTTTATTTTTGTTATCAAACTGAATATTTTTGTATGGTAATGACAGTGCATACATGATCGAAGTATTGTGCAATAAATTTTAAGAAAAAAAAAAGTAATATCTTGTGTATATTTGCGTTGAGTTTTAATACGATTTCTTAATTTTGATTCGATTAAGAAAAGTGGGGAAATGCCCTATCAAGTTTAGTATTTTATGGTCCATGTAAAGTCCAAAATTTTAGCCCTTTTCTCCTCTGAATTTGCAGCGTGATTATATTATAATTTGTTGATTTAAATTAATCTAAGAAGCAAAGAAATATTTTTCTGGAAAATAAAGGGAACTTGCGGCGCATGATAAATAAAAAAGCTATAGTGATGCAGGCAGCTCAAAATCAGAAACAGTTCTTAAATTATATGCTTGAAATATAAGGTCCATCTGATTGTTTCTTGATTCTAGAAATAGATAGTGAATTTTTATAACCAGATTTCGTTCATATAAAAATTTATTTATATTTAACAACAATATCATACATTTATACAATTGTTGATTTCAAGTATTCAAAGTTTTATTATTTTTACACAAATATCCACTGCATAATATCATATCTGTTATATGTATATTTTCTATTTTATGTACACTTCTCAAAGATCGAAGTACATAATACTGTACATTTTTTTCCATTTTACTGCTATGGTAGTGAGAGAGGTTTCCATAAAAATATAAATTGAAATGTTATCCATACATATATTCTATATTTTTATAAATCTGAATCATAGTTATAGTTTTTATAATATAAAAATATTTTACGTGCAATAAAATTTCAAAAAAATAAAAACATAAAGCATGTATAGTGTCATCTGCACATGTAGTAGTTGGTTATTCGATTCAGTCCACTCCTTAGATATGTCATATAAATCTAGTTTAACAGCATTTTGTAAAATTTTATTTTCCGAGGCATGCAAAATCGTGGACAGTGGCGGTGACTTTACAACTGTTAGGGTCGAGGGTCGGTCAGTGGGGCGGAAGGGATGGTCACTCGCGTCCCGAGGGGTGAAATAAGCGTCCGGGGATGTAGAGAGGGGAGGGAAAAGAGTTTCCCCTCTTCATGCTTTTACGCTGCATTCAATTATTTGATTATAAACTTGAATATTATGAAAAATTAATATGACGTCACTTCATTTCTATTTTTAATTTTTAGTGAATGTATATAATGGGAGTTTTAAATAATGTGTCTCTTTAAATATCATACTTATTTAATGTTTACAGACATTTCAAGTAAAACGCATATGCACTCTCCCTCACATCTCTCTCTCTCTCTCTCTCTCTCTCTCTCTCTCTCTCTCTCTCTCTCTCTCTCTCTCTCTCTCTCTCTCTCTCTCTCTCTCTCTCTCTCTCTCTCTCTCTCTCTCTCATTTTTAACACACTTAACACTACATCAATAAGATCCTACATATGAAATGATTAAATAAATATATGATATAATTATACACAAATCATACTTGAAAAACTCAGTACATAAACTTCAAATTGTTAAAAAATAAATTTTGCAATTCTATTACATTTTACAACATATTCACTTACTTCTCTTCCCCTCTAAATTTATATATTATATAAAAAAGGACTGATTCTATTTTGAGAATATTGAAATAAGATTCCTCAAATCAGAGAATTTAATTTCAATATATAGGGTGACCTCTACTATAATATTATGCTCCCCCTATTTCTTTCCCTCGTGTTTATGAACATATATATGTTCGTTGAAGTTCCTGCATGCTCTCAATTTTGACCAGCCCGCGTGTTGGTTGCCTTTTCAAGTACCTTGTCAACTTGTCAATTGAATTCTTTGTTCGCGACTGTCGTTTGGAAGAAGTGGTGTACAATATATTATATACTCGTGTTACTTTGATGATCATATATATATTATATATAGTATTGGTGGCATTCAATTCAATATTTATAATATGTACATCGCACGTGTCTTTTATACCATAGATTAATTTTAGTTCAATATTCCCACAGGATTATTGAATATTCATTCTAGTATATATAGATTTAATATTATTATAAGGTTTGTGAAACTATTGGTATTATTATATACTCAATATGTTTAATGAATTGAATATAAATTAATAAGTATTTGCATGGTTAGTATTATTGCTTATTCAAGTTGAATAATGAGGCAATCTATTTAGGTTTAGTAAATAGAGTTTTAAAAAAAAGTTTGCTTGAATTAACCTTTCATTGCCTATAATGTCAAATAATTTTTTTATGACATGGGGATTGTCTATAAAAAGTCATTATAATTGCGAATTATAAGCCAATGAAGTGAAACAGTACATTATGTTATTAATTTTAAAGCATATATATTTTTGCTATAAAGATTTTTATATGTATATAACTCATATGATCAAATAGTAAAATACCCATTAAAATTATTTTCAGTATTTAATAAATAATATAGGTGTGGTACTAATTAATTGTAATTTATAAATTACATGTGTATATGTTACAAAATGTTTAATACTTATAAATTTCCATTGTTTTGGTCACATAAAAGAAGAATATAAAATCAGCACAGCATTTCATGTTCAAAAATAAGGTATTCATAACATTGGGGGGATACAAAATTGTAAATAATACTTTTATAACAAAAATTGTGCGCAGAGTAAATTTGCTAACTCGGTTTCGAAAGTAAATCATATTTATTTCCTAAATTCGTCACGCTGTCGCATCTTGTTACCACACGGTCAGCTGTGTCCATTGAAATCGCCTCTCGAGTGCTGAATGGGGTAGCAGCAATTTATGGCCGCGGAAAATGTGAACCAATCGAGCGCGGATGACATTTTTTTTTTTTTCATTCAACCATGGCAAAATATTAACATGAGATGACCTTAGCAATTGAATTATAGAGCTTGCAGCTTTTAGATATAGGGTTTGGAGAATGTATACTATACATTACTTTCTATTCATATTTGCATCAGCTGATGACTAGCCTTATAGTACAATATAAGCTTTATATTGTTCACTTTTATAGTTCATTAATAGGTAAATTAAGAAGGCTTCATGCAAGTCCATTGAAAAGCAAAAATAAAATTAAGTTCTTTTAATATTCAAAAGCTAAGCATTGTTGCAATATTATGATACATGAGTCAACTGTATTTTCTTCAAGTAATAAAAGTTCATACACTTAAAGATCAGAAGCTATTGTATATAATTTAATATCCTACCCATAATCTTTGTATATATAATAATATAAATACTACTTTAGATGATATGCTATAACAATAAAAATTACATAAACTACATTCAGCAATTGCTATATAGCATTTAATAAAAGTAAAAATATATTACAAAAACCATTTTAATGCATAAAGATATAAATTTTCTTTATTTGTTTTTACATTAAATAAGTATATACCATTTTCATTAAATTACTTTTATTTAAATATATCTCAACAAGATCAAAATGATTAAACACTTTTTGTGACAGTTAAAGAAAAAAGGCTATATAAATTTTATTTTTAAATACTTACACTAACCAATATGACTTCTAGAAAAAAAAACTCATTATGTTTCATCTTTTATTGTTTTTTCACAATAATGACACGACGATTTATTTCCATAGTACGCGGGTCGATTTGACATTAAAGTGATACATAAAACCACCCGCTCTTACTGTATATACTTAGAATAAAAACACAGGTTCGTAAAAATATATAAAAACCTGGATATTTATATATATATATATAGAGTATATTTTTTTTATGTGTTATGTTTGCCATTATATAGAGTTTGAATGGCAATTTCACGGTTTTATTTTAAGATGCTGGAATTGCAGTCTCAGCTTCATTGTTAACTTATCTTCGCTCAATAAGATCTTTTTTTTTTGTATCGTCTGTTGCCATCTCTTAGCCGCGGGTCATAAAAAGTAAAAGAAAAGAATAGGAAGAACATTTTTTTTATACCTTTTCATGGTATTGGTGGATGGGTCATCATTTAAAAAAAAAAAAAGAATACCTTAAATTGCAACATAAAAAAACGCCACGGACAATAAATCCGGATTGAATTATTCCATGAGTGATATTAAAGAAGTCTAGCTGTTATAAGAGTTATATATATAGGGGAGGAAAGAGGGTTGATCGCGTAGGGTTAGGGGATGATTTTTTTCTCTCTCTTCTCGCCCATCTGTTACTACTAGTAGTACGAACAAGTCAATGCTTTATTGCAACTAGTGATGCACTTGCTTAAGCATTTATTTATGAATATGCAAGCAGAATAATTATATTTTTTTGTGATATGACAACATGAATAGTAATTCTATTCTTTACTATTTAAATCTCTATTTATGCTCATCCGCGGAAATTCAAACTATATTATCCACATCTGTCATGACAGGTTGCACTTAACAAATTGTAACAATAATCCTTACATCCTTACTATTTCAATACTGCAAGCTTGGTTGAACTTGATCTCTTTTAATATAATGCCTTTCAATCAAAAATTCATCTTTTTGACTTTATAACCATGTGTTGCCTTTCTATAAAGATTATATTTTTTAAAGTTATAAAAAAAATTAAGCTTGAATGATTTTTTATGATGTTGCAATTTAATTTTACGATTTTATGTTACTAAACAGTAGGCGTATGAATAAAAGTTGTTGAAATTGAGTGTAAATAATAAAGAAAAGGAAACTGTATCATATAAGAGTGACCATAAATATAAATGACCACCAATAGTCTAGAATCTTCCGGTCAGTAATATCATATTATATAAAGCAATACAATTATAAAAGAAAAGCAATTTATTTTTATCATTTATAGTGTTATATCCGAGTTATATGTAATACAATTTGCTTCCTCCGGATTAAGCGTAAAATGAACTTCTTGTGGTTTATTTTCTTTGTGACAAAAAGTAATATTTCTTATACTCTATTATCCAAGTTTCCGTTTATATATATGATGAAACTTTCTATATATAATATATTGACCACACAATGTTATAAGTATCATAATAAAAATACATTAGTGAAAGGAAGAATCACCACCAATATAATATAAATAGGGTGTACTTGTTGATGTATTATTGAATTCACTTTAGATTTTGATCTTGACATCAAGAAAAGATATCATCGATACCACAATCATGGAAAGTGCCAACACCATTTTTATGTATTTTCATCGTATTTTTGTATTTTTCCCCCACATACAAGCACTCGTGTCAACTTCAACTAACACGATATTAAATGACGTTGATTTTAAATGCGTCTTTATGTTAAAAAAAAAATTGAGAGTAAAGCAGCAGGTTGCATTGAAAAGAGAGAGAACAACCCCTCACAAATTCAACGATGCGAAAATATGCGGGGGATATTTATAAGAATGAAAGAAAAAATATTATACGTCAATTTGCTTTCGATATACACATATTTTACGTTTAATAATAAATAAAAATGCATTTTTATTTTGTGGAAAAAAGTTTAATTTATCATACAACAATTTTATGAAATTTTATAATTTATTCTTAAATAATTACATATGCTATGATAATACTAAATTAAAATATCTCAAATTTAAGAAAATTACAATATCTTAAAAAATAATTTTTATTATAAGCTTCAACTTTCGTAATTGGCTAAAATATAGAAAAGTGAAACCTGATTTTTCTTGTTGTTTGACGTAAACAACCCCTCCTTGGATTGACCAATTTGTATCTTACTTTGAGGTTTCTTGTTTCAACATCATCCCCTAATCAAACTCACTTATCCCCATCAGAGCGAAAATATGGCTATCGTTTCACCCCCGTCTCCAAACTAGCAAGCAATATCTTCTCAGAATAAAAAACGTGCGTACTGAGTAAGTAAGTAAGATTATTGAAGTTTTCTGTACATTTTTTTAATTTTAATTTTTTGGATCATGCATGGGAAGTGATCATCATCATGAGACAACTTTTTTTACCTATTACTTTTTAAAGCAGATGTCCAAAGCATCATTGGTTCAAAAATATTTTACTATAAATAATATAAGAAAAAAATGTAGGGTCTCTCCAAATGAGTGTCCGTTTCAATGCCACTAATATTTTAAGACTTATATATGCATACAGTGTACGTTCTACTGACTTGCTATAGTGGTGTGCTCGTGTGAAATCAACTCGTGTCTCACATCGAGTTTACGAAGCGCGGAACTGAACGGACGGATTGCGGAGACGAATTTTGACTGATCTCCGGGTCTGCGGGTCTACGCTGTGCCATACAATTGGCGCAAAAACGAACATGCACTTGGGGACACTCGCCACCATTAGATTTTTTTCTGATTACAGAATTTATTGAAGAATTTATGGATTTTTTTTAATATAATTGTGTTTTCATAATTTATTGACCAAGAAAAGAAAAATAATTCAAAAATACTTTATATGATGCTTTAAATTAAAATAAACCTCCTAAATGCTTCATTGCATATTACTGTATATTTTATTGTGACAAAAACAAGAAAAGTATGAAATAATGAGTTGAGGGTCTTTTCTTTCCTTTTGCTTGATTTTTATAACATTTTTGTATGATTTTATTGCATGAATTAGACAGTTACAAAAAGTAGTAAACGATGGTAACAATAACTGTAATTATTACCAAGAAATACCTAAGGATTATAATAAATTGACATAACAACGAATAATTAGTAAATATTTAGTATTTAAAATATAGCGTACACTGTATGTATTGATTTTTTTTTCTTACGTAGATCTACGACACTTACATTAATTGTGAATATGCATTAATATGAAAATTTATTTTAATTTATGTTGAATTGAAATATTTACAACTATATAATATACACAAATGCATTATACTTTTGTATTAAATCACAATGGCCAGTAGTCCTTTTGAGTTTACGCATTTAGAATATTATCCTTATTTAATGAGTTTGCATTCTATAGGATTTTGTGAAAGGGAGAAATAACGCCTGCATGACTGCAAAGCTATACGCTAAATTATAAATCAGAGAGAAGAGAGAGACAATGTATTAGAGCTCATCGCGTGGTCATTTCCTCCAAAGAAGAAAGTAGGAGGAGGAATGTAATCATTTACTCATTGCTGTCACATATAGCTTTGTTTGTATGTGCATGTAAGGGTTAAGGATTGATTACTCTTTTAATCTGTGTTCATGAGAGAAGCTCTAATGTTTATTACAACACGCGAAACACTCGTTGAGAAAATATTGTGGGCATATATATGTAAAGACAAATAATAGTTTTGTCACACATGTTGATTAACTTGTGTCTTAAATACCTGATCTTGAATGATTTGTCTTGAACACCAATTTTGAGAGAAATATTATCACCAATTTATCAAGGCTTTACTTAAGTATATATTAAGTTTATCACAAATCATCATGACAAGACTTAAAATTAACAGAAAGCTTTCAGCACAACAACTACGCTAAATTATATGTAAATTAGTAACTATATGCTTTTTATGCTCCTTGCTATTAATTGTAATATTTCAATATTATTACAAAGGTTGGACATTTAAAAAAAATATATATACTAAAAAAATTGATGCGTTATAAAATTTCAACAGTATTTTCGACTACTAATAGCACTAAATTATGGAATTTTCTTGCTATTCAAAATTCTTAATGACACATATCATTCTTGTAAAGTGCAAGTGAAAGTGCCAGGAAACTTGGTGCAATGTTTATTGAGTTTGTAAAGCCTCGGTGACGGGTTGAGAAATACGGCGGTCACAACTTCTCTCTGTCGTTAACATAAGTAACATTACAATACTACAAGAAGCCAGTATGTGTCCTTGATATATTGTGGGATTAAGGAGCAAACATTATTTACTTGAACACATTTGCAAACCAGACCATGATTTAGTGTGACTATCATCACTACCGTATTAACATTCTCACTACTTAATTATTATTTAAGTCTGAAGGGGAGATGTAAGTATAAGATGATGTTTAAAAAATACTTAATGTATGGATATCATTTATACTATCTCATTTGACCAACATAATTTATTGTTTGTATTATAGTGTATTATAGTGAATTTAGGATGTATAATATTGTCATTACTTAACTTTAACGTTGCATATCCAGTAAAAATATTTTGATTACAATGAATATTTTTTTAAATAAATATTTTTTAATTCAAAAATTCAAATTTTTTATTCATCTTCCAAAGAAATGTCAACAAAAATACATGAAATATTCATTGTAGTAATCGTCCATTTTATATAATATATTTACTGTCAGTAAATTAATTTTAAATCTTCTTTTTAAAATGCACAATATCACTTATATTTAAATATAATAATTAATTAACTATATTACAAATATAATTTTACGTGATAGCGCCGGGAATTTAGACATATTTCTTTACTTTGAAGCTAAACTAGTTGCATAAACTGCAGGGGCTGTAAAGAATCAGCCCCGTGAATATAGGCAACTTGTCAAACTTAAGTGTATATGAAGAAGTACAATTTACAGGGGTTACAAAAATAAATCGCGTGAACTGTTAAAATATTATTATGCATATTGGATTTTCTGTATACTTTACAAATTTGAACGTGGAATCTACTTTATACATTTTTGTCATGATGTTGTTTTCATGTTTTAAAATGTAATGAGCTGTGAATTTAACTCGTCAGAAAAGTGTTGTTGATCGCATGTTCAACGATCAAAAACAAGGTATGAAAAATATCCACCACTTACACACAATGACTTGTTTACATTATATATGAACTAATTTAATATCTTCTACTTATAATTTTTATTGTTACAAGACATTACACTTTATTAATCAAATAATTGAAACTCATCAATACATTATTTATTATATATCTATGTTTGAATCTAAAAGATCAGCACTGTGATTGGTCACGCCCCCTCAGTCACCCCCCTTGGTGATTAATGCGGTCACACGCTGAGACAAAGCGGGTGACAGAGAGTGATGATCACCGGAACATCGGAGCCTCGTCATAGCAAAACTTTAACAACACCCCGCGTAATTAAGTTAGAAGTTTGTTGCTTCTATAATATCATCAAGTTGCGTAACAAAAACTATATTGTATTTGCTTGATGGAACATCAGTTTTATGAATAATAACAATTTATATAATTATTATAGACTTATTTTACTGTTGCATTTATGAATATTTACAAACTTATTCATTGTTATTTTAATAATTGCAGAAAATATTTTCTTCATTTCTAATTTTAAAAGTTTGGTTTGACCATAAGAGTAGGTAAGCTAATGATTAATATATATGGGCCTAACGGGTCCACCTGGCCTCGAAGACTGTCAAAAAGGCAAGGTCATTCAGCTGAGGATGATTTCATTGTAAATTGATTTTTTTTTTTAATTTAATTTCTATATTCTTCTTAAAATAAATAATAACAAAAATTGTTATGACTGCCATATATATGACTCATTCAATTTTTTTATAACGTCCATTCCTATAATGCTCACACATACTCAAGTAAATAATAAAATTCCGCAGATCACCCAGCACTCTGCATATTGGAGCGATCACTTAGCGAACAAGCACGTTCCAGCCAGCATCATGCATCTGTCTACTCGGCTCACTACACAATGCATCAATACTCAGCAGCAGGGGACGTGTCGCGGGGGCCGTGCGTGATTGAATTATATCCGACGGTGTCTGTTTAAACTGAAAATGCACTCAATTTTTTTGTAAATATGTTACAACTGATGATGTAAAATATGTTGACGGTTTGCAGACTTGTGTAAAAATCATCAAGATGGAAGAAAAATGGAAGTCGTAATGTAATACAAAGTTTTTATTATTTGACATGTTCCAGTCATGTGTAAAAGTTAAAACATTTTTTAGGGGAAATATTTTTTCGTTTAAAAAATGGATGGTATTATTTCCTTATATGTGAAACAAATATTTAACTTACCCAGAAACTTGCAATGTTATCATTACTGACCATTCTTTCTGAGGTTTCCACGTTTCCTCGGGAATTTTTTTACAAATACAAATGTGAGATTTGCTCGCAAAAACATTCCTAGTTCCTACGCATAATTGTATTCTACATTATCCTCTTTTAAAATATCCATGTGAAAATACTGAAAATAGCAATGATCTAAAATTTACCATTTCCTTTTTATATTATTAATCTAGTTGTAATATATTTTTCACATAAATTATAAGTAAATTTAATTTTTGTCCAAGAAAGAGGGTACTTATTTTGTACACCCCTTTAGATCAAAGAACAAATTGGATTCCTAGAAACATTTAAAATGTCAAAGAGAAATAATGACAAAAATAATGAGTTCGTAGAATTATTTTGCATGCATTTAAATGACACCTTAAAATAAAAATTCAGCATATATTACATTTTTTTTTATTGTATAATTTATAACCTGGTAGATAATCATAGAGAAAAAATATATAATAATAGAGGATGAAAAAAAAACTACCTTGTCTATAATATATAAAAAGAATATGATTAAAATTTTACGATAAATTAATCCATTTCCCAATGCGAGTTACACAACCTGATTCTTTGAGTTAAGTCACCCCCGCCCCTTTTTATTTGAAACCCTCCACCCTCACTGAACCCTCGTAAACTATTCATCAAATAAACCCCATTAGCCTTGCTCCCTGCTCCTAGCCAACCAGTCAGCCTGCTTACTGTTGCTCTCTAGAAGTAATAAAAAATAATCAATTTATATAAATATAATTGTAATCCAAATTGTGTGCAATTATATGAAAAAAGTGAAACCGCAATTGATATTATTACAGTCAGTTGCTTCTGTCAACATGAAATTACTTGTTTTAATATTTGATTAAAGGCTGTTCGGGTTGGTTCGTGGTCAGTATGGTCAAGATTTTATCTGATAGGGAGAACACCAATTACATTCAAACCGCGTGGGAAGTGTGAAAGCTGTTGCCATATGATCTATCATATTTAAAATTTAAAACAATAGTAGCAGGATGATTGATGTTATGAATTTTTAAAATTATTTATTTATATTTTATACATGTATGTATGGTCATAGTATTGTTTTAAATAAGAAAAAAATACATTCTATGAATTCTATACATTTTGTTTGACAAAAAATTTTCACATTTTTTTTTAATTATATAATGAAGTAAATATAATGAGTTATTAAAAATAATAGCAACGTTTAAAATACTGTCCACTTGCATTCGTAGAAATGTGATATAGTCTTTACTATCTCCTATTATTTTGTCTATACTAAAAATTGTTATCTAAAATTTTATATTATTTTTACATGGCTTTAGGCTTTTTCCATTACAAAAACATTTTATAGAGTTTTATTCTGTTGCATGTATATAAATAGGGAAATATAAGCACATCTATATATATGAGATAAAGAGAATGTGATATTTTTCTTTTTACAACATCCATATGCTATTTTTCCCACAATCCCCTCATTAATGTATCCGGTATATATATAGCAGCTAGAAGTAAAGAATTTCGATAATAAAGAACACTTATCTCTAAATTGTTTCAGTAAAAACCACCATTCATATTCTATATCAGCTATTATCCACTACTACACGGCGTTTAATTGCAATCGCAGATGGCACAAATCTCACGAAACATGGCCATACAGAGTGTCACTTTGCACCTATTTCAAGCTCTCTTTTTGTAACTTATTACCGTCAAAGAAAGACGTTATTAGCCAATAAATAGAACGACAAAACCAATAAAGGTCAGCATTAAAAACTAAGCTATGTTTTGTTGTTTGTTATTGCATAGAACTTTGAAACATTTTCTAATAAATTGATTTTCTTTGTTAAACACTTGGATCCCTGCCTAAATTAAATTTCTTGAAGATACACGAAAGTAAAAGGGTGATAATTGTCAGGTTTGATTGTTTATGGTATGGGAGTTGCAAACGTGCAGAACTTTATTGCACACTGATTTCAAAATAAGGGTAAGGGAATGTAAGTTATTTTATTTAAATAATTTATATTTTATGCAAAACTATTTCTTGAAATGTTGCACTGAAAAATTATAAAATTATTTTTTCACTTTATTTTTCTTCTCTATAATAATCTACAAATAGTACAAATAGAGGGTATAACCCATCTTGTCACAAATTTAAAAAAATATAAAAATAAATAATAATTTTCTAATCATTATATATGGATCAGTGGATTTTGTATCCCTGATGGCATTCAAGTTAAAATAAATTTCTTGAAGATATGCACCAAAAGGGTGTCTTCTCAGATTTGACTATTTATGGAAAAGAGGTTGCAAACGTTCATTAATTTATTATATTTCACTAATTTTAAAAAATGGAATTTGATCTATTTTATATTTTTTACAAACTCTTTCTTGAAATGTTATAAATAAAAATTAAAAAATATTTTTCTTTTACATTATTTTTCTTTCCTATAATAATCCACAAATAGCTTCCTGTATAACACATCGTGTCACAAATGAGAAACACTTTAAAAATAAATAAATAATTTTTTTCTATCATTACAGATTACCATCAGGTTGACAATTATTTAGAGCACAAATCCTAGTCGAAGCCTCGCGAGGCACCACTCGAAGTACAGCAGAAAACTGGCTCGTTATATTTGCAGACATACACAACGTTAATGACTCCGCAGAGACCATAAGGATGTAACGCAAGCCTCTGTAGTGTACGTGCGATAAAATAAAACTCCCTATAGAGTAACCCAAACAACAATGTAATTGTCTTTAGTTTATACATTATTTTATATGAAGTTTAGATTACTTGAATTCTACTTTAGTTTTTGTATCAGGTGTTTAATATAATAAAACTCTATAATAGTTTCTTTTTCTATTTAATTAATATTATAAATTAAAACAAACTAATTTAAAATAAGAGCCTATAACTGTTAATGAATACATGTACATAGAGTACTCGTAAATAAAATTTTATTTTATACACACAAGTGTATATTCTTGAATTACTCAATTAAACTTGATGTAGCTAATGTTTACTGTGTTATAAAATATTTTAAGTAATACTATTATAGACCATATAAACATAAACATGTTCAATTGTTGTCATGTGGTATTAAACTGGTTTTTAATATGTAAGCATTTAATTTATATTGTTGATATAATATAAAGAAGTAAATAAAAAATAATTAGTGAATAAAATTTTTAGAGCTTTCTCCCGATTAAAAAGAAAATTAAAGGTCTTACGCGTATATACGTAAATTTTACAGCAATGATATGTGGTAGTAAATTTTCTGTTTTAATTATACTAATTAAATTTACAAAAAAAAAAGTGTATAAAAATTTTACATGAAAAAAAAATCTTTATTGACAAGGCAAGTATGCCTGATCAAATTAAAAATAGTAATTATAAAAAAAATAATGAGTAATTTAGTTGAAGCTTTCAAAATATATAATTTTTAAAATTAATAAAATTTATTTTTATCATCACGTCACTGTATAAGAATATTATTATTTTTAGTTAACAAAAAAGGGGTGATAATACGAAATTACCCATGAAGCCAATATTACAATATGACAGTGTTAAATGAAACTAAAAATGTGTTCTACCGAAAAAAAAAGAAAGGGTTAAAAAATAAATAGTAATATCACAGGGGATTAAGTTCGAGATTACTAAAGCGGTTACGCCAGTATAGATTATACACAACCCTTTCTTTCTTACTTGAGACATAAGCCTGAAAAGAAGGGGGAGGGTTTGCTGATTTGTTGTAATTGAGAGCTGTGGTGGTAGAAAAAGACTGAAGTGCATAAAAAAGGGTTAAAAGCAAGAAGTTCACCCCCCGTTGCTTTTATTATACGAGGATTACACCCCTTTAAGTTTCACCCCTCAAAGTTAAGACGCTGAAAGTCTTTTTGGAAATTCACACTTTGATCTTATCTGATGCGTCCAAAAGATTATCATTATACTTCATCAACTAAGATAGAAGATGTATTTAATTATAGTGACGTAGTATTATGTAATGACATTGATTGTATTTAACCAAGCATAAACACACATTTTTATGAACTTATTTATATTGTAGTTTATGTACTAATGATAAATTCATTAAGAGATATTGTGTTGCAGCTCAAAAAAATAGACGAAAAAAGATTAAATTTATTATAATTAAAGTGGATATTAATTAACAAAAATGTTATGTCCACATTATATGCATACTTGCTCAGAAATTGACCAATGTTATTTCAGTTAATTAGTTTAATTAAGTTCATTTACGTTGTTTAAAACAATGGGCCATCTTAACTGTATATTTATATGACTGTATCAGTTAAAAAGTTAAAGGGCTTCATTTGAACAAGTTTATGGTAATTTTCTGACACACCTACACCATTTACATTTAAGAAACACATTTAAATAAAATGTTAACTCGTTGAATTAAGCTTAAATGTACTATAACGAAGACTCCCAGAACTTGCTTGCTATTTTTACTTCTTTTAAATGTACACTTAAGAAATACCTCTCTTAATATTGTTGTAGCATGCAGCAATTATGAGTTTGCAAAAATGTAAATACAATAAAAAATACAGTAACCTTCCCTACTTTCAAATAAATATAAATAGAGAGAGAGAGAGATAGTGTATACATGTCTTAAACTTTATACACACTCTTATCTTACGCATAACAACTTTTCAAAGGAATCCAATCTTAAAGATTAAAGATGTAAAGTTTATCTTAAACTAAATTGAATTAAAAAAATTGGTATAATTTTATTTCCGAAACGTTCCTCTTTTTACATTTGACAAGATCATGTTGTTTACTTAATTAAACGATTGACTTTACCTTAAAGTGTAGTTTGCGTCAAATATACAAAACCGTTTATTTTGATGACTGTGAGATTCTAATTGCTCTGATTAAGCTTATCTTCCACGTGTTATGTGTGTGATGTCACACTAGAACACGTGTCTCTCTCCCTAAAGATGCGACGTAATCAAATCTTGTTAATGATTTCTCTAATTAGCTCGGAATTAAGTGCTGTATCATGCAGGCAATCTTACTATAAGTGAGACAGGCTGGTCAGGCAAGCGTCACTAATTTTGTCATGCGAGGTCAGATCACAGATGATCATTTGTCAATGTATACCATAGTAAGGAGAAAAATGAGGTAGCTTTACAAGCTGTGAAATTGTTTTTTTTTTTTTTTATATTATACGACATTCACACAAAAGGAAAATAGGGTTGTTGTCTTTTAGTTCTTTTACTATGGTCATTTTAATTTTTGCGAGGTTGTTGCTCATCATGTTATCGTATATTTTTATTTTTATAGCAATTTTCACAGAAAGAAAAGAAATACCGGAATTAAAGCTGATCGTGGTAAGGGGCTCTGTTGTAAAATTTTTGATACATTATTATTTGTACTCTCTATATTAAATATTGCATCCCAACATATATTGATATGAATCGTTGACTTTGCCATTGTTTTGCTGTCTTGTTTCGTTTTTATTTTTCAATCCAATTAATTCTAATACAATACTTTTGATGACAATAAACTTGTCATGATGTCCTCTGCATTTTTAAATTTTGATAAGTTGAGTATATTGATTAAAATTATCACTCAAACATATCCTACTAAAATAACATAATAACATGTTTCATCATAAAAACAATCAATCATTTTTTTTTATATACTCTAACTTATCTCTTTATTTTTATTAAACCTTGGAATTTACGCTCAATCGCAGAAAGTGCATCATGAAAGAGATATTCTGAATGTCAAATTGTGTTTTGCTTTATACATCAATATGGGCCGTGATATCCATCCATCATATGGTAGGTTGTGTCTCATGTTATGCGAGAAGTCCTTTGTGTGGCTGGGGATGACAAAACGTCTTCTCATGCGTAAAGTCTCTCCTCCCCCGCAATCTTTTCCTGTCACCCTCCTCGAGTCGGACTCATCTCTATACAGCAGCTTCTGTTCACTAGACTTTTGGATGACTTGTTCGATGTAGCACTCATATACTTAGATGAGTGATTGTCAAAATTTTGGTTTTATTATCATTTATCATTCCTACATCATTACTAAATTCTGGTCATTTGTCATAACAATTCATATATTTTTAAGCCCGTCATATTATTTAATCTTATATTGTTGATGTACATCATTGATTTACAAATTTAATTTATATTATTGTATACTCTATTAATATAATTAAATTATAACTTTTTATATAATAAATTTTACACAGTTTATAATATTGACACTTAATAACAAGACAATATTAAATTTGAAGAAAGAATATATTTTTAAACTATATATAGAGGTAAGAAAAAACAGTTTATTAGAAAGTGAAACCATCAAGTTTCTGCTGCACATCTCATTATATTGGTAATGCAAATATTGTCGTGTCATGGTCAGTCAGTGTATAATGCTATAATAAAATAACACGATCATGACAAAGAAAATCCCTACGTAAGTATAACTAATGTACTCATATCACCTTATTCAATTACTTACTGAATTTATTTATGCGTGTTGTCCATTTATTTTTTTCAACTTGCATCACGATTTGAAATATCATTGTTGTGTTCATTTTCTTAATAAAATGAAGGAAATTAACAGGATATAAATATTAATAACCCCTATCAGAAATGGAAGATGGATCTTTAGGACTATAATATAGAATATACACAAATAAACCGCATTATATGTCACTAAATTTATGTGAAGTTGAGGCATGTATAATTAAGTATGTCAAAGTACCACCGGTTGCGTACTGTTCAATGTATTAAAATCTTTTAACTTGGCAATATTTAAGTTAATAGAAAATCATATTGTAAAGTGGATTATTATTTATACATTATATTTGTAATATTTGCTTCCATAAATTGGATGACACAATGCAACATATATTTTTTTGCTGTACATATAGTATCGTATTCTTCTGCTAAAATTTAGATAATATTAACATCATAATTGTATATTTATTAGGATTATAATTAAAAAAATGTGAGAAAGAACTACAAGTTAAATTCATTTTTCAACATTTTATTTCACTTTAATTTTACCATTATAATGATAAATTGACGTCAAATACAACATAAGAAGACCATTTAATGACACAGTTTTTAAAATTTAAATGTCAAGCATGTTTTTTCCAAGAAAACAGAAAAAGAAAAAAGATAAAAAAAATACAATTATAAAGTAATTGTTTTTAACATTTAGTACTAAAGAAAATAAAAACATAACTAGCAAACTAACATTACCAAAAATGTCATAAGATTTTTTATGAAATGGATGAAGCAATGAAGAAGAGTTGGCACAAATTACAATATAAAATAACAAAATACAGTATAGTAACTGAATCACATTATTATTTATAAATTATTATATGAATACATTATAAAACATATTATATTTAAAAATTGGATATTTTTTTTATACACATCCATACATTGAAATATTATTTTAACATGCGTTACACCACTTGGATACATAACTACATTTTTTTTTTCATTTATAAACTAAAAATAAACAGCAATATACACATTAATTTTAGGCAAATAATCCTAGTATTTCTTCCTTCTTTCATTTAATTTTTAATACCAAGTTGGACGATAAATTATATTTCACCTGTAAATGACATTAAATTGAATAAATTCTTAAATCTTATATTGATATCTAGAAGTTAATTTTAATATTTTAATTAATTTTCTTATACATAATGATGACATATAATTGGAAATGTATTTTTTTGAACACAAAATGTTTCAAGGATATACAACATATATTTATTTTATTATTAATAATATTCTATCTCGTTTGTCCTAAAATTGACTGAAAATTATTTCCATAGAATATTAATGGTAACTGTAATTTGAGACAAAACAAGAAATATTTATTTTTATTAATTTTTTTATTACATTTAAATTTATTTAATTTACAATAAACAGGCAGATAGGGTAATACAAAAATTCACATTTAGACTGACTATTAAATCTATGTATTATTTTTTATAATTAATTATTATTATTTAATTTCATAGTGCAGCAATGGAATTTTAAAAAGACACTTTAATTTGTGTCATGGCTTTAATTCCGTATAATATAATTGCATAAATTTTCTGATATTGCTTTGCAAGCACTGTAGTCTTATTATTTACAAGCATTTTTTTAAATTCCACAGCAATTATTATAATATGTTTTTTAATAAATAACTTGGGAGGGATAAAATCTTACAAAGGGCAGCAGGACATGTTTTTTTTTTAATTATAAGCTTCTTTATTGGCACAATTTAAATCTGCTAAATTCTGTCAAATTTATTAATGAAATATATAATAATATACAATTAATAATTTTATATAATATACTACATAATTTTATTTTTATTACACAGGACGGAAATTTAAAATAAAGTATACATAATAGACACAATAGAGTATTGTCCTCAATTTTTTTATTGCATGCAGAAATGGATAGAGGGTGCAAAGTTATGCTACCCTGATTTTTTTTAGATTTTTTAGAGCCCGGGAACTATTTTTAAAAAAAATTATTGAAAGTCCTTTTCGTGACGTCACGAGACGCCGCTCCTTAAGAAAAAGATAGGACTTGCCGCCGCGTCACGTCACAAAAAAAAATGTCAATAATTTTTTAAAAATAGTTCCAGGTCTCAAAAAAATCTGAAAAAAATCAGGGTAGCATAACTTTGCACCCTCTATCCATTTCTGCAATAAAAAAATGGAGGACAACACTCCATTAAGTAGATAATTTGAAATTAGCAAGTTTCAACTTTCTTTGAGGGACTTCTTTTAAAATTAATGCGAGTTGATAGAGAGCATAATAAAAGTTTGCACATTTAAGTTTTGTTATAGAGGTAATCAAGAAATATAGATTTTATATACGTTATGGATTACACAATGTTCTAAAACCCTGAACTGTGTTTGATTTCTACACTCGTTTTCTTTATGCACTTGGGTCGATTGGGTGCAGAAAATGTACAGGACAGGGTTTACGAACGGACCTACTGTTCTACAGCTAACCTCTTGGTTGAGTGTTTAATGGGGGGGGGGGGGGGGGGGAATGCAGTACCCCTTCATAATGGCACATGTACTTGATGTAATGTACTCAAGGTCATAGCTTTTGCACCACCTACAGGTGAAAAAGTACTGGTATTTTTAAATTAATTAAAAAGCTGTGTTGATTATTTCAAACGTATTCCTCGTTCTTTGTGTATTATATAAAATTTACTTGGAGTGATGTAAATGGTGTAACCCTCCTTTATTACTTTACAATTACACGAAAATCGTGGCTTGCTGATTTCAAATGAACTACTTGCTTCTGGAACACACTTATGAATTTTGACAGAATATAGCAGAGATACGCAAGGGATTTTAGTTGACTTGCTCGAGCAGCTGTCGATATTGCGTGGCCGAGAGCAGCTTCTCCTCGTCCACGATACTTCGCCTCGATCTGCTCACGCTGGTGGCCTCGACACACAGCACGATGAGCCGCTGGTCGCACGAGAAGCGCTCCTGACCAAGCAAGTGTCCGCGTACCAGTGACGAGCCCAGACCGAGCTTGTCCATCGAGCCAGAGTGCCAGGCGTCGCAGTATGTGTCCATCGCCCGCTCGCCAAGAAGCTGAGAGCCGTGCCACACCGCTTTGTGGGGCCTTATGAGTAGGATACAATGGATTAGTGCACAACAAAGTATTTTTAGACATAATAAAATATTATATTAAATTAAAAAAATTAATATAAAAATAATACGATCAATTACTTCGTGAAACAAATTAAGTCTAAATTTACTATACGTGCGAACGAAGTAGAACTAATTATAGACACCAGCAGTAGACGTTGATACTCTGAAGTATTAATAAATACTCACCACGCGAAGTCCGTTAGCACGTTTTTGCCGTTGAAGCTGTAGATGCGCGGCTGTCCGGCGAACGCTCCTCCGTTACCGTTGAACATGTCCTCCCACGCGTTGAACAGCACGTCACCCTGTCAGCAAAAAGGTGGCAATTTTTAAATTTTGAGGAATTTTTAGTTTGAAAAATGGAATTTCCACAGAATATATTATAGAAAGATAATATAATTGTATACCATGAGGAATTTTGTGAATATATAGCACAAGTTTCCAATAACAAATATGTATATTATAATTTAGATGGACATGAAAAAATATATAGGTAATTTTGTTGTCGACTCGCTATATTATTCATAAATTTTACTGCTGTTAAATTATTATAATATAATTATTATCAAATCTATAATAATTATTTTTTAAACATACCATGCATCAGACTAATATCATGTGGATCATAAAACAAGATAGTAAACTAGTTGCTGTGAAATCAGCTTGTATGTGTATTTCTATTATTTGTTACAATAAGTTTTAACGTGTTGACCCACCTTGATGTTGACGACGGGCAGGTCGCGGTCCGATGACCTCACGATGGAGTCCAGGTCCTGCACCCTGGAAGCCAGGAAGGCGCGGAAGGTCCCCCTCAGGTTAGCCCGCCTGGCCTGGCGGTAGCATGCGTAGTCTGCCCCCCGCACCCCGTGCATGTCACCCGTGGAGGGCTCGTTCAGCGCCGCTATCCTCAGCTGGAACCAGAGGAACGGTCATACGGAGAACAGACACGAGTGAATATTTGGTAATCGTTTTTACTGAACAAGATTCTATTAAATGAAGAATATGTATTAAAATGTGATTGTGCAACAATAATCTTAATGTAAAAGGGTGCAATATCAACTGTATATAGTAACAGTAATTTCTAGGTTCTCCAATGCAGATGGAATTAAAATTTGTAATTTTTGTAATTTTTTTATTAACTGGGTTTATACATTAAACAGTGTGACTGGTCCTACAGGATGTATTAAAATTAGGAGGAATAAAATAAACATTCCATCGACCATGCATCGATTATTGACTTTTTCCATGAAATAATGTTTTTTTTTAATAATATCTGACTATTTTTATTCCTTAATTGTGTTGTTTATTATTAATGAATACTTACCATCTTTGGTAGCCACTGAGAGCATGAAGACAATATTATAAATTAATTATAAAAAATCAAAATTAAAAAAAGGTAATTATAAAAAAATGTTATAGTTACATTCATATTATATACAGCTAACATCCAATTCACTGATAATTGGAATAACGTAAAACGTAATAATAAATCAGCAACATTTCTGATCGAGCTGGACAAGTGACTCACATTGGGTCCATCCACCGTGTTGAGCAGGTTGGAGACCTCGAGGGGCGGCCTGGGGGGCAGGGGGGTCTCCGTGGTGGTAGTGAGGGGCGGCGGGGGAGTCGACACGGACACCAAACCTCCCAGCTGGAACATGGAGCACATGTGAGTACATTTTTAACACTGACGCTCTGTATTTCTAAACCCTGTCAGACTTACAGCGACGTACTGCCAGCCAATGCGCACCCTCACGAGCAGCGCCTCCTCGTCCAGCAAGAACACCATCGTGCCCACTGACGTGGCGGAGGTCATCTGGAGCAAAGCACCAAATTAACAGCACGTTCTAATTAATATGAATTTATCTTAAAATAGTAACTAACAAGCAATTTCTTTGTTTATTCCTAATACCTCCTCCCCCAGCTTAAATTTTATACAGACTATAATATATATTATTGTCATTGTCATTGAATAATAATTACACACAAGCTGAACTTGATATTATAAAAATGATACACAACAGTTATTCCTCCCAACCAAAATTGACAATAATTGTATTGAAAATTAAATCAAATTAATTGAATTTCATTGAAAGAAAAAATCGTATATAAAATTTATCGTACTGATCAAACATGTATTTATAAAATATTAAATTATAACAATAAGCAGAAATAATTCATTTATCCATGACACGCAATACTTAATTAAACAAAAAATGAAAGTTAAACGACATTAAAATCATATTGTATTGATGTAGGTTTTCACGGTGCGATGAATGTTGATTTTTTTTTCAACACTTGCACTGATTATTCCGTTACTAAAGTTCTCCGTACCTTGATCATTGCGTCTGCGTTCTGGAATATGACTGCTCCAGGAACCACCTTGACCTGCGGGGGGGCGGGGCTCTCAGGGTAGGGCCGTCCTGACTGCGAAGATGGTGGAACTGGAGGACAACGAGTTAATACATGATAAGAGAGGCAAGGTGTGACGTCATCCTACCTAGTCCGTCCTTAATGTCTTTGAGGTGCTTCAGCGCCCTTAGTTCCTCCAGGCTGCTCCTGGCAGGACCTGCAAGTTAATTACAAACAAATTTTCTGACTAGGTAACAAATTTATTGCAATTGTAGTTTATAACAGGCAAACGTTAACTATCTAATTAAACAAAAGGAATTGTACACATTTGTATAATATATCAGACTCATTATGGGACATTCACAAAGCACTGTAACCCCCACTTTAGCCCCGATTCTTAACCCTGGTGCTAAACATGGTACTAAACCAGGGGCTAACCATGTTAAGCTCATAGTTTAGCACCATGTTTAGCACCAGGGTTAAAAATCGGGGCTAAATTGGGGGTTAAAGTGCTTTGTGAATGTCCCCCATTATCTCATGTAGGCATAATTATAGTTATATCATGGAGAAAGTTCGTATACTTCTGCTTGATAAAATGGTCACATTTATAATTATATTCTAGTGTATTGTTTGCTACTACTAAATGCTCCACGTTGCATGCTCACCTGACCTCCCGATGAGCGTGGGGTCTCCGAAGATAGGACCTGACGGACGTGCCATAGAGAACCCTGGCTGACCGGCTTCACCTTTCTCTCCTTGAATGGAGATGCCAGGAGGGCCAGGGGGACCCTGAAGAACACACCACATATGAAATGCTATTGCGCAAATTTCTACAATAATATTTTAGTATAAAATGTATATATTTAAAATATTATGATATTTTGTAACATTTTTTTTTTACATCATTAATATTAAAAACGTATGACAGAACATTTCTTTTTTAACACGAAAAAAATTCATAAAAAAATATTTTAATTATCGACAAGATAAATTAATGTCAGATTGCAATGAAGCGAGTACCCACCGGCAGTCCAGGTGGGCCCGGGGGTCCCGGAACTGGCACGAAGATGGGTCCCCTTGTGCTCGAGTAGACGTCGTCAGTCGCCAGCGCTGGGACACCCGGAGGACCGGGCTCTCCCCGCGTACCAGAGTCGCCTTTCTCTCCCTTCACCTGAAATAAAGACCCAGTTAGCACAGGGAGCAACAATGTCTCATTGATATATAAGTATTATATACGTATATCATTAAATTCATACAATAGAGTATTGTCCTCAATTTTTTTTATTGCAGAAATGGATAGAGGGTGCAAAGTTATGCTACCCTGATTTTTTTCAGATTTTTTAGAGCCCGGGAACTATTTTTAAAAAATTATTGAAAGTCCTTTTCGTGACGTCACGAGACGCCGCTCCTTAAGAAAAAGATAGGACTTGCCGCTGCGTGACGTCACAAAAAGGAATTTCAATAATTTTTTAAAAATAGTTCCAGGTCTCAAAAAAATCTGAAAAAAATCAGGGTAGCATAACTTTGCACCCTCTATCCATTTCTGCAATAAAAAAAATTGAGGATAATACTCTATTATAAATGATTAATAAAAATATTAGCAATATTTTTTAATACTTACTATTTTATCCTTTATTTGAACAGGCATGAAAAACAACAACAATTTATTTTAACATGAAAACATAAAACATGGACATATCAGTCATTCTCTCTCGATAAAACATTTATTGTGATTTAATAATTCTTTCAAGAGCAAGTATAACGTTGTATACTTTCATGGTCACCCAGGTAACATTAGATTTAATACCAAAATTCTCCAATTAAGACAGAGTTACTCACCGACCATCCTGGTGCCCCGAACTCTCCTGGAGGACCGGGTGGCCCGGGAGGACCCACGGGCCCCGCAGGGCCAGGCTTACCCCTTCGTCCTCGCTTGCCTCGCTCTCCTTTCTCCGCCTGTACCAATGCAAAATATTAATGAACGAAATTGCAAAAAAAATTTAAGGTATTATATTATATTGGACGAAAATCTTGCGCCTTAAATGTAAATGATATATTGACACTGTGTAAGTATAAATTAATATTAATGACTAATGAACTTAAGAAGCTTGTTCACTGTACTACGCTTGTGAGTAATAATTATGTAATTTTAGTTTTTAATTTCTCCTTGCGAAACAGAACGTTTTTTTTTTTTTAATAAAGCCTTCTCCGTACGTACCAACCTTTTTAATACAATGAGGATCGAAGCATATATTACATTTTATATTATTTGTGTAACCATTATTAAAATTTTAATTTGTGAAGTAAAATTTTTTTATGAAAATCTTAATTGTATTTCATGAACTAAAAATTTATTAAAGAGTACACAGCAAATATAAAATGTATATAATTCACAATGCATTTTCAAAAGATTAATACGGAGACTTAAAAAAAAAAAAAAAAAAAACTGTTTGGCGAGGAGAAATTGAAAACCAAGTTTGGATACCTATCAGGCGTAGTACAGTGAACAGGCCTCATAATAAAAAATGGCATTGAAATATTTGTAATGACGTCACTCACCGCGACTACGGCGCCCTCTCCACCGGCGAAGGTCACTGCCCCTGGAGGTCCTGGCTCGCCCCTAATTCCGGGCAGTCCGTCCTTGCCCTGTAAACATCCAGAATCAGTCAACACAGTCCATCAGTTTATGGTGCTAATAACAAGGGATGAATAAAGTGAACGCATTTTCATCAACAAAATGTCACTTTTATTTTATTTTTAAAGAATCGCAATGTCAGTTAAAAAAAAGGTATAAATAAAGTACATTAAATAATGTTTATTTTTTACGATTTGGTTTTTTAAATTTCACTTTATATACTTTCAGATACCAATTAGCACAGCCTTCATTTTTTTTACAGCTCATAAATTTTATATTAATTACATTAGGAACCGTGATTTTATGTTCACTTACTGGATAAATAATTGTACAAAAAATATAAAGTACTTCGCTAATACATAAAATTAGTGGTGATATAAAATACGCTGCTTGAATAAAATGTGAGAGAAAATTCCATATAGAGGAATGTGAGATCGTGAACACAACTTCGAAGTACTTATAAATACTTAACGAACGTACTTAAATGCTAATTTGTAATTAAATCAAGCAGTAAAACTATTTCTCACACATGGCTATAAACAAAGATATTTGATTTTAATTATAGACAATTTTACTATTGCAGCAAGAAATGTACCATGGCTATTGTAATGGTTGAACTAACACCTAACTTTCCATCACTTAATTTCAACCCAACACTTACGTCTCTGCCGTCCTGTCCGGGAGGCCCTTGGTCACCCCGAATGCCCTTCTCACCCCTCGGACCCGGCGCGCCACCCATCAGACCGTCCTCCGACATGAAACCTCCAGCAGGACCCGGTGGACCCGCGGGACCGATTGGTCCGAAGTCCCCTGTGGAAAAGATTATTATATATACTGTACTATCGAAGTAATGCGTAATTGGGCAACCTGCATGAAAATTTTAAATTAAAAAATTATAGAATAATGTTTCAGAATATTTCTTATAATTGTATTGTACAATTTTAGTCAAAAAGGATTTGACAAAGTTTTTCTGCATTCAAGAACTGAGTTAAAATAATTATTGAAACAAGTTGCAAGCAGAATTTAATAATCGCATTGTGTTCAATAATGTTTAAAAATATAAAATACATCCCATATTTGTATACCTCTTTCAGCTATGCGATACGATACAATTGTTAATTCTTAGCGTTTCGAGGACAACAATATGACTGCCAAAGCTTGTTGCACTCACCTCGGTCTCCCTTGTGGCCCCTCGCTCCGTTTTCCCCGGGCATCCCCGGCATTCCGTCCACCCCTGGAGAACCCGGCTCGCCCTTGAAACCCTGCTGGCCGGGACTACCCGTGTGACCCTACAGGAAAAAATAAAAGTGCATGAGACAATGTTGAAACTCTCTAACACTGTAAGAAGAAATTAATATTCTAGAATTTGATTCTTCCAGCAGATTTATTATAATTCGTTGTGTTATTATAATATAAAATATTACATTTACGTTACATATTATCAATAAAAAATAATAAATTTAATACAGTCAAATTTATTTTATATTCCCACCAGATATACCCAGAAGTAAGAGGTTTTCGTCATTTTTATTCGTAGTTGCAGTTTAAATTCTTGTGGTGAGCTACAAACCTTAAAAATAGTGAGAGTTCTGGTTTGTTTGTGAAATTTTAAAACCCAGACCTAAGCAGGAAGGCCAGAAAGCACTCACTTTCGGCTACTTCCGGCGAGATTATTCGAAAAGTCAAAATTTGTTAAAATGCAGCCTTGTAATTATGCAACTTTGTCTACATGGATGCAGACAAAGTTGCATAGCATCAAGGCGTTGAGATATACAATTAAGTGGATACACAATATTTTAGTGTATGTTTCTTACATAAAACATTTAATTTTCTTATTAGTTGAAATAATTATAAGCAGGAATAGAATAGTTAGTTAAGCACAAAGAATAGTATCAAATCAATGCAATCAATCAAAGCCACTGACACTTACATTCTCTCGTCGGTGCTGCCACCTGCCGGAACTTTACTCACCCTGTCTCCCTTTGCACCACGAAGGCCCGGATCCCCGCGATCTCCCTTGTTTCCTGGTACGCCCCTCTCGCCCCTCGGGCCGGGGTGACCCGCCATCCCCTGGTCACCCTTGCTCCCGGGAACGCCCGGCCGGCCGAGGGCGCTGCCGAACCCGGTGTTACCGAGGAACGAGTCCTGCTGACGCGGAAACCAAAAGAGTGGAGACCGACGTAGGAGGGACATTTCAAGAGATTTTCACGCGGGTATTGTAAGAATTGAAAATATTTCGTAGCAAGGAGTTGCCAATTTTTATAGATTTCAGGCCTGTTCATAATCCCTGACCACGTACATCGCACTCGTTTTCCTTATGTATAAGGACATAAGGTCAATCCAGTACAGATAATGGCATAAGTCACGAATCGTCACGATTTACGAGCAGACAAAACAGAACAGACCTTATAAGAGAGAAAAAAAAATCAATTTTATTATTGAAGATCAATAATTTCAAATTCACGAGTTTAAATTTGGTTTTTGTAAATATTAAATCTTTTTTTATCTTATTTTTATTTTAAATTGACGTAGTTTGAGCTGTATGTAATATATAATTTTTTATTTGTATATTTTGTATATTTATTTTTGTATGGACATCAGTGTAAACGAGGTGATGTTAACGCTTGCAAACATGCACTGCTCAACGTAGCAAGTAATATTTGATTTTTTTTAAAGAACATATTTAATTGCTAATTAACAATTTATCAGTAAAAGTCAACAATTAATGAGCAACAGTAAAAAAATATCATTTCATACACTTATAAATTTTAAAATATATTATATACAATAAATCTATCAAAACTGACTATACATTTATACAAAATATTAGTGCTAATTATTTTCTAACATCGCCTCTAAAGACTTTCTGTTAATAATTATTGAACCAATTTCCTAACATAAACAATTTCGTGACGTCACGAGAGTTCTCGCGAAACGATTGTAAAAATGTTACGCGTGTCTGCGGCAACTCCTCTCTTACAAGATCGCGTGCTCAGCTCGGTATTCGTAGAAGAGGGAATTATAATATCTAATTACCTTAAGCGATCCACGTGGTCTCCATCCCGGCTGCTCGGAAGAAGAACACAAGAATTTGCAGTCAAAGGTTAGTTGTGTTAGTAAAGCGGTATGCTTTTTTAAAAACGTGTTTAAAAGTTATACAAAATCGTTTTACAAGATTTGATCGTGCATTGATATCACTAAAAGCTTTCATTATTTTATACATTTAGTAAGAGTACTTTTTATAAGGCAATGTTAAAGTAGTTATTTTTTATTACCAAATTAATGAACAAGCCTTGTATAAATTGCATTAAAATATATTATTTTACTTTTTCCGTAAGCAAATTTATCTAAATTTGTTAGGTAAGCATGTAAACTTTTTCAATTGCAAAAATCCAAGCGTGCCTCTCAATATAAAGTTAGTATTTTATTATTTTTGCCACTCACTGTCAGTCACAAGCTACTCACGTCAAAATTGGTGAACTCCGAGTTGCCCGCCGGTCCAGGTGGCCCTGGAGTACCAGGAATTCCCGGAGACCCGTCACGCCCCGGCTCACCTGAAATAATTGCAGATATATCATATCAGCAGATCATATGCTTGACTATACCCCCCCCGACCATATGTTTCTAGGTTTATATATAATATGCTCTTGTTGCAGAGTCTGTTCGTAAACCTTGCCCGGTGTATACTCTGAGCAAGTTTACGAACAAAAAACGTGACGTCAGTTGCACTGCATTTTTATTTTCTACCGCACCCTCTGAGCGAGTAAAAAGTGTGCACCGAGCAAATTTCAACAAACAGACCTTATAAAACCTCACAAAAAATGTGCAAAAAAAAAAAATGAAATTTACTTGGGAGATCTAAAAATTTGCTTCCAGTGAAAGTTAGTTGAAGAAATAAGTTAAAAAAAGAGTAGGGTGAATTAAGACTTACAGTTGCGCACTTACAAATCAACGAAAAGCCAAAAGGTTATTTTTTACTCTCTAATATATCTGTCTCATATTTGTAATGCATTGAATTTTAAAACTGTTCTTTGTCTTTGCATTTTTGCTATCACTTTACACGTGCAATTTTATATGAATTCTGCCATATTTCAGACTGCCAAAATTTACGAGTTCTTGTCATAACAAGTTCTGTTCTTGTCTGAAATATATAGAAAACTTTCAATGGACAACATATGTGAAAAAAAATTTATTGCAGAAATGAATAGAGGGTACCAAATTATGCTACTCTGAATTTTTTCAGATTTTTTTAAGACCCGGAACTATTTTTAAATAATTATTGAAAGTCCTGTGATTTCAGTTGGCACCCCTGCAGCCTTAATAAAAAGGATAGAGACTGGACGCCTATTGACGCCTCCAGGGGGCGTGGCTGCACTTTCAATAATTATTTAAAAATAGTTCTAGGTCTCAAACAAATCTGAAAGAATTCATAGTAGCATAATTTGGTACCCTCTATTCATTTCTGCAATAAATTTTTTTCATGTATGTTGTCCATTGGTCAAAATTGTCAAAACTAATTAAAAGATGTGCTAATAGCCAAAGAATTTTATTCGATACAAGCGTTAGAGAGCAAAAAAGTACTGAAAACTTACTATCTGAGGATTTTTGATGTGTTTTTGTTTTTTGTGGGTATTTTATTTGTTATTTACAAATTGTTAACGATTTTTTTTAATACATTTATTTATGTGTACTACTGTATTAATATAGCTAATCTGAGGTGAACACAATGTATTTTTTGTACAACCAACAAAAGTTCAAAATAAATAAAAAATAAATACTTGGAATATAAAATTATCACACATAACATTTACTGAATTTTATGACACTTGTTTTTATCTATAAACATATTAAGGGGCATTCACAAAGTCTTAAGGCCACATTTAAGGCTCGATAATTTAAAGCTTGATTTTAGGCCTGTTTTTTAGACCCAAAATTTCTGGTCTTAAATTTTCGAGCCTTAAATGTGGCCTTAAGACTTTGTGAATGCCCCCTATTGACATTTGACCTTCAGAGGTCATTGGGTGAGCAGGTCAATATGAAAAACCTCTTTATCAAAATTTGAATTAGCAATGTTGATAATGATCGATTTTCTTTACTTTTTTTTTTTTTAATGCTGATGACAACGGTTCAATTTTCTTCCCTAAATCTGCAGCTGTATATGCGGTATAGTAAAATCTTAATTGGTGTAAACTGACACTCACCTTTATGACCCTGGATTCCCTCAGGCCCTTGAGATCCCTGGTCTCCACGGTCACCCTTCTCCCCCCTCTGGCCAGGCGCTCCCCTCTCTCCCGTGGGACCAGGGAGACCCTGCGGAGTAGCACAAAAATTAGAAAAATACACAATGTAGTCCTTCTTAAATAATCAAGTGTTAACATTGCACTTATTTTTAACATTTCCGAATAAAATTGAGTTCTTTTAAATGCAAAGCTTTATATTAATGGTATAACCAAATTAAAATTAGGAGGCACAATTATTATAATTGTTGATGCTATTTGCTTTTGAGCTATGTAAATTAAAATGATTTAAAATTAATTCTGCGTTGGCTAAGTGCAAATAAATTATCAATTAATATTAATAAAACAACTTTTAGGTGTTATTTAATTTATACCACATAAATCTAATAGTAGGAATTTTAATGTTAATGCAGTATCTCTTATAAATATCTTGGTCTAACCATTGATTCTCATCTTATATATAGGATAACCACGTTGATATTATTAAAAAATATATATTTAATTTATATTGTGGTGATGTATACAGTATAGATAGATGTAGATAATGTAGAAAAGTATTCAAACATATAACACAATATACAAATGCTGCAAAATATAACAGTAAAATTAATTTTTAATATGCCAATATTAACTAGAACTGTGGATTGTACTCTAATACTGTGATCCTGCATGAATATTAAGAAAAAATTAATATTTTAAAAAGGTTGTAATTATAATAAGGGGCATTCACAAAGTCTTAAGGTCACATTTAAGGCTCGATAATTTAAAGCTTGATTTTAGACGTGCTTTTTAGACCCAAAATTTTTGGTCTTAAATTATTGAGCCTTAATTGTGGCCTTAAGGCTTTGTGAATGCCCCTTATACATGTATATGTTATTTTATAAAATTCAATATCAATTCAGTCTACTATTGTACTTGATTTTAATGATAAAATTCATCACTATTTTACAAGAAATGTTCATCTACAACAAATTTGCATTTTTTCGTGCAGGGCCTTACTATATTTTATAATTCCATACCTATTTATATTATGTAACCACAATCTGTTTTTCTATTATGAATTAGATGTTAAATAAGTTTTGCCATCTTATAAAAAATTATATTCTAAACTCTTGGAGTTTACTGTACAATTTTATGTCATATCATCATTATGTCTACTACTCTTTCTGAAAACATTTTTTTAACGCTCGTAAAACATATAGGGACACTGAAGATGTATATATGAAGAGAGAATCAATGTTTTTTTATATTCTAAACTTAACCGTTACATTTAATTTGCAGCTTACAAAATCAGGTATAAATCAACTCGACATGGCATACAATGCTATTTCAAAAGTCATTGATATTGATATTGTGACTAACGTTGCGGTTTGTGACCGCTAGGGCGCACTCACCGATGTGCCTGGTGGTCCCGCCTTGCCGTCCTTGCCTGGAATTCCGGGTGGCCCAGGGATCAGATCGGGCAGCACCAAACCAGTCATCATCTGGGTCGCGTTGCACGAGCAAACGCCGGGAGGACCGGGGGGACCCACGGGGCCGCGTATGAACTGGAATATGAGTCAGCTGTGAATACCTCGGTCAATTGACATCAAATTGATAGTCTTAAAATATGGAAAAACTACACTGCTATTCATTAGTTAGGCATTACACTTTCACGGTATAGTATAATTTTCTTCCTATGAAAAAATGTTTTTTTGTTTTTTTTTTCAAGTAAATATCCAAGCAATCGTCTTATTTTTAAAATACAAACCAAATTTTCATCCCTCTCCTCACCTCATCTCCAGCGATGAACTCGGACGCTCCGTAACCTCCGCCTCCACTTGACACGCCCGGCGGTCCAGGAGGTCCTCGAATCGCCTCGCCGGGTGGACCCTGCACAGAACCCTGAGTCATCCCCCGAACCTGCTGACGTCATCACTCAGTATACGTACCCGGTCTCCTTTCTCCCCTTTCTCGCCCCTCATACCGTCTGTGGAACGACACAAAATACTAGCATCATTACACCACGCTGCAACCAAATGATACATGTACAGTCTTTGTGTGAGCCACAGACAAAGGTAATTATGTGAGATAATTTTTTCTTTTGATTCGAGAATCGGGAATATCGGGATACAGAGAAATTTACTAACTAAAAAAAAAAAAAATGAAAATTTTGAAAGGTAAATATGTTACTCTCAGATTCCATCAGATAGTCCAGTTCTTATGATTTTATCACAACATTTTAGAAAACGAAACGTACAGCTTGACATTTAAACATAGCAATCTCAGCGCCGTCGCTGAGAGGTGCATCAGTTATAGACTTAAAGAAGTCTCAAGAGCTAGACGTCTCTGCTGATGATCTTCGTAACTTGCACATTTCAAACAAGATAAATGTGAAGAGGACATGGACATTTATATTTGGAGGGAATTGCTATATTAAGATAAAAAAAAATTAAAAATCAGAGCTTAACTGATAAACAAAACTAATAACATAACTTTCATTCTTTGTTATCAGTAAAATTATATTCTGCAATTTATTTAATTAATATTGTACATAATTCAAAAGACAAAATATATAAAGTTTATAATAAAATGATGATAATCTATTCTTGACACGGGTGATATATTCGCAGTTGGCTGGGACTCACCGTGCATTCTGGGTGGTGGAGGTGGGAAGGGAGGCATCACCGCTGGGTCTCCGCGGCCCCCCAGGTCCCCTGACCCCGGTATCAGCAGGTCATCGCCGTCCTCGGGCCCTCCCACCTGCAAGCACAGCAGCCGCCACCGCTTAGCACGTGGATGTGGCGAGAAAGATTTACATAAGCGAGGGAGTTAACCTGGTAGCGGAAAATGACACGTCTTTATGGTCACAAGTCTGTTGTTAATAGAACAGAGTCTCGACCATATTGACTTGGAATTTAATTATTATGTTTTATTCACACTTAAATAGATTTTAAATAAGAAATATTTAGTGCTAAAAACTTTGATATCAAATTCTAAAAATTGAGAACTAAAATTTTCTAGACTAAAATCTATACTAAATTATTTGTAAATAGCCCTCATTAATAGCGGTGTCCGCTGCAATAATGCTAAATTTTAAATTTTAGCCAACCAATGACGAGAGGCGTTACAAAAAATTTCAACCGTACAATATTTGTGACTCATAGATAACCACCCACCACCTTTTTGTTGTTTTAATCATAACTCATAACTACTATAATAATTCACGTAAGGTATAGTACAATGTTACGATACCACCCTGCTAGTCCCGCTCATGTAAAACCAGCTTTATCTCGAGACAAGGGCCGCTAGCTCTGAGTCATCGGGAGATGAATGAAGCACTGATGTTAATCTGCAGAAAGTGGCACCACACAATCCGGCTATTATCAGCAATCAAAATGGACCACGGCTGCTGCAGGAGTAGCTTGGATGTTGCAGAGACAGACGAGTACTCTCCATTCGATCTCCAATCCCACCATGCGTTAACAAATGATCGATCATTTTTATTCATTGAAGTACGCCAGTATCGTTGCTTTTTCATTTTAATATAATGGGTCCAAAGAGTTATAAATTATTTTCCACATTTTATAAGAAATATTATATAAATTTTAATAAATTTGATATTGAAATAATTTTAACGTGATTCACCTTTTCGACAGTAAAAAATTATTCATAACCCGTAGTTCACATATCAATATTAACCATGAAACCTTGTTTCATGCGACAAATTAAATAATTAAGAGTGTAGGCGTGTTCTTGAAGATCTGTAGCAGGAAACTGAATTTAACTTGTGAGGTATAAGTAAACACGGGAGTGAAGCGTAACCCCCCACGCACCTCAATGTTTACGTAAGTGCGGGTGCGGGCGTGATGACATCATTTGCGACCGTGCCCACCTTGAGTGACCTCTGTGACCTTTTGCACGCGATGGGACCACACGCCGGGATCATGAAGCATTGAGGCCAATTAAATTTTGTACATATCACTAATTTTATTTTAACGAAACTTCAATTAAAATATTCAGCAGATTATAAAAGCCAATTGAAAGTTGATTGCGGGTTTACTTTTTTATCCTGAATTTTCCAAAGATTTTTGTCATGTAAAATAAAATCATATGAGTATAATAACTATTTTTTATTAAATTTGTTGGTAGTTACAGTAACACCATATTTTTTAATATACAGAAATCTCGGAATCGGCCCTCTTAAATTCAGCAAAATTTGAAGGGGACTTTGAACTCACCATCAATAGGTGACATATAAATTTTGAAGTGGATCTATTAGTTTTGAGATAATTGAAGTAGAAATTTAATATGAAGCCTTATGTATGGAAACTGAAAATGGAGCTGTTGTGAGAAAACCGCCCCCTTGAATTTGCTCAAACCATTTAAACCATAAGTTTTAGAACATTCTTGAAAACTTAATTCAATTTTATTTCATTCTATTCTTTCTGACAGAAATATCTTTCGGCTCCAAAATAACTGAGTTTAATCGTTAAGTAAAATTTACTTAATAATCACAGAAATAACAAATAAATAAAATAAATATATATAAAAAAAAAACTTCATAAAAGAGAGAAAGTGTTAATTTTTACATCTTATTATTCTTCCATAAAGCAAGTAAGTTAATTATTTTCATGGTATTATTATTTCTATGGTAATTGTTAAAACTGACACCACCCTTCCGTGAGCACGTGTGCAGAGAATGAATGAGAGGCCACCAGACTGAGTTGAGCACCAGGGGGCGGGGTTGGTGACACAATGACGTCATAGGGAGTGTGACGTCACAAAGTAACTCACCGTGCCATCTCCATCAAGGTCGAGGTCACTTGAATCATCGCCAGAACCAAAACCCTGTGAAACAAACGAAAACAAAACAAAGAAATAAAAATCAACAAATCATAAAATAATATTAAAAAATTAGAACAAAATAGATAGTGGAGTAAAATAATTTAAATAAAATAAAAATTATGATCGAAACAATAATCATAATAATAATATATAAATAATTGTATAATGTAATATTGTAAATATTTAAAAAATTATATATTCCACCATCAGCAAACAAAATATATTAATAAAATAACAAAAAATTTAATAAAAAATATAACATAATAAAGAAAAAAATTAAATGAAAAAAAAAAATATATCGATATTACATTGAAGACCTTAAATCATGTTATTGCTCCTAACCATATAAATTAATATTGTATAAAAGACAACCTATAATTAATCATGCAAACTCGACACGTGTTATGTTATAATAAATTAATTAAGTCATCAAGCAAATTTAAGTAACGATTAACGATGTCGGGCTACAAGAAGGCAATAACCAGAGTTTGCAATAGTCGTACTTTACGATATAGCGGGGTCAGGTCAAAGGTTGAACCGCAGCAGCCAACTCTGAGAACAGACCGTGTTCAACTCCAGTCCGTCTAGCCGTCGCGGATCATTGCTCCTCTCGTCTCGACACGGTACTTTGAGTGACGGATGTTGCCAGAACACTTGCTTCGTTTAATGTTGTTGCATGCAATAAGAAACAATACTTATACTGTTGGTGTTTCCTCTTATTATTCTCAGACATTATTTACTTAACCATCATTAATATTTTAACTGTAATACCAATTATCGTAACTAGATGTTGCGAAAAGGGGTTAATTATGAATTATGATATATACTTTTGAGTAATTAATTATAATTAGCATTGACTATATTTTATAGGATTTCAAACCCATTGCACTAAGCGGTTGCTTTGTACGTTTTGTCGTAGCTCAATTTTATTAAATATTTTTTCACTGTAGTAAATTTGTAACCATTAATTTTAATTCGTATAAAGTTGTTGCGTAAAAAGTGCGTGTAAATTAAGTATATTTAGCATTGTACAGTGCTGAATTGAGATAGTCATAATTCATATTAGTCATACAAAGATGGTGCCGACATTATTAGTACAGAGAGTACTGTAGAGCCGACACTAAGTGCTGAGTACTGTAAACCGAGTCGTGTGCTTCATACTACAGATAAGCGACAACACTGCAGCAAAATACATACATTTTTGCATACATACTATACTTTGTATGCTTCTTACTTCCTAGGCAGCTCATTCCTCGACAATAGCTGAGATAAAAAGAAGTGCTGAACAGTGAAATTAGCTTATCAGTCGGCACCATAATGCTATCAAATAAATACAGCCAGATTCTTTATTATATGATACAGCTATACCTTCTTCGTTACATTTCATTGAAAAGTCTGTACTTCAAATATCACTACAGAATATTGAAGAAACTAAATTATTAAAATATTGTAAGATTATTAAAAAATACAGTAATATGTTGCATTGTAGTCACTTGCATTTTATAGCTATACCAAATGTAAATTAAGTCAATTTCATGGTGGACTGCAGACAAATTTCATTTGACTACATATTATGTAATTAAATAAAATAATAGTTTCAGCAAGTTGCATGACATTTTTTATTGCAAATTTGTATAGAAGACCTCATGTATTATTGTAAACAAAATTAAAGATTTTTGTTAGCCTCAAGATCAAGGGGAAAGACACAGTGACGTCACAGTCCTACGCTTGCGTGTTAAATATTTGCATGACTATGACGTCACAGCGCTTTGGGTATTTAAGGGTGTTAGAGGATTAAAAAATTTTGAAGAAATTGACATATCTCAAGGTTTTCTACCAAATATGTAATAAAAAATAATCTGCAGGCTGTCAATTGCAAAATTTACAAATTCAACACAATCTTTTAATTAAAACAATATTTAAATAAAGCACTAAATTTTTGTATTGAATTTAGAGGCAATTAGAGCAAGAAAACTATTCATATAATTATACATTACCATCATTATCTTCCAAAGTATACAAACAGTACATCGCTAATTATCCATGTCTGCATGAAGAATAGTATAGTAAAAAATAACTACTGATGTATCAAAAATGGAAAGAAAAGTATGATATATTATCATCTGTAATTCATATTTTCAAAGTAATAATTTTTGCAACAGTACAAATAATTTATAGGCATGTTTTATTCAACTCGTATCTCGCATATTATTCATAATAGCAGAAGAATTGCAAGTTTAAATGTTGCAAACATATGGACACAAGTGGTTTTATCTATCAGAAAATCTCTTCTTATACTTCTTATAGTGTAGTTGAAACGTCTAACGAGTAAAAAAATAGCTGGTAGTGTATATACGTAGGAAGATGTAATATGTTTATAATGTACGATACTATACACAGTTGTTTTAGTAAGAAAATGTAATGTACATAAAAAAAAAAATGAAACTATTTTCTGAAGTCATACTGAGAAATCAGCACTTCATTTATTTCTACTGTTTTTTTAACTATATGTTATCCACCTTTTCATCATTATAATATGTATGTTCTTTCCTGAACATGTGACCTTTAAAATTTACATAATCATAAAATGACAACTCAATTATATTTGCAGGAAAATGTTGTAATTCAAGAGAAAAAAAAAATCTAAGATTCTTTTATAATGTCTCATAATTTGACACTCAAAACTCAAAATTTATAAAATGTTAATGCCTAAATAAAAAATTACACCATTCATAATTTGATGTTTTTGGGTGGGTCTTTTTTGCTTGTTCAAATATTTTGGGCGAGGTCCTTATTTTATTTGCAGCGTATTATAATCTTACAAGTAATCCTTTGAAGAAAAAAAAATAAAGTGTTCTAATGGCCAACAGCTATGTCTAGGAGTACGTCTTTAATCCTTCAATGCGTTCCTTATGGAATAATTAGGCAGTGTTTACGTCACAAGTGTAAAAACATTTTAATGACATCACAACACATGAATTCCAGACTGCTATTTCAGTTGTGTGCTAATTAAAGCAGTCTTATTTAAAACTACCTACAATAATTTATTTAACAATTTCAAATATTATATTCATGATTATCAATTACTGTGTAGAATAATTTAGTATTATTTTAACAAGTGTTTCAATATTTTTAAAAAATCTTATCTTTTAACAAAATAATGTGCTTTGAACGCCCAGAGATTTTAAATAAAAAAAAACTGTGGTGGTCTTATATAATTTTTAAATTTCCATACAAATCGTCTAAAGCTTTCGTCTATGGACTAATATGCCCCTCCTTAGCCAAGGGTCATAGAAAATAAAGGTTGTATGGTCAGTCAACATATGAAGATGAGATCTTACAAATTGGTCTGCCTGAAATCGGCAAGTACCATGTTTCCAAGAGCTCACCCGCCTATATAATGATTACTTATGTCTGCGGCTAATCATTCTAATTGTATCCGCGATATAGACATTACAGCCCCACCCATCATCATATCATTGTTGTATAAAAAACAATAACACAATAGAATAGTTTAGGTAATCTACTTTTCAATGTTATTGTTTCTCTTTTTCTTTCTATCTTTTAAAATTTTCATGACAAGTTTATAACTGTATACTTTTCATATAGATATTAAGTGAAAAAAAGGTGAATTAAATCAGTTCTATTTTTATATAAATTATGAGGTATCTTTTTAAATATATTAATATATAAATGAAAAAATTTAATTAAATTTATATAATTTATAACTTTGATTTAACTAAATTGACATTTATTAATATTAATAACAATAATTTTAAATTATATACATATTTTGAATATATAATGTTATTTTGAGATTACAGTTTGAAAAAATTATTTCACTGTCATTACAATCACAAAGTAGCTTGACAACTTTAAAGAGTTTATCTAAACTTAAACTTTATTTAAATATACAGCTTTTTAATATACTAATATCATGGATAAGAGATTCTGTCAAGTCTAAATTTACATTACAGTAGCTTATAAATATATAATAATAATATATATATTCATCTATAATTTTCATATAATTTATATATATACATGCTGTAGTTTTATATTATTATTAGTTTCTAATTAGTTTATTTATATTGCACTTAGCTAAAATTTTATATTCTGCAATCTAAAGATTGATATTTATTTATTATCCATCAACAAATCCTCATCGTTTCTTTCTCTGCATGCTATCACTATATAGGTAAAACTGCCCGCGGCGCTTGATTACGTTTATGAGGTATACCGCAGCCTGGCGGTTTCAGGGGGAGGGCAGGGCGGGGGCGGACACATGAGGGACTAAAAATACTCGCCGCGCTTAGGCTCTCATCTTATAGCAGGCGTGCTTGAACGTCCCGAAGCCTCTTCCTAGTGCTGTCAAAGTTACCAAAACACAGGCCACAGATTCCACTCATGCAGGCTCATCGCGTCCGGAGTTGCGTGCGTGCGTGCAACTCTATTATTGTTATGTAAAGTGTATAATATAATATGCCTCGTGCCTTCAAGCTTAGAAAATGGCTGGTGTCAGATACAACATGTAATTACATTCATTACTTTAATTATATGAAAAGAAAATTACTGTGATTGTATTTTTTTTAAATTTTTTATATCGTGAAATGTAAAATTTCAAAGAAAAAAAAAATGGTTCTGTCAAGTTTAAAATGGGAGTGGCAAGTCTTTTTTTAATTGAATTTTGTGAAGTAAAAAAAAAATAGCAAATCTTATGCAAATTTTGCTAGAATTGTTTAAATTTTTTCTTTATTCTAAATCTATATTGTTTGCATTATTAAAAAAATTCTCATGAATATCATATATTATTATTTTTAATTATTATAATTGCTAATAAATTTAAAAATAAATCTGGCAATAATACAAAATATTTTACTATTTTACTACAACAATACCATAAATTATATAACAAAAAATAATTATTGTTCATTTTCACCACTGGTGCTGATTTATTATACGACTCAATTCTCAAGGTTTTAAAATATATAATTTTTTTTAGGAAATATGTTTCAATTGATAAATTACATATATTAATTTCTACAAAAAAATATAATAATTAAGTAATTTGTTAAAATTTTGTTATGAAGTATTTAAGGCAAAGTCTCTAATGACCAGTTCGTTAATTTCTCTACTAATATCATCACCAAAACGTATGCTAGACACATGATTAAGTTTAATTACAACACGATGTTTCAGCCATTTATCTGACAGTTTCTCAAAATTAACTTTCAAGCCTCAAGCAAGCTAGAACATAAATATGACATCTCATTAAAATAAACATTTATGCGATATTAAAATTGTATTATGTAAATTTTAATAAAAATATACTGCAAATAATTTTTATTTTTAAATCCTTGTTTTCATAATTATACGTATTCTTTAAAATTATTTATAAAAACCTTAGATTTAAACTTTTTTATAATTACAAATTATAATTACAAATTAATTTTTTTACAACTGCTAAATTTTATTTTACATTAAAATATACAAAAAAATATAATTAACTTAAGTGGTTAAATTAAATTAAATTTCCATCTCTGTTTTTATTTAAAAATTTACATCATAAGTTGTGTTTACAGCTGAATAAATTGTGACAAAAAAGTATAAAGGTACTTGAAATAATATCAATATAATTTTATAACATATCCTTTTTAGTTAACTTTGCGTGTATAGTAACAAGGTGCAGTTAACAAAAAAATTATACTAACATACAAATTCACTTAACGTAGTCAATAAGAAGAAAAACATTTAATTGAATTACCAAAATATACCAACAAACCAACCCGTATATATATGTTATTCTATTATTATTTTATGTAAAATTTTACAGACAACATCAATATAATAAAAAAAAATATGAAAACCATTTACACTGTAAAAAATTTTATTTACGGACTAGAAAAATAAAAAGCTAAAATGCGACATCATTCCTAATCAAAGGGCAGATTTTACAACTAAAGTTAGCTATTATATAGTTTTTAAAAAGGTCTCAAAAAACAGTAAGTGATATCGAGTCCTGAACTTAATATTAAACTGTACTATGGGATGCATTAAAAAAAATTCAAATTTAATTTTTCAACAAAAATCACACTTCTCCCACCCAGGGGTAAATCATTGAATGCTCTTTTCCACTGTCTAGTTCTGCATGGTTCACTTTCAGCTCATTAAAAAAAAGCCATAGTATCTATCCTGACTAAGGTTTCCACGTTTCCCTCAGTCACAGGTAAAACAAGGCCGTGACTACCATCCCATTCCGGAAGAACCCAGGAGACGCAGTAGAATTTAAAGGTTTCAGAAAGTTTGAGTTAATAATAAAATACAAATAATATAATATATTTATGTACGCGTATGACAAAATTTTATAGTGTTATAAAATATTTCTCATGTTTTATTTTAGTACGATGACGTACTATCAGAGGTTCTCCTTGTATGAATAAGAAGGATTAGACGTCCTTCTGATTAAAATTCCTCCTCAGGTTGCTGCCAGTGATTCACGTTGGTATATAACACTACCTGAGCCATCTGATTTGCATGTAGACGTACGCTAATTGATTATATTGTGATGAATGATTATACTTTCTTAATGCTGTCATCACTATTTGCTTCTGTAAGATAAACGAGAGGGTGCAACCGATGATAATCTTTAAAGGAGTCTCATAACACTTGACTAAACAATTGTTTGATCTTATCTATAATTCAGTAAGAGTACAATTCATTTTAATTACTATTCTAATATTAATTATTTTTAATTTGTTGTTGTTTTTTTATAATTATTTTTGTTTAAACAAATGGGTACTGCAAATGACTATTCTTTCAAATACAATTAAAAAAAAAGAGACTCCATTCTGATTGTTATCTATTATTTGACGTGTTTTTTTTTTTTTCGATGAATGTTCATAGAAATTATGTGGCTTTAAAAGCTACTTAATACATTAATTTCAAGTTTTTTTTTTTTTTTATTTAAGTTCTTCTGTAATTCGTTTATAACCTTGTTAGCGTTGTAAACATGATTGCTTCTGGATTTTATAGTTGAGAGCCCGTTATTTAGTTGCATAAAAGCAAGAAAAAACAGAGAGCTTGAAACCTTTTCTGTCTGATAAACCCACATGTATATTTTATAAGTAATAATATAAAGTTACTTTTAAGATGTATCCTTTTATTAATAATGAAAAGAAATTACAATATTTCTTAAGTAAAAAATTGTAAATAAGATAAAAATCATAAACTTTTTTATATTATATAGAAACCTATGAAACCTATACATAATAAAAGGATATGCTGGTAATTTATGAAAATTCTTATGAAAACACACAAAAGGTTAAGTATTATATATATTTGTTGTTCAAATATTAGAGATTTCTTACAATAAAAAACAGAGTCTATCTTTGTATAAGAATGTTGGTCAGTTGATAAAAAAAAGTGTGTATAGGACGCAGTAGGGGGGTGCGTTCTTTCACCTCCACTCTAGGCCATTTGTTATCGCCAGGTAAGCTGGGTGAGGTCCGTGACACACCGGAGTTGAAGATGCACTTTGATGCACTGAGGCTCGTCATACATTAAAATAATTTATCACAATTTAGTGTCGATAACATATTCAGATTCAAAAGGATTTTATTCATATTTTATGCGCCTACAGTATTTGCAAGTATTATGTAAAAAGTCATACCCTGTTTTTCCTGAGTTAAAAGCTTCATTTTCATGATGGTGTTTAATGTGAATTGATTGTCGATACGACATTAGAATAACATTATACGTCGTTAACTTAGCCTTATTAAAAGGTCAACGAATAATTATTTCCTGGGTATAATACCTAGCGCAAGTGTACCTTACCTGAATTTTTCTACGTATATATACGCATATAGCTATTGAAAATGTTCATTTTAAAACACGGGAGCACCTGCTGGTTCTGTTTTATATTAATTTTTGGACGTGTCTCCATAATAGATGGATGTAAACTAAAGAATATTTTTTCCAGCAATGACAGAATTTTTAATGTGAGAAGACTTAAATATATGTGGAATAAGAGTGCAGGATATGTGACTGGAATGGTGGGCCTGTATAATTTTCAAGAGATAGAATAAATTATTTGATTACATCCAAATTATTATCTAAAATTATACCACATCTTTAAAAAAACAACACCAATTTTACGTTTTTAAGTCTGCAGCATGTTTAAGATATTTTTTGACAGAAGGAGATAAAAACAGGTATTTAAATAATGTTATTTTATAAAAATCACAAAAATCGATTTAAAATTTACCAGTTCTATATTATTGTGGTTATACTTATCATTCAATATCCGGCCTTCACTCTATTTTTAAATTCCTTTTGTTTCATATAATTATATGTTTTGATGAGTTTTGAATTTTTGTACATTATAATTTGAGAAAGAAATTGAAAGACCATGAATCATTTTTTTTTTTTGTATAAAAAATTAAAGTTAAAAAAATTCCTTTATGACGCTTTTATAACATGTAAAAAAAAATATGTTTTATGATCAATGGGATGTCTTGGAAGAAAATTACATACCTGGTCGATTGAAAAGTAAGAAAAAAAAAATTAAAAATATTTCAATGTGTGGGGTCATTGACTATCATTTAGATACAATCTCAATTTATTTTTTTGTCCTCAGTGAAATTATATTGGAGCCTATAATACAATATAAAATTTGTGTATTGTCGTTTATATGCCCCCGAGTTTCTTCGTTCTATTGTGATAAGTGCTTTATAATAATAGGATAAATATTAAAATTTTGCATGGCTTACAATCTCTCTCTATTGCTTTTGGGGGTTTAAAAAGATGTAGTACCAAAGAATAATATATATTGCAATTTAATTGCAAATTGTTTTATAATATATCCTTATAATGAACGGTTACGCTTGGTGTAAGGAGAGAGAGAGAGAGAGAGAGAGAGAGAGAGAGAGAGAGAGAGAGAGAGAGAGAGAGAGAGAGAGAGAGAGAGAGAGAGAGAGAGAGAGAGAGAGAGAGAGAGAGAGAGAGAGAGTAAATTGCATTCGGTTTGCAATTTTACAATTAATAATAGTTCAGTCAGTTTCTGATCAGTTTCTTAATGCACAAAATATTTTATTGAGCATACTTTTACCTTCATGTAATCTAATGGTTATAAGTTATAAAGTTCCATTGCCCTAAAATATAGTAGAGCATTAATTAAGATTTTTCTGATCAAATTGACTGGTTTGTTTTGAGATTTTCTTATAAAATATACAAAATATTTATTCATCATTTTCCACTTTATAGCTTGTGAGAAATAGAAGTTTTTACCTAAGAAATTAACGTGATTTTTTAAGAAAATTTAAGCAAATAAAACAAAGTGATTTTTCAATTTTTTTTTATACATGATGTATGTCACTTTTTGTTAACGAAAAAACTCTTTTTGTGATTTGTCACTGCAAGATCACTTAGATCACGTGACGGGTGGTAACCAATCATAACGTCAGATTTCCTTTAATACAAATTAAACACTCATGTGTGCAGTGTACCTTCATCTTAGAAGTGCGTTGTTATCATACGTAGGAGAGTCTGATGGTAGGCAGCAGGCGTGAGGGGGCCGGAGGTGCGGGAACATTGACGCCCACTGTTTGCCTTCCAATCATCCCCACGTCAAAAATAAATAAATTATATTCAACCTCAGGTAAGAAAATTATAATTTGTTGACTAATAAACTATCAAAATTATTATACTTTATTTTTTTTCAAAATTAATAAAAAATATAATAAATAAAAACAAGATTTTCTTAAATCTTGCAAAATAGTCTAATTTAATTCATAAATAATATAAATAAAAATATTTTAAAATATATTCATTTTGATCTTATACCGACGTTATTTCTTAACTAACTTTGTAATCTCTTTTTAGTGTTAATTTAAAACCGTATAATTTATACTGTTTTTCTATATAAAATATAAATATATACCTTTATTTTCACATCTAATTTATTTTTTTGGTCATAAATTTTGATCCACTTAATGATTGGTCAGCTTTTGTAAATCACTACTTTTAGCTGTTGGCTCTATTACTAAAGGTGAAAAATGTAGTTTAGCAAAAACCCTAGCTCTCTACATAGTTTATGTTAATCCCTGCTCAGATCTCGTTAGAGGAAACATCGAATGCTTATATCGCCCACTCAATAACGTTGCAGAGTGTTGCTCGAAGCCTTTGATTTTTCCTATCACCGTCAAGATGCAAAGCAAAATATACCACCCTTTAGAAAGAAGATGTGGCATCAATAGATTTACATCATAACACTATATTGAAGATGCTAACAACTTTTTTTTTCTTTCAACGTTTAATATAGATCACAAGAAATTTTTTTTAATGAAAATATACACAATTTTTAACATCTTGATTTTTATGAATGCATCTATTTAATGTATAATTTTAACTTTAATGTATGACTCTGCAAATAAAATTTAATTTTTGAAGGGTGATATTTATAAAAAGTTGATTTAAATATTTATTCATTACTTTCTAGTTTATGACAAAACTTTTCTTCATTCTAATGAAGATAATAAATAATTTATGGAACATTTTGTTAGTGTGCATATGTTTTTAATTAACAATAAACTCTCAAGTGTTTGTTTTTAATGAAGACAAGAGGAGAGGTACAGTACCATTCATTTATTTTTAAGCACTTGCTGAAAATTTATATCATAACTTGGTAATGTTCCAAATAAAAAAAATTCACACATATAATATTGAAATATATATATATATATATATATATGTATTTTAAAACATTTGAAATTATAACATTCTTGATAAAATTTATTGAGCTACACACCTGTTTTAAGTTCTCTCATTGATAATCAAAGCACACCTTGGAGTCTACCATTAACTAAGTGGGATGTCAGGAATTCGCAGCAGGGCTTATATGAAAGTATAATTTATTTCCATTCAACCAAAGTTTTCATTGATTCACATTTTTTTTTTATTAAAGATCCGAGGTTTTCTATTTGAGTCGAGTCACGAGCCGCTCAGAAATGCTGGAAACGCGAGCGCAGCTGCACCGGAGAAACATCACTGAGAAATGTTCGTATTGTGCAACAGGTTGAGGGATACACGGTAAAAAATTTAGTAAAACAATGAGGTCTGTTCTGTATTATTGATGTATATGTAGTTTCATAATGTTTTTCAATTGGTGTATTTATAATATTATTAAAATTTTAATGTGCAGTTTTTTATATTTGTGATTTTGTAAATTATTGCAAATGTGTTACTAACTGACTATAATTTGACGTGAACTCAAGGTATTAAGCTTTATGCAACCAAATAAATTTCAAAATAAAAAATGAAATTATTAAATAAAATATGTGAGAATTAAAGCTGCTACATGGACATATGAGATATACCTTAGTACTTTAATTTGTTAAAGTAGAATGATCAAAGATTTTTCGACTCCCTAAAAGTTAAGATTGTTTTATTTTATTTTTTTTTCAGTACCAGAAGCAATGACAATGTCCATCAGTTATTAAAACAAATCGGTATCATAATAAAATAAAATAGAAATAATAATTAATTTTTATTAATAGAAATAATAATAAAAAAACGTGTCGCACTGCTGCAGTGTTTGATATGCAGATAACTCATCTTTGTATTTAAGAGCAACTCAAAAGGCAAGCTTAATGTACTCAGGCACTTTAATATAGTCATCTAATCCCCTTCACACATACCTCCAACCACAAGGTGAGACGACCTTTACTTGTAACCTGCATCAAAAATCAAAACCCCTGTGCCTATGCACAATTAAGGTACAAACTCCGAAAGTTTGCATTTCCATGAATGCAGGCGCTGACAACTTCAGATTGTATGCCAATCTGAAGACTTTTGCATCTGTTCAAACTATGTCCCTTCTAAAATGGGGAATTGGGGCGAATTGAACACAAAATAATTATGATATTATAGACAATGCATAAATTTAATTTTAATTACATTAGTGTTCAAAACAAAAATAGTTATATAAATAGATATAAATAAAATAAATAGATATTTTTCTAGGCTGCTCAGATCATTCATTATTACACCCCCAGCCTTTTTTGCTGTATTAGATTTACGTGACTTAGACATTTGATGGAAACCTCCTCATTTTTTTTTTAATATTTCAGTCAACACTGTACAATTTATTTTATCAATATCGATCATCTGAGATTTGAGTTATCAAAGTTTGAAATTTTTTGTTGCTGACCTAGCTAACATAATTTTTTTTACAGTGTGTAATCCAGCTTAACAGAATTTCTTCAAAATAGTCAGTCACGATGTATTGTGGTTTTGTAAGAAAATTGTAAATATTTCGATTAATTTGTGTCCTCAAGCAAAGAATTAAAAAGAATAAATTATGCATCTCATCTTTATCCATGATTTACAATAAAAAGTCGTGTTTTGTGAAGACTTCAATAACTCAAACTACTAAATGTTCTTTTTAGTGTTGGATGCATATTTAATGGCAGCTGAACTGCACGATGCAAACCAGCATTTTCAATCAAGTTCAATTATGTTCATATTTTCAGTATTTTAATCTTACGTCATTATGTACTGTACACTCCATTCAAATAAAAATATCCGATACGGCCATGGTATAACATGGTCAGATCGCAAATTATCGTTTGAATGGCGTTTACTCCTCAAAACCGTACGAACTTTATAACTCCGGCTGATTTGCTGGCCCTGATGCAGCTCCAACAGACAAAGAGGCAAAGATTTTCCATTTTTGGGGAGGTACGAAGAGGACTGAACCTAGCCATCCCATTGTCTGTTGTTTTACCACGCCTTATAGAGGCGTAAATGACAATGCCTACAAACAGCAGAGTTCGTGCAATTCTGATGTACACAAAATGGATTTAAAATTCGATATATATTTATAAACATAATGAAATACATTGTACAGTACATACAATAGGTGGCACAAACTAATGCCATATGAATTATGATGGATTAATTAAGTCCTATTAACGAAGTAAATTGATTGTTTTTCAATTTTAAACATGATTTATAGCCTCTCAATTAAACTATTACAACATCAAGGTATCATGACAGATTCATCAATAATTAATCAACCTTGAAAAATATATTGTACTTTAATTAAATAAACGTATATACCACGAACAGAAAGAAACTACATTCTATTATAGAGCATACATGTATAACGTTTCATTTAATTCTAATGTCTATATTGTTCTTTCAATTTAATTTACATATTTTCCTTATTCCCACAAAAATTACAGTTTATGTATATTTTTTTTACAAATATATAATTCTAGGATTTCTTTTTTATACAAATAAAAGCAGTTGAAATCTAGTTTTATAGGAATTTATAATCTTTTTTTTTAAATTAAATTTTTCATCTTATAAAAATCTTGTTATATATATTGTAAGCTCGTTGCCAGCATGCCTGTGGGCACTCACGCGGTATGAAAAAGAAGAAAAGAAGATGATGATGAGAGAGAGAGAGAGAGAGAGAGAGAGAGAGAGAGAGAGAGAGAGAGAGAGAGAGAGAGAGAGAGAGAGAGAGATCTAGGTGTTCTTTTTTTTTTTTTTTTTTTTTTTGTCCCGAGTCTCGTCTAGCTCTCGTCTCGCGGTTGCATGATATCGTCCACGAGTTCCACGACTGCTACCACATGATCACACGGGACTGATGTGATGCCTGGTTACTCCTTGCCCGTCTAGCGGCATGTTTTAAATCCCCCAAGAGATGAATCCAACATTAACCAAGGTTGAAACAAATCGGGCAGTGAAAATTTTTCTCATGGCCATGCCATCGTATCAACACCGCGCGGTCGGCAGCCGCCGCAAAAGTATGAAACAATGCTCCCCTCTCTCTCTCACGTTTTATTTTATAAGAGTAATAGCCTTTATAAAGAACATTGTACCTTATAATATGTTAGAATTTTTGTTTAAGATATATGAACCAACATTTATAAGTTTAAAATTCATGTTGGTAAAAATACCTATAATTTATTATAGATTATATCGATAGTTATAAAAACAAATCCATGCAAAGAAACTATTGTTGCTTATATATACGCGTATATTATATTCAGTTGTTCTACTGGTTGTTATATGATGAATATGTAATGTAGGTTTTCATCTCGTATAAGAAATTATTTACGTCTATATTTTACCTTCATATTGCTTATTTAAATATAGTAAACTCACGAGTTAAATGTAGTTTATAATTCAGAGAATATTCTCTCAATTAAGTTTTCAATTAGCTAATAATAAATTTATTACTGTAATAAAGCAATTATCATTAAATCAACAACTAGGCTCTGCTACAATTTAGTACTGAAATTATGGTTATTTCCTTCTTTTTTATTGCTTCTAAAAATCATACGTGCTTGAAACGAGCCTCATAATGTATGTTGCAGTATTTTTGGTTAAAGAATCTCAAATTTCGTATGCTGTACTTTTGAACAATTTTAAATTGGTGTGAATTTATGATGCCCAGAATTTAAAATTAACAATTTAATATGGTAAAAAAACCTTTGCAGCACTTAACTAAATAGAAAAAAAAAGCTGTTATCTGTTGCATATCAGCAGTTGTGATTTTTATGGTTCTCTTCTGGATGTCTGTTTGAATGCATAAAATAGAGGAGGAAGTCGAGGTCAGTGGTAATTAGACTCAAATGCAAACAGACTAGGAGCTTGTGATAAAAAGTTAGCAGCTATCTAAAGACTGATGGGCTTGCACAGCTGTTTGCTAGCGGAAGTTCGGGCTCCTTGCCTCCAAACACCCACCTAAGCCATCCGTTCACCGTCAGAACCGGACCGTCAGCAGATACGACGAAAATCGGAACACCTTAAGGGCATTGGGTGTAGCACCGGTAGTTGGCAACACTGACGTATCTTCACCATGCTAATTTTTGGTCATTGCTCCTCGGAGTAATTTTTATGCTAGAGCTAAGCTGATTGCTGTAGTATCAAGATAATTAGTAGCCCAAGTGCACAATTTGGCTAAATAAAGCCTGATTTAAAGAAAAGTATTTTTTTTATATTTTAGAAAAATGCATGTAAATTTAAAAAATTACTAAAAAATACTTTTCTTTAAATCAGGCTTTATTTAGCCAAATTGTGCACTTGGGCTACTAATTATCTTGATACTACAGCAATCAGCTTAGCTCTAGCATAAAAATTACTCCGAGGAGCAATGACCAAAAATTAGCATGGTGAAGATAGGTCAGTGTTGCCAACTACCGGTGCTACACCCAATGCCCTTAATTGAATCAGCTGGTTACACCAAATTAGTGAGTTACTAGAATCCTGAATAATTGTAAAACATTTTTCATTTATAATGTATCTTTAAATTTAATTCATAAAAAATAGTCAACAATTTATCATTCAAAACGTTTTTTAAACTTCAAAATAAAATTGAATTGAAAATAAACAATAATAAAAATATATAGAACTATCAATGGAAATTTTATGGCTTATATATAATATAATAAATTTTACTCTATGTTATAATATATTTCTATTGGTCTATGTTTAAACCTGTCAAAGATAAGAAAATGTTATATATCATCATATTTTTTTTTCTATTGTATAAATGTTAAACTATATATTTTTTATTCCCATTTTAAAATTTAATTAGGCCTACTCACGTCAAGTGTGTTAATACAATTAGATAACTATTCAGTTCGATACAATCAAAGGAACCCCGGGTGGTGGCTGACCGAGCTTCCTCTATTGTTTCACTGTATCTCACCATCCATCTTCTTATACGCTCACATATTCACTCTGACCCATGCATGGGGGGGTTATGGGCAAAACATCTTTAAACTGGATCTAAAATTCTCCAATAATACAAAAATATCACCTTTAAAAACTTGGAGTTGTATATGTTTGATAAAAATCCAAACTAATGCAATTAAAAATATATTCTACTTTTTAAATTGGAAGAATAAAATATTTATCAACTTTTTTTAATTTTTTTTTGTGTGTGATCTTTTTAATCTGATTTTTCGTACAACTTTATATAAAGCATTTCCCTATGTCAGATATATCTTTTACCATGCAGTTTACATTCTTATGATGTGAGATAATATATTTAAAAGCCTTTTAACTTTACCGCAAATTGCAGTTAAAATTAAAAATTTCTTTTACAATTTTATAGACTCTTAAATAGTAAAATATCCAAACATTTTTTTTAAAAGCTCTCATTAAATATTTCTCTATAAAAAAATGCATTGCCTAAACAAAGTTAACAAGGCCCTGCAAATTGAAGTTGACGTTCCAGACATAAAACACTCAGCAGTTGATGGCAGTTGTCACGTCTGACAAATAGAGACAAACTTTTGAATGTTTGTGTTTCAATTGACCCACCGTGAACTTCATCATAGACAACTCCTTTTTTATGTCTTCTATATTTATAAAGGACCATGGTACTACTCAAACACCACTTAATGTAGATAAATATTGGTAGGATGTAAATATGTATTAGTACCGTGTCATTAAAAAAAAATACATTAATAAAAAATATTTAATTTAAAAAAAAATTGAAGTTCGTTGATGACCTGAAAACCAAAAGAAAATACAATTTGATAAGTCTTATCACTTACCTCAAATGTTGAACAATGCACTTCTGCTCTGCTTGGATCATCAAAAATTTTAAGTTCTTGTATTGCACCCTTTAAGAGAAACAAAACATAAAAAGTGACTAGATTTTGTAATAATGACGGCATTGTCCCGAAAAAAACTCGATTTCGAGAGAAAAACTCCGAGAAGTGTGGCTAGCTAAGCGACATGGCGATACACCGTCCGACCGGTCATGCGACTGAGAAGATCTCGTGTGGACCTCTGAGTATAAGATGCTGGGAGAGGGGAGGGAAAGTAGAGGGAAGAGGAGGAGGGGGAGGGAGGGTCTCGTATAATTATTTGTCTACCCAACATGTAGACAGTAGGGTGGGGGAACAACATATGTTTTACCCCCTCCACTTTTTTTATTATTGTTTTTTAAATGTTTTCCTTTGCCAATTTTTTTGTCGTTATTATTAATTACTATTTTTTTTTTCGAAAAATAAAAATTTTCTTTGATGAAGAATTTCATAAACAAATTATTTTTGATCTTATTGATTAATAAAGCTTAAGTTCAGAACTGGAACAATTATTATTTTTCGCTATTTCATTTTTAGGTAAGCTATATAAAATATATATGATACAGATATTTTCCAAATTGTCATATTGGTTAGATGCGTATACTAAAGAAAAATTTTTGATAGTAGGATAAAAACTTTTTTATTTGGGTGAAAATAATATATTTGTACTTAATATTTTAATATGATGCAGAAGATTCAAACGATCATACGTTGAACTACTCCTTTGTATCTATATACTTCTTTATAAATTATGATATGAAGTGTCAAATTTAAAGAGGTGATAAATTTTTAGAACCAAAATTTGACACAAGACTGCGCCGAGTGAAAAAAAAAAAAATAATAATAATAATAATTCTTGATTCTATATCAATTTGTTAGCGATTCACATGAGTTTATCATCATAAATTATGAAGGTTTGGGTGATAGAAATTATATCACAAATTATTGTTTTAAACGTTATGCAACGATAATTAAATAAAATTTATAACTATATAATACTATGTACACCTCTAAACGGTGTGACATTACCTATGTTCTTCATCTATAGGCGTTAACACACATTCTTTTATGAAGGCGTTTTTTTTTTCTTATTTTGTTATTCTTGGTCTGGCTGCACTTCTTTACAGTGAAGTTGTAATCTGAATCTCTTTATTAATTCACCAACATAATATCAGGCAAGGGGTAACTTTATTTAAAATATTCCAATATATATCTGTACATTCCTAATTTTACTTATACACTATAAATTTATCTAATGCCAATTAAAAACGTTACTTATAGTTGTTTATTTAATAAAATAATGATGAAAATAGTAACATTAAAAATAAAAATTACAACCCAATTTTTAAGAGATAAAAAAAAAGGAGAACAGTAGAAAAATCATTAAGTTAAACGTTCCAATAGTTCTCATTACTTACAGAAAAAGGGTTCGCTTGTGTGTCGCGACGTTAGTGTTTTGTGTATAATGCCCACGCGGCCGGGTTTTATGTGACCAACTTAATTGCCATCGCTGCTGTCTGGGACAGTAATTGCAAACTGAGCCCCGCACAAATCACAAGCTGCTCGTATAACGTCAACTCTGCTGGAGAACACCCCCCTTCCTTCGATGTCGACCAAAGATAAAATTTCTGTGACACTCGTGCTCTAGTTTTATACTTTTTTTTACCATCTTACAAGACATTGATTGTCATATTATGTCAATTTTAATTAAATTTATAATAATTTAACTTAGACAGTATTATATGATTAATTATTATTAATGTTTCAAATCTATATATTATATTATACGTGCATGACACATGTTTGCTTGTTCTTTTTAGGCATAAAATATATAACATTTAATTTATCATTAATATAATGGGAATTATAATTTCTCAATTAATATTGTTAGCTTTATTTTATTTAAATAACATAATGGGTGCGACTCACGAAGCAGTTAGCCAGGTTTCTAACCACGTTTAACCGTGGTTCTGTTTTACCGTGGTTAAGCTAAACGTGGTTAGAAACCTGGCTAAATGCTTCGTGAATCGCGCCCAATATATGTTAGAATAATACTTATTGTTAGAATGTATTAATTAAATACATTGGTGCTTCTGTGTTTAAGTTAAAATATATATAATTTCTCGAATAAATTGTTATGGCAATTAACTATAAAAAATCGGAATAAAAATATATTCTTGTATTATAGCCAGGCATTGCACAATTTAAAATACAAATGAAAATATTTTAATGATTATCAAGTATGACATCTTTAAAAATGTTAATATCAAATTTTAATTTTACTTAATTTGTAGAATTTTATGCTAAAATAGCACGGCACTTCATGATGGATTCTAAAACGGATTTACAATAATTTCATGATGCAACCAAATATAATATAAAACAGTGCCTGTAATTATTACGATACTTGAAAACAGTATTTTTTATATATAATTTATCGATCGACGTTTCATTAACTTTACGTATATAGATTTTCATTGATTGCAGATGATCTAATTTCGATATGTTATTACATCATTTAAAAAAAACTTGACTGGTATTTTTTATATTTTTGTTGATATATCAGATAAAATATTAGTCACCATACAAGTTCATGGTAATTACAAAGAATTAATATCTACGTAGATATTAATTCTTTGGTAATTACATTCATTCCATGTTAAAACTATAGCACTTTGAAGTGACTCCGACTGAATGTACTTACAGCTGCAAGCAATGAAGATCTGAATTGTGATGACCGCGAGCTGTAATTGCATTTTTGTTTTACACCCGGCCCAGGTGAATATGAGATCGTGATGAGTTATTTTGCAGCGTCATCGGTTAACAATCACGATTGTTTAATAATAGCAAAACTTTTTTTTAAATGAACTCACTTTGATAGCATTTTAATTCGATTTTAATTTATATACTGAACCTTGAAATAATTGCTATATATTGAAAGATATAGTGTGAGAAGAGAAGTGAATGATGAAGTAATTAAGGTAGTCCTAACATTTAAATCACGTTATGGTACAGTACTTCTGACACCATTTGTTTTTGTTATTTACTTAAATATATACACATCGGGGAAGATGAAATGTTATTTATTAGTGATATACCTCCGAAAGATACACATTTTTAATTCTGAATGAGGTAATATCATACATCAATCTATTCTTCTCAAGAAAGTGTAACGTTACATGAACTTAAAGAGAGCAAAGATATTAACATTCCTGCTGTCCCGAGGTGTACATTCAAGGTATATTTCAAACACCTCTATTGTCTACAAAATATTCTTGCAATGATAACAAGCAAGTTATCGTACGTGCTATCGAGTTACAAGAGTCACTTCACAAAAATATGCAAAAGAAAAAAATGACAAAGTTTCTGTTTTAATAAATGGAGTACCGACCTCAATATTTTTTATTGCAGAAATGGATAGAGGGTGCAAAAATATGATACTCTGAATTTTTTCAGATTTTTCTGAGACCGAGAACTATTTTTAAAAAAATTTTGAAAGTCCATTTTGATGACGTCACGAGGCGCCTCTCCTTTAGAAAAGGATAGGACATTAATGCCCATGATGTCATAAAACGGAATTTCAATAACTTTTTAAAAACAGTTCCCGGCCTCAGAAAAATCTGAACAAATTCAGAGTAGCATATTTTTGCACCCTCTATTTATTTCTGCAATAAAAAATTTTGAGGTCGGTACTCCATTAATAATAATTATTAATGAATTAAATTAATAATTATTCAGAACATTCTAAAATTTGATATAAAATAATTTCACTAGTGTACTACACACCTCTGAGTGAATATTTGATTATTTACTGAATGCCACATGTGTATAATTATTTCTGACACTAATTTAATACAACTATGATAAGGTGAATATAATTTATGAACAATGCATGAAAATAAGTATTTATTATAACAAATTATTTTATGTATTGGTAGTTACAGCATTGCTTATTGAATTTGAAACACAACAAATACCTTAACAATTTTGTGCAGTTGAAGCCACAAAAGGTAAAGTACGAGTTAATGTTTTGATTCTAACTGCAAATTTAATGTCAAAATAGCTGAAACTTACTTAACTTGATCAACATCTCTTTTATATTAAACTTTGCATTCTGTTTCCAAACAAAACCCTTTGCATTGAAACCATATGATAATTTTTGTTTCCAGTCAAAATGACTTGAAATTTTTTCATGAATGTCGAATTTAACATTGACGTCTGTATAATATAAAAATCTTATGGCAGGTTGAATATTATATTTTAATATTTAGAGACATATACGTATTACGGTTATCGCTGTCCAAATTTGTGTCCAACTTTATGCAGTGAGATTTGAGCCTGTGTGGTGTATTCAAGATTATAAAACTACTTTCTTTATATAGTAGGATGGATTTCTTGAGAACATAAATTTAAATAATATTCGCATACTCATGTTTGGTATTAGGTTACAATTTAATATTTTAATTTAACAAGATCTCATTTTTATAGCAATATTTTATAAAAGGTAATATTAAAAGAACTTTTATATAGCCTGCAATGAAATAACCAGATTTTTATATATTTGTATTACAAAATTAATGACAGGTATGTAAATAAGTAATGATAATCAAGTGTTCGCCCAGTTTAAAACTATCTTTATTATACTTATCAGCTATATGTGTCGTGTATATTTTTCAAGCTTAAAAAGTAGCTTTATATATCACGACTTAAAGTAACAACTACTAATTTATGTATTGTAAATAACTGTAGTGTTAATTTAAGTCTTGTTAAATGTATTTTATACTTTAAAATAATGCTTGGTATAAAATGATTGAAATAATAACCAATAACTTTATTCGTAAATGTAACAACTAATTCAGAACATCAACAAAAAATCAAATCGACCTTATGTACTAGGAATCTAAGGTTCATATTGCAAATAAATAGCGTCAATAAATCACTTCAAAAGCTATAGTGCAGCATATTTGGCGATGAAAGTGAAGCTCTCAATACTATTAATATCTGTGATGTAATTTTATAAACTGAAAATTTCTAGAAATTATTTTCATTGAAGATCATGCAATAAACGAAAAGTGACATACAGGTAAACACTTCCCTAATTTATCGTTTTAAAAATATCTCACGTAAATATACTTACATTTTACCTTTTCATATATACTCACATAACGTAAACTAACCTTGAGAGATTGATGATTTGCTTTTGGAGTATTTTTTGTAAACCATCCTGCCGCAGCACCGGAAATGAGTAGGATTATCCCCGTTACAAGTCCAGCCAAACCTACCCCTAAAAGTAACTTTGATCTGTGTGACACGTCACCCCCCATGACGTCACAATAAGGAACTTCAATCACAGCCTCCACTAAATTCAGATGATGGTCCAGAACAGAAGCAAGAGTCAGAGTGTTTCTTTTTTTGAAGAGTATACCCCCCCAATCTCTCTGTTCTCCCTCTTTCCCTCCCTAAAGCAAAGCACAAGATGCCCCACTTATATTCCCCTTCCACCATTGACTTCCAGACTTTGAGACGCTTACTTAAATACTGTCTTATGTAATGAAACTAAATAGTTAATTAATTACTTTTTAGTAAACTTTCTTTCATTTTTTTTGTTTGTCTTTATATAAAAATTGATTTCAAAACGTTTTTTTTTTTTTTTTTGTTTTGTTTTTAAGAAAAGATTTGTTTACACCATCAATCAATATAATAAAAGGTTCAACAAAATGTCGAACTTTTGATATATAGACAAAACATTGTGCTCATTTTAGCGTGAGTTATAGATGAATTCATATATGGAAATTTTATTTAAATATATACCATGAGTTTACATCAGAAAACAATCATTATCATAATTATAATGTTTAGTTTATTGGGGGAGAAATTTTTGAAAATTTATTTTGTTTTCAAATGAATAGTTTAATGTAAGTTTGTATACAAAAAGGCTCCACCTACTGATGTTATTATACCTAACAATTTAACACGATATAATTACCTTCTTTTTTCATCATTTATAGTTACTGTTAGACCAATTATATTGCTTGCATAAGAAAATCATATAGTCATTGATGTAAAAATTGCATTTAAACTTATCTTATGTAATTTATACAATTTAATATTATCGGCGTTCAATGATTGAAATGTCTGCATTCAATTGTTTTAAAAATATTTATCAAGCAATCTGTTCACGCGTGCACGTATGCGCATGTCGGCTTCACGACTTTATAACTTAGCTCTAAAAAAGAGACACTTGGTTTCCTGTTGATTCACACCTAATTTCATTCAGATCGCGGATTCAAAACGTCGATTGAATATCAATTAATTGACCAATTCTTGCATCAAATGTTTATATATAATAGTGATGCATCTTTGGGTTGACCATGACATTACATTCTCATCCCTGGCCGGAGTACAACGTTGGGTTTGGAAATCATCATTTGCCAACAGATGGCAGCAGTAACGTCCCTCCCTTCTCTCGTTACTTCGTTCATATGAAGTACTAAATACTTTTGCTATTTTTAATTTACTAGTATAATAGGGCAAGAAACAGAACAATATATTATATTACTTTTTTAAAAAGTAGTGATTTTTATTTTTATGTTTTATTTTTCAGTCTTAAATTTACGATGGTATTTACATGGCAAAAGTGTAATTGAACATTTAATTATTAAAGGTTTGTGAAAAATCTGCATGCACGGGACATAGATTTTAATAATTTTACTTTCAAGAATTATTAAATTATTATCAAATTTGTAACTTATTATTTTGCTAAAAATAATCATAACGTATTTTGCAATTAATTAATAGGATTCTGGTTTCGTGAGTCCTATAATTTTAATTTTTCTGCAGTCTTGCAGCTCTTGCAGTTACTACTATACACCCATTTGTATATAAAAAAATAATCTGATTTCTTTATTTTGTAAATTTTTACCCTGGATTTTTAAATTATCCTGTTATTTATAAATGTTAAACGTATAAGTAATTTTTATCATAATATATCTTCATATTAAATTGATATCATATAATGTATGACTTAATTATATAAATAAGCTACCGCTGAAAAGTTTTTTTCTTAACATGCACTTGTTTTATTTTACATTATATATATTCAGTATCGTACAATTTAAAAACATAAAACTGTAGCAGGAAGATACATGCTCTATAATAGTAATAAAAATATCACCTTTGCTCTCAGTAAGGAAACTGGTTTCTTTAAAAGCCGCTACGTCTTATCTCGCACCAGAAGCACATGGCTCGCGCTTGAAATACGTCCGCCAGTTTATTTTGATACGTAAATATATTTTTAATAAACTATTTCGAGGTTAAATACTGCAAGGAAGAAGGGTGAGAACTTGGGAAAAGGACTGATTTGTGAATGATGACGAAAATTCAGAGCATCGTATTGCATTAGCTATGATTTCTTCAACATTTTTATAAATTTTTTGTCTACTTTACCAAATTTATACAAACATATCTTTGGCTTGCATCATATTTGAACAAATAAAAAAAAAAAAAAAAAAAAAAAAAAAAAAAGACCGTGGTTTAAGAAATTTGATTATCAGTTTTTCAATCATTTTTCCATTTTAAATCCAACATAAAGTCATAAATAAATTTGTAATATATAATAGCTATTGATTTGGAAATACTTCAGGTTCTAACTCAAAATTTGTTATATTTTTATTTAAATTATATTAGTTAGTTATATCTATATTTTGTTACATTTTTAGTGCCAATTTATTTTGAAAATCGTTATCAATATTGGGTGCGAATCACGAAGCAGTTAGCCAGGTTTTCTAACCACGTTTAACTAATAACTGATTTACGTATTAAACCACCTAGTTAAACGTGGTTAAGCTAAACATGGCTAGAAACCTGGCTAACTGCTTCGTGAATCACGCCCATTGTAAATCAGCGCGTATATGTGGATAACATACACCTTGAAAGAAACATCGAATTCAATTTATATCCAAATTAACAGCTACTATGATGATTCTATTGTTTCTCCGCTCAGACAACCTTGGATTATTATAAATAAATAATAATTGAAGGGATACGGACGAACGTCAGGGATGAGATTGTCGCTTAGCTTGCCACTCACGCCTCGGAATTTTTCTCTGTCACATAATCCCCTTCAAAATATTACATGCCCATGCACGTGATTGTCATTCTCTCTTGGAAAACAAGAGTCTGCTGCAAAACATTTTTAATATGAATTATTCAAATTATTAAACAGATAAGCAAAGAATGTGTATATCTTTAATATTACTGTTCAAAGATTGCAGAGAATATATGAAAACAAGGTTTATTTTTTACTTTTATTGATTATTTTATTGTATTCCCTGCCCAGGGTAAAATAAATTTTCTTTTATAAAATTATGCTCATGCATTCCTTGAGGAAAAAAAAGTAAATATTAAGATGAAAAATTATAATAATGATTTATTTATGTAAAAAAAAAAATTATTCATGCATGATTGTATAAATTAGTTTTTGATTTTATATAAAATTAAACAATACAAACTCATTCTTTTAATAATACATTATTATAATAATTATAACAACAAAAAAACATATATATTATAATTTATATATACTTACATCATATTCTCCTTTAATTATAGGACCAGCTTGTCCAATATATAAAGTTGATGCTGAATCAAAAACTAATTCTTTTGGTTTCCTTTGAACCACCGCCGTGCCGTGTTCGCGACAGTTGAAAAACAAAGTGATGTTATCTCCTTTGACTCTTAATGAGAAGCGCGCCCACTTGCGCGCGAAACTCGGCACGGAGAAGGTCGCAATCGTCTGTGAACTGAAGTGCATGTTGACGTCCGTGTAGATAAGCGAAATGGTCATCGTAGTCATCGAATTTCCGGGTGATAATCGAACTCCAAGTTGAACTATCGTATCTAGAGGATTGACGACTGCGAATAATACTCCACCTTCTCGTGAAGCAGGTTTAGCAGCCATTATAACAGAGAAATCTGAATATAAACGTTCTGGCAAAGATAATCTATATGGAGTTTTAATATCCGAACCAGGTTTCATACCAAATGTAGGGAAACCATCAAAACCATTTTCAAAAAATTGTGTTTTTGGATCAACAAATGGTATTTTTATAGATTGTAAAAGATCATGTTCGTTTTGTGCTCCGAAACCTGAAACAAAATAAAAGAAAATTTGTGTTAAAAATAATTTTAATATAAACAGTTTACAAATATAATTATATTGATTTTTATAATTGTTGTCTATGGTATGTTGTGTACAATATTTAAACAGAAATGCATTCAATCAATTCAATATGTGTATTATAAATATAGCCAAGGAGAGTTAAATAAAAATGCAATTATAAATTATAAATAATTAATAAAAATAATTAACAAGTCTGCATTTTTCGTACGTATTATTTCCAAAGATAGTCAGGCACGGATCAAGAACCAAATTTCGGGGGAGGGGGGGGGGAGGGGAGACTGTCTCCTTAAATTGAAATTGAAATATTCTTTATTTTAGCTTGCGCTAATAATACAAGATTATAAAACAGATTACATATTTTACAAATTGACATAACTTTAAAATAACCTTGACATATTAATATATATTGTTGACATAAATAATAACATAATTTATAATTAATTTGTTATTATTGATTTTCTATTATAATCAATAATAAAATACACACATATTATATGTATATATCATATTAGATAATTTCATATTACATATGCCTACAGTAAAATTAACTAAATACAAATTACAAATTATAATTAGACCATCAAATAAATCGACTAAATTATATTCGCTATTACATACAGTCTAATTAATATTTATAATTATTTTTTTTTTATTATTATTATAATTTACCTGCTATAAGGAAACTTGTCTTTTACAAACTGTATACAATATCTTTTAAATTTTTTTTTACTTTCACAATTCTTAATATCATCAGGTAATTTATTAAATAAAGACTTCCCACAATTATAAATAGATTTTTCAGTACTTTGTTTCCTTACAGAATTTCAAGATAATGTTAAAAAAAAAATTTGATTGGGGGAAAATGCCTATATTACCATATTACCTAAGTTAAATCCAAATTTTTGGGGGGGAAGGGGGCTGCGAACCCCCAGCCCCCTCCCCCTGGATCCGCGCCTAATGATTATTCATAATAATTATTATACTGTATTATAATGATCTATTATAGCTTAACAGATATACATATTTTATAATTTTTATATACACTTAAAGTTTCATTGAGATAATTAAATAACATTTTTATAATCTTACTAAATATTTTTTTATAAAAATGAAGTCTAAATATTTACTTGCATTTCATAAATTTCATTGTAATATATTTCATTTATGATTTATGTAATATGATTATCAACTTAGCACTTTTCAGAGTGAAAAACTTTTAAACGATTCCTCCCTCGTTGTTGTAATGTACAAAAAGTTCCACCAGATTGCACAGATGGCAGCACAACGCAAGATATCTCTCTGAGTGCTATTACAAAAAATAAAAATCAGACAAGCACAAAAAGTTGTTCTAATTATAACTCTCGTTTAAGTCCTAAATATAATAATACAGTATAGCCATTGGATCTCTGATATACTTTTTTATATGATTAATTGATATCTTTATATTTGTAAATAAATAAAAAAAAAATATAAATAATTAAATTATATTTGTTATATAATATCATAGCTGTAATAATATTCATATTTTCTATATTTTTTTTTTGTTTTTTTTTTTTTTTTACAGGGATACACCCCTAAGAGCTTACAGCTCGCGGCGGGGTACTGGGTAGGGATAAGGTAGGGAACGGATAATGGCCACGGCCTGCATGCTTACGCGTCCCAGCATTCGCTGAGATGAGACTGAGGGAACCGTGGAAAAAACCTCAGTCATGCAGGACCGACACCTCTACTTTTTCTCAATGGACGACCAAAAGGATGTCCAAAGCCTGGGGAACCACACATGACACAAGTGCATCACAGCACTGGGTGGAAAGCGAGATGAATTTACCCCAGGGAGGGAGCAGCGTATTTTTTACTTGAAACGGTCACCCATCCAAGTTCTAACCACGCTCGACGTATAGCCTAACTTCGGTGATCTAACGAGAACCGGTCAATGCACTGCGCCACGCTCGACCTCAATTTGTATATATTCATTAAATTAATATTTATATATGAACCGTCATGGTTAATCTGTAGATGTACTGAAAAAATAAATGTATTTATATATTTTATTGTATATATATATATAAGGATCGAAGGAAGAAAAGTTGGGCATATATATATATATATATATATATATATAATATATATATTAATCACATGACAAACAGAATAAATACTCAAACTCAAAACAAATATAACACAAATTTGTTTGTAATTCTTCATATATGCATACACTTATTACACTATAGTCTCTATAGACCAATTAAGTAAAATTAAAGATATTACATAATATATACAGTATATTAACTTCAACAAATTTTTTACCAACTCGAATTTAAATTTTAATATTTATACAATAATATTATAGTTGACATAAAAAAGTGAGAAAAATAGAGTTTCATTTTTATTAGACTAAATTTCTTTGAAGTGTATATTTCTCTAGTTTAATTACTGTTTATCTTCCATTAATTAAGTTCTTATATAATTATTTACCTTACAAAACTTTCAAACAATTTTCCACGTTTTTATTTCTATATCTACTTTTTAGTTTTCTAAACAACAGCTAGAGAGCAGCACTAACAGAAAAGTTAATTTAACATCCTTGTATTCAAATTTATTATTGGAGCGTTTGTAAATAAGAATGAATGGAAAATAAATCCCTAAGATTTTTTTTTTCTTCAAGTGTAGCTGTTAAGTAAAGTGATTCAGCAAAGCAGTAAGACATCCAGACAGACAACATGCAGCAGCGGCAGCAACAGCAGCATATGAGCGCATGTGTGAGGGATGTGTTTACTGTAGATCTAAGTGCCGTATAAACATTTTATATAAACATTTTTCTCTCTTTTGAATAACTTTCTTTAGAATGACAGATACTTTTTTAATATACCTTTTTTTTTCCATTGTGTTAAAGCTGCATCTTTCATTTTTATATTTAATTTCATTTGAAAAGAAAGAAAAAAGGTTTAATACATATTTAAATTGTAGTTAAAAATATGACGATATAATTTTTAAGTATTTTTTCACGTGAATGAACCTTTACGCTTGAAAATAATACTTGAATATGGTAATTTAAAGTATGTCTTAAAGCTTTAAGCTGCTATAAATAAGAAGTCCTTAAACACTTTTTTTTTAAAAAAACCTCATAAAAAAAAAATGTTTCAACACCTGATTCTAATTATTTTAAATAAATATACAAAAATCTTTGCCGCTATCTCGTTTTTTAATTATAAATACATTTTGCTTGATCAATTCATTTCCATGTACGACTATGAAATTTTAATTAAACTTTTTGTTTTACATTACAATCAAAAACTTTTCTATTATTTCATTCAAAATAAATATTCACAATTTCATCATCGAGTCTCTGTGAGAGTTTTTGTCCATAGCAAAGAGAACCTCAATGTTATATTATACAAGTACGTAATGTTATTAATAAAACACTACAACATACGTGCACCAAGAATTAAATTACATTTCTCGAGAGACGAGTGGTATATTTACATTTTTATTTCATTATAGTTTCAATGTTTAAAACAAAATCTAAACTAGTCACTGAAAAGGTCAAAAGGTTAAAATTCAACACTATAAAATTTCAATAGCCCTAGCTACTACAGAGAACAATGTAAGAAATTTAAATGCACGTTCAGAATGAAATTTCAAAATTTATAAGGAATTTTTATTTACCTTCATTCCTTCAGATTTTTTTTCTCACAAAATCAAAACTTTTTAATAAATGTTAACTTTTATTCTCTGTTTGTGTAGTTCGCTATAATTTTCTACTGCTACTTTTGTTTTATTATTACAGCTATTGGATTAAAAAAATGCGTTCATATTTCAGACAGCATGTAAAAAAATTATAAAGAGAACCAAGGAAACTTCAGCAAGGAAGGTCGGCGACAAAACACGGTAGTAAAATTAATCGGCAAAATTTTCATTTTTAAGTTGCAATGCATCATATGATAATTGTAGTGCTGCATAATTAGCCTATAATTTGGATTTTTTAAATTGATTACAACTGATTAATTATAAATATGTAGAAGAACCAAAAAACTATTGAGAACTTTTTATTCATCAATTTTAAATACCTTTAATTGAACACTAATTTTTTTATGTGTACATTTTATTTAAAAATACATTTTATATATTGGTAAATATGATTTTATTCAAACGAAATTTTAAACAATTTTTTTTCCTTTGATCCCTGGCCTTTAAACGATATATTACTACTTGACTTATAAAACAATATCACATTACACTCAAAGCGATTGATGACGTGAATGAAATATTGAACAAAAAATTCCCTGTGGAATAAAAATATTCTATTGACAATGTCACAGTGTTACGAAATTTGCTATTATTTTATTGTTTGGAGTCTCATACAAAGTAGCAAAACCACTACCTTTATTTTTATATATTGCTACTGGTATGGTGTTACAAAGAGCAGACATTTGATCACAGTCTCTCTCTCCATTAGCCAAATGACTCTTGGTAGGTCTCACCGTAGAATCAAAGCGCCTGTAAAGCATACTTCCCTTTCAACACTCAAGTCTCACCAGTCGCATAACGGCGAGGGGCCTGCTTTATCCCACTATCAACGCAATTCAATTATTTGACTATCTAATTTTGCACTCAGTTACTTTTAAACCATTGCGGTATTTTATACATACATATTATACAATATAGCAAAGTTAAAATAAATTATTTTCATGTTAACGATTAATTTGCACTACATAAAATTATATTTATTATAACAAATTTGTAGTTAGTATTAAATCAATTTATTTGAACTTTATTTATTTTCGTCATGATACATTTTAATTAAATATAATTAAATTAGATTATTGTGATTAATTAAATGTGTAGTTAATGTATCATACTTTTGATGGTCCTTAAATTTATCATTATTTTTTTTTAAATAAAAGTTAAAAATATTGAAAACTTATTTTTTTTTTAATCAACACATTTTTGACATAATAAATACTACAACGATGTTTTTTTACACGCTAGAGACTGAATTACCATGGTGCTAACATTACAAATACGTCTTCAGAACCTCATAATTCTTTCTTTTTTTTAATTATTATAACATACAACATGCATTATGGCTTCAACACCTTGGATCCTGCAGTGTATATATATATAGTATCTGGGCTTTTGGTAAAATATATATGTATTAGGTGTTTAAAAAGTAAATATGAACAAAAAACGTATCAATGGAAGATTCAATTTATAACATCTAACCAATCATTTTGATGTAATGGTATCTTTAAATTATATATTGAATTTATTATGATTGACAGCTTGTTAATTTTAAAAGAAATCTTCTTTTCAAAAGTTTTTAAAATAAAGAATTATAATATTATAATGTTAAAAAAAATTGTTAAAGTTGTTATATTAGAATATTCATTAAAATTACCTGTATAAAGTTTAGCTGTTTTTTGTGTGAGTTTTTACACAGTTGTACGTCGATATCTGGTGTCGTTCTCCAGAGTATTACATTGTTCGGTAATGGATTGCTTCCTCTCCCTATATATATACTGTACAGTATACATAGCATACCAGGTGAAGAGGGAGAAAGAAAAGATTTTTGTGCTTACAATTCATAATAACGTAAGAAAGAAGATGGAGAGAGAGAAGAGCTACAGAAACTTTTTTTCCGACACACACTTGTGTATTTGAAGAAAAAAGAAAAAAAAAATGATGAAATTTAAACTATTGAGAGCTCCTAAATCACTTTCAATTCTTTTTATTCCTCCCTACACCTACTGTGTATTACAATTATTTTTTCCATATTTTGTTGTTATTTAGTTATGGGATTTATAAAAACAATTTCAATTTCGTTCCATTATATCTGAGAAATAAAGTCAGAACATTATATATATTTTTTAAAAGACATGGATTTACCTCAATTTCTTTATGTAATGCCATCTTTATGGATTATTAAAATAATAAATAATTTAGTATTTTCTTTTAAATCTCTTGTTATCCTTTTATTTAATAAAGTTTCTTTGATGTTGTATTATATGTACAAGAGTTAGATGGTTTAGTAATACAGGCTTTTTTAACATGCATAGATACATTGTATGCAGAACAATAATACATATAATATATAATATGTATATACACAGTATATAATATGCATTGTTGTTTTATCAAGGGAAATGTTGGGAGTAGAGAACTCCCTCGATCTTGTTATTATAAATACCGTGTAATATTCTTAGTATTTTTTCCTCCTTGCATCAATGAACAACCTGCAAGACATTTTGATTGCATATTTGGATAGAGGACCTTGAGCCATTCATTTTCTATTTTGTCTATATATTTTTTTAACCCTCTAATACTCTCAAAATCGAGGTGTAAAGGTGGACCCAGGCGACAACGGCAATGCGACGCGATTTTGACGCTGTGAAATCCTAATGCAGCAAGCGAATTCGCGTTTGCGGCAGCGAATATCGCGTTTAATTACGGTGCTCTCTTTTTAATCACCAAATATGGCCGCCAATGGATGTTACAGCAAGTGCGCATTATTCGCTTCACGTCGCCTGACAAAAATCACCGTGTGAATCCACCTTAAGACGCTGTGACGTCATAGTCATGCAATGTCTTTCCCTATGCTTTAATTCGAGCTGAATATTTACTTGACTACATGACGTCACAGCGTTTTACAACACAATTTTTTAAGGGTGTTATCTAGGGTTCAATTTTTTTAATTACTGTAGTAGCTCAAGGTCTTCTAACCAAATTATAAGATTAAAAAATTGCATACAGCTTGTCCAGTAATATGTAATTTGAAATTTACTAAATTATGTTAATTTCGTTTATTAAAACCAATGCAAAAGTACATGAGTTTAAATATTACTTGATTATAACAATGACTAAAAATAATGTTTATAAATGATGAAGATTTCGTATTTTTCCATTGTTCTAAAAAACTCTTTAACTATAAAAGATAATCTAATTTTGTAAATTATCTACACCATAGTTATATAAGGTATGTACTTTGCATGCTGATTATACGTTAATTAATGCGTCGAGATGTTGCGTCAAGAATACAAAACCTGATTATTGGTCTATTAAAGTTGTGGCTTTGTTTTGGGGTTAGGTACGTATTTACGGAAGATTGCGGTTTGTTATATGCGTGGCGACGTCATTTCTTTACGATTGTTGCGGCGGGTAAAGGATATAATAGAGACGCAAAGAATTGGATGATCGTTGCAGCTTCACAGAAAATAGAGGAGAGAGGATCGATAAGGATGGAGCCGACGGGACGCCTCTGTGGTGATGGTGGTGGGTGCCATGCGCTTCCCTCCCACCCTCCCTTGTCTCTGGCTAGCTTAGCTCTTAGTCCCCCCCCCTAATCCTGGGGTAGCGCGCGGTGACTGCGGCGTCACATGGACCCCACCAAGTGAGAGATCGTGATTATCTTACCAGAGGTCAATCATAGAACTAATAGCTCTATATACTTTAACTTATTATCATAATATTGTTGCATATATATGTATATACTATAGTGTATATAAATGATGTAGTGATACATGATGATTAAATCAAATCAGGAATAAAATGTGATTTATATTTATAAACATAAACAATAAAAAATTTAATTTATTATTTTTTGAATTATTAAATGGTTTTAAAAATTGTTATATTTTGTTGTGGAATGGTATTTATAAATATAACATAATATGATTTGATGTATTTTTTCTTATCATCTGTTGGAGAAATAAGAAGCAAGAAAACAATACAAAGTTATTTATCGAGCTTGTTTGAAATTCTGTAGAGACTTCTGTCTATTCTAGATGTATCCAAGACTTCAAGAAATTTTGCAAAGATTTGATGGAATGAAAATTCTGGAAATTGAATCGCTTTAGAATAGTTAGAAACTTTACCATCCTATCTTCTTTTAATGTAAATTCGTTTGTGCATTATATTATGTGCGCTATATTTTCATACGCACTACTGTCTGGCAATTTTCTGAGGCAGAACCAGTAACATTAAGAACCTGATATTTCTTACCTGCATTAATTGTATTTAAAATCAATATTTCAGTCAATGTTGACTTTAAAAAAGTCAACAAACGTATAGACAAGATTTCCTGAATAACTTCAAAATCAAAAACCAAAGAGAGTGTGTTTTATACATTCTTGATAAGACGCTTTATGGTTCTTATCATTTCAAGCAAAGGAGCAGGGAAACTTTGAAACCGACCGCAGGGACAAACTTTTGGAACAGTTTTATTTTAGTTTGAATCTTTTATATCAAATATTATTTCAGTCTTTAGTGTTTGACTTACCGTAAGTTTGGTTTAAAAGTAATTAAAAGTTACTGTAATTTCCATAAATATCAGTAAGAGAAAAGAACGAATTTTGAATACTTTTTCTTCAAATATTATTTTCCTTTCATATTTTTTAAGGAAAATCTGTTGTTTTATTGGAAATAAAAATCCAAAACTTAGAAGTTAAATCTGAATCTGAAATTTGTTTTAAACATTTTAAGTTCATTTAAAGTTCATAACATAAATACAATACACGATTCATTCATAACATGATTCGATATATAGAAATACAATTTTTTTTTTTTTTTTTACAATTTATAAGTACAAATGTACACCGTTATATTTATTCTCAACATTACTCAGGGTAACTTAAAAAATAATAATAATGCATCATTTACCAAATTTTTATTATTTGTTTATGTTTTAGTTATGAAACATGAAAAATCAATTGACACAGTTTGTTTACACATATATTACAGCTCATAATTGAATTCATACATACATGCTGGTATGAGCACGTGTTAGTTTGTGTGTGGGCCTGCTATACATGAACTGCTGAGATTTTAATGGCAGTCTGCGGCAAGTCTGCTGCTGCTGGTGGTGCAGCTTCAATGTATAGACACAGACACGGGAGTCTACTAGTAATGTTGCGCTAGACCCTAGCCATGAACTCAGTAAAAAAAGAACACTTACATACTAACATTTAACCATTGTTTACCATCTCAATTTACCCAAGATACTTCTCTTCTTTTTTTTTATTTTACACTTTTTATAACACAATTAGAGTTTCTTCTTACATCATCGTATTTACTTTAACATTAGACAAATGCTGTTTTATTATTATTTTTTTTTTGTGAAATCAAGGCTTTAATTTTTGAGTATTTGCAAAGCAATGACGATGTTCGGTTGGGTGGGTTTTTATACAAGTAGGGAAAATTCAGAAATAATAATAAAAAATAAAAAAAGTTTTTAAGTGTGTTGATGACCAATGTAATGGTATGAAATGTTTTCACAGAGAATGATATCAAAAAATATTATTAATGACATTACACATGTATGTATAATAATATATTATATTAAGTACACAAAAAACTCCGCCTATCTCATGTATTTTGTCAAAATCAAATGATTTTTATAATGAATTACATTTATTCAAAAAAAAAAATAATCAATGCAAAAATTACACAAAAATCTTTAAGGACAATATAATTATATTTAATAAATGCTCTTTTACACTAAAGTTTTTTAATCGTATTTATTAATTATTTACAGGTGTATTAATATATGGGATTACTTAATTAAACGTTTCTTTAACCGTTCTATTTTACATTTTTTTTTTTTTTATGAATTTATGAATTGAGCCATTTTTCATGGAAATTTCAATGTACTTTTGCATTTGGATCTCCTACACACATGATAATGATGCGGTGTAGATCAGAAAGATTCGTAAGACAAAATGATAAATGTTAGCAAAATAAAACGTTAATCTCCCGTCTTTTGTCACAGTCACGTCTCTATTATGTTACGTATTGCGTGAAATAGATTTTCTCCGCTCTAACATTTTCCTCTTCTGTACGGTCGTTTGTCATCCCACCACCTTGATTCATTGTGTGTTTCTATGCTGGGGATGTAGCCGCGGTACGCTCCATCATAAGTCTAATAATTCAGGTATTGTTCAGGTAACCTTACAAAATTTTATTGCTCAACCCTTCAGTGCAGGTGAGGTGTGAAAATATTTTCAGGGCAGTACGTGATTATTATCGGTATATTAAAATTAACTATTGTATATTGTTTTCTACGTTATAATAATTATACGATGTTTTAGTATTAAATTCAAATGTAGTTATTTCTTAGTATTTTTTAAATAGCTCATTTACATGTTCAGATGATATAATGAGTCAAAACATGAATTATGATCCCATTGGAGGCACTGTAATTTCATTATACAGATTAAATAAAATAATTATGTCATAGTATACAACATGCAAACTTCACATCATAATATATTTACATTTAATAAAAAAAACTTCATTATATGCCTTGTAAATTGTGACACTCACATTTACATTTATGATTAAAAAATTAAATTAAAAAATCTCTCTGTATAATTTTTGTTGTTTAAACATTAGCAAATACACCAAGAAACAAAATAAATAAACGTATAAGGAAATAGAGGTTAAAATTTTGTCTGTATTTACTCACTTTTACTCAAGTTAACAAGAAACATTAATTAATATTTTAATTAATTTAAATGTTATTTTATATACTCTCGACTGTATAATAAATAAAGTTTATTTGAAATGATGTATATAGTTTGTATATGGTTTGTATATGGTTATAAATTAATGTATTATTGTGTGGGTGTTTCAAACAACTTTAATTTTTTTTTCCATCTGCGTGTGTCTTGTATCACGTCTATTTGACTAAATCAGAATAAAAAATGTATCTCTAGATTCCTTGGCCCACGCGTACTGGTTTTGTAACAGTTGGTCTCTAGTGTACACCTAGGGACTTCATGAATGTTTTGACTTGCTCTCTTTGTGAATGTCAAAGCAATCTAATGAACATGGTTTGAATTTGAAATATTTTAAGATGGCTATAGAATAGTTGATTTTCGTTTCTATCCTAAAACTGCAAATATGTATCTTTTTTCTTTTTTCAATTGAAGCTCAAGTTAATCAGACAGAGATAAAGTTTGAGCTTTCTCGAGGTGTACCTTTTACAGCTGATATTACAAATAAAAAATTGTATACAAGAGAAAGTAAATTACATACACACCCTTTACAGTAGTAATAACTCAAAAATACTGATACAATAAACATATGGTAGAATAAAGTTTAAATGTATGTAGTACTTTTATGAGTTTTATGCATGGTGGACCAGGACATAGTGATTAATAATAGACAAAATTAAAAGCATTACTTATTTCAGGTATCGCATCAATACTTTTGGAGAATTTGATTTTATTACAATTGATTATTAATTAAACTGTTTCAACAGTACACATTATAAAATTCCCTGATGTATGTTGATAATATAAGACATCAGAAAAAAAAAAAAATCTTAAAAATGTTAGATATCTTGATGAAATGTAAGAAAAAAAGGCGTATCAATCAAATATTTTTTTTCTGTTTCTGTAATATAGTTTATTTTCTTAAAACTTTTTATAACAAAAATATAAAATTTCTGCATAAAATTGAGAAAAGAACATCGATCATATATTGACACAAAACAAGAACAAAAGTAATATTGTATATTATATATTCCAAACTGTCAAAAAAAATATTGATTTCAAATGTTATTTTATATTCTTGACTATGTATGATAATTTTTTTTATATCAAAATTGTAGACTGAGAAATAAGTTGATTATCAAAAGTGTGTTTGAAAATTCATTAATTTAATCAATATGCGTGTTAAAGCGAACTGGTTCGCTGTATGAGGGCGTACAAACGTGGGTTGTTCAAGTACCGCCCATGTCGGTCGGAGGATACACACGTGGTCACCAGAAGAAAGGAAAGGGAATTATCAGGAGCTAAACAATCCGTCATGAGCTGGGGATGACAGCAACATGCAAGTTTACGTTCCAAATGAATGGAATTTCCAACCCCTTTTTGTAAACAAAACCGTAAAACATTTAGATTTCTTCTAAAACAGTACTATTTGTCAGAAGTTATACTTTTACTGTGAGAAAAAAGTTGTAAGACAACTTTAATTTTAAAAGTAAAGTAAACTTTTTTTTGTAGTAAAAAATATAAATTTAGATATATATGTCGAGATACAAATTACGCTCGATTCACAAATAGAAAGAATTATCCAGGAAACTAAGTTTTTAAATTACTAATCACGGCGACTAATGTAATTGAATTATACTGACCCTAATTAACCATGTTAAATCATATACCTGGTTATATAATTCTTGTGTTAATCACACCCATTGTGTATATTACAATAGCTTACTTTAATTATAATTAAAAATTAAATTAATTTATATTTCATCATCAGAATCTTTATAAAGCTAATTTAATTACTCATGCTGATGAATACATTAGTCTCTTTAACAAGCTACGATAATTTTAGCTTAAGAAGTCTATTCAAATTGTTAAAATTTATTGGTGTTAAGTATAATTATAGTTAAAGCTAAAGATTACTGAGGGATTTAGAAGAAACGACAGATTCTATACAATGGGAGAGGTTGACAAATTGGCTTGCGGGCTCCACCACCTCCGATGTCGCTCTGAGCAAACACAGGCTTCTCTAACCACAGCAAGCACAAAAACCCCATTATATTTAAATCGCTGCTGAGACTCTCAAAAATCCCTCAAGCACCAAATTTAAGTATGGTCATGCGCAAAATTTTAAATATATATCCGAATAATTTACATTATATTTAAATAATGATAATTATCTTTGGTCTTTGTTGGTTTTAGACTATATATAATTATGCTTTCTATACAGTTCAGTTTGAGGTTTCTTTACATTAATTTAGATACCATAGTAACCATAATATACTATAATGAGTTAAAAAGCTACAAATCCACATTTTTTTTTAATCTGACTCCCAGTACGCAACAACTGTAATCTCACATTAAATAATTATAACATTATAAATTTTACTGATTTTATCACATAATTTCTTAGTGTGTTTTAGAAAATAAAATAAAACTATATTGTAAATTTTAAATAAAATTAATTTGCTTTGTAGAATCGAGTGTCGTGCAAAGAAAGCTAATAAAACTATATTTGGCATAAACATTATTAATTTATGAAATTGTGCACAGAAACAAGTTTGGAAGTTTTGAATTATCCAAAAAAGTAAATAATTACCAATACTGTGTCATATATTCTCTTAATTTCTACACTAAAAACTCACAATGTCAGTGCACTTAACAGAACAAAAATTTTAAGTAAAAATTTTTGACATATTTAAAATCTATGCTAACAAAACCAATATTATAATAAATAATCTACTTTACAATCCAGAAATCTCCACTTTGCTATAAGGATCATTATCTTTCTTGTTTACCTGTAAAAAAACTCTTATTGCATATCTTTGGTTTAATATTATATCACGTACAGTACACATCGATTGAGTCAAATAAGAACCACATACATATTTATATTTATCATGACATAAAAATATATTGCAAGCTCTTTTTCGTACACATACATTTTAAACTTGCTCTATAGGAGCTAGATAAGAGATTGTTGGCTTGAACCTTTGGTCCATATGGGATGCTGTAAGTGATCTCTATAACTGTGGCAAAGCAAGAGAACACACAGAGTTGAGATACGGGACCAGATTTCCCAGCAGTGCTCTGTACAACCTTCTATAATCTTTGTCATAAAATTGCGTCCTACTCTACTGGCTTTACGTGATGTTATTGAGGGACTCAATAATATGACGGTGATAGTAAAACCAGAGTTCTCTCGGACTGTGACGGATAAATATTGAGACGATGTTATCAAAGACATATATATTGAGAGCGAAGAGAGAGAGAGACTGAAAAAAAAAGAAGATATAAATATGTGTATATAAAAAAGGACAATAGTTTGTAAAATTTATTTTAAATGTTTTTTGTAAATGTTTTTTTCCTTACAAGCAATATATGCATATTATGATAAAGTTCTTTAAAGGAAAGGAAACAGAATGCAATAGAATATTCTCTTTGCTGTTTTATTGTTGACCTATAAACATTAAATATTTTAAAAAAGGTTGCGTCCACAAAAGCTAGTCAATTGTGACTTAGACTCTACAACAGCGTTCAGTTAAAGAAAAAATAAAGTCTCATAAAAACCGTATACTAAATCGGGGTGAAAATAAAAACATACATAGTTTCTTTCTATAATACATTCTTGAAATAATAAAACTTAATTAAATTTACTATAGTAATATATACAGGGACATATCCTAATTAAAACTAATTATACTCTAGAAGTGCATTATTGCTGCATTCTTGAAATTATTGAAACTGAAATACAACATAATATACAATAATAATATAATGATAACATACAATAGTGATTTTTATTTTTTATATAGAGAATCGTTATTAAGAAGAATAAAATATCGTCTCTAAATAAGATAAATTTATTATCATTAAATAAATTATCAATAAAAACAATCTGACAATCGTAAAAATTAAGACTTCAGTTACAAATTGACGGCACATGCAGTTTGATCAATTAACATTGATATATTGCATAATAAACTTTTAAAGTACATTTTCTTGTAGATACAAATGAGCACCCATTTCCAGAGAGACAAAACATCGAGGTGATATGATCTGATCTCATTTTACAAAAATGCTTGAGTCCCTTTATACTTAAAGAAACAAAATAATAAGTCTTCCATTGAGAAGGCGTGGGGAAGAACAACAAATAAGATACAAATGTGATAGTATCGAGACGAAATACGTCTCATCCTTATTTGTACCTATCTCTAATATGAATTGGTTCTCTTAAAAAAAAATGTAAGGGCGGCACCAAAGCCTACGTTTTCTCAATGACTCAGCTTAAATTAGCATAATTTAACCAAGTGACAATGACTTTTTCTTTATTATTAAATTTTATTATATAATATTTCATAAACTACTACTCAAAATTTATATTGCTAGCCTAAAGTACAGTATAACAAATTTTAGATTACGCCCGATACTATGGCGCTTAGCTTCTCAGCTGTTTTCTAGACTGTCGCCATCCTATATATCAGCCATGATGTACGCTGCAAAGATGGCCGCCGCGCGCAAAAATCAGCAGTAAACTTAGATCTGAATTACTATTATATAAGAGATGTTAAATATGCTGTGACTGATGTACACGAGAAATAAAAATAGCACTGTTTTTGTATAATATGCGGTTTCAAGATTTTAAAACAAAACTCGAAAGTATGCAAAATCACAGCATTTGTAATGTTTGAGTCAAACGTTACTGTAGAAAGATTAGCAAGCATTACAGCAAAGTGTTTTTTTTTTTTTATTTATTTATTTATTTATTTATTTATTTATTTATTTATTTATTTATTTATTTATTTATTTATTTATTTATTTATTTATTTATTTATTTATTTATTTATTTATTTATTTATTTATTTATTTTTAGAGCCGCGTTAGATAAGACGAACTTTGAGCTAAAGTGGATTTTAAATCGTGGGTGGTACATTTGATACAACTATACATTTTAAGAAGTTGATGTAGGTGTATTTAATATTTCATAGAAAGTGAAGAAAAACTTTATATTATATTATATTCCCATCTTCAATTCATTTGCATTTTTAACAGCCTGATCTTTTGAAAAAATACAAACCCAGAATGGAACAAATTTAAAAAAAAAGTGGGTGAGTCCATTCTATCCATCTATTAGACCTGACATTAACCATATTCCATTCATGAATATACTGTATATATGTATAATATGGAAAACTGTTATATAATGATATAGCTAGTGTTACATATGAAGCACCTGTGGGTTGACAGCCGCAATTTGCAGTGCAAATAGGCATGGTAAATTTATGACTAATTTTAGTATATTGTTGGCTTTCTCTCTATCACAGTATTAATACGACGGAGTACACTGATATTTTTTTAAAAATCCATTTCACAAGAAATATAAGTAAATTTTTTCCTCTCATAAATTTTTTATAAGGTTTCCATGAAATCTGATATTTTATAAAACAAAATACACATGCATGATGGTATAAATTTTTAAAATATATACGGATTCCATCCTGTAAATTTGTTAACTATAATAAAGAAAATCTTACATTTTTTTTAGAAAAAATAAAAAGTGTCAAAGAGATTTACTAACATCGCTAAAATTCCAGACGTATAAAAAAATGTAATAAGAATTCCATATGCTTCTTGATGGTTGTCGCGACTAAATATATCACCACATACAATGATGTAGTGACGGATGGAGTGCTCACCCGCATTTATTGTGAGCGTGTGTACCAGTGACGTCATACGTACACGTGGTGTGAATCAGCTGGTCGAGAAAAGTTCGCCAATCTCCAAGGTCAAGAACCAGAGGAACTCGTTTGGAGACAATATATATTCCATTGTTGTATTATATATATTATATTCAATTAATTATACAATACTGTTGTTGAATTATTTTCTAACTTTCTATAGATAACTACAATAACTATAATACAATAGTAATTTGATCTTTTTTATATTGTCTGATAAGGTTTGACTTGACAATCCTTTTTAAATTTTCGTGCTAATATTTCAATTAAATTATATTTGGCAAATTTTTTACACATATATGTTTTACTATTTATGTGATAATATGATAGCATAAACAAGAAGAATGTGGGTCTTCAATACAACATGAATTTCTACCTATAGTATAAATTTGTCTTTACAAACTTTAAAAAAAAAATGAGAGGGAAAAACAATGATGAAAAACAAAAACGAAAAATTGTAAAACAGCGTAGTCAATTGCATAATTATAGCTATAGGGTATTTTAAGAATTTCTACTTTATCTTGAGTTATGTCAACTTTGAATATTTAAAATTTCAAAATTTTCTTTCGGGCTATCAAATTGACACCTTATAATGAAAACCTTGACTATATGTAATTATAATAATTTTAATTTGATCGTGTTTATGTGTATAAGACTAAAGGTCAGATCACACCGGTCACTATAAACAACACAATATGCAAAATAAGGCAAAGCTGCACGCATGAAGACGCACCTTTTTTCCTCGCCTTCTGACAAATTTAATATATTTTGTATTAAATTTACAACTTTAAACAAAATTATATTTATAATATGTTAATTTCACTGCTTTTTATTCAAAAGTATAAAAGGATACAATATTTTTATTTAATAATATTATGATATCTAATTGTTTGCAAGCTCTTGTTACATAAGAAAAAAACATTGGGCTATATTCTTTACAATTTAATTTTCAATTAACACTTTTTATATTTATTGAAACTGAAAACAAATTATATTTTTGAAAAAAATATGAATTAAGAAATTGTATGTAAAAATGTTATAAAATGCTTTTTATTTATTTCAAATTTCAAAGAACATGTTTACCATTCAAAAAATAAATATTAAAAATGTAACATTTCATATTTATACGTCATTTACGATTTACGATTACAAAATATTACAAGTAAAAACAGAAGCAATGTCTTATAAAACAGTTTACACATTTTCAGATGTACCATGACTTAATTTTTAATTAAAACTTAGTTTGAGTCATGTAGTATTGATGTAGCACCTTAAATATTTCTTCGAGTTCTCTAATAAACCTTTCACTAAAGACAATTTCAAGAAGAGAATCAGGCGAAGCAGTGGAGCAGACTTTATTCTTGGCCCCGTGCCCCCCCCCCCCCCCTTACTATAAAGATGACCTCAGAGCAGCGGAAAACATTAATTTAAAAACAATATTCTCATCTAGGTTCTACCAAATTCATACACTTATTATAATAGTCCGATCTTTCTAACTCGACCCCTTCTTTAAACAATGATGATATACGCAGCTTAACAATGCTTAAATTGGAGTTACTCTATTGCTTCGGTGAGCGGTCTCTTTAATATATTAATAAAAAGTGACCCATGCTCTTTTATCTATAAGTAGTATATAGTCGTGTTGACAAGAGTCAACTCATACGTATTAGAGAGTGAAATAATAGGCAGTTTAATAAATAAAAATAATCAGTTTGCTAAAAATTTATCTATTTAAAAATCAGCATTACAAAGGGTGATGGTAATATTAGTGTAAGAAAATTTTAAATCTGAACTGTATTTTCTTATTTTCTGTTAGGAACAAAACTGAATCTGAAATACCTTTTTTCCACAAAGCAGAAAATTAACCTTTTTTTTTTTTTTTTTTTTTTATTTTTTTTTTTTGAGACAAAATTATAATAGCCAGATGAAGAGCGTGTTTTTTTTTTTTTTACTGTCAATTTTTGACGGTTCGCATCGATTGCAAAAAAAAAAAATAAAAAAAATAAAAAATTATCAATACGATATTTATATATATTATATTATACTGTATTAAACTATAATAGATTATTATGCGAATATTATACACATGAAATTAACTAATTTAGCAATAATTTCCAAACTTATGCGTTGTTTATTTATTTTTATTTACGTATCATAATAAATTTTAAAAAAAAATTCTATTTTGAATTTGAAAATCTAGTAGTAATTTTTTTGACATGTTGAGTGTGATTTATGATACTTTTGTGTTAAATTTTACAAGTCCAGTGTTGTTTATTATAATGTGAAAAAGTAAATTAACAAAGTATAAGCTCACCTATAATGTTGTATTGATATATTAGTGTCAAAAGATTTAAGTGTCGACATTATTAATAGTGTAAAAAATAAACAAAACCACACAAGAGAGAAAAAAAATTAAAAACTGATTTTTGAGACCTTTTGTATAACATTTTGTGGTGACTTTTATGTACTTAAACAAAAAACAAATCCCAATATTTATCATCTTATAAACATAAAAGATTATTAAATATATGTGGATAAAAATAATTAATAAATTTATATTCCAGGGTATACCTTTACAATATTTCCACCTTTTTCTGTCGTAAGTGCTATTTATATAACGGCTACTTCATATTTTCCTTTATATTTATTTCTAAATATGAAATTAAACAAAAGTAAAAACACAGGAAGAAACCTCTTTATATTCAAAGAAAGTAAAACGGAAGTTGTTCTTCGTCATGGCAAATTTGTGATTCGACTTTGTATATATTGGAAAACATTCTCAAGTTTTTACACTTCAATTCTCATATTTACTACCTCATATCTTTTTTCTTGTAATACTAAAACACAAGAAAATGAGCCTTATGTTCCGTTGAAGATGAAGTAAACCGATTGTATTTAGTATTGCAAAAGAAGAAGAGGATTTCGCGACGGTTTCGCGAGGAAATGGGATCCGGCAGCGACTGTTTCCCGTTCGTTTCCGCCCTGCTCTGTCTGACTGTCTCTGTGCACGCCCTGGGGAGTTGTCACAACCGACGTGCACTTCTCCCCCCCCCCCCCCCCGCCCCCCCCCCCTCCAACGTAAAACGCACTGCCGAGCGATCACAACGAAATACACCCAGCTTACTACAATGCTTGATTGAGTTTTTTTTTATTGTTGTTATAACTTGAATGGATTTTTTTGCTGCAATTTTTTTCTTTTCAATTCATTGATGATGTGCATCGCTTTGTTATAATTAAAGAATTTTTTGTACGATTTAATATTGATGATGGCATTGATGACAGAGTGCATCCTTTTTTTCCACCTTTTTTTCCAGGTTCCTAAATAAATATGACTTTTTCATAATTTGTTTTATTCATAAAATAACAAGTTATATGTACACTTACGATTGCATAAAAATTCAAAACATAAAAGTAATTTTTCATTTCTTTTACATTATGTACTATTATAGAACAATAAATGAAATCTGCTGTAATCAAATATTTTATTAATTTAATGATGTTTTTTCTGTAAAATTTAAACTTTATTCGTCGGTCTGCTAACATTATAAATTGCTAACATTATATATATATATATATATATATATATATATATATATATATATATATATATATATATATATATATATATATATATATATATATATATATATATATATATATATATATATACTCGTTCTGAATATATGAGTTCTATTGAGTTTTATATAAATATGAGTTCTGAATTATTTTTCAATAATAATTTAATAAATATTTTCACAAAAATTTATATACTTTGTTTCAATCTAACTAAGAAAGCTATAAAAATAAACAACAAACCATAGTTTGAAATAATTAAATGATTAATTTAAATTACTATATTTTTAAATATATTAAAAAAAAATCTCCCCTTTAGTTTTCCTCAAAATCTCATATCTTCATATCTCTATTATAGTCTCCATAGTTATAATTTATATATTTCCTAACAAATGATCAGCATGCCTTGTCTCATTTCCTCCCTTGAATATTTATAAAGCACGTATAGAAAAAATAAATAAATTATTACACTAGGGTGTGAGCGCTTGTTATTTGATACTTTTCCATCATAAGAATCAACTTTACTACTATACTGCATACATTGCATGGGCGACAGATTTCTATTGTGAAGGCATATAACTGGCTAATTGCTAAGGTACTAAAAAGCAACAACAACAGCAGCAGATGCAACGTGTTAAAGACTGATTTATCGTTTTACCAGTAAAGCATAACAATGACTTCTCAGGTGCGAGTTAGAATTTATACTTGTGACTAACATGTAGGGTACTCCATCATGCTGAAGTTGTAAATTAACTTACTATTGTTAAATAAAGTTTTCGTGGATTACATTTCTAATGATTAAGGTATACTATAAGAAAACGTACAGTGATTTTTTTTTATGATTCAACGGCAATGTGTAAAAGAGAGAAAGAGAGAGAGAGAGAGAGAGAGAGAGAGAGAGAGAGAGAGAGAGAGAGAGAGAGAGAGAGAGAGAGAGAGAGAGAGAGAGAGAGAGAGAGAGAGAGAGAGAGAGAGAGAGAGAGAGAGAGAGAGAGAGAGAGAGAGAGAGAAAACCAGCCTCCTGAGCAATGAATACAAATGGACACGCTTCGATACACGCTGCTGCTATTGCAGAGGTATATCTTTCGGTCTCAGCTGTGCTACACACAAAATGTTAAAAAGTATAAAGGTGTGAGCCCCACAACGTTATAAAAAGGTGATATATATATAGGGAATGTCTAGCATCAATATTTGATTCTCAATATCACACTACTACAAAATTCTATAGATAACTTTTTATTCGATAAGATACAAGATTTGTTTATTTTTTTATCATAATATATAATAATAAACTTTAATAATATCGTTGCTGCATAAATAATGCATTTTTTTATTATTATTTCACTGCAGTTTTTATATTCACAGTTTATTGCATTTTGAAAAGTAGCAATCTGGTAGAAATTAATATTTCTTTCAACAGTTCTATACAAAAATAACTTTTTGAACTTTTTTACATAATCTTCTTGACTTTTTAACACGTGCTTTTTTCTTGCTTTTTTGAAGTGTGAAAATCATTAACCTAGATGTAAAATAATATGTATTTTATTTATAAATAACAGCAAATATGATATTCCTATTATTATTAAATACAAAAGCAGTGTATATGACATGTGGAATACTTTAAAAGTATGTAAAAAATATGAATTTTTATGTAATGCATTTTAACATAATTATTTTCAATAAATATATACATGCAGAGTTCTCAATGTTACTGATATTTTTAATTTCAATGTTTCACATAATTATATAAGTTTACATTAGCATTACACTTGAGTTAAATGACAGTTTAAATAGATTATCTTACTGGCATCAAATTTGCTCTTTTATACTACAAGGGAATAGTTTTTTAAGACAAAAGTGAGCTCTTAAAATGAACTAAACTAATATATTGTTATAGTAGAGTCTTATGTGAAAAGTGTTACCTAATTAACATTGAAAAATGTACAGTATATTGACCGTAACTGTGATATGTACAAAAATATATTATATAACAAAAGAGGACAGAATAAAGCGTAATTGTACATAAATGTTTTTTTTTCCTTTGATCTTTACGTATAGTAGCTACTTACGAGCATACACATTATACTTGATCTCAATAACAGAATAACTCTTACAGGTTAAATTTACATATGAAAGAAAATATATTAAAGTTGGACACAGTAAACCTTGTGATGTGGTATGTTCAGTCACAGCCAAGCATGAAAGAAGCGATCTTATCATCATGTTCAGAGAGCTAGATCGCGTTACAAAGGAATGGCAGAGCAGGTTTAAGCTTTACATTATTGGTGCCTGACCTCACTTATGTGCGATGATGTCAAGTACTGCTGGCTATGATGCCGGCAAACCAATTCACTTTTTATACTGTAATTTTTTTAACAGAGAACCCTTAGCATGTATTATATAAGCGACAGTCTGTTATGAAATTAACTAAGTAAATTCTTGTAAGTGAATTTTGCTTTTATGTACAGTATGGCGCCAGGAAAAAAAAACATCATAGTAATTCAATCGTGTCAGGCTAAGTACAAAGTTTATATAGAAATTTAGAGAATCTATCTTGAAAAACGCTTTTACTGAAATTGTTTTAAATATAAAGTGTTCTAGCTGTTTTGTGTTAGGATTTTCTTTTTTAAATGCCTTCGGTGATTCATTTTATATTTGTGTAATTTTCAACTGGTTTTACTTTTACTAGCGCTCTTTTTGTAAGAACATCAAATTTAAAATGAATAATATTAAATTGTATTACAGTGTCTATTTTCAATAAAAAAAACGTAACTAAACTAAAAAATGTTTATTTTATATAAAAAAAAAATCACACAAAACTTTTTTGTAGTGATTTTTATTCAGTATTTTTTTTTAACAATAAAATGCTCTCTCTGATTATATAAAAGAAACTTTTTAAAAAGTATCAGAATTGCAAAGTAAATCTTTCAACTCAATATCGACTCCAAAAGTAAAGTTTTTTTTTTACATTATGTACATTTAGAATTCAGAAAATCGTTTGATATTACAAAAATATATCAATATTACACACGAGCTCACATGTATTGATGTATATAAACACGTGTGTGTATTATATAGACACCTGATCTGGATTAGACAGGTGTTGTATAACTTGATTGACACGTGATTGATGACGTCATGAAGTTCACACTTTATTTTTGGTACGTGACTTTGTAAATTGACTTCTTGATGCAGAAGTTACAGAAAAGGGGACGTTAGGGGGTTAGTAACAGAGTAGAGTGGGTGATTATCAGATACCGAGGGTTACATAGGACGTGTCTCAAGAGACGAATGTGCTTGAGATAAGAACAACAATAACCAGTAGCAACCAAAAGAAGGGATGGTTTTGACTGGAGGGGTTAAATCTTATATAATCTAACTCTTAAATTAGAAAATATTTTTTTTACACAAATATATTACTACATTATTGTTGTATATTTTAAAGATTTTAGAAACTGATTGTGAGTATAAAAAAGACTTGAAATGTATTGCAAGGGTAAAATATATTATAATATTATACAGCTTTTGTATAATAGTTTATAGAATACGTAAATTTTATATTTTATCATAAAAATAGTCAACTTTTTCATATCTTTACCGTTAAGTCAAATTTGTGTTACAAATATGAACCTTATTTATATAGGTTTACATAAAGTCTATATTTACATCAAATATTGACATTCTGATATTGGCAGTATATTTAAGATAAAAAAATTATACATATAGCTAATTGATAGTGAAAAATTATGATAATTTTAAGATGTATTTATAATATGTTACACATATATTATATTATAATTTAATTTCATTGTTTTCTTGAATACAAATTTGAGCGTGGCATTAAATTCATGTTATCTTACTTGTTATAGTAATAACTATTACATTCCTTATCTGTTACCTGCGGCTATGAAAAGTATACTCCGAATAAGACACGTATACAGTACACAGAGATAAAATTTTCATAGGTACATAAAATCGATTTTAAATTCACTCTTACCATGCATACTCTAATGGATATAAACAAATTGTAAGAGAGCGTTTGTAATGTATATAAAATTTATATTTAGTTGCCTCCAAATACTGTAGGCATACACCCGGAAGTTGCTCAAAGTATAAATTTTTCATATATTTTTTATTGCGATTTAATTAACTGACAAACAAGACGTTAAGTATCGAATACATTTTCATCTCAATTACAATCCTTTTCTCGTCGAGAAGTTTGGATATAATTCCAAATTATAACCGTGATCAGTAGCATATATTTTTAAATAATTTGAGATATCATGCACCATTTTTTAATATTGTCACAAGCATCGTGATATGAGGGGGACCCCAACCGTGACAGCTTTTAAATAAAGGCACATGCATGATTTTGTATCTATAAGCATATAATAAATAGTATCCTCAACTATATATTCTTAAAAGCCAGTATTACACGATAAAATTTTTCCTTGAACAAGAAAATCGTCGCCGCAGCATATAAGTGACGTATAAACCACGAAGTTTTAATGCCATTGTAGACCTTATGCTTTTTGTACTGTACATAAGTTCCATAATAGCACCAAAACCTCGTGGTTTATACGACACCTATATTCTGAGGCGACGAAATATCATTTTATTGTATTGAAATAAAATTTTCTTGTAAGGAAACATTGTATGCAAAATTGTATCGTGTAATACTGGCTTTAATTAAATTAGTTTCTCACAACAACTTGGAATGATATTTAATTGAGAATGTACCTTAGAAAAGCCGAGTGTATAAGTTTCGACGGATAAAAAAGGCAAAAGGAAGGTTTCACTCCGCAAGCGATGCTGGGGGTTAAAATTCCTCCCTCTGAATCCTCCAGGTAGCGGTTACGCCCACTCGTCTCACTAGGTGAAGGTATAACATATGATTTGAACGTCGCTGCCAGCTTGCAAAGATCTATGACTTGAATATTATGATATCAAAATTATATTCTAAATTATAATAGTAATGATAATAATCTTGAAGCAACCTCTTAACAAATCTGTCAATTTATAATGCAACCTCAGAACAAAATTTAATACAAAAATATACGTTTAATGAATCAACGAATTTTATACCTATAATAAAATACTCAAGCTAATTATATCAGTAGTCTTGAGATAAATTCTCTTCTAGCTTCATCACACACCTGTAAATATTCAACCTTAATAAAATTACATGTGTTCTCTGTCCTCTTTGCCTCGAAAAAATATTCCATAAGGTATCTCTAGAAAATTTTCAGACGAGACTCTGTACCTGAGAGACAATTTAAAATCTCATGACTTTCATGAGTTTAAAATTAGAAGGTAAGTTTTATCAGGTAAATCAGTACTCAGTTTTATTGTGAAAAAATATTGCCATATTTTTCATGCACTAATCACGATTATTATAATATACATTAGTGTTAGCCTCTAAAACTCAGTGACACCTACCGTGGTTATAAGTGAGAAGTCTGGTTATCTTCCTGATTATGTAAATCGAGATCTTCATGTAGTATAGTTACTAAATCAAATATTTTAATTATTATTCATTTCAACTTTTTAGGCTGTATATGATACAAGAAAAGTACATCTTCCATTATTACTGCATCATACTCATAAAGTTTATTATTTATAAATTATTTTAACGAATACAACTCTTGTTTGATTAAAATTATCTTTAGCTTCAATAGAAAATAAACAACTCTCAAAGAATAAATTAATCAGCTTAGTTGAAAACAATATTATCACAACGCTAATTTATTGATAGTTTGAAAGTAATTGATTATAAATTCATACATTAATTAGCAGAGACGAGATAAACTTTCTAACCCTTCTTTGAAATCTAATTTTTCTCTTTACATGATTCTAACGAGTCTCATGCTAATGTTGTATTGAACATTTTCGCTAACTTTAACATTGAATATTAATGAGTTACAAAATTTGCAATTATAATTTTCGTTGGTACATAATGATATTAATTTTAACTTCTACAACACCTGAACATACAATGATAAATCATGTTGCTGCCTTTTTTTTTTTTTTTTTAGTCTCAGCACATGGACAAAAAAATGTGAATAATTGTAAGTTTAACTATTATTTTATAATCTTCTTATTTTTTTACCTTTCTTTTCGGAAAAAAATATATTATCTGCAAGTCACGAATAAAAAATCTTTTGATCAATAATAAAATTGTCTACTTTTGACACAAACTCACACTTTCTTCAGGGAAATTTGATTTGCATCAATAAATACCATGCCTTTACACTTTAATATTCTATTTAGTCTATAACTATACTATGATAGTGAAATTTTAAATAATCGCTCTCCTCTGCATGATTGGCATACCAGATTTAAAAAAAAAAATGTATATATTTTTTTTATATATATATAAATTAATAAAAAAAATGAAATTTCTTTATTATCATAGAAAAAAAAGAATATAATACTCTTTTTTTCTGTGTTAATGTGTTTATTAAAAACAATATAGACTATAAAGAATTATCATACTTCATTACAGTATTAATTAATACAACAAACTTTATAATTTATGAAATTGAGACTGGTGAGAAATTACGAATTAAAAATGATTTTTTCACAAAATCTCATCTTAAAGCAAAATTTATTTTTAAAAAAAAAGTTTAATTGTTACACCTCTTGATAATATAAAGGCAACAAAGATAAGGGTCGTTGATTAGAGGGTTTGAGAAGAGTAAAATCAAGGCGCACGTTTGCACAGCCCCTTCAAGAGTGACAGCTCTAACAATCCAATGTTTGTCTTCTTCTTCTTCGTGTCACCGCCTCCAACTACCACCGCTCGTTAACCAACACGCCCTCCACATAACTTATACCTCAGAGGATCTGACGCCCTTTATCTTTTTTTAAAAATCTTATTAAGATCTTTGTCTTTATAAAACAAAACGAAGCCAATTAATAAGATTATAATAGTTTTTTATTTGTTATGAAACAAGTTAATTAAAAAATTTAATTAAAAATAAAGTTATAATTAAATTATATTTTAAAAAATATTTAAAATAAAAATTAATAATATTTTATAGTGTTTTACTTTTATTGTTTATACATTTTTTTTTTTAATAAAATATAAATTTACTTCAATTTTATGAATACTCTTTATAATTAGATTGCTTCATAAAAAAAGTGTTTTTGATTTTTGTCCCCTTTCTACATAAGTTTTAAAGGTGGAAGGAAACATGTTCTCAATATTATATAAAAACATTTACGAAGCAAAATGTATACGTATATATTTTTACTCCCCTCTTTTTTATTATATCCTTTTTGTTAATTTAATGTTTAATTTAGTTGAAAGGAAAATTTCATTTTAACATTAATATTGACATAAAATTTTACACATAATATTTAAATTAAACACAGAAAGTTAATATATTTTTTTAACGTATCCCCCAAATTTCTGTGATGGTAAAGTCACCATCAGTTTTACGAAACTGACAAATAAAGAAAGATGACAATTAGAAAATAGAGGTAACCTAATCAACATTAACATTATAATGACTCTTAAAATAAAATATCTATATATACTTTAGCATAATTTAATCAACCAATTCTATTATGTAATTTTGAGAATTTATATTTTATGGAAATTTTTCCTTGTAATTAAATTACCTCCTTCATATTGTACCTTTATAGGAACGGTAGTCTACTAGTATTTACTTAGTACAACATGCGTACATTGAAGTAAGGGCGTGTACGAAAGAGGCCCAGGAGAATACATTCAATGTAGCCATATAGTATGTATGTGTGTGTTTTATACGCGTGTAAACTTGGCTTGCTTGTGGCTGCTGCGTGCATGGTTATATACCTCAGTCTTCTATATAAGCATGCGTTAAATATACCACAGCTTCAATATTATAATATATACACACCGTTGCTGCTGGTGTAGTATATAGGTATAGCCACCTACTCACCCAGTAAGTAAAGTTAAACACAAGCAACACTTTCAGTTATATTTCCTTATAAACAACCAAAGTTTCTTTTTTTTTTTTTTTTTAATGATAAAACATTTTAAAAGTTTTTCTTCATTAATCAAACATAAAATTTAACTCAGAAAAAAAAAAAAAAAAATACATGTTTTAAAAAATATCCGGTGATGATTTTTCCAACATTACTTTTATTTAACTGAAGTTTGATTTTTGTATTTAAAAGTTATTTTCAATAGAATCTTCATATTTTCCAATATTTTTTCACAAAATATATCTTTTTTTTATTATTATGTTCTATATTTTTTTAAACATAATTTTGTAATTTAAAATTACATTTTTTTTTTAATTTAAAAGTGGAGCACTTGTTTTATTAAAACATTTTTTATAAATAATAGATTAAACATTTGCACATAAAAAACGTACTTAGTTATTTCAAAATTTCAGTAAATAAATTTGCATGGTATGCTAGACTTGAGGCATTTGACTTGGAGTTTGCCATTATAATAGGGGCCACGTCAGACCTATTTTTGTCAGAGAGAGCGAATCTCCTCTTCCCTCGGGTCCTCTCACTCAAGCGACCGTTCTAAATCCAACGAGAGAGCACCACACAATTACAAAAAATAAAAAAAAAAAAAGAACGCAACAAAAACAAAGACAAAAAAAAAACGTTTTTTAAGCTTAGATAAATATACTTAAAGGACTTAAGTGATATATAATTAATATAGCACGTGGAAATTTGCTCTAAATTTTTTTTCATACTTTTTTTCATATGCACGTGCAGAAACAGCTGAAAAGATAGCTTTGAATGTTCAAATAAATATTATTTTTATAAAAGTGTTATCTAATATAAAGACAGTACAATTTTGCATACAATTTTTTGTACAAGAAAATTTCATTTCCACACAAACAATTTTAATAGAGTTGACGTTTCTTGTATATAAGGAAAAATTGTGTAGTGTAATGCCAGCTTTATGCTTGGTAAACTGAAGGAAATTTTATATCATAGATACCATGAAACATGACATCACAATGTTATGATGTGAAACGTAATAAATTATATTTAATTTAACTGTAAACTATGAAAAATTTGTATTTTATTTTTCCCCTAGAATATTTCAGTGCTTGATGATATTAAACATTGAGTTCATTTACTTAATTTTGTTCTTTCCGAGTGAAAATAAAAGGGGGCAATTTCTGTTCTCCATTATAAAAATCACATGCATTTTTTTAAAGTAATTTTCTAGTTTGATTCTTATATATTTTTTGTATCTGCTCGTTAAACTGGAAATAACTACCAAACCAAAATCCATGTCAAATTACAGGTTAATTTAAACAATCTCGATCTAATAATACGCTATTGTATTTTAAGTAAAGTAAATAAATTCAATCAATTTGTATATCTGATTGAGCTACCAAAAGTAATGTTTCTATCGTGTGTTTACTATATCATTTTGTACTCTTATACATTGCATACGTCATGGTCTATTCACGTAGTTCGATCTCTCTCTCTCTCTCTCTCTCTCTCTCTCTCTCTCTCTCTCTCTCTCTCTCTCTCTCTCTCTCTCTCTCTCTCTCTCTCTCTCTCTCTCTCTCAATTTGATCACTGATCCCACCGAGCGAGAGGGTTATCGAGATCATTGAATGAATCACAGCAGGCGGACTTTTAGGGAGGAAGTGGGACGAGGAGTAAAGTAAGATGTTTATGGAACTCGAACTTTAATCGTAAAAAAAAAACACAAACTTAAACTTACGTGTCTCTACAAGAGACGTTTTCAATAACATGACAATACTTCATTAAACGAGACGTAAAAATAAACTTTGTGTTGTCGTTTTACAAGCTATAAAACTCGGGATATTTCTCTTTCTTAATTTTCTATTGAATGAAATAATATAATCAATGTATTTACAAATCGATTCATACAAATCATAAATTTAAGTTTAATAAAACAATTAGTTTATTTTTTTAAGTAGAAAAAAATAGTGTTATTTGAGAATATCAAATATCAAAATCTGTATGACTATTGCAAAAAAAAAAAAAAAAAAAAAAATGCAAGTTTGTAATACGGAAGTAAATCACATTAACATTTGCTTATAAAAGAGCAATTTTGTTACAGCAGTTCTGATATTGATTTAATTTTTGAGCCAAGACATAAAATATTTTGTATATTTGCCAAAAGAATTGTCATTGGTGTCATGTTTTTGTCGTTCGTTATAGTTTAAGATGTTGCCTTCGCCTTATTGTTGGATGAATTATTATGTATCTTAAAACTGCGATCATTGTTAGTCTTTGTTGTATAAGTGTTATATATACAGTTAATTATTTCATTATTTTCATATAGTTCAATGCTTTAATTATTATTAATTATAGTTACTTTTAGTCAATTTACGAATTTTCCCTTATTACGAGTCTATTAATTATTAATATAACTGTACGTGTTCTAACTGCTATGAAGCTTAAAAACAACTACATTGGAGGTCAAATATGTCGTTTTTGACATGCATTTTGACTTTCAAATTTATTTTTGCAATCAGACTGAATTTGTTCCCATCAAGCTTTAAATTTTTAGAAAAATATAAAAAATTTAATGAAAATCCAAAATTCAATATTTTTTTCTTAATTTAATTAGATAAGAGACATTAACAATGTTTTTATCACTGACTTCAATTTTATAGTCAATAAACCGACTTGTTTCAAGTTAAAATTGTTTCCCTTTTTATAATTTATTATAAGTTCAAAGTAATATAACTTTTAAATATCCCTACTTAAGTTACTTATTTTTATATCAGATGGAAAGTCAAAGCGAGATCTCGCGATCAGCTGTTCAGTGTGAGATTTCACCGCGGCGGCATTCTGTTCTCACTCGATGGGATCTGACGCAAGCTTTGTTTGTGTCGGGTTGTATTTTTAACCCTTATCACTTTGATCCGGCGACCACAAAAACTTGATCTGCTGCTCCCACCCCAAACCGAACTAAAACAGCCACTAGAAATAACGTTTTTGTGCCTTGTTGACACCTCGACTTTGTGTTACATGTTTTTTTAATCGGATTCTTTCTGTATAAAACAAAATAAATCACTTTTTATAAAAACAAAATGTTTTTTTGCTTCTATAGCTAATAAATTAGAAGTACTTTTCATTGTTGTTTTTTTAGTTTGAAAAAAATGTATGAGTCATTATAACAATTAATTTTTAATGTGGAAATGTGTTGTCTTTAAAAAAAATACCAAGAGGCATTTAAAAAAAAAACTTAAGACTACATTAGAATTAGAACTCGAAATTTTAAAACATTCGAAAAAATAAGGACTAAAATCATATCTAAAAAAACAAACCTTTTGCTTCTGACTTAAATTTCATTATCTCTTTGTTGTTGTTTTTTTTCTTGAAAATTCACAATTTTATTAAAATCAAGGTTTAGGTTTCGGTGTCATATTATGTAGATATATGTAAATTCTACGTAAAATTAAACAATAAATACTACAGTTTCTACTCTAAGTCTCTCTGCAAATTTGTTTAGGACCAATGTTTGTATATTTTTTTAGGGCTATTTTTTTAATAAAATATAATTATACTACTAATCATGTATAACAAATTTACTCTCTAAGTTAAACGTAAAGTTAAAGTTCAAGTTAAATGAAAAATCTTCTATTTTGAAATTTTATTTAGTAGTCATGATTCCACTTAAAAAAAAAAAAAAGTTATAACATTTTATGAGTACCAAAAATATAAAAAAAAGGTTACAATAAATGTCAAAGAAATAATACTATTGGATTTAAAGCAATATAGCCAACAGAAAGTAATCCTTTAAAAAAAAAGTAAATCTATAAATAATACTTAAATCTTGACATTGCAAACGTACTTTTATATATATTTTTTTATGAGTTCAACGTTTTGACATTATGTAACCTTGATATTTAATGATATTTTATATGACATATTTTTACAAGTGACACTTTTTATAGTCGTAATAAATTTTTTACATCATCTATTGTGTTAATTTTCACAACATTCAATAAAAATTGTATGCATATTTTATAGATAGAAAATTGTGATGATTTAGTTTGAAACAACAAAAATATATTTTTTTTATGCTCATTAGAGATTCATAGTGCAACCTGGCAAGGTGTGCGGTCCAATCTGCGGCCTGTATATCATTACAAAATATTCAAAGCCAGACACTCGCTTTATTGAGGCAAAACTATAAAGCCATCGTTTTTGCCACTAGCATTTTAATATACAATCAAATTTATTTTATATTCCTTTCAACAACATAAAATTTCATATTTTTTGCTATCTTCTAGGCATTTGAGACTTGAAGTACCTTAGAAGAGCAAAATTTTAATGATTTTAATTCTATTTTTTTAAACAACTACATAAATGTTTCATTTCCGGTAACTTTTAGTGGGAATTTAAATTTAATTGAACTGTAGCAAGCAAGTTAGGAGGGAGGGAGGGACCGTGAATCATAAAACTAATGAAGAATAATAATACATAAGAAAAGGGTCAAAGAAAAGGTCTACCATAACATTAAAATTGTAGTTTAATCTAATTCTAGTATATGGACCAATATTTTCCTTATAGGTTCATTTAGTATATACTGAATAAACATAAATTATTCATTTGAATTTATTCAATTGAATATTCATATTGCATGATAATTTAATACTAAATGAGCAACGAGGCAAAATATTTTAATATAAAACAAATATTGAATTCACGTGGACAATTTATTTTTTAATCATATCAAGCAATATGGTAAAAATATGTAATTTATTTTAATGTTTGCTACGAACGATGATATTCAATTTTAAAATAAAAATGTTGCGTATTTCTTTAAACAAAAAATACTGTTCATTTTGCAGTATAATAAAATTTTATTGTTATATAATTATTGAATCGCATGCATGTGGATCCTAAAGTTCTATAAAAAAAATATCAATGCTATTGTACTATTTTTTTGTGTATATATTTGAATAAAAATATTAAAAATAATATAAATAATGTACAAAATAATAATATAATAGAGTGATATCATAGCTGATATTAATATTTCAGAACACACCCATAGTATAGTAATAAAAAGTGTTGGCTGCTAGCTATTATCATGCATATGTAATGCTGCATAATATGTACTAGAGATGACATCATGTAAGTTATGTTTTTGTGCCTTACATCCCACAAAAGTTCGCTGCTAGAATAAGAAAAACCTCTAGACAAAATAAAACTTGTCATCTTGAATGCTTTTTATGAACCATTCTGACTCATAATGCAAAAATATCGACCAAAAACTTTGCTACATATTTTAAAAGTAAAATGTAAAAAATAATGAGAGCATTCTCGTAAGTTGAGTTCATTTCTGTGTAAATAATAATCAAGCCAGTATAAAGGATTTATATCATGAATATATAAAATATGAGCTACCATGTGTATATTATTTTGTATGATGTTTGCAAAATACATTTACATTAATTTTACAAATATTTGCATGCTAATTTGAAAGTGAATCCAATGTAAACATTATGAAAATAAACATACACTATTTACTGTACTGTTTTGATAACAGTGTGTTAAAATTATATTATAATATATGGAATTTATAATATTTTACAGTTAAACTAGTTTAAATTAATGATTACAATATAGAATCAGCTTTTTAAGGTACTTTTAATCCAAAATAAACCAATTACTCTATAAATGGACAGTAATACATGGAATTTATTTTATGATAACAAAAAAATAATCATTTTTTTGGCCATAACCATTACAATATTTAATTATGTAATAAAATAGCATCATATTCATTTTGTTTTTAAAATTGACACTTAACAAGTAGTATTAATTTTATTCAGTTTGATGAAAACGTATAATTTTAATACTTTGAGACTCATCATTCTTGGCTGGCAAGTATATAATCTATTAATTACAGATTCTTATGTCATGATATTCAAATGACGGGGAGCGACGTACCCAGCTATGATATCACTTTTGCGAACACGGACAATGAGATGACCAGGCACCACTCCTCTTCGTTCATAGAATGTGACTCCTCTTATTATTATTCTCGTATACTCTCGCGTGTTTTTATTATGAGCCACAGCCCGAAGCAAAAATATTATATACGTCATATTTCTTACTGATGCTCAGCATAACAATGCTCTATTGTTGGCAGCAATTATAATCTCTTTGTTTTATTTTTATTATTAAGCCATGACCTTTCCTATTTTATCAATGAAATTCTTTAGTTAGATTTTTATATTTTAATAAAAATTCTACATTCGAATTTAAAGTAAACTTGTTCTGGAAGATTTGAAACTGTATAAAAAAAACTGATGCAATTTATGACGTACATTATATTTTTAAATTAAAATTTTTGTAATCTATTTCTTCAGTATAAGATGTTTTGCTTTTGTATAATATTGACACTTGCTATTGTTTGTTCAAAAAGAAACAAACATTGGATATAATTAAATTAAACAATTTCAAATTTGATACATCAAATGACATGCCTTTTTTTTATTCTCCAAGGAGATCTTAATTTATTGTTTTAATACTCAGGGAACATTGTTGTAAACTCACCAGGTATTAGTCCGCTGAGCCGCGACGCTCCTCCGTTCTGCGCCTGCGCACCAGAAGCGATCACCACACAGAGCACCGCGGCAATCTGCACCCACCTGAACACCAAAATATACCATCAACAACCACCCTTTAAATTTCAACCCTTAATTTGGCACTCTGGCGCTCTTTGGGGGACTTTTAAGTGCAGTCATAAATTTTTCAAATCAGACACATAATTATACCTGCTTGTAATTTATTAAATCAAATCCTGAATCAATTAAGAAATATCCATCTATGATATATATATACGGAAAATCTAATAAATAAATTAATGCTTAATATTGAGGCAAAATTTCTGAAAAAAAAAAAAAATAAATAAAGATTTTTTTCAATCAACGGCAGAGAAAAATATAATAGAGTGTGATTAAGCATAAAAATAAAAAAGATGTGTGTTCTTGAAATATTAACTTGTTTGGCGTCAATTTTAATTCACGTTTGTGATTTAAAAATAATAAATTCATAATACTTTATTGCTTTTCGATTATGTACACAATATAAGCTTGTCAAACTTTCTGTCACTTTTCCCTATATATTTTTTTAGTTTTTAATCAAACCCTATTGGGTACTTCTATTTACTAATTACATACTACTTTGAAACCCCGAACTTTCAGAAACCCTAACTTGAGCGTTTCGCGGGCTCTTCTGGAACGAGGGCGGCCACGGCCTTGCAAATCCATCCCGGCATTTGCCTGCGGCTGAGGGAAACGTGGAAACCTCAGCCAGGATGGACGCTACAGCTTTTGTCAATGAACCGGAAGTGCAATGGTCCAAAGCCAGGGGAACCACATAGTGGAAAAGCGCAACGTTTTACCCCTGGGTGGGAAACGTGGTTTTTGTTGAAAATGGTCACCCATCCAACTACTATATAAAACATACATAATGATTATACAATTAATGGCTGTCCAGAACGAGAATTACTACACCGTAAACCTTCAGCAGCGATGTAACATTCATTAATCAACTGGACGAGCTACTGGCGACTTTGTATCTTACAGGTAAAAAATATTTCTATATATTCCTCCACTCAAGCCATCTATGGTGATTGATGGGGTTCCCTAGGGAATGACGAAGGCAAATTGTATGATATTCACATACAAAAATCTGAAGTGCGTAATATTTGGCAAACGTTTTCAACTGTGTACATAAAATTCTTTATAACTAAATGGTAAAAAAATTACATGAATTATTCTGCATTTTTCATGTTTTTACGTAGTTTTAGAGTGAATTAAAAAATATATGAAACTAAAAAATAAAGACTTTCAACCCATTTACTTTATAAAATACAATTTTCAAATGTTTTTTTCATAAAGAAAATTGTATTTGCATGCACGTTAAATTCAATTTGCTAAGTAGTAACACATAAAACGTTGTAGTATAGTAATAGTGTTTTATTTTACATTTGACCATCATGAAGATTTTTTATTATGTTAAAAGCAGGATTAAATTTTATACTCTGGCTGTAAATGTGTCTAAAGAAGTGCATTTTGTAAACAAAATTTACTTGACAAATTCATGCAGAAGTGACATTTATTTGAATGGATTTTTAACCTGACATTTAAAACTGCTTGTGTGTAAAAAGATGGGGTATAAGCTTTTAGCTACTGTTTTTTAAACGAGAAGAAGTTATAAATAAACTTTATAGGTATAATCTTTTTATAATATAATAAGTCAGTGAAAAAAAAAATTGAAGGATTAAATATTCAAAATAATTCAAGGTAAAAAAAAGGTGCGTCTTATTATATATAAAATCCCATGCTTTTTATTTTATACGTGATTATAAATCATACACAATTTTTCATTCATACATTCATTATACTTTAACAAAGTCATTAATTTTGTATATATATTTTTTATATAAATCCTAATTATAATAATTATATAGTAATATTTTATGAATGGTTGTTGTAAAAATCATATGGGTCATTCAAGGCTATTTATTTTACTACACGATGTCGTGTCTTATACAATGAGCGATACTATTTATTTTGGGGTGACCTTTGACACACTCAGGGCTGGCCACATGACATCAGCTAAGTAAGCAAGCAGATCGACTGCTGGGGTTATATTCACCATTGCAGCATCCGGTGTGCTTGTCTCAGTCCTCTGAATAATTGGAACACTTTGTAAGAGCGGGAAGAGCCCAGACAAGTGCAAAAAAAAAAAGTAAAAATTATAATATATTGAAATGTGCAATACTATATGTCTGTTCGTAAACCCTGCCCTGTTTTCACTTTCTGCGCTGGATATTTATGTCCAAGTGTATTTTGGAAAATAGAGTGCAGAAACCTAAACTTTACGAACAGACCTCAGCATGTGAACTCAACAAAAGGGATATAATTAAAACCACCAGATGCAAACGATACGATTGAATTTTCTAATAAAAATTCTATTTTCTTATCTCTAAACGTTGAAAATAACCTTTACTGTAAATGTCAATTGTCTTGTTTTGCATCTGTTATAGTCTCAATTAATTAAATTGTCATTAATTTTATTTTTGTTGTTAAATTTTATATTATCATGATGTATTATAGTATATAGTGAAATTCATTTATAGCAATAATATTTTATATAATTTAAGCGTTTCATAATCTCATAATCATAATAAAAATAATTATATAAAATATTCAATCCCATATTACAAAAAAAGGCATCATAAATTAAATGAATACATTTTACATACATATATAATAACAATTTATTATTATGTAATTGATCCTTCATGTACTTAATACTTTGAAATTCAGTACCGAATAAGTTGCCAAAGGACGTACGCGCTCAAAGTGGTCCCTTATACAATAATTAAGTATAATACTGACAACACTTTTAAGCTGGAAAATACTCTGATCAAGTGTTCAGTTTAGAAGTTTGTGCCAAGTGTGCCAACCCTTTATTTACAGCTGTAAGTATATACTGTATTACATTTACATAGAATCATCAGACTCATCAGTCTAAAGTAATTACCTCTCTCTCTCTCTCTCTCTCTCTCTCTCTCTCTCTCTCTCTCTCTCTCTCTCTCTCTCTCTCTCTCTCTCTCTCTCTCTCTCTCTCTCTCTCTCTCCAAAAATACATAAATCTGTCAACTACTTACTTTTCATTTCTTCTCAGCTAAACAATTATTATTTATCTTTTCATTTCAATATTAAGACATCTGATATTATTACAATAAAAAATACATCATGATATTATAAAAAAAAATGAATTGTTTGAATTTCACCTTTTGTTCCATTGTATTATTGAGACATGTGATACAAAATTAATTTCAAGGTGTATATAAAAAAAACTATAACTGCTAAAATAAAACTTATAATAAAAAAATAGTGAGTCATAACTTTAAAAAATATAAAAATAAAATTTAAAACAACTTCTATTTTAAAATAATATACTAAAACAAATCAGATGTTATATTTTATAATATAAAAAAAAATATAAATCTCGCATTAAAGAAGCCATTGAGAGTGTTTATACTCATTAAGAAGGACGCATAGAGCAGCTTAGTGTGTAATTACAATGGGACATTATGCGTGGGTAATTGTGGAATATAGAGAAGGCTTAATTCATATCTTATCAAAATGCAGTCAGTTTCCTGCCCTTCAATATACGCCACATTAACCACGTCCTATGTCTTATTAATACAAGCTGCTGGCTTTGTTGATGGGGGAATTAGCAATGCAATCAAGATCCACTCCATTTATTGTATATGACTATTTTATCACGTTTCATTCTTAATGGAATTGGAGAGTGAAGAGGGGGGATTTTAGTACTGATGCATGATTATGTAAAATCACTGTATTTATCTACGTTCATTTACTATGGTATTCCAATTTTTAAAGTATATGTAAATAGTTTTGCTAAAAAGTATTTTTAGTTAAAGTATTTTATTTTTTGCTTTTAAAAAAATTCTGGATAAAATACATTATTTTAAATAATTTATAATTGAACATGAGTAAAATTATTACCATTAAAGCATAAAAAAATAGTTTTTATTCTATTTTAAGTGCTCGTGCATTGAATAATAAATTATTAATAATATATTACATTATTATTAAGTTTTTAAACCTATTAAAGTATTAATTTTTTACGTATATTTGCAAAGCTAAACTGTATTCTATATTTGATGCAGACATTTTTTTTTATTTTTTTTTTTTTTTTCATACTTTCATATTATAAAAAATTATCAAGGTCTATATTTGACTAGATCTCAACGGGATGCTGCTACTGCTTAAAAAAACAACACCAAGTAAATATTTTATGTGGGATTAACTACATAAAAAATTCTTATGTATAAATGTTTTTTTTTTTTTTCTGTATAGCAGATTTGAATCTTTACTTTGTGGTGCAGGCTTCTGAAATAGGACAATAATCTTACTCGATCTTCTCAACACGTTATGATGGTCTTTATTTATTTAAATTACATGATAAATTGTTTTGAAAGCACACCATGCAAAAAAACAACACTCTTTCATTCTGTTCATTCACATACATTACTTCATAACCTTATGCAGAAATAAATTTATTCTTACTTATTAACTTGTCCTCCATGCATGTTTCTTTTTATTTTATTCATATAGTGAGATATGCTATATTAAAGTTAAAGTACTAAAATATATAATCTTCAGACATTTAAATTTAAATAATAATAAAAAAAAGGTAAGATCATAATTTAACTTTTTATATGATGTATTTTTATGAAGTACACTCACGATTTAGAAATTTTCCCACATTATTTAACTTGTCTGTACTATAAAGCAAAAGTTACATAGGTATAAGTATTACATTACATTTGGTATAATACGATGTACAATATCATGTTCTATATTTAATGGGCTGATGTACTGTATATTTAATAAGCTGAAACCCTCTTTATTCTTCAGGGACTTTCATCAACCCCTTTATTCGAATGTTTACAAGCAAAATTTATGTTCGTATATAACAGCAAGTAAATTTCTGAACATCAAATTAAATGCATGTTATCACTATCATAAATCTTGTAGCAATATTTGGAATATTATAATATTGCATAAACAATTTTAAAGCATTGTCAATATATGAAATAATTTTTTTCTGAAACTTTCATATATAAATGTATTTATTTTTAATTATTCAATTTCATTAAATATAAATTTATAATACATGAAATTTTATTGTGCGTGCAATGTTTGATTCAACTCTATGGACCAGCCTCTTTATTACAACAGATAAAGACCTTTAAAAAGCAAGCAAGCATCCTTAACTAATTCGCAATATACCCATATCAGTCATTTAGCTGCGGGCATGGATTTTTTTTTCATGTACTTAGCAAATAACTTGAAATTATTATTATCCGTCGATTCAAATCAAATTGCACACACTCTATATTAAGATATCTTTCAATATTAATTTAACTTATATTGAAGTGATAAAAATAAAATTCTTACAATGTACTTAACAGTAGCATATAATAACAACAATTGTGTAAGATTTTATCATAAATTTTAATTTATCATAAAATAACTCAAATAAATGAAAAATAAATAACAATAATATTTTAAGAACTAACATTAATAGTTCTCATAATAAATTACATTTAAGAAAAAAAATATATATATAAATTTGAAAAGAAAAACAATAAAAGTTATATTGATATAAATTTGTTATATTATATGACAATACTTGGCAAGAATTCCTAAAATTCTAGCCATTTCTTATGACTAGTCATGGCTAACACCACCTTGGGCTAAAAGTTGGCTTATTGTGCCGTAAATCTCAGCGAGCAATTACGAGAACACGCCTTCTAACTTCTGTCTTACTTTATTACTTTCTTTTGAAATACGTACGCCACTATTTTTGTTGCTTAGTTCTTGACCCTGTGCACTACAATGAGCACTTAGACACTTCTGTATATACTTGGCAACAGCAACATTGTATAAAACTATAGCGTGGATTTAATGACTTTCATATTATGGGTTTACTGTTTAATAATGTGTAAAAATTGAGGGTTTGTTGTAGTTATTATCATAGACTAATAGAAGTTTGTCCCTAAAAATAAAGTAACAATATTTGCTATTTTCGAAGGATTTATAATTTACTAAAACTGTTTTGTTGAGTTATTTCGTTGTATATAATATGCTGCCAAGATTTAAAAAATAAAAATATTTCATTCACTGCATTGTAAAATATACTTTCTACTACATGTAACGTATTTTGGCAAAAGTTATTACAACGTACTGAACTATTTGCTATTAGAATTACGAGTATCAAAATTTTGCGCTGTCATAAGTACTAATTGTAAGACAAAAATATAAAGGCGGGAACAACATTTTTTTTTTCTTATAAATAATTCTAAATATAAAAAAGTTTAGAAATAGAACCCTCCATTTTGATTAAAATGTTACAGACATGTAAAATTATAATATTAAAAGCATTTACTCCTTCAGATAGAATTTACGTGTTTCCTCTGTAATGACGGGGTGTGGATGTATTTTTTTAGATTAATCACAAGGATCACCTGGCTCTAAGATAGGGATGCTGGGACCAAGGTGCATCAAATTGAAGGTATAACACAATAATTTAACATTAATCAAGACAGTATAGTATTATATACAAAATTAACTGGATTTTAATAATACTGTCAATGATATTTATAATATTTTTGTAATTATAACTAATACACCCTCAGTCTAAAATATTAAAAAAAAAACGAATTCAACTTTACCTTTATATTAACTTCTAAAACTTCATCTACTAATAAAAAAAAATTTATATAGAACCCTTAAGTTTTTAATTTCAGCATTAATCAAGTTATATAATAAAATTTTATGATAAAAATTATGAATTTTTTTTTACTGCTCTTATTTTTTTTAATTAATATTAAAATTACAAACTTTTATATTCTTTTTTTTTCAGTCTTACGCTCTTACGTGAGTTAATTGCATTTAAGGAAGCCTATCACCTGCTCTTTTGTATACTTTGGATTGAGGTTGTAATAAAGATAGAAGTGAGACCAGCTGGGAGTGGTCAGCGGTCAGCTTTGATACTGAGAAATGGTCAGTAGAATTACTAAAATGCATCCTTGCATCTCATTCCCTAACCTACCGCAGTCTCTAGCCTCAAGACTGAACAAAAAAAATTATCATGGTTTAGATATTAGCTTTATCACAATATAGAGAGTTGACAGGGTCTTTATTTTAAGGGCAGTTCCAGCTTTTGATTACTGGAGGAGAGAGGGGTGGCCTTTATTGGGAAAGGGTTAGACCTTTGTCCCCTGTGTGTTGGCCCTTGTCTTATGAAATGTATTAAAACTGTTTTAATCTTTTAGCTATACTAGCCACGTAGGATAAAAAAAAACTTAACAACAAATTAAAATAATAATACTGTATTCTGATCTACTGATGATAAACGTTATAATTAGTTGGTTTCAATATTATGTTGTTAATTATGTTTTATAAATTGACACATTAGATGATCAAAAAAATTAGATAAAAAGAAAATAAACCATAATTTTTACCTTCTGGGCATAATTAATTAAATGGTTATTTGCTTTCATTAATATTTTTAATAATGTAATAACAAATTTATTCAAGTCATCATTTTTTTAGTCCCTAATTATTTTGGCCCTAAACTCACATAAATTATTGGATGTTTTTAATAAAAACTTGTTTTTCTTGCGTGTGAAAAAACAAAACAAGTTACTTATTTTCACAATATGCTGCAGAAGTTGGTATTTAAAGGCACATTGGGCGGTCGAGTTGCTATAAGTAATGGCAGTTTGCAAGTGTCTACCACCCAAGGGCAATTTAATTTATATAATAAATAATAATAATTATAAAGATATCGTACATAGTAATGAGTAATATTGGTTGGATGCTATTATAATAAAGTACTTGATAATTGCTCCAGGATAATTTTAATTATTCATTGTTTCTCAGTAGTGATAACAAAATATGAGCAAAAAGAAATAAGTTCAGAAAATTTCCATATACTTCGTTTATATTATATTTTATAGCTTCAGGCAATTTGTTTTAGAAATAACATAATATATATAAGTTTGTGTGTTACCTTTTCAATAAATTTTAATACATAAATTAGTTTTGATAATATTATTATTATAACTATTATAAATAATTTTTTCTTAGTACTTATAATAAACTGTTAAAGATTATTCCACTGATATATTCTTCCAGGAGAAAAAAGTGGAGCTATATAACAACCTTTTACACTTTTACTATACATTCAAATTAGGGTTCAGGTTTACATGAATTTTCAGTCCCAGTCCCTCCTCGCTTCTAAAAAAGAATTAAAATGTGCGGTATAATCTTCTTCAATTATTTAGAAAAAAAAAGTAACATTGACCAGGCTCTCCCGACATTTTTTTTTTTTTTTCAACTCTCGCGCCTAATGTCCCATCAGTACAGTGAACTCAAACCCATTTAAGTTAGTAGACTAAAAAAATAGCACTCAATGATGTTTTGAGTATCAAATTTTGCTTGCAATTCGGGTGTAGTCTGTTTGTGGGCTATGAATTTCACGCTCTGTTGGGTGGGAATGAGCGATGATCCACCACTACCACGAGAGGTCTGGCCCGTGTCATCCGTCCAAGAAGGCTACAGAACTGTAGCCTTCTTGATCCGTCCAGCTACAAGGGCGCCTCTCGGGGGGTCCTCCTCAACTAACTGTCTCGATAAATCATAGCCTCAGTGACAACAGATAAGAAGACACTTAGATCATCACTTTATAATCGTAAATTTTCATGTTCACGCCACGTAATATCGCAATTTAATTACCATCAGTGCATTTTTTTTATTATTAAGTCATATAGCCTATAATGAAGAGTACTTAAGAGAGCATGACGACAGTGAATTGCGTCATTAAGTTGCGTTATTATAATTTTTATTAGTATATATAATAAATATAAATATACGATGATATGTTATTACATTTACATAATTGCATTATATATGAATGAAACACAGAAACCATAACTTGTTGTATTGAGAATGAATTATATTAAAGTCATTTGTTTTAGGCAATTTGCAAGTATTTAAATCACATTTTTTAAACTAAACTATCCATCAAAGTAAAATAATTTTATAAATAATTATATCTTAATTTGGAATAAATTTTTATAATTTACAAGTTGCCAACACTTCTAGATTAAAGGTGCATTTAATTTAATACAGCTATTTTCATTAACACTGCCATAATATTGTTGGGTATACAGTTCAATTCTATAATAAGAGATATTTCTTAGATTAAACATGAAGTAAAACTGTCTATAATCATCTGCAGACATCTTCTTTCCCACCTGTGTGCTATACCGTCTAATTTCTGATGATAAATTGAAATTATGATGGTCAGGCGCTGGATACGTAATAAATTTATGTAAATTATATAATATTTTTATATATTAAGTTATGGAAATATTGAACAAAATTATAGTTAAAAAAAATACATGCAACGTCACAGAAAATCATAGTAATTACTTTTTTTTAAAGCCTTGTAAGTAGAATATAAAATTAATTTAAAACTGCAATTTTTAAATCCATTACATCTAAACGTCTTTTAAACTGATGCTATAATATTATAGTATAAAAAAAGTATGTCTATAAAAATTGGTTAAGGCCACCAACATTTTTCTTGGTTAAAGTGATGATGTTTCTATGAAGATGGAAGCCGATGCGTGCGTGATGCAGCTGCATGTTTTTCGTGCTCATTATAAATGCACGTGCACCGATGCTGCATGCACAGCGCGGTGTCCGAGAGAAGTTTAAGAAAAAGAAGACTCGTACACCGTGTGCTCATATTATACCGGTTTGTCGAGCTATAATTCTTCGACCTTTTCACCCCTAGTAGGTGCGCGGTGCTACAAAATTATGTTCACCATTCAGACAGATCAGCTTTCAAACATTTAGTAGTGGTTTAAGTTTTTGTTTCAAGTATGTAAATAAAATTGCTGGAAAAAAAAAGTGTGAAAAAAAGTAATGTATTATGATAAAGTTAAAATTTAGTATATTATGAAAAGTTATACAGTACAATTATTTGTGAGTAACATTTTAAGTGTTGTAGTTTTGTTTTATTTATCAATGAAAAGTATTACTATTAGATATATTTTTATTTCCTATATACATAAAAGCTTTTCTGAGACCGGTCTTTTTTAAAGTTAAAGTTGGAGGTATTTTTTCTAATACTTTTATTGCTTAGACACGAAAAACAGATATTTTTCTTTACTTTGAAAGTTCATTGAAAGGTGTGGAGAAGCTATATGTTGTTAGATAGAAAACGAATGGTAAATTTGTGTTTGAATGTTAACTTATTTGATTACTATTTATTACTGTACATTTTTAATGTGTTTTTCAGAGTTTCATTATTTCCCTTGTCACTCGGCTCTGTTAACTCTATTTTTTAAATCTATCGCTTTTCTTCCTATGTACACCACTGGTGTTTAATAAATATAAAATATTATTAAATCTATTTCTTTCAGTCTCTTTTTTATATTTTTCCTATAAAATCATATAAAATGCATCTGCTGTTAAAACAATTTATTAGTAAATACAGGTAAAAAATACACACTATAACAAAAAAATACACACTATAACTTAAGATTATGTACTAATTTCAATTACACTAATAAGAAAAGCAACAAAATCAGGCAGACGTTCATTTTTTTTTTTTCTTACCTCCTTTTCAGGGTTTACAAGACTTACAAGCGATTTTCTACTTAATTTCTCGACTCTTTATGGACCCGATCTAACATTGCTTTTAGGATTTTGTGGGTTATTTCCAAACCTTTTGCTGCCTTTGCGTCTTTGCGACATTTTGTGACTGAGGAAAGTATGGAAATCTGACAAGGAACATGAAAAAGAAAGCATAAATTTTGATAATAGTTTATCTTTCTGGACGAGTCTTCCTTCCTAAAACGACTAATTTAGAGAAAATTACTTAATTATAAACTTTCACTGAAAACCACTGGTTTGTATGACACGAGATGAATCAGTGCGGTGACCATTCTGAATTATGTTGTCCCGCGTTGTTGCTCAGTCATCGCCGCTCTAATCACGTGTGTAATCATCATTGGCGCCCATGACAACACAAATCTGGCAAACAAACGTGTTAGACCAAAACCCTGACTCGCATGAATGCAGTTAAAGAATTCTTGATTTAATCAGGAGATCACCATATGATTAATAATAAGTGTCTCAAAAGACATAAAATTTAAATAAGCTAGCTATTTCAAATTTATAAAAACGTGTTTTTGCTTCAATTACTGCACAAATTAATACCTTTCAGTCTTTAGATTTTTTTTTTTTTTTTTTTTTTTTTCATTATACGTGCAGCAATTAAATACTCAACATTTAATTCAAAACACAGCATAAGTATACTACGTCATGAAAATTTGGCATTTGAACGAGTTATGAAATATTCCTTATTATATATTTACTGTACATAATATGCAGAGATTTTGACCTGAAAGTCTCTGACAATGTGATATGTTAATAGTCTAATACTTTCTGAACGTGCAAAAGCTTCATTTTATAAAACAATGTTACAAACAAAATTGCTTGAGAATTGATTTGCATTGCTAAAGACTCTAAAGAGTATTTTGCTGTACAGTGTACACTTTACTTAACTCCAATGTCTGCAGTTCTTTGTGTGCTGTGATGATTAGTTATTGATGAATTTTGAGGCATTTAAAAATCAATTAAGCTAAAAAAAGAATGATGATAATGAGTAATGAAATTGCGCATACAAAAAACCGAAGTTACAAATCAACACTTCATATAACTCTTGAAGGGAGGGGAAGGGGGATGAAATTTTCAGAAAATCTTAAGTAAAATAGTAAAATTCAATTTTTTAAGTGAAATTACATTTGCCAATTTTTTTTTTTTTTTTTTTTTTTACCATATAAAATTCTGATAGCAACTTGTCTTCTAAAAAGTTTCAACATATAAAACATAAACATTATAAGTTGATAAAATTAAATCAATAATCTTACCGCATCATGATGGAGTTATGGTTTAATCCATGGTGACACAGGCCACAAATAAGGGTAGTTACCCTGAGGTTATCGCTGAGAACACGTGTCGAGAGCTCGGAGGAACCTGCACGCTCGTCCTCGTGTGGTTCAAGACCGCGGTCAACTAAACCATCGCACCGGTTCCCGCTCTTGAGTCGCGCAGCTTCGGAAACATTCGGATAATCTCGCTACAAACACGATCATGTTTTTAATTAAAAGTGTTTCTTATTTGTACAATTTTTACCATCTTGTGTAAAAGAGTTTAAAAAATAAATTGTAAAGAAAAACATTTTCCTACAGGAAAATATTATCATTTAAAGAGTTAGAGGTGTTACATTTTAATTTTCTTTTGTGAATTTTTTGTTAAAGTTATAAAAAGTAATAAGATTAATAAGAAAAAAGAAAATATTGCATACAAACTTAAAATTCAGTTAAAATTTTTTAACATACCTGAATATGAAAGTCAGTTTAGGTGCGAAGAAAATAATGGGGAGGGGGGAATATGTGTACTGTACAAACTTCATGACAGCACGAATGTTATCAGGTTTCAAAATCCCCTCTGTTTCGTGGCGTTGTCACACAGACTAATATGGAGGTGTATCTAACATACAATTTTTGGATTTGCTTAGTCGACTCAAGAACATACATTATATAATATGCATGTTCTTGGACAATACTCTGTGCTGTTGAGACGTAAAATATTTAAAATCAAGATCTGAATTTGCCTAAGTCAACTGCAGCTTTAAGAAAATCAAGGAAATTCAAAAAAAGTAATAATTTGAAAGGTATATGGCTATTATTTTTTTATATCACCTGGTCTCGGAATCAAGGTATTTTTGATTTTTGAAAAAATCTCAAAATATCTAGTGGGTGGTCCCAATAGACGAAATATGAAGTTTGAGCTCCATGCATCAAAAATTTTTTGGTGGAGATATTCCACCCGGCGTACGCGAGTGTCACGTTTTGGGTTCCGCGGCGACGCTCCGTAAGCGTTTTCGTGGTCGATTATCTCAACCGTTGAGCTTTAAATTGCGGATTTGATATTTTTTAGTCAAACTAGATACTGTAATGTACAACTGAGGTTAATTTGGAATTTTTATCATGTTTAGTTACTTTTTAAAAAAATCGCCAGTATGGTAAGTAACACGATTTTTTTCAGTTTTGACGATACAAAAAAATCCATAAAAAATATAAATGCTCTATATTTATTAAATATTATGATGTATTACATAAATATGACATTTTTTCTTAACGTTGTGATAAAAAAAAATTATGTAAATAATTTTGTATTCGTATGCCATGCGTTTCAAAAGTACGCTCCTCGCAAATACGTAATAAAGAGGCCCAAATATGAAGAATCTACTACACACTTGGCGAAAAAAAAATTATGTTTTAATAAAGTTAAACATGTGTACTTTATGACACTATGTTGGTTATATTGCATCAAGCCTTCCTTCTGTACCTCCGACCATGCCAAACATGACTCCAAAACGGGGTGCGTAAAGCACCGGAAATCGTTTTCTTTACCGCTCTATAATGAATTTACAATTTGTAAGAAATAAATTTCTTAATTTATATGGTCGTTGGGTTAATATTCAATGCATTCAAATTTTATTTACAATTTATTTAGGCAAATATCGTTCAATAAGAGGTATACAGAATGTTACGATACGCCCATTTTCGTCATAAACGATTGTGAGCGCTTGCAGAATGTGTGTTTCGAAGTAAAAAAATAGTTTATAATAAAATATAATGAAAGTTGCATGTATATTTGTTATTTCATTGTACAAGCAATATATTTTTCAGTGCATTTTGAGTAGGAGAAATATGCAAAGTTGCAAATAATATTCTTCAAATGGATTTTAAAAAGCGTTTAGTGTTTATATTGTTTAAATTATATTAAAGAATTTATTATTTGTAAATTTTCATGAAATTTAGTGACGCCCACATCAAGGAGTTGACTTTGAGAGTCTACATCCCCCACCCCTTGAGGAACTCAGCATAGGGAAAAATCATATATTTGTGAATTGTGAAGTAGGTGGGTGCATGGGCCCAGGTTAATTCCTATATATATACACGCATCTCATCACGCATCTCATTACATTTAAAGAGAGGGATTTTCTTTTAATATAATAATATTCAAAGTTTTTGTACATTATGTATAATTATAAAACATATAAACAATCAATATTTTACCTGTAGTTTCTGATGTATATCATGAGACATAACAGCATCTTTTAAAATTCGATATCATTAAAATCGCGTATTTGTTTGTTTTTACACCGGCTGGTATCAAAAATTAATGTCGCATTTGTTTGTGATGCATGCATACACAGGTATTTAGATCCAGTATTAGAGTTCTGAGATAACGTATACATTGCCCCTTTACTGAAATTCTGATGTACAGGTAACATGCGTTACATATAATATTATATGGTCAGAACAGACGTTTTCATCACTTTGTTATATTCAAGACTACTACACAATGTAGTAGTCTTGGTTGTATTTTATAATATATATACATGTTATAGATTTATATTATATAAATACTGTATATATTATATATGTCTAATTCTGTTTGCATGTACACTATTTGCGTTTAATAAATTCAAATAAATAGATATAATTTTTTTATACCAGCGCCGGTGTAACAAACAAATTCGCGTTGCGATTTCAATCAAACGAACATGTCTTCAAATTTTAAAAGATATATACAGATAATTACATTTTATAATTTGTGTTTAGAAAAAGGCAAAAACGTAAATTCAGTTTAAAATTAAATTATGAAATTACTGGATTAATTAAATTGCCACACAAATTAACTAAATTGATTGTGTAGTATTTTATGAGGACATAAATAAAATATAAAAATATATAAAATCAATATAATAGCCCAATCAAAACAGGGAAGGGGGTAATATAGACACAGTAGAATTAGTGAGATAAAATGTAATTTTATTATGACCTTTTTTTTAATCATCACTTTAAATAGTATTTTGTAAATTTATTTTTCATTGAAATTTAAAGTAAAGGGAGAGGGGGGAAGTTAGAGAAGTATGTATATTTGGCCCCAATATAAATAAACTATGCAGGTAAAGTTAAATAAACCGTGTCTCTCTTTATATGCAAAGTTTATTATTAAAATGGGATGAGATTTCATATTTATTGACTGAAATACATATACTTGTATAAGTGTACGTGGAATGTTTAAAGAAACTTGAGTTAAAATAGGAACCGTTAGAAACATGAGACGTGTATTAAGTTTTGATAAGTCTCGCGCGAGGATTCTCTTTGTAACATTAATGTCACCATATGACCCACCCCCTCTCTCTCTCTCTCTCTCTCTCTCTCTCTCTCTCTCTCTCTCTCTCTCTCTCTCTCTCTCTCTCTCTCTCTCTCTCTCTCTCTCTCTCTCTCTCTCTCTCTCTCTCTCTCTCTCTCTCTCTCTCTCTCTCTCTCTCTCTCTCTCTCTCTCTCTCTCTCTCTCTCTCTCTCGTATAACACAGAAATGCTGAATCAAATCTGAACAATGTTAATTATATAAAGTTCGCAATTAATATCCCTCACACGAGCTTGAAATTCTTGGGCTTCATTATATATTAAATTTCAAACTTGAAACACAAATATAATTATTTATTTAAATGCCAAATAAAACAGATAAATTTGCCTTTGTTTAAAATTTATATACACATAGTCTAATATAAGAAAAATGCACCACTATATCCTGTAAGTTTTTTTTAACATATATTTCGGTGAATTTTTTTTATAGACAATTTAAACGTAAAAAAAATATATATATACAGATCAATCTCATGCATGGTTGTGTATTAAAAAATACGTTTAGTATAAATAGAGTATTGATTTTGTATCATAATTTACTAGTTATTTCTAGTGACAAGAAAATTAAGTACGTGCCCTGAATTTTCAGAGTAGAATTTTATTTTACATATTTAAACCGTGCATCGAATATATTATCCGGATTTTCTCCCTTTTTACACACAAATTGTTTTTTTATTTCTATTATTAACTTATTTTTTCAAAAAATTAGTTTGTTTGAATATGATATCAGATAAATTTTTCCAATATACTGTATAAATGTTTATAATATTCAATTAAACTAAACTAATTAATATTATTTAAATATTAAGTTAATGAATAATTATGGCACAAGGTTGGTATTAATTTACGAAGAAATAACGTAAAATAAATAGAGTAAACTATTTATTAAACACGATTGCGCATAAATATAATTATAATCAACATATAAATAAATATAAGTGTACTCCTCTATAAAATATGCTTTAATTATTATATGTTTTAATAAAGCTTTATATTAAATAAATATAATAACAATTTATTAACAATATTAAACTTCTATTTCATTAACTAAATATGTGACAAAATAATTGCTAATTACAGTAATTACCAAAGTATAATAACAATACATGTCATAATCAAGAGTATGGTATAGATTGTTGGTTGGGGTGTGTCAAAATAGGCGTATATTATATTATTTAGCATTCAATTGTTGTTCTCTCTTTGTTCTCGCACCATATTAATTGCATCATGCAGGCGTGGTCTACATGCATGGTGCTTATGTTCTATATATTATTATATGTACCTTGGTTCAATCCTTTTCACGATCAAGCAGGCAATTATCGCTCAGTGACCGCTCGGATGAACTATAAATAATAGTATGTTGGTGTGTTTAATCATTTTTTATTATTTGCAATATATATATTGAGGACATTATAAACCAATAGATGGCTCTGTTGTGACCTGAAATTTTGACTGTTATAAACGATGATACGGCAATATTATAGGCTTAATAATAAAAACCAACAAAATTTCTATGACAATTAAGCATCAATTACAAAGTTGAATTCTATTTTAATATTTTCTTAAGATAATATCACAAAATAAATATTTATAATGCTGTCAATTCTGTAAATTTATGCATGCTGTCATTTAGTTGTTGTCTCCTTGCCCCTACTGTATATGTTACCCGCTTTATATGGGATGCTGAACAAGTTGCCTAACTTCAAGGCGAAATATTTGGGCAAGATGAACATTTATTAAAAATTTAAAAAAAAAGCTTATCTCAAAAATTAAAAAAAAAAATGCTACTTATAAAAGTATATCAAACACACAATCAACAACAGCAAAGTTGCGACCAAAAGTAGAAGCTTAAAAAAATCTAGATAATGTATATACTATAAATCTAGAATTAATTATAAACTTTAATCGTTAAAAATTAAAAGTAAACTTTTATTTTGAAAAAACATACATTTTTTTTGTCATGTTGTTTGCATGGTATGTTTAGCAAACAAACAAAAGAGAACCGTGTTTTTGTCCATAGACAGTGATTAGCTTCTCTCTTTTTTAACTGCATTAGCTTTAGGAGTCACTAGACGGTGAAAAGTTAATATAATTATGATCCACTCCCACACTGTTGGTGTATTTAAGGAAAAATAGATGGCAATACTACCACTGAAAACAATATATCCTACAAGTCATATTATTACAGTGAAATTGAGAAGTAAAAAAATTACACGTAACTAATTGATGAAATTCCAGAACATCTCATCTAGGTACATTGCTTATTTACCTCACACTAAATTTTTAGATGCTGAATTGGTTTTCAGTACTTTTTGTCAGTACAAAATTGCTCCAGTCAGTACAAAATTTTCCAGTTTCGTCTTACATCCAGCACTTTTTACCTATAAAACACTTATTCCAAGTACAAATTTGGTACTGAAAAAAGAGAGTAAAAAAAAGTACAAAATATTGACTCTTTTTTCAGTACCAAATTTGTACTTGGATTAAGTGTTTTATAGGTCAAAGTGCTGGATGTAAGACGAAATTGGAACAATTTTGTACTGACATAAAGTACTGAAACCAATTCAGCATCTAAAAATTTAGTGTGTAGATATATAGCTGTCTCATAGATTTGCTGGTTTAAGCTGTAGAAATAGGGACGCAATTCACGAAGCAGTTAGCCAGTTAACGTGGTTAGAAACCTGGCTAACTGCTTCGTGAATCACCCCCGGTAACATTTTCACTATCTCTCATGTATTGTGCCTGCAAGGAAATAAAAAACATCATTCTTCATGTATAGTTTCTTTAGTATTATAATTTCTTCAAAATAATTTTAAATTTATTATCTGCTCCTGAGTAATATATCAATGTTGTGTTTATATTATTGTGCAATCGAAAAGTAATAAAATTATATTAAATTTTATCAAGAATTCATTATGAATGAGGCAACATTTTTAAGGATATAAAAATGATTTTATGGTTGTTATATATATTAAGGTGAAATAATTCTGATTCGCTCTTAAGGTCATTTTCAGATTACAAACTGACTAAGATATAACTCTTATGTCAAATTGTATTTCCTTCACCCATCTTTATTCTTTATTTACGCTTCACCTTAATATTCAACACATACACTTGTTTTCTAGTTCTTTAATTTATTGCATTTTGTATTATTTGTTCAAAACCTTCTGTTTTTTTTTTTTTCAAGATGTTATGCTGGTTATGCAGTGAAATTCTTCATTAATTTTATCAAATATTATTTTAAATATAGAGATACGTATACAGTATAAAGATATATATATATAATTATATATACAAATATACTATTTTTCTTTATGTTTATTATACTTGATTTTAATGTGTCATATCATATATGCTGCAATATGTAAGTAAATAATATAAAGCATGCAGTTAGAAATGTATATAGTATATAGGAATTATATCAATATTTTCATATAAAAATATTGTACACTTTTTTAAATTAAATTATGTAGATTTTTAGTACATGATGCGTTCTTCTTAAATATACGTTATAAGCTCTGTTTTAACTTAACCGACTCACATTTAAATTGAAAGCTTCTATACATTCTATAATATACCCAACAAAAAATAAAGCTATATTTTTTTTGTGACTCAGTCATAAAGTAGCTATTGGTTTTTAATGTTTGGTCTTATACAAGTTTACAGTATCATTAAGAAGCATATAATGCCTCAAGCTGTAATATAGATAAGACCATGTGCATGCAACTACATACACTTTGGTCTTCAATTAAGGGAAGTGAAGGGAAGGAGCATTTTTAATTTATATTTTTGTGATGATAAAATAAAATTTTAACCGACAGATATTATTATACTTTAATACAATTAAATTATTTCATTTAAATATTAATTAACTTTCGAGTATTCTTAGAAACCACCTAAACTAAATAAGTAAAACAATAATGTTAGTAACATTGTTCCCATGAAATTTTATATAAAAAAAATATGTAATTCAAAAAATAATTATAAAGTAATAATCATAAAACATTAATAACCTTATCCAACCTTTTACAAACACGTATATATAAATTTGCAATGTGAATACCAGCATAAAATATATTATTACCGCATAAAACAAGAAAATCTATGATAGCTGCAGCAAAGATGTTCATTTGTTTTCGTTACATCTATTCTAACAATCACCAGGAAAACTGTCGGACATACCTCCTCTCATGGTGTCGCCACCTGTCACAAAAAGGTAGAGTGGTGGTGACACCATCTGGAGTAAATGTGAAGTAGTTACTATCCAATCAAAGTCGCATGCCTTTTTTTATTATTTTTCATCGTAATAAATTCCAGTAAAGCTGATGTAAACAGTGATCAGCATTTTTTTTTTTTCAAAATATATTATTTATAAATTAATTGATAATGGGAAGGGATACTTGATCTCTCCTAAATAATGTTTCTAATTTTAATGCCTTTCTGAATTAATTTCGGTTGGAAACACCACAAAACAATGAGGCAATGAGATAGCAAAAGAATCAGCTGCATCACAGTCTTGCTGCTTTATGAGAATTTAAAAAGTAATTTTATCTTCTGAATATTCTATAATTAAAAAAAAAAATTACAATCGTTACATGTTACCTTTGTTGATATGAATGATAATTATGTTCTAAAGAATACACAACAAAATATCAAAACTCTCTTAACTTTAACTAATATAATATGCATTATTTTTCTAATAATTAAAATAATAATAAAATATATTTCTTACCTTCTGAAACCATTATCATATTATAGATACAATGGAGTATCGACCTCAAAAATTATTATTGCATAAATGGATGGAGGTTGCAAAGTTATTTTACTCTGATTTTTTTTTTTTAGATTTTTTAGAGTTCAGGAAGTATTGCTAAAAAGTTTTGCCGAGGTCGGGTTCGAACCCACGCCCCCTTTAGGTTCTTAGAAGTGACGCCTCTTGACGCCTCTCACTGTACTTTCAATATATTTTTTTTAAATAGTTCCTAGGCTCTAAAAAATCTGGAAAAAAAAATCAGAGTAGCATGGCATAACTTTGCACCCTCTATTTCTGAAATAAAACAATTGAGACCGATACTCTATTGTTCTACTCATAAAACGATTCTTCGTTGTAAGGGAAGTTTAACACACCTATTAAGTAGTAGTAATAATACTCCATCATGACATAGGAGTTGAATTTTTCTTGTATGGTAAAATAGTATGCAATAAGTGGAAATTTGAAAAAAATATAATATATATATCGTGTAATACTGACAGTGAGTTGTACAAATAGTAAATACTGTGCTTGTAAATGAATATACAGTATATATAATATATATATATATCAGTTAATATCATTTAAAGTTAAAAAAAAAAAAAAAAAAACTTTTGATGTGGACCGCAAAACTAACAAAGCGACAGAGAGAGTCGATAAGCCACGATGCATCAATTTTATTCCCCGCCCTTCCAAACCTTTTTATATATCATCATCCAGCACGACACTTTTTGTGTGTAACTTATTCACTTCCACATGAATAAAAGATAGGCAAATGAAATGCAACTGGTTACATTTAAAATTCTTTGAAACGAATTTTTAAGAGAGAGAGAGAGAGAGAGAGAGAGAGAGAGAGAGAGAGAGAGAGAGAGAGAGAGAGAGAGAGAGAGAGAGAGAGGAGAGAGAGAGAGAGAGAGAGAGAGAGAGAGAGAGAGAGAGAGAGAGAGAGAGAGAGAGAGAGAGAGAGAGAGAGAGAGAGAGAGAGAGAGAGAGAGAGAGAGAGAGAGAGAGAGAGAGAGAAAACTCTTCTTTTTTTACATTTTAAAGTGCACTTTCTTTTCTCAGAGTATAAATTTCAATAAACTGATATTTAAATTCACCACATAGAAAATACATACATAATAAAATTTTATTTTAAGTAAAATGTAGGTGGTCTCTTGAAAAATGATGGCATACATTGAAAATTAGTGTGGGAGTTGTTAGTGCGTTACAAATTTGTTTTTAAGTTTGTAAGCACCTACCGTAAAAGTAGAATACTTTTGTCACGGTCGCTCTTGTATATTATTGTGTGATTTTTTATGTCTATTGTTAATTTATTGTAAAGCATAAAGAAACATACAAGTCGAAATCTGTAAAATTCTTTTTAATTAAAAAAAAATACATGTAATACTTTTATTTTCACTTGGAAAAAATCTTGTTACTTTTATTTAACTTTCTCATTAAACATCAATTTTCTTTTGAAATTAAAAATGTTCAATATAATTATATAAAATATTGGTTTTTATTTTTACTTTTTTAAAAGCGCCTTTCGAGGGGAAAAATTGAAAAGCGTGATGTTGTATTTTAATGTTAAAAATGGAGAGGCAAAATGTCTACTATTTTAAATATTGGATTTTAATAGACAATCGTATCTCCCTCTAATTCTTTGTTGGCAATGTCTGTCTGACGTCATCCTTAATTAAGTTCATAACGTTAATATGTGCTTTTAATCTACTTTGTATGAGTCATGGTGAAAATTTCAAGTTTTTAGTTAAAAAACAAAATTCAATAAATTTGCTAAATATGAAATATGAGTAAAATTTATATGTAAATAAGTATGAAATCACAAGAGGACTCATTTCTTGCTAATTCATGAAATCAGTTGTAAAAAAATTGATGTGGAAATTACCATTCTACAACAATAATATTTGAAATATTTAACAATTGTAGCAATTAATAAGTGCCCTCTTTATCCTGTAATATTTGTCTACTTTATTAGTGTGCTCTTAAACTGTTATTAATATTATTATTATTCACAATTTCACAATTATTACATTACAACTTCATTGTATAAAAGTGTTTGGTTCAATATTGAAAGTATAGTTGAAACTTCTAGAGATCAATGTTTATTATTTCCAAAAAAGCATTAGGTACCACATTTAACATAGTTAAGGTATGATATCCACGACAAACATGCTCTAATTTCTTCATATACAATTGTTCAACTATCAAATTAGTGCATTAACATCATCTTTCTAGGTGCAGCAAAATTTAAGATAATTGCTTAGTCATTCAATGCACAACACCATATGTCCTGCTTTTTATGAGAACAATAATTACAAAAACATATAACAATCAAAAATTTAACAATTAAATTGAGAATTGCGTCGTTATGATAAAACCGAAACTAAACTGCACAAATGAACTTTCCCCAAAGGGTGCATTATATAACAATGATAATACAATGTTGAGAAATAATTTTTAACATACAATTTGGCGCATCTTTCAAACTTGCAGATTGTGCATGCAGCATCTTCCCACTGTCAGTGCTATTTCGCCATCTGACAGATGTATTGTTCATAAACTGCAAGCTTTGCGATTACCGCGGTGGGGAGTCTGAACATAATCGTTCTAATTGCTATAAACAGTACTTAAAATAATGTTAAATAAATTGCTTTCATAAATACCCCATAAAAGTAATTAAAATTATCATTAAAAAAAATCACTTGTCATCAATATTAATATTTCTTGTCTAGATCATTGAAGCATGTTTATTATCGTTCTAGTCTAATAAATTAATAATGAATTTTTGTTTAAATTATTATAAAGACGACTGAAGTAATCGTCTACGCTCTTTAAATTTTATGCCTCATCTCATCTGACCGTATTTTACATAGGTCATGTTAAATATTATAATTTTATATTAATTTCTCTTCTTTAAATAATAGAAATTGACTTGAATGATGTTGACATTCAAAATATATTTTATCAATGTAAAAAAATAATCATTGGAACTAATTTGTTAAAGGCAGTGAATATTTGAATTTTCAAGGGCATGCAATGTCAATTATATTTTTTTAAGATGAAGTAACAAAAAATAACATAATTAACATATGATTTATTGACACATTGAATGATTTAGTTCATAAAAGGTGAAATGCATTGAAATAAATTACACTAACTTGCAATTTTGATACATTTCATACCAATTCCCATTTATCATGCAAAATAATGCAAAATAAAAAATAATATTATAGATTACATGCATACATATTTCAATTACCGTAATTTTCATACGCCAAAAAATATTATCAGAATATTGAATATTCATTGAACATTTTTAAGCAATATAATATTTATATTTGAATATTTTTATTTCATTATTTGATTATTGTACACTTAGAAACAGCTTGAACTTTGCTGTTTTATTTGCTGGAACTGCAGCTCCAATAAACAAAGACATACAGATTTGCAATTTTCGATGCATAGAAAGAGCATAACACCTATATATATATATATATATATATAGTCTAACCGACAGTCTAGGTATCTCAACTAATTGTAAGTTAAGTTGCCACGCCTCGACAGGTTGCATGACACAGCAGGGGTAACGTTCATGATGTCCGGAGGTGTATAATAAAAATATTCAATTAATTGCGTATTTTTATTAGATTGCATTGACTCCAAATAAAATATATATTTAATATTAAATTTAAAATAAATTTGATAAATAAATAATCTCTATTACAAAATTCTATTTACCAATCAAATTGTAACAATCTTATAAAGACTGCATGGAAATAATAATTTCCAATGATAACCATGAAATTTTCATGAATTTCTCATAATAACAGGATACTAGAAAATAACAATTGCATTTTAAAGAATTTGATTTTATATAATATCTTTATAAAACCGAAACATGTTATAAAATCATTTCCTGTATTTTGACAAAACCAGCTAGGGTATCATCAATTAGGTATTTTTGTTTACATAAAATAAACTCATCCTTTTATTTTTACCAAATTTTATTTAGAACTATTAACTTAAAGCCATCTCTAATTGCGTTAATATGCTTTCATTTTCAATCATAGCAACATCAATATGTCCCTTCACTTTTTCAAAAGAGGGGAGTGGGTTTGTATATAAGGTTCCCCCGACCGTTGTGAGGCATCACCTGCTAACTGCAACTCCTCCACGGAGCACCAAGCCAGCACCATGAAGGTACGTGCATTTTGGTGCTCAATGTCCGTGACCTCATCTCATGAGAATAATTGTCGTGTGTCATAATATTTACTTAAAGTGAGTTTTCTCATTATAAAAAGAATTCATTATTGAAAAGTCTTTACGTGTAAATTATTTTAATTGCAAGATGTGATTGTTTTAAATGCAAAGCGAATTTATTTATTGTTATTCAAATAACAAGTGTGGTATGTGCCGTGGATAAATGTGTAGAACTGCAAATTACTTTTTTATTATTTAATTCTCATTAAATTTAGACAACTCTCAAAACTTAAACTGCGTTTAAATGGTTTCAATATGAATTAAATACAAATTTTCATACAAATAATATAAATAACATAACTATACATTTTTTATGAGTTACATATTATATGATTTATCAATCATAAATATATCAAAACTGCAATACTAAAATATTGTAAACATGCATTTTGTACCTTACGGTTCTATATGTGCAATAAATAAATACAAATAAATAAATAAAAATATAAATAAATACAAATCATTGTCAAATTATTTTGTAAATAATTTTTAATTAAATTAATTATTCTTTAATTACGACTGTTAAATTCTACTCTTTATTAATGCAGTGTTCCATGCATGGCTATATTGACACCAAATTCAAATATTAATTAATATGATTTTAATTTACAGTTTAATCACAAGATTTTAGCTTAATAATGTTAATTAACAAATTTAAAATAAAAACAGTTACATTTTTTAAGGTTACTTATAATAATGGTAGTGTTCTTATCTGTTATTGAGACCAATTTAAATACTACTCAATGAAAATCAAATGTATTTCAACTTTAAATCAATATTTTCTATATTTATAATTTTATAGTTTGTTTGGTTTTGCAATTATATCATTTTCAATTGAATCACAATTAAAATATTTCAATTATAATTTTATCATATACTCATGTTGTATGTAATTCTCTTTCCCTGGAATTTTAATGCATTAATGTTATTCGTAAACTTCATGTCTTCAAATTATTGAAATTATAACGATAAATTCGATTTTAGAATGTCTCGCACGCTTTTTAGAGCATGACATGAAATTTTTATTCTTTTGTGAGTATTCTATAGTCAATAAATAATTAATTAAGTAATTTAAATATTCTAATTAGATTCTGAAATGTTTAATTAAGTAAATAATTATTCCCTTAGGTTTTCCCCGTGTTGGCATGCAGCCTGTTTCTCTCCGTCGCCCACGTTTTTAGCGGTGAGTTTTCCCTCGACTCCAAGTTCGTTTACTTTCTGACTTATTGAATAAATCAATCAAGAAATTATACTGTAATTAAAATTAATACCACAACATTAAATTAAACGTTGAAGTCTTCATTTTTATTTACTTTTTAGAGTATTAGTTAAAACTTACGTTCTAAAACTGTAAACAAGTTTGACCTTTTTAAAATACTTTAAATAAACATGCATAGTATTGTAATTTCTGAATTTCAGACCAGACATAGAACAAAGACGACGTAATTCATGGCGATTTTACCATGGTAATATGATGTTAACAAATTTTACAGGTGCTATAGGCGGTGATGGCGGCGGAGGGGGCGCGAGCGGTGGATGGGATACAGCAGGTAAATAGTCTGACAGTCTGCTATGTTAAATGTTGTAGTAAGATCTAAATTAGTTTTAGTATTGCCATTCTCTTTGATGCAATATCAAACTATATCATAGTAATCAAATACGTAATGTATATTTTATATTATTTATAATGTTTTAGGTAAGGGCATAAGTATAGATTTAATACTGTGTATTGCTTCACTATTTTTATGGTAATGGGGGGTATATATAAACTCAATTTTTTTTTTTTTTTTTTAGAACTTTTTTTAAAGCTTTTATATTTTTAGTATTAAAGAATAATTAAGGCGTCTTAAAATACTATATCTATATTCATGGAATTGAGGTATTGTGATAGCTGTTAGATTTTACCTGAGTGATCGATTCTCAAGAGTATCATCGACGTACAGTTTGAGAAGATTTTCAATTTTATCTAATATCTATATTGGTGTTTTATAAGATCAAGATAAGAGAGCTAACAGTGTTCTTTGACGTCACAGCTGGCGGTGGAGGAGAATCTGACATATGGGCACAGTTCCTTGGGGCCGATGGGGGCTGGGAGCAGCTCGGGGACGGCGGTGGGGGTGGTTCCAGCGGCTGGGAGCAGTCTGCTGGAGGAGCCGGAGGTAAATATGCCAAAACATGAACCCTGATGGACTATAAAAGAAATTGCCGTATCGTTAAAAGGTAAACCGCGTGGCTTATAAACGTAATTAATAGTGCAATTTATGATTGAAAATAATCATGATTCTTTGTTAGTGTCAGCCTAAATCAATGATAATGTTCTCAGTTTTTGAGAAACCTGTTTATCTTTATCGTGAATAGACCCCATAAAAAAAGTATACATACCGTACAGTACGTTAAATGAATAAACATTGTGACCAGAAATTTAATTTTTTATGTTCGACTTTCCCGCAATTAAAATAATGGGGAAATACTAAACATTAATTATAGGTTGAATAAGTATTACCATTCTACAGGATGTTTTCCATTGAATTTCAGGTGGTGGCGATGTGTCTAAAGGATGGGAGATGAGCGGGGGAGGTGGGGGAGGTTCATTGGGATGGACAATGCCTGGAGGAGGGGCTGGAGGTGGTTCCTCAGGATGGGCAATGCCAGCTGGAGGTGGCGGAGGCTCCAAGGGCTGGGAAATAGCAGCTGGTGGAGGAGCAGGGGGCAGCAAAGGATGGGAATCAGCTGGAAGTGGTACGTACATTAGCTGTCATTATATTAACTACAGTACAGAAAAATAAATTCAAAGTAGCACAAAAAAACTTTAATCCATCGTTAACCACTTGGGTTGAGTCTAAAGCTTTTTGCCTCCACGGTAATACCAAATTCTCATATATGAAAAAGCTTTGACCGTCAAAGTAAATTATGAACAATTGAGTTAACTAAGGCTACTGTGACAATAATATGCTTCAATATTTAGTGTTAGCAGTGCGAGATGAAACTAAATTTATTTCCATGTACGTAGTCCGCACATTTTAAAATTCGTTCTCAAGGATTAATTGTCCATGTTTTCACTCCATTAGACTGCAAATTTTGATTATTTTCATTACATGCTTGGATTCGTAAAAAAAAAAATAAATAAAAATATATCACCATTTCGCAAAATTTTAAAATAAAATAATACATTGCACTGATTGCAGTCATAAAAGTATGTTAATGGAGTATCGACCTCATTTTTTTATTGCAGAAATGGATAGAGAGTACAAAGTTATGGTACCCTGATTTTTTTCAGATCTTTTTAGAGTCCAGGAACTATTTTTAAAAAATTATTGAAAGTTCTTTTTGTGACGTCACGAGGCACCGCTCCTTAAGAAAAAGATAGGACTTACCGCCTCGTGACGTCACAAAAAGGGCTTTCAATAATTTTTTAAAAATAGTTCCCGGGCTCTAAAAAATCTGAAACAAAAATCAGGGTAGCATAACTTTGCACGCTCTATCCATTTCTGCAATAAAAAAAAATGAGATCGATACTCCATTTTATTGTTTAATAGCCAAAGTAATAAAAAACTAAAAATATTGAATTATCTTCTCTTCAATCCCCTTTTTTTTTAATTCCCAGGAGGCAGCAGCAGTGGAGATAAGACATTAGCTTGGGTACTTGCGAACGCTGGAGCCGGTAGTTCTAAAGGATGGGAATCAGCGGGCAGCGGAGGCAGCTCTAAAGGATGGGAGACCGGGGGCAGTTCCGGGGGAGGTGGATCAAAGGGGTGGGAGTCCGGTGGAAACGGGGGAGGATCTAGCGGAGCATCTGCAGGATGGGAACTTGGAGGAGGGGGAGCCGGTGCATCACAAGGATGGAAAATCGGAGCCAGTTCTGGAGGCAGTGGTTCCAAAGGATGGGAATCTGGTGGCAGTGGAGGAGGGGCTGGGAGTGGCAGCAAAGGCTGGGAACAAGGAGGAGGTAAATTTTCATAATATATTAACAATTAATGTAATTTAATTAAAAGGGTTAATTTACAGTTATGATCATGCTATTATGTTGAATTATTAATCATCGTTGAAAGCTTAGACACAACTATACTGATGGCAACACCATAAGTATAATATTTAATTAATAATATTTAATGATGATTATATAGCTTATTTCATATTACGTGATCTCTGTTCTTTCTCTCACTTGGAACGTTTAAAAAAAGTACCTTATATATAATACTGAATGCTGGCTTCAGTACTATTATCAAAAAATTGTTTTATAATGAACAAAACTGTGACATTTAAAACAAAACACATATTTAAAAACTCTTCGTTTGTTCTGACGAACTGAACGAACTCATTGCTCTCCAGGAGGCGGCGGGGGTGGAAGAAAAGGAAGCACCAGCGGTGGTAGCAGCGGATGGTCTCAGGGAGGAGGTGGGTGCCGCTCAATGGAGTATCGACCTCAATTTTTTTTTATTGCAGAAATGGATAGAGGGTGAAAAGTTATGCTACCCTGATTTTTTTCAGATCTTTTTAGAGTCCAGGAACTATTTTTAAAAAATTATTGAAAGTCTTTTTTGTGACGTCACGAGACGCCTTTCCTTAAGAAAAGAATAGGACTTGCCGCCGCGTGACGTCACAAAAAGAACTTTCAATAATTTTTTAAAAATACTTCCAGGGCTGTAAAAAATCTGAAAAAAAAAAACAGGATATCATAACTTTTCACCCTCATCCATTTCTGCAATAAAAAAAAATGAGGTCGATACTCCATTGTCCCAAATTACTTGTTAATACTCTTAGATAATCGCATTCTTTAGTGTGGGGGAATATATATACCAGTTGTGAACATTTTTAACAGACACCGGACACCGTTGAAGTTGGTTGTTGATAACATTGGGCATTAATGAATTAATAAAATTACTTTTTATAATAAATTCATGCACATTTTAAAATATAGGGTAAATATATATAGAATAATAAAAAATTAGATAATTAATATATGTGTTTTTTCCCCCGATTGAATACTTAGAATTCATCAATACTTATACACTTGTTATTATTATTATTAGAATCGATCGAAATTTTTAAAACAATTATACTTCGTAAAAATGTAAAACTTAAGTATAAATTAACGGATTATCTTTTTGGAACACATAATTAATAACAACTGCATGCATGTATTAATATACATTAGTTACATTACCAGTTTTTCAATAGTTAATAAATTAATGCTAACACGTCATCTTTATGCAGGCGGTGGCTCCGGAAAGTTCTCAGGCTGGGCACTGGGGGGCGGAGGAAGCAGCGGGAGCAGTTCTAAGGGCTGGCAACTTGGGGGCAGCAGCGGGGGTGGAGCAAAAGGCGGCGGCGGAGCTAGCAGTGGATGGTCACAAAGAGGAAGTAAATATTGGACAACATTTTGAAAAATATGTAACATAACGGGAACAGGCCAAAGTAATATCACGCCTTAATTTGTCGCTGTGCAATCAGTTCTACACATATGATCTTTTAAATTTGTATACCAGAGTAAACGATACACGTTATTTTAACAACAGTTAATAATAAATCATCATTATGTATGTGTAAAACTGGTTACACAGCATCAAGGTGTGGAGGCTATAGAAGAAATAATTATCACAGTTTCCACGCCTTGTTTTTATGCTCAAATAATATATATATATATATATATATATATATATATATATATATATATATATATATATATATATATATATATATATATATATATATATATATATATGAGTAGAAACATCATGTATTGTATTGGTATTGTATTTTACTAACAATTAACATGGAATTTATAAACAGGGTATAATTTTATATAATTTCAATTTCAGTGTCAAAATTTAGTATTCAAATTTGGAACAATTGGTATAGTAATCTCATCTCACAGTGACACAATTACAGCCTAACATTTACTAATTAATTTTACGTTTAAAATTCTTATTCGTACTGGTACCAAAAGTCATGTTCTGATAGTTTACCAAATTCGCACGTTTTCCTTTTTTACACTATGCGGTCTGCAATGCTAAATGTCTCTCTGTCTTCACAGGTGGTGGTGGAGGAGGAAAGGGAGGTGGTGGAAGCAGCGGGTGGGCTCAAGGAGGAGGTAAGACTTCGAACAATAATTAAATTATATAATTTTAAAATAAAAATTAAAACACCAGCAGAACATTATTTAAAAAACTTAAAAATATAAATACTTAAAGGTATTATTAAATACAATCATTAAGATAAGTTTCTAATACATATATTATATAGCTTTTATTAATTGTTATGATACTATATGCTAATTAACTCATTAAAAGACCATGTAAATAATAGTAACACAGTAAATTAAAGACTGGTTTAAAACACCATCGTTTCAGTTGTGGCTATATAATATTTTATAAGGTTTAGCTTTTAGCAACACGGTGAAACAGAAAAAACTAAAACAATATCTGAAAATTTTATAGCGATATGCACATAATTATGTAATACATAATTATATTGTACTGTATGATATATATGTTCAAAGTATTCCAATTTTGAGCACCTTCAGAAAATTTTGCTATAATAAAATATATTACTTCCTGATTGCAGGTGGGGGCCGCGGTGCATCGAAGGGTTGGGAACAAGGAGGCAGTGGGGGAGGCTCCAAGGGTTGGGAGGAGATCGCAGCAGGCGGGGGTGAAGGCAGCGGATGGGAACTTGGAGGTAAGGATTGCTATATATATACATTATACACATCACAACATATCCAGCTTATACTGTATTAGATTGTACAAAATATTGCCACGTTTGAGTAACCAAATATATTTATTTCAACTAAATTTAAAGAAATTATAAATTAATGGCAAGAACGAAGAAGTTATAAAGAATTGTCAAATACCTATTTTGTTATGTACCCGTTTATATGCATGTGTTTTGAAACACAAAGCTTAAATTACATAAAGAACCCCTATCTCTCTTAATGTTATAAAAATATAAACAAATCATAAAAAAATGTAATAATAATCGTATTAATAACTGCATGTTCATCCTAATTTTAAATATTTAAAAAAAAATCATGAATTTTGAGTGTAACAGGTTTTTCCCTTAGAGGAACGAAAATATATGAAAATTATAGAACTTACAGAAATTTAAATATGCCTGAATCATACATCTCATCTCATAAGTTTGAACTAAATTCCCTTTGAAACTTTATCCAACTTGATATTCATAGGTGATGATATAATGTATTTCAATATTATATGCGTTGTCATATGAGATATTAGAATGCGAAAATTTTAGTGGCTTAATCGAAAGAAGGGGTAAAAATATGGTACTGTGATTTTTTTCAGATTTTTCTGAGACCGGGAACTATTTTTAAAAAAATATTGAAAGTCTATTTTATGACTTCTATGCCATGGCATATGTCATTTATGGCACTGCCCTAGCCTTTTTCTTAAGGAGTGCCGCCCGTGACGTCATCAAAATAGACTTTCAATTATTTTTTAAAAATAGTTCCCGGTCTCAGAAAAATCTGAAAAAATTCACAGTACCATATTTTTACCCATTCTTTCGATTAAGCCTTTAAAATTTTCACATTCTAATATCTCATTGTCATATTAATTGGTAGTTATGCATATAGTTACTCATTATATCACGTTTTACAGGTGCTGGAGACAGTAGTGCAGGCTGGGAGTTTGCCAGTATCGGGGGAGGTGGTGATGCCTCTAAGGGATGGGAGCTTGCAAGTGTAGGGGGAGGTGGAGCAAGCTCAGGAGGCAAAGGGGGATGGTCAGCGGGAGGGAGTGCAAAGGGTTGGTCTTCAGGTGGAGGTGGCAGTAGCTCCGGTGGTAAGGGAGGGTGGACATCAGGCGGAGGGGGAGCAGGGAGCAGCGGGAGTACTGGAAAAGGATGGTTATCAGGAGGTAGCTCAGGTGAAAAGGGAGGGGGCGGGGCAGGAAAAGGTTGGGCATCAGGTGGGAGTGGGGGAAGCTCAGGAGGTTGGTCAGCAGGTGGAAGCAGCAGTGGAGGCGGTAGCAAGGGCTGGTCAGCTGGTGGGGGTAGTAGTTCAGGTGGAAAGGGGGGTTGGGCAGCGGGCGGAGTTGGCAGCAACAGTGGAAGTAGTAAGCTACCTGCAGGCTGGAGTACCGGAGGAAGCATTGGGGGAGGAGGGAGTGGATGGAAATCTGGGGGCGGCAGCGGGGGTGGTGAAGAAGGATGGCTACAAGGAGATGCGAGCAGTGGGGGCAGTGGAGGAAAAGGAGGGTGGTCACAGGAAGGAGGAAGTAATGGAGGTAATTATAAATACAGTAATTAAAATTGTATTATACTTTAAAATGTGTTTCATTAATTTGAGAGACACAAATAAGTTTCTGAACTTATAAGCTATAATTGTCTATAATATCTGATCATATATAATTGTTAGTAACAATAAGTTAACATTATTAACTAGCTACATTTTGCTAATATATATGTATATATTATATATATAGCATATAGCAGAACTGTTGTGTATATAAAATACAAATAATACAATATTGTTTGTGAAAAAAATATTGTAATATAATTATATATTCTAAAAATTTGTATTAATTATTAAATTAAATTATATATATATATAATATGTATACGCAGATAAAAAACAATGAAAAAGCTCAAACTAATAATTAACTTTCAAAATCAATATATATTATATTTATATTAATTATAGAATGTGATTATTTTATAAGCAATCAGTACTGTACATATGGAATATGAAATCGGTCTGCAATCAACATCGCTAATCATAAATACACATTTGCAGGAGGCTCCGGAGGGAAAGGTGGCTGGGCGTCATCTTCTGGCGGCTCAGGTGGGTCTCAGGCCTGCGCTCTCAGCAGTAAGTCAATTAGGAAATTCAAAACTTATGTGGATGATCACCACTAAAAATTTAATAGAATTTGAATTCAGCAAAAGAGAGCCCAAAAAATTCTTAACAATAATTAATAATTGAATAATTCAATTGGACTTCGCATTCGCGTTCCGGAGTTAATAAAAATTAATTCAATTGTGCAAAAGCAATCAAACTGTTACTTACAAAACATAAAATTTATTATTCTTAATGATAGAGTCCCGTTTTTAATTACATGTTTTAACTAGAAATATAAATATTCTTGTGTCCCTATTATAGGCGCTGGCTGGAAGTAATCTACAGGAAGAAACACAATTAAATTTGATCGACTGTGACGCCAAGACAATATTATTGAATTGTGTGTACCTGATGAACTCATAAAGAATTCTCTCGCACCAATTTTATTTTTGTATTATAAATAATTTTATTTTTTATAAAAAAAAGTGTTGTTATTTTTACCATATGAAACCTTTTTAAATTTAATTGCTGCTTTTCTTTAAGATTTTCTTTAATATACGATAATATTAAATAATATATCACAAATATACATTATATCAATGTGTACATGGATTTTTTTAATATATATATATATATATATATATATATATATATATATATATATATATATATATATATATATATATATATATATATATATATATATATATATATATATATATATATATATATATATATATATATATATATATATATATATATATATATATATATATATATATATATATATATATATATATATATATATATATTTATATATATATATATATATATATATATATATATATATAGTATTTTTTACTTTAATTTTATTAGATATATTCAAAATCTGTTTGCTAATATAAGTTATTAAAAACTTATATATTACACATAAATTAAACTATAATAATAATTGCTCCTCATTTTAAGTATTGTGCTTCTTTATTTTTTAATGTCGATCAGTAAAAGAAATATAAATTTATTGCAGAGACTTTCTATATAAGCGTTCATTCTCGATCTATCAAAAAATAATAATTCTCTGATTTTTATAACTTATAATTTTAGTAGATATATATATAGAGCGCGAAAAAAATTCTATTTTGTTGTCATTGAGGATGTCCACTGATTTTCGGAAGTGCATTAAAATAAGCCTATATAAAAAAACTAAAAAAAGACTATTATTTAGACTATTTTTTTATTTTGAGACTATTTTGCAAAAATATGACTTTTTGACATATTTTTAGTGCATTTCAGCTCTTTTCTTCATATTGTCAAAAAAAAAAAGGAAGTAAAGAAACAAAGACTTCATGCAGTTTGTGTAAGGGAAGTCTAAACTTTTAAACACACTTTTAAATAGCACTTTTGAAACGCCTTTTTGCTGCATTTTCTAAAAAAAAGTGACTTTTTTATAGAATATTTTTTTTAAAAAAAAGTGACTTTTTTGTAGAATATTTTCCAAAAATAAGTTGACTTTTTATTTAGGCGCCTATTTTTCGAAAAAAATGTGAATTTTTTCCGCGCTCTATACATATACAATAAAATATTGTAATATTTAAATACATATTTCATTGTTTGCATGAGATGTACACACGCGTATATAATTTTTCTGCGACGAACGGATTTTTTTTTTTTTTTTTTTCAATTCCGCGTTTACAATATATATAATAATTAAAATTAATTCATAAAAAAAGTAAGGGGCAAAAAGTTACGTCCCGTCTTCAAGAGACAATTTAAGGAGTCAAAGGACATAGAATCATAGAGAGAGAGAGAGAGAGAGAGAGAGAGAGAGAGAGAGAGAGAGAGAGAGAGAGAGAGAGAGAGAGAGAGAGAGAGAGAGAGAGAGAGAGAGAGAGAGAGACGATTAATACAATTATCATGGCCGGTCTATACTGTATATAGCTCTCTGAATATTAAAAAAACTCTGAAGTCTGAAAAAACTCTCTATATTTTCACTAGCTGCTTGCTTGTGGTCCCTGTTCAGGTCAAGGATCTTGTATATATAGTAATATTATATAATTATATTCTATATTAATATATATCGTTTATCGTACTGCATGTACATAAATATATATATTATATATATATATATATTTTTTTTTTTTACTTTTGGCTCATTAATAATTAAGAGTCTACGTTAAAAGAACGAAAAATAAAAGAACGAAAACAATTTATACGAGAGGCATTTACACCGAAAACAAAATAAAGGACAAAAGTAATTTAACACGAAAACATTTTATACGAAAATATAATTAATCGAAATGGAAAATGTGCGAATGCATTTATAACGAAACTTAAAAAGCACGAAAGCATTTACAGCGAAAACATTTTAGCCGAATTCAATAATCACGAAAACCATATTTGGCCGATAGTTATTTGAACGAATTGAAAAACAACGAAATTAAATTAGAACGAAAACATTTAAAACGAAATGAAAATATCTTAAAAATCACTGAAACAATTTGGCCGAAAGTTATTTGAACGAAAACATTTAAGACGAATAAAAAAATAACGAAAACAATTTGACCGAAAGTTATTTGAACGAAAACATTTTAGACGAATCAAAAAATAACGAAAACAATTTGACCGAAAGTTATTTGAACGAAAGCATTTAATTAAAACGAATGGAATAATCACAAATAAAATTTGAACGAAATCAGAGACCCTGTAGGGTCTCTGGGCCGAAATAAAAAACACCGATGAAGGCCGGGGGTTTCATCTCTGGGCCGATAATAAAAAACACCGATGAAGAAAAATATCAATAAAAATTTATATAAAAAAAATGTAAATTAAAACGAATGCAATAAAGAAGTATATTTATTATACAGAAGTTTACAGAACTGCAGACTGAGCCAGAAATGGTGCTCCGAACCTATGCTAAAATTTGGGCAGCTATATAGGTTAACTTTGAGCTAGAATTTTGAAATTTGGCATATTATACGTAAAGCCAATTAAGGGTTCTATTATAAGTTAAATTCTTTTAACATATGAAACATGTGTTAAACAATTTTTAAAATTAATATTTCCTACCGTTTTAGGAGTGGATTCACGGTGCCTTTCTTCCTTATGGGATTTCCATTTATGTCAAATTAAGTTGATAGAAAAATTTTAGCTGATTTGCACCATAATTAGTTTTGGAACGGCGCTTAGTTTTGAAGGCTTTTAGAGCACGCAGAGCGTACTTGAGTAGGAGGCCAGAACCCAGCCGGCGCGATCGTCATCTGTCGAGACATTAGCCGTCCGGAATTTAAAAAAATAACATGCAATGTAATCGGGAGGACATATTTTTTTTTAAATATTTACTTGATATTAATGAAGGTGTCTTGTAGTGCGATAATACTTCAATGTAGTCTCCCGTTTGCTAATTATTTTATTTAGTTCATAAATATCATACTTCTTGAGAAATAAGACGGTAAAGTTAGGGCGGGAACTTGGTTCTATCTTCCAAGCTTTAGTAATGTATCATGACGTCACGAAATATTGAAATTACAAAAGTACTTGAATCAACTTTCATACATTATTTTCGATGTAGTAAATAACTTTACTTGATATATACAAAGTATAGAAAATGCAATTAAGTAAAGTGAAAGTCACTCGCTATGAAGAAAGGCTTTCAATGTTCATATGACGTCATCGCCAGTAAACTGACTTTTATTACTTCGCGCATGCCGGCGCATGCGCAGATGTAACAGAAGTAGCAGAAGTCGGGTTCATAAAAGTTTAATTTAAGTGTATTAATATTGTTTTTGCGTGAAAAAAAAGGTTGTCCAGTAAGATTAAACTATATTAGAGTTAAACTTGTTTCATTTTGAAAACTCTAGCATACAGCGTAATTGTCGTAAACCGCGACCAAAGTTAAGCCCTCTCCCATTTGATTACACGCAAACCTGCTGCTCAGTAGGACGGCTATTGAAAAGTGGGCGCGGTCGTGTTGTGGCCTTCTACTCAAGTTCGCTCTGGAGCACGCTGTATGAATCGACCTCGGAATTGACAATCGCTAAATCAGCTGATGGAGTTGCGGCAAAACTCACGAAACACGCAGATCTTCTTGTATGCATAATCCTTTAGGTTGTGATTTTTTTTTTACATTTTTTATTGATTTTAATGTTTAAAAACTTTAAAGCATATTTTAAAGTAATTTTATAGAACTATCAAAGTGTAATCTACGTGTTTTTACTGTATTTTTTTTTTATGTTTTGTACTATAATTAGGCTAGAAAATGCCATCTAAGGATCGAAAGTCCTTGGCACAATGGATGTTGTGTGAAGTTTGTGGGTGCACTGTCAGCAACAGAGACGTGTTACGTCATTCAGAAGTGTTCTGCCCACCTTCTCTTGATAATTTTGTACATGGATTTATCAACGACAAGACTATATTTAATTGCATTGAAGAGCAGAAAGCCGACAGCAGTAAGGATCATCCATTCATTCATCATCAGGTGTTTTTTCAAATGCCAGTTATAATACTTATGTACTGTATACAGTAAACATAGACACAAAATTTGCCTACTTTAATACACTAGATGCATACAATATACTGTAACATATACCGGTACATACTTAATATTCTCTGGTATGCATAATCAACGGAAAGCACAATAGTATAATGAGCATTTTATGTTATTAGTATGTATGCATACTTTGACACATGCAAAGACCAAAGCTACTTCTCTAATTAACTCTCATTTGCAGGTACGCTAAAACATGTTCCACCATCTGAACATGCAACAATCGTACAGCTGTCCCAGCAGGCCATGCAGCTGTGTGGTCTTGGAATCGGAGAACCTGTAATGCTGGAGGTTGCTGGGAGGCGAGTGGTGCGGTATGCATGGCCTACAACAGAAGGCTCCCTCATGTCCATAATCTTCACCAGAGCAGGTAAACAAGGTCCAGAAGAGAAACAGCTATACTTTGCTTTATGGTTAAGAAAAAATTCTATGGTAATAACTGTTCCCAATTTTAATCTACAGTGCAGTACTTGGCAATTTTATTATTTTAAACATTCTTATAATTAATTTTACCTCTGAATTTCACTTCAGTCAGTGTTACAGCTTGTAACTGCTTACTGTTGTAGGTCTAGAGCTGCTGGACTGTAAAGCAGGCACTCAGGTGTCTGTGAAGAACCTTAATGGGCCTCCACTGCCTGCACAGGAAGTTAATGTGACTCAGGAAGGCTCTGGAGACTCTCTGGACTCTGAGAGAGCCGTCATGCTGCTGCAAAATCAGCAGAGAGGCAGAGTCTTCTATGAGGGTAATGTGATTGGTCTGAAACACCTTGGTCTCAGTCTCAGGTTCAAAGTCACCAATGTCACACCATACTTCGTACCTCGTAGAGACGGCAGCTTGGTGAATCCTCTCGATAAGCTGGTGGACAGCATGCAAGTACGTTAAAATGAGTTGGAAATATGGGTTGATTAAACAAGATGTGGTTTAAGAGGAACTAAAATTATAATTTTGCAACACAAAAACATTTGAAATACACTTGCTGCTGACTTTCTAAATGATACTAAATGAGAGTTTATTTTATAAGTTTTTTAGAGAATGTTGACTAATTGTTTGCTTAAAGGACGTATCCGTAGGTTTAACAACATAATTATTTTTTATTTAAACGAATCGTAAATTTGCATAATTATAGGGGAATTAAAATATTGATAAGTTTTTCGTAGTCTAGAAAAAAATTGTTAAGTTGTTAACTAATATGTATGTGGCAACCCTGTTGTATGTATTAGTTAACAGAGTGCGCGCGCAACTGCTATACCCGTCCACTACAATGCGCAGTAGCCACATTTGTTTGTTAACTATTTTGATATACAGTAGTTAACAAATAATCAAATTTTTTTCTAGGCTACAAAAAACTTATCAATATTTTAATTCCACTATAATTATTAAGTTTTACGATTAATTTAAATAGAAATTATGTTATTGAACCCACGGATACGTCCTTTAAGTACATTCCCTATATGTATGTGTGTTTCTCAGTCCCTTGCCCTCGAGGGACCATGTTTCCGTGTGGAGGCTGAGACTGTGTTCCGCCTGGATGGAGCACAGAAAAAGGAGAAGGAGGAGAGATCCTTGGAGAGCCTGGCAGACGTGGGGGGACTGGACGATATCATCTCGGACCTGCAGGAGATGATGCAATTGGCCCTCGCGGAGACAAACCCAATTCCAGGTGAGAATAGTCACTGTTTGTTTGTGAAGCCAAGAAATATAATCTGCAGCCATGAGGAAGAGAACAAAAATCAATGCACTGTTCACAGATTTCTTTTACAAACAACCGATTTTAAAACAAATTTTCCAATTATTAGGCCGATGTAATATTAATAATTACTATACTTTTTTTTTTTTTAACTACATAACAAATATCACATTACTATTTCAGGTCTGAGAGCGTCTTGTGGAGCATTGTTATATGGTGCCCCAGGTACGGGCAAAAGCTTACTGGCGAGGGCTCTCGGCAAGCACAGTGGAGCTGCCTTCCTCACTGTGCAGGGACCAGAAATCTTCAGCAAGTTCTATGGAGAGACCGAGGCCAAGCTGAGGGAGGTTTTTACCGAGGCAGCTCGCAGGTGACGGGACTAACAGTTTTGTTTGCTTATTACGCACTTGTAAAATGTATTGCCAATTCCAAATTCTTATCCATTTTTTTATTACGTACTTTCAATTGTACTGAATATTTCAAATTTCTGTTTTTAAATACTTGAACTCAATTAAAATAATGCAAGCAATAAAATAAAATGCAAAATTAACAGCATTTTTTCACAATTTTTGTTTCTCAGTTCCTTTCAAAAGAGATCAATCCCACATCAATACTAAGATATTTTGTACTGAGTTGTTACTTTTTATTATGATTACAATTTTTTAATCATGTTGGCTCATTGTTTATATAAGATTCTGAAAGCAAGGGCAAGATTTGTTATCTGAATTGTAAGACTCAATTTTCCTTTCCAGGGCTCCGAGTGTAATATTTCTGGACGAGGTAGATGTTCTATGCCAGAGGCGAGGCGGTGGCTCGCAGCAAGAACAGAGGGTTGTGGCTGCACTGCTGGCTGAGCTGGACGGTTTGCAGGACCGTCGCGTGATGGTCCTCGCTGCCACCAGTCGACCAGATGCCATTGATGAATCAGTGCGACGGCCAGGACGTCTTGACAGGGAGATCGAGCTGCCTGTACCTGGTCCTGCAGCCAGGTCACAGATCCTGAAGTGCATGCTTGCAAGAGTACCTCACGAGCTCAGCCCAGAGCAGGTGGAGGAAGTAGCGAGGACCACACACGGCTTTGTGGGTGCAGACCTACTGGCTCTGTGTGCTCAGGCCTCCACCAGGGCAGTCAAGCAGGCCAAGACCAACAACTGTGAGCCACTACTGCAAACAGAGCACCTCCACTGGGCACTCACCCAAGTCAAACCTAGTGCAATGAGAGAAGTCATTGTCGAGATTCCAAGTGTGAGTGTAGTAGTGCTTTATCATTATGTTATTGTATGATTTTCTTGTTCTTTAATTATCTTTTGCATCACTGCAAAAAAAAAAAAAAAAAAAAAAAAAAAAAAAAAAAAAAAAAAAAAAAAAATGAAGCAATGCTATGTTTCTTGTGGAAACAGGATATGTGCAAATATTTTTTTTATATTTATGTTAAAATAAAATTTTATTGTTTTTTATTTATTATTATTATGATTATTTTTTTTTTTTTTTTTTAGTTGAATGAAATTTGTAAGTGCTTTAAATTACAAACCTTGATGACCAAATCTTATCATCTGCAGGTTCGCTGGACTGACATTGGTGGTCAACATGAGCTCAAACTGAAGCTTCAGCAGGCCATAGAGTGGCCTCTGAAGCACCCCGAGGCCTTTGTTCGTCTAGGCATCCGTCCCCCTCGAGGTGTGCTCATGTTTGGTCCGCCAGGCTGTTCCAAGACCATGATCGCTCGAGCTCTTGCAACTGAAAGTGGACTCAACTTCCTCTCAATTAAGGTACACTGCAACACCAAACTATTATACAATATTATTAGCCATTTTGCTGCTTAATTTCTTTGTTTGAACTATAGTGCAGTGATGTGAAATTCGCGCGAAGATTGATCCGCGAATATGCGCATGCGAATATGCGCGAATATGCGCGCAAATGCGCGCATATGCGCGAAAGATACTTTCAAGATGGCGGCCGTGCGCAATTAAAATCACGTGGGCACCTCGGCAGCCTGAAAGGCCGATTGCTTTAATTCCATGATTAATTAACTCTAATTTAATCCAAACACTTAATTAAGCAAGGGATTATACCAAGGAAAATAAGAAAAGACTCTCTGTAGCATTTACTGTAGCTTTAACCAGTCTAAAATTGCTATTTTTGTGGCGGGAAAGCCAAATTTCAATATTCGCGATTATGCGCGCATATGCGGCCGCAGATTGCCCGCGCATATTCGCCGCGAATATGCGAGGACTAACATCACTGCTATAGTGTGTAAATTTTAAAACAATAAGAAAAGTTAATTGCTCTGGGTAGCATGAAAATATCATTGATTTTTACACATCAACAAAACTTTTTTTACTGTATTATTACTGTATTCTTTTTGTATGTAATTAGACTATAATAATAATGCTAAAATCAATATAATATACTTGTTAATTTTTTAACTGCTTTAACGTTTTAACCCATCAATAGAATTACAAGCATATACTGTAGTTGTAAAACATATCCTAAAAATATTTTTTGTGCTGAAGTATCAACGTATTCCACCTCTGTTAAATTAATGCTCTTGTTGACAGGGCCCCGAACTGTTTAGCAAGTGGGTTGGTGAGTCAGAGCGAGCTGTGCGTGCGGTGTTCAGACGAGCTCGCCAAGTGGCTCCCTCTGTGGTGTTCTTTGATGAGCTGGACGCTCTGTGTGGTGAGCGCGGGAGTGCTGGAGGGGGCAGCAATGTGCAGGAGCGAGTGCTGGCCCAGCTGCTCACCGAGCTGGACGGGGTGGAGCCCCTGGGCAACGTCACTGTTGTGGCTGCAACCAACCGGCCAGACCGTATTGATAAGGTAAGAACAACCTTCCCATATCCTAGTTTGACTTTTTAAGAATATAGATTAAATTTAAAATATATATCAAGGTAAAACGGGTTTTTAAATTTCAATCTAAAATTTTACACTAAAAATACACATGAGCTGCTTTGTAGATTACAGTATATGAATTGTTACATTCAACAATATTGTCCTGCTAAATATAGATTAGACACAGGTCATGACTATCTTGGATGCTATCAGAAGAAATTTAAAATCCAAGATAGTGACATTTGTAAATTATGTAAAAATGAACCTCAAGACAGAGGGCATCTTTTTAGATGCTCTACATTAACTACGGAACATGACTTGTTGCCTGGCAACATGAAGAGAGAAGAGAAAGAGTCTATTGGCTTACCAGAAGTAAAATTATTTAGTAACCAATACGTAGGTAGAAGAAAAGAAGAAGAAGATAATATTGGCTCACCAATGTTCATTGTTGTCAATCAGGCTCTGCTGCGACCTGGCCGGCTGGACCGTATCGTCCATGTCCCTCTGCCTGACTCAGCCACCAGAAGGGAGATCTTCACCCTGCAGTTCAGAAAGACACCCACCACAGCTGATGTTGACACTGACGTCCTGGTAGAGAAGACTGAAGGATACTCAGGAGCAGAGGTCAGTTTTGTGGATGCAGTGTGCAGGGGCGGATCCAGCTCGCGACTCTAGGCTCTAGGGGGAGGGGGGTGGGGGATGCCCTATCCCACAATGTTGAAATTTGGAGTCGGAGGGGGGCGACGGGTGGGGGGTGGTAACACCTTCAATGTATTTTAGGACCTTTTGCCTCAGCCTTTAGCGATCACCCCCATCGCCCCCCCTTGAATCTGTGCCTCGCAGTGCAGAGAAAAAATCATTAATTAGGGCAGCTTAAAATCCATTTTTAAAAACAAGTTTTTTGCTTCAATAATCTGGTCACAAAGAGAAGCCGTCAAAAAATTCATTTTGGATGACTGCAAAAAACATTTAATAGAATTAAACTAGCTTGAGTCAAAGTGGAAATTACTTCAAGTATGTCCTTCGGGAAACTTTGCAGCCAAGCACTAGATTGTTTTTTTCTGTCAGTATCACTGGTCGCAAAGAGTCACATGACTTTCCCACGTGCACACTCATTAACTGTACAGTACTTACATGACTAAATGAACCCCAAAACTCCTCCCCCTGGCAGGTGTTCCCTCCCTCACGCCCAGTGACGTTACGCTACTTTTCATTCAAGTTTCTCTACCTGCCAAGTAAGTCTACCTTCTATTTTACCCACCTTGGCTTAAATACGTACCAAGGGCAAAAGTCTTTTTATTTTTTTTTTACATCAGTACCTGAAATTTGAAATGTATTCTGAGGCAATTAACATTAACAATTTTTTTTCCAGGTACATAATTAGTTTGCTTTTCTGGAAAAATGTAATATTCTGTTTATATTTTGTTGCAGGTAACGGCTGTTTGTCATGAAGCTGCCCTTGCTGCTCTGCAAGAAGACATTTCTGCCGCCCAAGTCAAATGGCACCACTTTGAGCTGGCTCTGTCTCTCGTAACCCCTCGCACTCCAACCTCGTTGTTGGAGCTTTATGCAAAGTATACACAGCAGTGAACTAAACAATCTGTTACAGAGTGGAAATAAATTTTATATGTTTGGATTTTATAAATTTTACATTATTGAACTATGTAGTACAGTTATAGGTATAGAATTTCAACATGGTAGCGTCCCTCGTCCGGAATAAAGAGCTATCTGCCTACCACGACCTTGTTGCAATAATGAGCTATCTGCTTTTTTATATAAGCGCATCTTTGAACTATATGTTACATCTACTTAAAGATATGCGCTCACCTGAAATAGCAGAAAACTCATTATTGCAACAAAATCTTGGTCTTGTCAATTTAAAATAATTAATAGCTAAACATAAACGAGAATTAAGTCACATGAATATTTCAGTCTTGTCAAACACAATTAGCAATGAAAAAAACATACATCCTAATATTTCGTTTTGATGCAAGTTGAAGAATATCCTTTCCCATAATTTTAAATTCACTATGGAAAAGTAAATTAACTTCGTAATATTCCTTGTATGAGTGAACATCAGAACGAAATTATTATTTTATATGAGTCTGGATATTTTCTCTTCTACATAATATATATATATATATATATATATATATATATATATATATATATATATATATATATATGTATGTATGTATGTATGTATGTATATTTGACCGATAACTCGGTCCGCGGTCTATCAAAAAATAGCCTACATATATGATGCAGTCTTATTAATCACCGTTTCTCGTAAGAATAACACATGCAGGGTATGGTTACTAACAAAATTAAGGATGCAGAAGGGAACTTTTCAGAGGCGAGGAATCTACACTTACAATTAGTTTCAACTCCTCACCTCTGAAAGTGTCCCTTTTCTGCACCCTTAAGGGTAAGGTAACGCCACCAATGTTAAAAAAAATCCCTCTCACAAAAATTCTGAAAAAAATTTAAAATGTTCTCCTCTATACCCCCTATCAGTACCTAAAATATCAGGTATACAAATACGATCTAGTTTTTGAGTTATAAATTTTTAAAGTTGACTACTTTAACATGGAGAAATGAAACTCCCATGTTAAATTGGTCAACTTTAAAAATTCATAACTCAAAAACTAGATCGTATTTGTATACCTGATATTTTAGCTACTGATAGGGGGTGTAGAGGAGAACATTTTAAATTTTTTTCAGAATTTTTGTGAGAGGGATTTTTTTTAACATTGGTGGCGTTACCTTACCCTTAATATTAATTAAGTGTTAGTAACCATGCCTTGTGTTTTTCTTATGAGAAACGGTGATTAACAAGACTGCAGGAGAAAAGTTTTTTGAGGCGACGACTGTATACCCACTCCTCGCCTATAAAAAGTTCCCTTCTCTCAGCGTCTTGTTATTCACCAGTGTGCCTCTAAAGAATAACACAGAACATGGTGACTAAAAAGGCTGCAGAAGGAAACTTTTTATAGGCGAGGAATGTGTACATTCGTCACCTCAGGAAATTTCTCTTCCGCAGTTTTATTAATGCACCGTTTCTCGTAAGGAAAATACAGGGCATGTTTACTAACAAGGATGCAGAAGGGAAAATTTCAGAGGCGAGGGATCTATACACTTTCAATTAGTTTCAATACGAGACATTCACTGCAGGAATGGAATCACCTCCTCCTCTCTCTGCGCATGCGCGCATTTCTTCATGTTAAAAAAAAATCTAATACGCATGAAAATTATAAAAGATATCTTAAAATGTTCTTCCTCTACATCCCCTATAAGTAGCTAAAATATCAGATGTACAAATTCAATCTAGTTTACAAGTTATGAGAATTTTTAAAGTTGACTACTCTTTAACACGGAGAAATGGAACTTCCATATTGATATTTTATATAGCTACTGATAGCTAGGGGATGTAGAGGAGAACATTTTAAGTCTATTTTAAGATATATATGTTTCATTATTTGGGTTTTTTTTTTTTTTTTTTTTTTTTTTTTAAACATTGGGAATTATCTTTGATATTTCTTTTTTTTAAGAACTTTGATTTTGAAGACGTATTGTAAAAGCCATAGTACCATATATTTTTATTTTACTGCTTAACTATAGCTGTAAAATTAATAATAATTATTATTAATAGCATACTATTAATTTTAGAGAAGAAATCAATTGAAGTAAATGCAAATCTTTGCTATCTTTTTGTAATGAGGGAAGTTTTATGCTAGAATCTTTTTAATGTCAAGAATAAGACTACATATATATATATTATATACTTTTTATTGCTTCATTAATTTAAATGATTTCATGCAGCTTGTAATATCAATTATGAAAATCACAGCATCAAATCATATAATGATCAAATTAAATATATATTTTTTTTACCGAACGAACAATCATATAAAAAATAATAGGCTTTGTGAGAGATATTCTACAAGAAATAAATAGAAACGAGACATAGTAATAATATACTTTATTTTTAATAACAATAATCTACAGCCTAAAAAAATCTAAAAAATCTTAAATAATATAAACATGATCATAATAAATAAATTCAAAAGAATGAAGAAATAGAGAGGTGTGGGGCTGTACATTATTATGTTGATCAGATGGTTACAATGGTAATATAGTATAGGTATACTTCGTGCATTGGGTTTGGTACTTATTAAGGATACGTGTAAATTCTTCTTTAAAATTAACAATGAGATGATACCACAGTATCAGAGGAGACCTGGGGGAGCCACAGACTTACTGAAACTTCATTTAACATGAGCAGAATATAGTTATTTCTTGCAGTTAATTTTAAACTAGTGTGCATTAGCCATATGCACACTTAATTTCTAGCATAAATTTCAACAGACAACTTTTGCAACACTTTTATTTTAGCTTGATCAAAAAGAAAGTTTTTATTTATTATTATTATTATTATTCATAGTAACTCATTACACAAATTCTGTAAGAGCTGATTTTGCCTTCATTAGTTAGGTATTAAATGTATTAAAAATCATAGCTATATATTACTGCTTGCTGTTGTAATACTTAAGGTAGATACTGCGTTTTTCCCTCCAAACTCTAAAGATGGGTAACGTCAATAGCACATTTGCTAACATTAAAGAAGTGTTTACATCACTAGTGTGTGGGCTCAGCACACAATCTCCGTAGACTCTGGGACGAACAACTTGATCTTGTCCATGTTCCAGTGAATGCCGGACGACTGGCACACAAGAGACCAAATGTAAGGGATGAAGAAATCTTCTGGTCTGTCTTCTTCAACATACTTAAACTTAAGGTCTGGGAATTTCTGTAACATACAAGTTGGCATTTAAAATCAATGAAAACAACATTTATATTTGTTGTTATTAGGTTATTAGTAACTGTTAGTATTATATTATGTTTGTTGTAAAGTGTTTTAGTGTTTGTTTGTTATATTTTGTAAAATGACGTAATCCATGTTGTACTTGTACATCCAGTGATTAAATAAATGAATTGAATTGAATTGAATATACAGAATATATAGAATCTAAACTTAAGTTGGTTGGTATTTTGAGGCAATTGAAAAAAGTATAATCTAAACTTAAAATATTGTACTGTAAGTTAAGGGTAATTAAGGTAATACGACCAATGTTTAAAAAAAAAAAAAAAAAAATCCCACACATGAAAATTATGAAACATCTTAAAATAATTTAATGTTCTCTACTGCATCTTCTATCAGTAGCTAAAATATCAAGAGTGCAAATTCGAGCTAGTTTTTGAGTTATTTATTTTTAAAGTTGACTAATTTAACATGGAGAAATTCATAACTCAAAAACTAGCTCGAATTTGTACACCTGATATTTTAGCTACTGATATAAACATGATCATAATAAATAAATTAAAAAAAAAATGAAGAAATAGAGAGGTGTGGGGCTGTACATTATTATGTTGATCAGATGGTTACAAAATGGTATAGGTATACTTCGTGCATTGGGTTTGGTACTTATTAAGGATACATGTAAATTCTTCTTTAAAATTAACAATGAGATGATACCACAGTATCAGAAAATTATAGGAGTATAGGAGAAAATTTTAAGATATGTTTCATAATATTTATATGTAGGTGAATTTTTTTAACATTGGGCACATTACCATCCCCTTCAGTGTGTACATGTATTGCATTCAGAGCAGCTGAATTCAATTCTTTAACTAACAAGAAGCAATTCCAAGCAGTAATTTTTAAAACAAAACAAAATTATTTTTTTTTTATACTGTATCGGTATAACCAGAGTCTTCTGCGCGCAATGTTTCTAACAAAACATTGTTCAATGTCTGTCGCGTGGTCCGATTATTGCGTGACGCTTTAGTTCCATTTTGCGCCCGCCAGAGTGACCAGAGGCGCCACTAGCGAGCGGTTTTTGTTGACTATGCGCCATTGTTTAACATAGGAAATTCTCGAGTTGATGCCTAAATGTAACGATAACTTCTAAAATACCACACCAAAGAATAAAAAAATGTAATAATTTTGTACTACATTAATCCAGGTAATGTAAAAATCAATTATTAGCAAATATTACGGTACTTTATCTTATTTTTAGCACATAGAAAAGATAACGCAGACTGAGGTTGGCGTTTCATTGCCTTTTATGTGATTATGAGCAATCATAGATGTTGGACGGGACTCCAGTCACTCCAGTATTAAGGTCTAACAGCATAGAAACTTGTAGATTATCGAATTACTGCTATATCTTCAGTATGTATAGAAATTCAAAGGTAAAAATTTTAAAACCCTATTTTATTGCTTTTTATTTTTAAATAAATCAACAAATGGACACTGGTGCGGTTGGTCAGAGCAGCTAAGTCCTGTCAGAACTGCTAGCTAAAAGATTTTAGAGCTTACAAGCCCTTGGAAACACAGAAATGATATACATTACTTACACCATGGTTATCGCTCCACATTTCTTCGACCGTTTCAATGATAAAAAACCGTTAAAAATTCTTAATTTTTTCTATAAAATTTCCGCGCATGTTTCTTTCCATTTCACTTGATTTTTGAAAACATGTCCTCAATTCTTTAATTATTTCTATTAGTTTTTCATGTTATTCATAATGCTTCCCTTGATAATTACCGCTCGCTGGTGGCGCCGCCAGCGGCAAAAAATTGTAAACAGCGGAGTTTGTTTACTTTTTTCCTTTCTCGCGTTCAACAATCGAAAATTGCACCACGCGACAGACATTGAACAATGTTTTGTTAGAAACATTGCGCGCAGAAGACTCTGGGTATAACTTACATACATAACATGACGCCACATCCCTTTACGGGGCAAGCCAGCAGCACTATTACCTCGGCCGTCTACAAATTGCCCTCCAAAGCACTTGATTCTTGCATACTCCACTTGCTTCAGAAATACTCATAACACTCTGGTATAACCTACTGGTATTTAACTCAACCTTTTAATATTTTCACTCAAATAACATAAATTAAATTATTATAATTCCATATTTATATTATTGTACTGTACACCTACAGCTGTTACAGCTGTTAGCTCGAGTCACAGTTTGACAGCATAGAATTTGACTTTTTACAATTTTTTTTTATATATATATTTTTTTTTTTTTATACTTTTTTATACCCTGCTCTTTGGTGTAGTGGTTAGTACACTTGGCTCTCGTCCGAGAGGTCCCCGGTTCAAATCCCGAATACGGCAGACTTTTCGCGACTTGGAATGGGTGTGACTGGCTACTAGATGAAAGAGTTGGTAGGAGGAAGGCAGTTTACGGCTGTCTATACTCCGCTGGGGTGATTAAGACCGCGGAATGTTGTGCAAACAACATACGTGCCCCGCTAAGAAACGGTACTTAACTGTCTGGCGTGCAGACTGGGTATTAGGAGCCCCAGAGAGCACTGTGAACAATGTTGAAAAACAAGTTCCGCCATTGGTAACCAAACCAACCAACAATTTACAGAGTCTTACGTACGCTACCCGCCGACTCCTGACAAAACTCCCAGTCTCACCTTGAGCCTGTCACGCGGCCACTGCAGCGCCCCCTGCTGGATGGTTGCCAGCACCTCAGCCTCACTCAGCTCCTTCTGGCTTTGCTGAAGCTTGTGGGCGAAGAAAGATATCACCTGAGGACAAGGAAGTCACAAGGCTAGTGAGAAGCTTATCAGGGAATAGACAGAAGCTGTTAGGTAACTGAAGACCCACAAATTTAAACAACGCATTGTTTATTTAGTTTAGACTGTGTCAAAATTAATAGAAGGTAGCGATACTTCATGAAAAAGTTTTGTAACAGACTTCACTTAAGTTAGAACTGATAACTTGGCTAACTCTTGCCTACAGGGAACATGATTTCTATTTCTATTACAATGCCATTGATTCTGTTCTTTAATAGACAGATGATTTTTTTAAACAATATTCTTAATACACATTAGTCCTACCAACAGATAAAGCATAATTTTCATAAATACTGTATTTTAAACATCCGAAATACAACCTACAAGGACACCGACATAATTTTAGAATTTAATTTACATTCTAGAAGTTTGTAGGAAGTATACTCACAGCGTCAATATTACACACAACATCCTGGAAGGCCGGGTGTGCTCGGAATGGCTCGAAAGCGTCTCTCTTGTACAGTAGGGTGTAGATGAGGTTGGGGTTGTGTGCCAGCTGGTGACTGAGGCAAGAGTTGAGGATCTCCAGCACCATTCGCAGCACCTCTTCTAGCACTGCCAAGTCCTGCGCCTGCCACACACAGCATTGTCAGCAATCCACAATAGAAAATATTTCAGTTTTGTGACACTAAACAAATATGTATAAAATTTATTCACTTTTGAGATCTAGAGATTCCATTCACTATTAAACAGAAGTTAAAAGGTCAAATTTAATCTTAGATACAGTATATGTCAATATAGACAACTACATTAGTAAATATCATTTACACACATGGGTGTAAATTTTTTCAAAAAAAAAAATTATTTTGTGACGCACCATCTCGGAGTCCAGACTGTTGTCAAGGGCAGGTGCTTGCTTCTCTACCCTCACCACCTGGTCCGCCAGCCTTGTGTGTTTGCGAGCCAGGGTCTCAAACAGAGACACCAGACGCTGGCTCACATATGGGTGCAGGGTGCGAAACTGGCCAGACATGTTGGCGAGTGCAGCCAGGCAGTTGGTGTGCAGGTACTTGTCCTGTAGGGCAATTGAATTACTATTTCAAGTTGTGGCAAGTTCATTTGCAGTTTTATTTTTATGGAAATTGCTATACAAAACATTTTTGAGTAATAATAGTCTCTATGGAAAACTTAAAATTTCTAGCTGTGCTTAAGGGTAAGATAACGCCACCAATGTTAAAAAAAATCCCTCTCACAAAAATTCTGAAAAAAATTTAAAATGTTCTTATCTCCTCTACACCCCCTATCAGTAGCTAAAATATCAGGTATACAAAAACTAGATCGTATTTGTATACCTGATATTTTAGCTACTGATAGGGGGTGTAGAGGAGAACATTTTAATTTTTTTTTTCATAATTTTTGTGTGAGGGATTTTTTTTAACATTGGTGGCGTTACCTTACCCTTAATTCACCTCCATAAAATATAAAAGAAGATTACTTTGCATCTAGTTAAGATTTGTGTAACATAAATTGAGACACCAATATAAAACAGACTCCCATTTGATTGTGAGAAAATACAAAATTCATCAACACTCACCCTCATCTTCAGCATATTATATTGTATTGTCCTTATAACTACAAGAACAAGAAGTCCTCCCAAGGAAATCTCAGAAATAGAACGCTCAGTATACCATGCAACGCCTTTCAACTTCTGGAAAACAAAAATAAAACTTCATTACAATCTATATTTTAGGTAAAAGAATTAAAGTAAAGTACTATATTATATCTAGGAGTGGTTTACCGTTTGATGGACGGTTTTGTTGAATATTTCGTCTTCGCTGAGGATCAGCAGGATGATGAGTGACATATAGATGTGGTGAGAGTTACTATCCGGGGCGTGGTACAGCGTCCTTAGGATGGGAACCACCTGCAGAAACAATCAAGGAACTCTTTTATAACTATAAACTACTAACAGGCAACAAAGGGAGGTTCTACATTCAGTTATTAAATATTTAGTTATAACCATATATGTACTGATATTTTCAAGATCAATCAATAAAAATTCTAGCTTAAAATTAAACAGTTTTCGTCTACAGTATGTTAAAAAATTATTATGTTTCTAAAAATAGTTATTGTTAATTTTTGACTCAAGCTCTTTGCTGTAGTATTAATGGAGTATCGTCCTCAATTTTTTTTATTGCAGAAATGGATAGAGGGTGCAAAGTTATGCTACCCTGATTTTTTTCAGATTTTTTTGAGACCTGGAACTATTTTTAAAAAATTATTGAAAGTCCTTTTTGTGACGTCACGCGGCAGCAAGTCCTATCTTTTTCTTAAGGAGCGGCGTCTCGTGACGTCACGAAAAGGACTTTCAATAATTTTTTAAAAATAGTTCCCGGGCTCTAAAAAATCTGAAAAAAATCAGGGTAGCATAACTTTACACCCTCTATCCATTTCTGCAATAAAAAAAATTGAGGACAATACTCTATTATAATTTGTAGGTTAGCAGCCACTTCTGTGATATGGTACTTTAGTGCCTTTTTTGCTACCCCCACCCCATTACTTGTAATACTGTGTGTACTTTGGGTGAAATAAATAAATAAAAATAAATAAATTGTGACAAATTAAGTAAATTATTTCCATATGATGGACAACCAGGGTGATTTTTTTTATTGCAGAAATTAATAGAGGGCACCAAATTATGTTATATGAATTTTTGCAGATGTTTTAGAGGCAAGAAGGATTGCTAAAAAGTTATTCCAAGTTCTGGTTTGAACCCACGCTTCTTTTACATCCTATGTTCTATCCTTTTATAAAGAAATGATGCTTATTGACACCTCTCCGTCTGTACTTTCTAAGTTTTTAAAAATAGTTCCCGGACTCTATAAAATCTGAATAAAGTTAGAAAAGCATAAGTTCATACTCTTTTTTCATTTCTGCAATAAATAAAATTCATGCAGATTGTCCATTCACAGAGCAAGAGCTACAAACTACCTCAAAGGATTATAGTGATTACTGTATACGAGTTCTCATCAGAGATATAATGTACGTAATATCTCAAAACTTCATTATTGTATTAGAAAGCCATAATGAGAAACACTTTAAGAAGGATGTCCTATTGCAGGAGCGGATTCAGGATTGATTCCAACCCCCCCCCCTCCCCAAAAAAATTGGATTTAACATGGGCAATATAAGCATTTCCTCCACTCAATTTTTTTTTTTTTTTTTTTTTTTTTGCAACATTGACCTTATGGAGGCAGCCTTCCCCCCCCCCCCCATTTTTTTTTTTTTTTCTGTTCTGGATCCGCGCCTATCCTATTGCAGGATTACAGCTTGAAGCACAATTGTCCTGGAATCGTACCAGCAGTTCAATGTCTGATCGAGCCAGGAGGAAGCTGCGCATGTTGGGGTTGCGATGTAACAGCAGGTACAGCAGCAGTGTGGTCTGATCAGAGGGAGTGCTCACACAGAGTGCGGAGTACACACGAGAGAAGTCCATCTTGAAGGTAGCCGTGGCTTTAGAGGGAACAGCCTCACCGGCACAGTCTGCAATATCATTATACATGTCAGATTATATCACTTGGAAGAGGGGGAAGTAAGAAGAGTGTTGTAGCTTAAAAAATTCAAAAGTTAGACGAAGAGATCTCTTACAGAAAATGTCTTAAGGCACTATAAAAACAATTGTTTTTTTAATCAAAAGTTACACAGGAGATAAAAGTACACATTGCATGGTTCTAAGTAAGCCAGCGTAACCGCATCATAGTTACAAAATCCTCTCAGACTACAATGAAAGACTAGACTTTTATAAAGTTATTAACATCTAAGAGGATATAGCATTATATAAGATTGTATTCAGAGAATTCCTATGAAATGAATGAACACTTCCTAGTGAATGGACTGCTCAGCAATCTTTTTCATTTGCCCCACGAGCTTTTATTTGTAATTTGAATTTTGACTATAATATATATTATGTTATATTATTGTATAGTGCCCATGAAAGAGAAAATAAAATAAAATAAATAAAAAAACAAATGTAATGAAAAATGAAATAGAGACAGGATTAACAGTTGAGTTACAATTTTTTTAACCTTGGTTTTATAGACAGACCGGGACCTCTAGTTTACAATAACTGTGGTACTCACCAACCGAATTTGTGCAGGAGAAGAGTGCTTGTCTAAAGGGGTTGGGCAGACTCTTGTCGCTGGTGCAGTGGTTAGCGAGCACCAGGATCAGCAGCAGGGACTGGCTGGCGAGGGGAGCAAGCACCGCCAGAGAGTCTTCCTTGCCTGTGCTGGCGTCCACCACAACCGTGTGCCGGCCCATGCCGAATGTCAGCATGTTCCAAAGCTCAGCTGCAATGCACAAGGCAGTATAGTATACAGAAAGTAATTACTTTATTTTTCTATATTTCTCTCCTGTTATTGTAACAATATGTACATTATAATTTAATTAGCAAATTAGAAACAACACAAAAAAGAAAAAAAAATAAGGATTACAATTGTACTGTGCTGTATTTCCCATCAACTTTTACCTTTAAGGATTATTGTCACTGGTCTTAGGAAATGGTAAATCACTCCAATTTTTTCAGCATTGCATAGAGAAAAAATAAATAAAAATTCTCATGCAATAAAATACACCTAAATTCAGTGCCATTATTTTTTAAATTGAGATATAAAAAACACATGTTATCAAATGCAAATTTCAATCTCCGTAATGGTAGTGAATAATGGATTCAAATTTTAGCTTAAAAAACAATCATTATTTTAAATAGAATTATGATGAAATAATAATTATAGATTATCATTTACTTTTTGAGATACAAGCCTTCATAAAAACTGCACAATTCGGCAATACTGCTCGTAGCTTAACTGGATGGGATAACAATGTTGCCAAATCGTCAAAAAACAACATTACACTTTTCAGCAGAAAAAACAAATGAATTGCGGTCATGAGCAGCCATTTTGACTAGTGAGTCAAAACAGCGTACAACTATTTACCACTCATATTTAAATGTTTTTCAATGTTTGCAAGGATGATGGATGAATAAATACCATAGAGTTAATATTATATAGAGAGGTTATCCGGTAGGTGGCGCTCGTCGCCTCGGAAGCGCGCGAGAGGCTAGCTGACGTTTGAAACGGGCGTCTATGACGTCACTATAGGAACTAACAATGTTAAATTTAATTCAGTCAATACTGCTCTGCATACAATGAATGTTACAAAATAAGCATAAAAACAGGTTAATAAGTATTGCAGTTGTAGGCAGTAGTTTTTTAGTAGGCGATATGCTAGAAATAAACGTAATTGGAAATGTCAAAAAATAATCATTTTAGGTTGGTATGCATACTCCTACAGCTGCTAACAAACAATAACAACGCAACATGGATCAAAGAACGTTCTTTTGACATGGATTGAGGTGTTGGAGAATTATTAGTTGGTGCTGCTCCGAAGAAACAAAAATGCAATGTACTTATGTGAAATAGTGTAATTATTAGGTTTTCTGTACAGTTTATTATGAATTTAAGACGTCATGTGAATGAAATGAAGCTAGTGAAACATCAGGTCAAAAGGGATTCGGGCCATACAACAGGAAAAATGGCATATTTCCTTTCATAGGTACGTATGCAAACACAAAGTTTTTTTACGTAGAATAAATATAGTAAAAAAATAATAAAAAAAAAAGTATGCATTCTATTCTATCTATTCTATTTATTTACATATGCATACCTTTGGTTATTGACTATATACAAAGTGCAACTATATACTAGAGTATGTACAGTACATATGCATAATTGATATTAACAGAAACTTACAAAACATTCACAAAGAGATCATGCACGCAGGAGAGTGCCTTATCTCTCCTCATAGGCCATGCAAGATAGGGAACTTCAGGGGACGTAAAGCTCCACATCCCCTCGTCTATTCAATCCCCTTGTTTAAAATATAAGTGCTTGCCTAAATGCCTAAACCTGCTTATTTGAATTATTAAATCATGATTTTATTTTATTTTTCAGGTTTCCAACAGAGAAAGACGTACGAAAGAGATAGGAAGCAGCCATCAACACAGCAAGAATATCAGCAAATCTTAGCCAACCTGATGCGCCACTGTGGGTTTCTGCGAGATATGACGTTCTTTGTTCTCAACATTTTTTGCACGCAGACTATGAGAACAGTGGATGGACTGCAGTACGCAAATTGCGTAGGGGAGCAACACCAACAGTATTCAAATATGCCTTCCCACAGAATAGCATGGTAAGGAACAAAGTCAATCTGAAATATATTACTGTATGCAGTACACAAATATCTTTTGAATTAGAGTCAACAAGGGGCATTCACAAAGCCTTAAGTCCACAATTAAGGCTCAATAATTTAAGACCAGAAATTTTGGGTCTAAAAAACACGTCTAAAATCAAGCTTTAAATTATCGAGCCTTAAATGTGGCCTTAAGACTTTGTGAATGCCCCTTAACATGTAACAAAGTTAGTTAGACTTTCTAACGCTACCGTACAGTAGTTCATATTAAACCGAAATCCACAAATTTGTATCATGCATGGGTTCTACATAAAAAAAGAAGAAACATGAAATACCGTACAGTTTCATACATACGTAATTTCATCGGAAAACTTGACAAAGGTAATGGGCTTACGGGGTGTCATTATTTTACTGGCTCAATCAAAAGAGGATGTCGAAAAATATCCCTTAGATTTTTATGTAATTTTTTTAAGCACTGCATCATACCTAGAATGGAGATTAAAAATGTCTCTTGATCTGGAGGCTCCATCCGCAACGCCTATGACGTCATTACATTCTTTGGGTCAACTATATAATGTTTCTAAACAAACACGTTGCTATGGAAACAAATGATAATTTTTAATAAACAAGCAACAATGCAATAATTTTTTACAAGTGTTATATAGTTGACCCAAAAAATGTAATGACGTCATAGGCGTTGCGGATGGAGCCTCCAGGTCAAGAGACATTTTTAATCTCCATTTTAGGTATGATGCAGTGCTAAAAAAAAACGCAAAAAAATCTAAAGGATATTTTTCGACCTCCTCTTTTGATTGAGTCAGTAAAAAAATTACACCCCGTAAGCCCATTTATACAACAATAACATTGTTGACCTGTGCGTTTAACCGGGTCTTGAGCAACGCCGAGTTAGTAGTTTGATTCGACCATTTCAAGGTAAAACCACGTTTCCCAGCGTTTTCCACCCAGGGGTAAATTGTTGCGCTTTTTCACTATGTGGTTTCCCTAGCCTTGGACCATAGCACTTCAAGTCCATTTTGTCGCTTACTGGTGAATTTTTTTACTAAATCGAGTGTCTTTCCCAGGTAAAGGCCTTGTGTCTTCAGTTAAACGACGAGTTCACTCTGATTTCGGTCTGGCTTTCTTACTCTTTCAGTCTGATTTATTTTTTTTTTTCTGGAAAGCTAATGTAAAAAAGAGAAAATTTAAGTGATATCTGCTAAATATGCAATTGGGTGCATGTATTAACTGATATTTAATGTGAATATAAATAAATAAAAAAAATTTTACGTGTTTTCATTTTTCATTGAAATATGTAGATATCCTATAGATATAGAACAGTTATAATTTATTCATACCACATTTAAACATGGATTCAGAAAGATAAAATATAGAATAAAATAGTCAGTTAACTACTCAAATCTATTATAGGTTCATAAAAAGTGATCATAATTCATAAGAATTTTATTGTTGGTGTGGTTGCATGAGGTTAAAAAATTCTCGATCAATTCAAGCTTGCCTTGGATATAAGATGTTATTAGATCCTAAAATGATTACATATAGATATTTTGTATAATACCGTATATGTTAATTACACTATGCTAGCCAAGCTTATATAATATCAACATGAATGTCATTTTTCAAAAATTTAATTGCATGGAACTTGAATATATTATGATATAAAATTATGTTATTTCAATCCCTCGATCATTATTAGCAATATACATTACGTAATTTCGTAGAAATATTGCTGTAGCTGTCTAAATAATATATAATAATTATAAAATGGAAGCAAAAGAAAAACACAAAATAAATATTGCAAAATTAGAATGTTATGTCTATCATTAATTCTATATTTATTATATATCATTATATTACAAATAAATGTCATTCATGTGTTCAAAACATTTTTTTTTTGCTATATATATTTTTAACTGCATTTTGCATAACGTAAAATGTCGTACGTGCAATATATATGTGTATATATATATTATATTGTAATGTATAAATATTATATATTATTATATAATATAGTCATACTGTACGGCGTACGTACCAACTGATGGGATTACGCAACTATTCTGCATGGTACACATGCTCCCCACATTTTTGTGTGTAACATTATAATGTATATTATTATATTAATTATATATAAAAATAATAAGTTTCATGGATTACAAGGAGGTTTGCGTTTAAATTACACGTACATACCTTTTATAGCTCTCATATATGCAATGGACATGGCCATGCATGTACCAAAATAATAAAGCTGACGAAATATATTTCGTCTGTATGTATATAATCTGTAGTTAAAAAAATACTAATTCACATTAGAATCTTTCGTTCGTCCATTCACTTATTATTACTTATCTAATTCGTAATAATAGCATTATATATGTTATAATATGTTTATTATATGGCGCAGGTCAGAGTTCTATAGCTGAAGTCGCAATAAAACGAAATTTGAAGCTTCAGCGCTAAAAATAACGAGCCAATGAGAGCAGGGCGTCTGTGTCGTCACACAACGCATGCAACCTATGAAATTGAACGATGCGCTCTCCATAAGGAAGAGAGCGCGTCGCCCCCCCTTGATAAATACACGAGAAAGTGTTTAAAGTGATTCATTTTATTAAATAAACATATTTTACTGTGCTGATCACTGCTTTCCTAATAGTGCTTGTTCTTGTCACTCATATATATTGCGTATGAAAAGAAGATGGCGGCGCATAAAAGAAAGATGGCGGAACATCCGGTGACAATAATCGTTAATCAACCTATAAATGGACATGAACTGTGATACAGTACTTACAGGCCAGTCCCATGACGATGCTGCCCCCTAGGCTACCGCGAGAGCCTAGCATGTTTGGTGGAGCTCGTTCTTGGTCAGCAAAGTGCAGCAGTAGTCGCTTGACCAGCAGGCACGAGTGGATGGAGCAGCGGCCCTGCAGCATCACCCTGTAACACAAATGCCTTCAGAGTAATGCTAACAACTTACGTTCTGTCATTGTAATATAACTGACGTCAATTTCAGTGTAGACGTCTGCAGAAGCCAGATTTTTTAAGCCCGACCAGCGCGCCTGCTATCTATCTTTATTGCAAAGCAAAACACAAAGAATAGTAGAGGAAAGGAGGTGAGATGCAGACCAGGTATATTCCCTTGCCTGCAGTTAGTCCGGTATATTCAGTACATGTATTATTGTTTCATATTTGATGTTGTTGTTTTTAGTACTGTATTATATAAAAAAAAAAAATCGTGTCACCATTGAAAATTCCAAAATATGGCCTGATGAGCTTCGAAGGCCAGTCCCAGGACAATACAGACCTCTACTTATGTGTCAATCAACAAGTACAGAAATTAACTATGTTAAATAATGTGTATAAAAATTTCAATGTAAATGTATTATGTTCTAGAAACACTATAATTAAGAATGCAGTACTGTACTTAGTTAATAACGTGTAATATTTCTTACTTAAATATTGGAGACTTGCCGGCTGGTGTGAGGGAGAACAGCTGGACGGAGAGCAGTACCAGCAGAACGTTGATGGCCTCTAGGTGAAGCACGTACGTAACATCCCTGCAGATTTCAGGCACAGGAGTTAAGTTGTTGCTTTACCTGATGTGTTGCAGGACAAGGGTTGGTGCTCACCTGACGTGCAGGTCAACCAGCAGCTCTACCAGAGAAGACAGCAGCAGGTCGAGCTTGCTAACTTCCTCTTCCTCCTGCAAGGCTCGCTTTCTCTCCCCTGCAAAAACTGTTCACTCAGCAAATTGTTAAACATAATTATGTATTGAGAAGACATACCTCCATTTTCAAATTGGTTTGCTAGCTCTTCTTCTGATATATTTTCCACAAGAAATTTACATAATACACGTAGGACAAACAAAGCATTGTGCGCTGGCCAACTAAATGTTGTAGCACTAGAAAAAATAGAATACATTCATAAATAATTTAAAATTCAATGTACTGTATATCATCATCTGAAAAAAATTTAAATTTCAAACTCACTTTTCAGAATTTCCATCTGTTTCTCTCAGTTTTATAGATTTTTCAACAAAATATACAACTAACGATCCCAAGTTTCCACTCTGCGGATTATTTGCTAAAAGTTGTCTGCACAGTCCTTGTACACTTTCATCAAGCCCTCTTTGCTCAGTCCTGAAAGAATACAGTACAGCACACACATTGTTAGTAAGAGTATTAATGTCAACAAAAGAACATTTGCCAAAACTTACGCTGATCGTGGAGGTACAAAAGAAAATGATAGAAACTGTTCCCAAAATGGATCATTTGGTTGTATTATTTCCTTTCCTACAAATTTCTGAAGAAATTCGTTTGTTGCCAAATCTCCCAATCGACTGGTTGTGGAACCCATTTTCTCTCATACCATAAAAATCTGTGGATAAGGAATACATGAAATTCAACATAATAATTATGCTCCAAAGAGGGTGTGGCATATATATTTAATTATTTAAGGGTAAGGTAACGCCACCAATGTTAAAAAAACTCCCTCTCACAAAAATTCTGAAAAAAATTTAAAATGTTCTCCTCTACACCCCCTATCAGTAGCTAAAATATCAGGTATACAAATACGATCTAGTTTTTGAGTTACGAATTTTTAAAGTTGACCAATTTAACATGGGAGTTTCATTTCTCCATGTTAAAGTAGTCAACTTTAAAAATTTATAACTCAAAAACTAGATCGTATTTGTATACTTGATATTTTAGGTACTGATAGGGGGTATAGAGGAGAACATTTTAAATTTTTTTCAGAATTTTTGTGAGAGGGATTTTTTTTAACATTGGTGGCGTTACCTTACCCTTAACTTGAAGTGATGGATTCCAGCACCTATGGTATCATTACTGTATTCAGCTTAATGAAGTGCTGATGAAAGAACAGCAGTACATATTGTACTGATATGCATTTGATAACTATGCATCATTTGAGATGTGCAAACAGAGGATACCAGGGACTAGATCATAAACTGTGACCATACAGTATGCATACTGTATGCTATCATATGCATACATGTACTGTATGCATATACAATATAGCAATGATATCATATCATACAAACCTCTTATGATGTATGTGCTACTGTGCAATTAAAAAGAACAACTAATAAAGTTATACCTTAAATTTAAATAGAAAATACTGAGAGAGGAAGTATGCATATAATATATTCACATGCAGCTTTTAATTAATGAGTTGGCAGAGGTGATGGAAGCTCACAAACATGGGCTTCAGAAAATTACAATTTCTAGTAAATTTTTAATTATTAGGAACCTTTTAAATGAAGAAATACATTCTCACGTACCTTACATATAAATTAAAAACTTAATTATCTTCCCATTACAAGTAATAATTAAAATATTCACTCAGAAATATAATATTTTACGTGGAAACGTCATATTACGGTGTTTTCTTGTCTCAGCTGTTTCCTTTTCTTCCTTTTTTTACTTGCAGATTTCGCGGTAAAATTTCAAAGCACAAAAAAATACGAACAGACGGAACATGTGGGACAAAGGAACAATTAAATCAAATTATATAATTAAGTTTTGATTAAATTTATTTAATCTATTTCCGATCATTTCTGGTAAGTTTATCTCGATTATAAGAATAATATTTAAAATATTTAATTGCAGTTATAACTATAGATAATTATTAATAAGATGAATATTATTTATATATAAATCAATCAATAATTATATAGATTCACAAAGACGGCCATCTCGGAGAACCGAAAAAAATTGAGCTGCATATATTTTTGTAAAATTTAAAAAAATAACAGTCTGTAATATAATCAATTTCACCAATTTACACCACGTAACAGCATGTGGTGAGAACTATTGTGTGGTAGGTTGCAAGAACAACTCAAAAAACAATTAATGTACAGGCGGGGGGCAAGTTTCCAATATGGTTTTTCTCAATCTTTCTACAATACTATTAGCTCTGAAAATGTTTCAATTAAGTCATTAAAGCTGGTCCAACCATGATCCATCCTTTCCAATCCTTTGTTTCCCCTTTTCTCAATAAGCAGTATTTTGGTTTAATTAGTATCTATCAAAGTAAACAGTCAAACTATAATAATGAAATCATAAACAATAAGTACATTTGTAGTTAAAGCAATTATAATTTATTTCTAATAATACATTATGTTTAAAATACATTATAGTTATTTGTTATGTATATAGTTAATAATTTATTGTAATATATATTACATCCGTCTGAAATAAGTAAATTTAATATATTATATAATTATTTTATTATGTTACGTAAACTCTTTTTGTTTTAATCTATTAGCTCATTATATACATAGTAGTTAGTTATCATTGCTAGGATCTAGTTAGGAGATAAAGAGATCTAAAAAGCATTCATTATTACTTATTGAGTCATTCTAGAGAAATTATTGAAGGTCTTCTTCAAGATCATCCACTTCATACAGAAAGTCAAAGCTTGCCACGGCTTGCTTCTCCGCCTCTCCATATCGTGTGAACAGACCTCGCTGGCCAACAATACTGGCTCGAGAGCCACTTGCAGAGCTGCGCAGGAACCCACCATGCTGCATGTAGGCTGCACAAAAACTCAGTTCAGTAAAAATGACATGGCTATATTGCAAAATATTTAGTAGCAATCGTTAAGTAGGGAACTGCCTGCGATGTTTCACCTTTTTCACTTATGTAAATATAAGGAGCTTGGGAAAAGCGCTTCTGAAATAACAGCTTTTCTCGAGTTCCTTATTTACCTGTGTGATAAAGGTGAAACATTGTGGGTTGCCTTCTTTCCGTTCGCCACTGGAAATATAATCTTCTTCTTTTCTTATGCCCACGTGTTGGCTTAAGAAAAGAAGAAGAAGATTATAATAAATTTACTGTAAGTGTATAACATAAATAATAAAATAATATAAATATAATAATATAAACAAAAAGTTGGCAAATATTTCCTTTGCAATTAATATCCCTTTCACACTTATATGTTACTTTAATATAAGATGAATAACATTTTCAAATGAAAAGCATTAAAATTTACAAATACAGTAAAATTGGGAAAATTTTAAGATAAATAATACTATAAAAAATACAATGTACTACTCCTTTTGTATCCTTACAAACTGAACAGTATATGTTATCAAAAGCTGTCACTAATTTGAGCAGCACACAGTGAGTCATTTTAGTTTTAAATTCTACTATGAAGTCCGTGTTTAAAAAGAGCTGTAAGAAGCAATTACCTTTCCTGTGCCTGCGTCTCCTGTGCAGTCTCAGCAAGTGTTGGTAGTCCTTGAAGGCGTCGTCCTCAGACTCCTCGGAACTCGGCACCGTCGCCAGCATCTTGTCCAGCAGGTTGGCTCGCTCCTAAAAAAACAAGATTCCGTTAGTGACTAGTAAGCAAAGACATTATTGGGGCGAGGACATTTCAAATTACTGTAAGTATTTATTTTTTTACATGTCAGCACAAGATAATGAAGTTAGAAATCAAAGAATTCTTGAGAGTACATAATAAAAATAAGAAAATGTTAGGGTATAATAATATATTCACAGTTAAAAAGTATATAAATATATTTGAATTTTGAATACACATTGTTAAAACTTTTAAGTTACGATTAAATAGAGTACTTCATGCAACTGTGCCAATCTTTAAGCTTTAAGTTTAAGTAGGCAGTAAAATCAGTGTAAAAAAATATTTAAAAGAATGGCAGTCAAATCATTTACACACAAGGATTATCATCTTACCTTTGGATCACTGAAGTTAGTCTGCTTTTCGAAGTGGACCCACGATGTTGGAATGCCCTCCTTGAACTCAATACTGTTTCTATTCAGCTGCTCCTCAGAAGAATTTGAAGATTTTTGTATCATCCTATTTAATGTTTCAATAATTTTCTTTGAATCTGAAGTAAAATCAGAATCTCCTTTTAAGCAGTCAAAATTTAATTTATCATCTTGAAGAAAAAGTTTTATACTATCACTGGTTTCTTCAAACTTTGTTTGATCTGTACAGGCACTGGTTTCAGTTAATGTTTTTGATGTGGAAGGTTCAGCACTTTCATTTTGTAGACATAATTCTGAAGATTTGGAAATTAAATCCTCATTTATTGCAAGTGATAGATCTTCATGACTTTGAACTTTTGAAGTACATGGAATTTGTAATTCTTCACTTGATACAGAAGATTTTTTAGGAGAAAATTTTACAAAATTATTATAATAAGATTTATGTATACTTTGAGATTTACTTTGGAAGCATTCACTTTTAGGTCGTTTTTTATTTACAACTTTTTGAGTATTAAGTTGTGATTCACTTTTTGACTTTTCGCGTTGAGAATGATTCAGAGTTACGTTACGATGGGGTGATTCGGTGAAGTAATGTCGTGCATTGTATCTTTTGTGCTTCAAATCTGTAACTGTAAAGAACTCAAGTTCGCTGGGAGAGAGGTCTAAGTCAGAGGAGGATTTAGAGTCTGTGTCATTGCTTGAGCTTGAAGATTCAGCGAGACAATCGCCAAGTTCCAGTTGTTCTAACTCGTCATCATCTGGCTTTAATTCTTCAATTTGAGTCATTTCTGAACTGTCTTCTTGAGATTCTAAATTATATGTTTCACTATTGTCATCTGTATCTTTTAATAAAGGCATACTTTCTTGAGGTAGCAATTTTTCATTTAAGGTAAATTCACAAAGCACCATTGCACCGCTGCATTCATTTTGTATTTGTGGAGATGAGGCAAGACTTTTAACACTTCCAACTCTGACAAGGCAGTAGTAGTCGTTAGTGAACTCAACGTTTGAGGAATTTTCATGTGGACTGTCGCTGAGACTGTTTGATTGATCAGAGTCTGAACTTGAAGAAGGAGTTATACTTGGAGTAAGACTTAACGGACGTTCAGATTTCATTAATTCTTCAATATTCCATAATGATTCTGACCCACCAAATTCAAAATTAGAATTAGAGGAATCTAAATCAAATCCTGGTTCATAATCCCAAAAATCACTGAATCTTATAACAGAACCAGGATTTAAATCAGGAAATCTTAAAAATAATTGAGAATCACTAAAGTAACTTAATAAATGTTGAAATTTGATTTTTGTATTCAACGGTGGGTAGCTATGACGTAATGGTTGTAATTTTGAAAAATCAAAACTTGCTTCACTTTCTTCAGCTAAATCTGGGAGAAGTCTTGTTAAATCAGTATGAAGACTTGTTTCAAAATCTGGTATTATTTCACTGGTTAATGTATTATAACCTTCATCTTTAGCAGGAATTTCACAAAAACTAATTCTTGCTAATTCTGAATCAGACATTTCGGTAAAATTGCACTCTGAGAACTTGGATCCCGGCGTCACTGCTAGTCTGCAGATTTCTGTATTGTTTCTAGTTGGGACTTGGATAATACATGTAGTTGTTTCTGGTGGCTGTTGGACAAAGAGGCTCTCTGGGGTTATGTCCGTCCTTCTCTTTTCTGGGGACAGACACGAGAGATCTGGGGCACTCGGCTCACAGCTGGCACTCCGTCTGCGTAGAGAATTTGACTCTGGGGGTTCCTCAGTCTTGGGAACATCACATATCTTGAACTCTTCAAGCCTGGCCTCCAAACTGTTAAGTGTGGTTTTGGCCACTGCTTGATTCTGCTGGTTGACGTGATCACAAATCTTGGCACTGACTAAGCTACTGAGACGGGCATTGAACTGGCCAAACTTGACGGCGACTAGCTCAGAGTTTAGGTGTGAAGACTCGGTAGACTCGGAGCTGCTCCCCACGAAACACTCAGCAACTTTGCCGTTGATGTTGAGGCTCTGGGGTCGGTGATGGAGTCCAGGACAGGACTCGGCTGCCTTGGCTGTCTCGGGTGGGTTCTGCAACACAGTTGAGTAATATTAGGAAAATTTTATTACAAAGCACACATAGGAAAGCTCATTCAACAACTTAAGACACTGGAACTCAATTTTACATTTTTAATACCACTAACAGGTTGAGAAATTTCATCCTATTATATAGTTAATATTGTACAACAGTATAAAATGCATTTTACATAAGATGAAGATGAAAGAGAATTTTGTTGTAACAGGAAAGGTCAGAATAAAATGCTTGATTTTTGTTATTTTTTTCACAGCAGTACAAAATAATTACAATGAGGTTCATTCAATTTCAGTAATGAAATTGCTGCATAGCAATAAGAAAAAATATCCTCATACATTTTCATTTTTGCTACTATTAAACCATGCACAAAGCCAAAAATTACCCTGATTTTTTGTTTTCTCTCTCTCTCTCTCTCTCTCTCTGCTATTTTACTGTTGTTATAAAGCACAATTCCTATTGTTCATACTGTTATATACAGTAAAAATCAGTGAAGTCACAGTTGAAAATAAGGAACCAAGAAGTCTGCTCTAAAAATAAAATATACCATGCATATCTAAGGTGTCTTAATTTTGTTGCATTCGTAAATGTTTCTTCACATAAAAAAAAAAAAAAAAAAAAAAAAAAATAGATTGCCTCAAACTTTGAAGATAGTAAGTACTGTAGTTACTACAAAATTGTTTCACACTATTATTAATTACGTAATTGTTCAGACCCTGTCATTAATTTTAAAATAAGATCTGTAACATAACAAGTAGAAAAAAAGAAAAACAATTTCAAAATATTTCACTCTTTTTCACTCAGTCAGACTGTGAAAATTTATGCCACTGAATTCAAAATCTGAGATTATATAACAAATCTGGGGTCTTCAGTATAATACTAGCCAAAGAGCTCCCAACACATTAATAGAGAAAACTCTACTAAAATTCAATGACCTTACCTTTGCTTGCTGGTGCTGACAGCAGATGAGGGAAGTCAGGGAGAGGTTCTGTTGCTCCAAGTCTCGTATTCGAGCTCGCAACGCTGAGATTTCTTCCTTCAGCGCCTTCAAAGAGTGCCAAGATTAAGTAATTTTGATGTTAAGATTATAAATTAATTAAATTTTTTGGGCTGGTCATTTTTTTTTTTTTTTTTAAATAGAATTTCTAATTTAACTTTTATGATGGTTTAAAATCACAATGCTAATATTAGATAAGCAAAAACTGACATGACAAGATGGCATTGTGCCAAAATCTTGATGGTAAATATGAGTCAGACACTAAAATAAGAAATACGAAACATTTGTTATTCTTTCTCATAGAGTAAAAAAAAAAAAATAATAATAAAAAAATACCATACTGTTGGCAAAATAACCCACAAAAATCCCAAGGTCAACATCTTGAAGTAGATACTGGCAATGTTTGAGGCTCACCTTTTGACTGAGCAGAGCTTTGACGACTTGAGACGCCACTTGGTCCAGACAAGCCTCATAGCCAGCCTCCTGAAAGACAAATTGATGACATGTAAATAAAACTCGCCTCCATGACAACCATGTACACGGTCATACCTTTGATTCCAGCTCTCGTACTTTTTGTCGCAATGATTCATTATCAGCTATTAGAGAAGATAGTTTGAGGTGGTATTGCTGAAGTTTTCCCTGAAAATTTACACTCAATTAATATTATGAAACTACATATAATAAAAAAAAGGCATATAAAAAAAAAGTAGTTGTACAAATTATATAGTGGATATTTTTATTGTTCATGGATTATAGTAAAATTGATTTTACATTTTCCGTTGCAAAGGGAATAACTGTACACAAACACAATATATTAATATGTATTATATTATACTAAGTACTATTAAAATTAAAAAGGGTGGTGCCATGCTTACTTCATATGCTAAAGATATTGACAGTTTTTCATTTTTCAGCTGTTCAACGTGAGACTTGTAAGGTAAAAGAGATCTCACACCTTCTTCTAACCTAAAAGTAAAATTACATTTTAGTAAAAAAAAAAAAAAAAAAAAAAAAAAAAAAAAAAAAAGTAATGTTTTGAACATACTTTCTGCAATCAGTTTGAAGCATCACAATTGTAGCCTTCATTTTTTCTTCATCTTTAATAAACATCTCCTCGGTGTGTGACTTGTCTTGTTCGAGGTTTTTTATTTGAGTCTCAAGCTATAAGAGAATTGGATTTCACATTAGCTTAACCACAGAACAAGTCTGACGTGGTTTGATCAGGCAGGCAGTAACAAAAAATATCTCAGTGGTTTTGTCGTCATTTAATCTATTGATCGCAAGAGAAAAAGGCTAGTGGCTAATTAGAAAGTTAAAGAAAGAAGAACACATTTTCACTTAATGACTTAGCAACAAGATACAAAAATAATTTTTTTTTTTAAAAGAAAATTTCTAAATTTCCAAATAAAAATGTTTATCAGCTGCTATGAACTTAAAAAAAAAAAAAAAAATGTAAAAAAAGTTTTTGCCCCGCAACATTGAAAGTTATGGTAAAAAGAAAACAAAATAAAACAAAACAAAAAATACATACATAAAAATATTTTATAGCTAAATTATGGTGTTATCATTTCATTATGCACAAAAACAATAATCCCATAGGGATTGTAGATAGAGAATCAGTAAAATTTAAGCTGAAGCCAAATTTGACCTTTATTTAGTTAGTCGAACAGGCGATATATTGATGCTTTACCTTTGCATTTTGTCTCTGTAGTTTTGAAACCGCCAATCTTTCCATTTCATTTTTTAATTTTTCCTCTGCTAAAAGTTGATCTAAATTCTTAATTTTTTCTTCATAATTTTCCTGCAATCAAATAAATATTCCATTATTTCAACTGAACAATTAGGCTTGGCATTCAACATTTACCCTTTTATCCAATTAAGAATATACAAACTGTATTAAAATTAACACTCACCGTTTGTATGTCATTCTGCGGAATCTTGATGAACTCGATTCTGCCTCCCTCCACGCAGATGTTTGGTGAGAGGGGGTAGCAAGTGTTGTCTGAGAGCGTGTCATGCTGAAGCTTTTCTTCCAGCTCCAGAGGCTTCTTGCTGCAATCACGGAACAACACAGTCAGCGAGAGCCTCGGTGCATAGTGACGTCTGATATGTCAAAAGGTGACTCCTGAATCATTCTTAAATCGTCAGAAGTTAAAAACAGACTACACTATGAATTCTACTCTATTTTGATTTTATCTTGCTTTACATTTGTATATTTATATATAATTATACTGTACGAGTATATTTTGAGTGCAGGGTAAATATTTTGAAGTGCTGTGATATTCCTATGGCAGTCTGCATATATGCTTGCCTACTTTAACACACACTATACTGCCTATATATTGTAGCCGATGCTGTTATCAGTTGTGATGAGACAATTTTGTTAAGGAATATAGCTTTGATAGAACTTTCAAGGATTAATGCAAAAAAATTAATTCGTGCTGCTTTCAAGCATTGAGGTGCAAGAATCTTCTTCTTCTTCTTCTTTTCTTATGCCCACGTTTTGGCGTTTAAGCCATTTTACTTCTAGCAAGCCAATAGAGATAGGATTCCTGCTCTTCCCGCTTCATGTTGCCAGGCAACAAGTCAAGTTCCGCTTTTAATGCAGAGCATCTAAATAGATGCCCTCTGTCTTGGGGTTCTTTTTTACATAATTTACAAATGTCACTATCTTGGATTTTAAATCTCTTCTGGTAGCATCCAAGGTAGTCATGGCCTGTGTCTAATCTAATCTAAGGTGCAAGAATGAGCTAGCCTAAACCTTGTCGTGATAAAGTTTTTTTTTGTTTTGTTTTTTTTTTTTTAAATATTCTTTTTCCCAGAAAAATCACTTTTTTTTTTTTTAAGTTCTCAAAAAATTTCTGAATAAATAACCCTAAAATATAAAAACCCAGTTTAAATATGAAAAATAAAAAGTTGTCTGCATCGGCTAACAGTTTAAATTGTAGAAAATTAAGAGTTTATCATTTTGCTTGAAAGAAAAGCTCACAGGGAAGAAAAAGAAGTTACTGTAATGAAATTTTCTCTTTACAGATCTACTGTATTGTTTATTTAGCTGCACAGAAGGAAAAGTAAAACCATAAAGTAATAAATTAAAAACAATATGAATAACATGAAGTACGAGATGTTAAGTATGGAACATCTTGCAATTCATAAACAGGCTTTTTTCTCTCTTTTTTCTTAAGATTTTAAATAGCCATACATATATTTTAACATTTAAATACATTTATATAAATTACAAGCATACAGCCAAGCACAAGCATTGCTATACTAGCTACATATTATTATACTTACCATTTATGATTTTGTGCCACCCATGAAATGGTTACATTGTCTCAGAATTTTACTAAACGAGAGATTTTAAGAATTTAAATTACAGTAATTCAGGGTATATTGCTAGTCAGACAAGATCTAACAATAGAGTACCAACCTAAAAAAAAAATTGTATTGTAGAAATGAATCGAGAATGCAAATTATGAAATCATGCCACTCTGATTCTTTCTTTTCTTTTTTTCTTTTTTTTTTTTACGGTAGATCCTGAGAACTATTTTAAAAAAATAGATACTGAAAATTCAGTTTTAAAAACATTGCTCCCCTTTTTGTGGCAGCAAAGTCCTCTAGCCTTTTTTATTAAGGATAAGGCCGGCCTCTGAAATGTCATAAAATGGACTTTCAATAATTTTTTTTAAAAATAGTTCATGAACCGTAAAAAATCTGAAAACAAAAACAAAAGCAAAAACAGAATGGTATAACTTTGCAGTCATTGCACCCTCGATCCATTTCTGCAATTAAAAAAATAAGGTCGGTACTCCATTGCATGCACTGAATCAGCTGTGTATGTTACAAAAAGTTTGAACCATGATGTATTCAAACCCTTTTGCATTCTAAATCATAACATAATTCAATCTAGCTCACTCAATATGGTCTGACCAGTAAATCTGTATTAACTGTTAATACATTTAACATTAGGGAAAATTTACTCTAATTCCATGCATGGTTAGTGCACATTCAATTAATCATATTGTGCACTTTCACTATAAAATTTACAGAGTGTTGCAATTAAAAGACATTACTTTAATATTTATTTTCTTACATAAGGCCCTGTTTATATTTTATTTGCAACAGTCTGTAATAAAAGGGAAGAGAGGTTTCTCCCTTTGTGTCTTTGCTATCAAATGGCGAGCGATGAAGTAGGGCAGCCAGCAATGCCCACCTTTATCACAAATGCAAATAAAGTTTACAGTGATGCTCGTACGAAGGCACCACTTTTAAGGTGATTTTTATTATTTGCCTTTGTAATAAAGGCACACATTGCAAATTGTCTACTCTACCACTCGCCACTGTTGCTATCAAAGTTTGCAGTTTTACCTGGAACCTGCACCATTGTCCGTCGAGGGCAACTCTAGCGAATTAGGTGCAACAGCTTGGATGTTAGTGGATTTGTTCCTGCGGCCTGGCCTGTTTAAAATAAGTAGGGAAATCAAAATTTAGCTCTGGCATCATACGTTGCCTACTTCTAAACAAAAAAGAACTATGGAAATTCGAGAGCAGTCATCTGTACAGCACCCATAGTGGTGGTTATGTGTATTTTATTTACAATGAAAGCTGTGCTCATAGTTCAAGCTGTCACCACATAACATTAAAAGGTGCTGCACAGATAACTAAGATAAAATTTATTAAGAAATCATTACAGTACTGTACCTAAAAAATAAAAAATAATGACATAAAAATGATAAAAATATACACAATGTATATATCAGGGTCGGTCTGTCAGCAAAAGACCTGGGCCGCTAACGAGTCTGAAGGGCCTGCCCGTGCAGTAGGGAAGGGGTGAACAGCCCACCACAGGCTCAGTTTTTTAGGGGATAACGTGTTTAACTCTGGTGTGAAAGGGTGAAATTGAATGTAATCAATATTTATTTTCATAACATTTTTTTTTTATATAATTCCTGCTCTCTCAATTGCACTTCTGCAGCACAAACTGCAGCAGTCTCGCTTTTTAGTGCAATTTAAATAATTATTTTATATTAAAGTAAAGCTTTTATGACAACTCAATTAAACACTCCAGAATTTTTTATTTTGTATTTTTTTTTAAATAGTTCTAGTGTGCCCCTTCTTATAAGTTATAAGAACTGGAGTTAAAAAAAATACATGGTCCTCCAGCAAATTCAGACTGAACAAGTCATTTAACCCGGGACCTTAATTGACAACACTCCTCAATTTACGTACTGTACTCAAAGAAAATTAGAGGTATGAAAAAAATATAGTGAGGTTAAGCTTTAACAAAGCTGGCATTATAATTTCATTACAAAACCAGTTACAGGTGAGAAAATCAAGAAAACTCCTATGGGGTTTAGCATTGAAGATTTTCTTCCCTTTCTCATTTCCTCACCGGAAAGTGGTTTTGTAATAAAATTGTTTTGACCGACTTTTTTGGTTAAAACTCAACTGTAATGCCGAGTCATAGAATGTGCATCACTATATTTTTTTCGCATCACCAATCCACAAACTTTCTTCAAGTAAATCACAATTTAGGGGGTTTGTCAAGTCAAATGATGTGGGCAGTCTGACTTCAGAATACAGTATCTTTTTGTAGAACCTAAAAGTGGTGGAATTTTTTTGACTTTGGTTCCACATGTAACAGCACTAGAAATTTTTTACTAAATACTAATTTAAAAATTTTGAGCCCGCATTAGCTCTGCTTCTAATTCTTCAGACTTCAGTGATTTACCACATTTACTAAGAAAAGTGAAAATACCCTTTTATTTAGTATAAAAAACTAATTAGTTGTCTATATGCCAGGGCCCGCATAAATATAGATCTAACATTGCTGGACATAGAAATAAAAATTTAATACGTAAATACAGTGGTATAGTATCAAAAAGTATGACACCACTACTAATTAAATGTCTTCAAGAGTTACATTATTTACAAGATGTTAAAGATTTTGTGATGCTTTTTTTTTATATATGTACCCCCATATTTCTATAATACTGTACTCTGCAAAGGTCCATGGGGCCCACGGCAGCCCTTAGGCCCAAGCCGCATTTACGGCTTAGCAGTCCGGTCAGGATTCGATGATATAACAACGGGAAATTTATGAACTCAAACATATAAATGATTTCAAAAAATAGAATTTAAAAAGTTACCATATATCATATCATATAATTATAATGTTAATATTAAATATTTACATCAATTGAATTCCAAAAACAGTTTATCATTTATATATATGTAATATGTACAACTGTTAAAATTGAATGTTAGAGGTATATGACCGATAAATAACATTTTATTCTGCCAAGATGCGAGCATAATTAGTAAGTACATGCAGTAGCTGCAAGTATACTGTACTATATATACATATTATATACTGTACGTGTATGATATAGATGTACATCATACTGCAATGTATTGCAAATATATTTGCAGTTTTATTTGAAAATAAAATTGGCAAGAACTAGAATTTTAACTATGTACGCATTTATGATATTATTAATACAGGTGTCAAAAAAATTCTCAATCCATTTCGTTAGCTGTACAGTATACTAATATATTAATAGTAATATTAATGGATGATGATCGAGAATAACAACAGCACTATGCATATATGATAAATAAAAATTAAGATATATTGCAGGCATAAAAAATATGCTAGAGTATCATACTCACCGCTTAGGTTTAAGTTTTTTCTTAAAAACTCCCAACATGAGATATAATAATACAAAGCAGCCCAACTTGAAGAAAGACCAGATAAAGTTGTCTAATTGGGCTTCATCAATGTTACCACCATCTCCTGATGAGGACAGCTTGGCTGATTGTCTGGGTACTATGCATACAGCTCCTATGGGCAAATGAAAGTGACATGAAAGGCTGTACTAAATACACTATTAAAATAAAATCTTAATTAATTACTCTATGCAAGCCATATACAGTTGGTTCATCAATATAATATGCAGTTACAATGCGTGGCCTTAAAGTTCTAAAACAATGAGATGCAGCTAATAGAACTCAAATGAAATAAGTCAATACGCTGTTAATATTATCAAACTATAACAATCATATTTGTTCACATATAAGAAGCTGCAACCAATAACCTTTGTTCTGAGAATAGACTTGACAGCTGTGAGCAGGTTTTAGATAGACACTATTTTTTTGTATGAAGGCCAAAACCACAACACAACAAACAACACTCAAAAGTTGAATTGCGTTTTGAGCTCTCTCTACTCTATTTATATCGAATAAATGTAAATATTTTCGTTTTACTTACAATAAACATTTTATTAATATACATTCCATCAAAACATTGCACTTAAATCACCCTAAACATATTTAAACGTAGCATTTTGATATAAAAGGTAAAGTCGTCTGCTAGCACAGGTGAAAAGCTTCAGCCATTTAAAAATGGATGCCAACTAGATGCTAAATTTGGCAACGCTGCGTACATCCGCAGCACACGAAAGCGAGCAAAGCAGCACAAAACGCGCCACCGCCGTAAGAAAAAAAAAAAAAATCAAGTAATTTGCATTTTTATAGCTCTACAATAAAACAACTCTCTAGCAAGACGTATCTCTTCAACTTACTAAAATTTATTTATTTATTTATTTATTTATTTATTTTTATTTTGGAACTTCTTTTTGGTTGTACAAGACAAACATATGTTCAAGTCAAAATTGGACAAAATACAACATAAAAACATCAAACTTAAACACATTTACATAAGTTATTTAACACTATCAAACACAATCACTGACAATAATAATAAAAACAAAATACAAGCCAAAGTCACCATTAATACTGATAAATTTTAGTTTATGTGGAACATATATATATATATACATATATATATATATATATACATACATATATATATATACATACATACATACACATACACACACACATATATATACATATATATATATATATACATACACATACACATATACACACACATACATATATGTATACATACATATACATACATATATATATATCAGTCAATACAATGTATATGTAAATTTATAATTTTGTTTATTTTATAATCCTGATAATACTTTTTCAGACATTTTATTACTCTCAAAAGCTTTAATAGAGTAAAACTCTTTATTGATCAATACATTCTTTAATTTTGTGCGAAAAAGTTTACTGGTTTTTATTTCTTTCAAACATGCTGGTAAAAATTCATAAAATTTTGCTGTTTGATACATTGCACAGTTTTTGAAAAATTGTGTGTTATGTCTTTCAGTAACTACATTCGATTTATTCCTAGTATTATAGTCATGATAGCCATCATTCTGAACATAAAAATTTGGATGATTTTTTTTGAATGAGGCACAATTTAAAATATAAATGCAAGGGACAGTTAACATTTTATTAGCCTTAAAATGTGAAACACACGACTGTCCTTTTGGTATTCTTAAAATCGTTCTAAGTGCTCTCTTTTGCAAAGAACACTATAATTTAATGATAATTCCATCATTCTATTCTTTGTAATTTCAAATATTATAAAAATATATAATAATTGAAAATCATTCTTCATTTTAATATATATATTTACAAAATAAAATTATTATTGAATAATTGATTTATTGAAGTAATAAATGTACACCACAAACCAATACAATTATAAAATATCTTCAATTTTTAAATTAATGAAATAATAATATAATATTAACAATGAAATGTTATAGACGTTCCTATAAAAAGAAAAACGTTGTGAGAGATAAAAGAAATGCATTAAAATTTGACAGCTTTGATGAAATGTTTTAATTAAATTTCTTTTTTACTATTTATTTTTATACAACCGGCCATGTGCAGCATCGTGATGGGAAAAGTGTCATGGTGTATACGACGGTAATACAAGTCTTTATGACGAATGACGTAATTAAGTATAGAATTATTATATGACACATTATAATTTATGTACATTGCAGCATATGTACACCATGTTATATAGTCATATTTATATTTGTAATTTTGATTTACGTTTTTTTTTAACTGCCATTATGTATAGGTATAATTTATTTTCATTTCATTTTAGATTTATAAAGAAAGAAAGTAAACGGAAAAAATTATAACCATATAAATAAATTTTAATTTATAAAAAAATATAGTTTGGGCAGTTTTTAAATGTTTCCAAAACCTGTAGCTATTATATATATAGTGGTTTCATGTTTAACGTTCAATGAATCAATAACTTTCTTTTTATATAGATTAAATAATTTAATTACTTAAAAAATATTATATGATAAAATAAATGTGTAATATAACGTAAATGTTTTGGGTTAAATACTTAAATCAAATAAATTAAAACTTAAGTAAACATTTGAATTTCTTACATATATATTATATAAACAATATATATTAAATTTAAAATTATACAGTAATTGTATATAAAAGTATATAATATATAATAAGTATTTTTTATTATATATTTATTCCAAGAGGTTTACTGCGACTTCAAAATATTTTATTTTTAACTTATTACAATTAAGTTATTGCTCGCAGTTGTATAAAAGGTAAAATATTTATTAAATAATAAATATATGAAATTATGAAATGATGAATAATGAATGAAATATGAAGAATATTATAGTCTCCCAAAAAAAAATAAATAAAATCATTGTTACATAGAATGAAAACTCACACATTTAATAGCATTATTTTTCAACGTGCTACAAATATTACATTCACGGCATGAGTCAATTTCAAAGATTTTATTTTTAAAATATGCATGTAACCTCGTTGGTTAATTATGTACATGAATAAAATATTATTTTATTTTTTTATCCAACTTCGACGAACTTCGTGTAAAGAACAAAAAAAAAAATCTCACCTGTAATATGGTATAATGAGCATAATTATTCAAGAGTTTTATACCTTTATATACTGTATTAATTAATTATGATAATCATAAACAATTTATGATACAATGTGCATGCGTATACAGCAGAACAATTAGTAAACGTTTCATGGACACGCAAGAAGCTAAAAGTATATCTCACGATGTAAACTGTAAAAAAATGTTAAATATGGAACACCATCAGTGATCTTGGAAAACAAGTAGAATAATATGACTCTTACAATTTTATTGAACGATGAAAATAATTAGTTATATAATTATTCTAGAATTTATCCATGCATTTATACATGAATATACATAAGAGTAATTTCCCAAAAATTCGCCAATTAATTGTTGCATTATAATAAAGTCTGCAGGTCTGCACAGTGCACACCCTTTATACCCTAAACTTTTACACACTTCTTTATTCATAAATGTAATGATATTTTTATATTAGAATCTGCATGTAATAGGATACGCATGCAATATTATACATCAGACTATATTCTGACTTTTATTTAACTTCAAGGGCGCTGCATGGCTATTACCCCCCTACATTACTGATGACTAATACATGAGTGATTTTTTAAATAAAAAAATAATATGCTTAATTACTATATATATTATATGTTTACGATTTGGTGAAGATGAAAGCTTGGAGTGCCGGCTAGTCCGGCTTCTATATAGCGTTTGCCTGGCTTTGTTGTTGTTTACATTCAGCAGTAGGTACTGAGAGGGAACTGGAATCACTTGATTTATTCCTCCTAATTTAACATATTTTTATTTTTTTTAACAATAATATATACTTAAGAAATTAATATACATAACTTGAGCATATACATTTTTTTTATTTTACCTAGTTTCTTTATGATCATTTTTTGTTTTGCCGTTTCCCCCTCGTATTCAAAAGTCCGCGGGGAAAGCAATGGTCGGTGATTGGCTGATTTTTTCAAAGAATCTTAGGGTCACTATCAGTGCATAAGTGTCCTAAAATGATCATTATTGACGTAAAATTTGGAGTCGATTTACATTTTATTTATTGATTTATTGTATTTTTCACAAATATCATTGGCAAATATTGTATTTTTTTCCATTTACCTGACATTTCAATCTATCAAATAAAATAATTGTCAAAAGTACCACGATTGTCATATCGCAGAAAATAAATAGTTTCTGGTATGCTACTACCATGTTAAATAGGTGCTTTTTGCCTACATTCACGTGACGTCATATTTTTGTGACGTATGGTGAAAGACCCGTATAGCTAGAAGATTGACTTGAATCGAGAGTGTCGCCAGCAGCCATGCAGCCCAGCAGGTAAGCGGACCAAATACCCCCGGACGAAATACCCCCGGACCAAATATCCCCGCTCGGACCGGACGAAATACTCCCGGACGAAATACCCCCGGACGAAATATCCCCGGACGAAATACCCCCGGACGAAATACTCCCGGACGAAATACCCCCTTGTGAGTGTAGAGGGGCGGGTGACCAACATGGGAGGGGAAGTTGACTTTATTTATAAAGTCTGTTTTTCTGTCGTTTCTCTGACGTCACGCGCGTCGTATTAAAGAAGGAAGTTAGTAACGTTAGGCCAATACGTTATGCATTAATTTATCATGTCATTCATATCGAATTAAAATTAATGTGCAATAAATTTTGATACGTTACATTTTATGCATGTTAATTATTGCAATTATGTTAATTAGTGTTTATTGCATTTTTTTTTTAGATTTCTTTTAAACTAAAAATTTTCAAAATCATCCCTTTATAATTTTTTAACTTTAAAAAAAATAAGTAAATTTTTTTAGTGTAATTCTTTTATTCTGATTCGATTGGTACAGGTCTAAAAATGCAATATTTTTTATTGTTTTTGGTCCCCCGGTGCTATAGGTGCCGTGAACACTTAACATAGCATGTGTACCCCTCCTGAAGAAACTTAATTTTCTTGTTGTTCTATTTATTTCCTTATTTATTCCTTCCTTTTCTATTTATATATGTTGGCACCAAAGCCCGAATTCAATGCGTACATCTAGGTGTGCCCCTAGCGATTTGAGCAAAGCCCGAAATTAACAAATATTTTGGGCTTTGCTCATATAAATTTGAACATTTCTAGAAGTGCTCAAATCGAAAAAAGCAAACCCCGACGTGAAGTTTCATTTCGGGGTTTGCTCATTTAAATTTGATCATTTCTAGAAGTGCTCAACTTGAAAAATACAAACCCTGTCGAGAAGCTTTATTTTGGGCTTTGCTCACTGTTTTGATCATTTCTAGAAGTGAGTGAAAAATAATAATTGGAAATTGTGCCGTATTATAGTAATAATTTGTAATAAATAATTAAAACAATAAAATATTGTGAATTTAATAATATTTTAAGTACATCACTTTTTTAAATAAGTAACAAAAATACAAATTTAGCAGTATAGCGTGTATATTATTTTTTTTTAATAATATTTCTTTCTGTTTTATTCAAGTCATACTGAAAAATACGATTTTGTCACACTTTTTATATTAATATTGTATGTTAGTTAATTTAAATTAATTTTTTACAGCTGATATATTATAAAATCATTTTAACTTAATTTACAAAACTTGGTAAGAAGCAAAGAGCTCCTCAAGATAGTACCAAACCTATTAATTTAAAATAAATAAATAAATAAATAAATAAATAAATAAATAAATAAATAAATAAATAAATAAATAAATAAATAAATAAATAAATAAATAAATAAATAAATAAATAAATAAATAAATAAATAAATAAATAAATAAATAAATAAATAAATAAATAAATAAATAAATAAATAAATAAATAATATTAAACTTGATTATTACCTGATCTTATTATTACCTGAACTTGACTTATTTTTGTAGGGATTACTATCATGGCATTTTAAATTTCATCTAAATTTTTTCTTAATTTGCACAACATGTTTTAGATTGACAACCTTTCTTGCAGTTGCAAAACACAAAACCTGGCTTTGAATTTGCTAATGCTGCTGCTGATCTGAGACACTCTTTTCTTTGTCATGTGTGGTACGTCGTCTGAACTTAGAAATTGTTCATCTGCAACCTGAAATTCATTGCTAGAGTATAATTGTAATCATACCCTTTAATTATAAAAAAATGATAATAATAAAAAAAAAAAATAAAAGTGTCTCTCATTGTCAGTGTGAAAAAATCGTATTTTTTCAATATGACTTGAATAATACAGAAAGAAATGTTTTAATAAAAAAAATACTATACACGCTATTAATGTTAAATTTGTATTTTTATCAATAAATTAAAAAAGTGATATAATTAAAATATTATTAAATTTACATTATTTTATTATTTATTGCTTTAATATACGGCACAATTTCCAATTATTATTTTTATTTTGCTTTGAGCACATCTAGAAATGATCAAAACTGTGAGCAAATCCCGAAATAAAAATTATCGTCGGGGATTGCTTTTTTCGATTTGAGCACTTCTAGAAATGTTCAAATTTAAATGAGCAAAGCCCGAAGTATTAGTTAATTTCGGGCTTTGCTCAAATCGCTAGGGGCACATCTAGGTTTAAAAACCTAAAATCATTTAAACAACTTCAAAATCTTGTTGCAAAACGCTGAGACAATTGCCGCACAATCAAAGTAAGCATAGCATATACAAAAATCGTTTGTTTGCGGCACAATTTTGAGTATGTTTTGGTATAATAAAATTAAAGACGCAATTTGAGATCTTGATACGGCATTAATTAACTATATAAATATACTTTGAATATTACATGATATATATTTGTTGTGAAAAATGGCGTTACTATAACTTCCTTCTTTAATACGACGCGCGTGACGTCAGACAAACGACAGAAAAACAGACTTTATAAATAAAGTCAACTTCCCCTCCCGCGTCGGTCACCCGCCCCTCTCCACTTACAAGGGGGTATTTCGTCCGGGGGTATTTCGTCCGGGGGTATTTCGTCCGGGGATATTTCGTCCGGGGGTATTTCGTCCGGGGATATTTCGTCCGGGGGTATTTCGTCCGGGAGTATTTCGTCCGGTCCGAGCGGGGATATTTGGTCCGGGGGTATTTGGTCCGTGATTCAGCCAGCAGGCTGGACAAAGGGGCGTGAGAGAAAATAAGCCGGCAGGGGCTGTGAGAGAATGGAGTAGGGGTGCTTGTATCACGTGCACTTTAATGGTTTCATATTAGCTACGATCGAAGCATTATCTCAATGTGGCCAGTAGCATAGCCACAAGGGGGGAAAACTCTCAGGGTCACAGCCCTAAATATATGAATGACATAAAAGTTTTCGGGCTATAAACTATAACTGAACATGTTTGTCAATTAAACTTAAATTACGCCGCTTGCCATTACGAATTATAATATATTATATTTAAAAAAAAGGTTTTACGTTTGGTAGATATTTGAAGTAAATTCAATTGTTCTCCACTCATCTGTATATTATTCCCTTTACCTTAATTCTTCATTGCATTTAACTGACTTATAGTTCACTAGTATATTTGTATATTATATGCATTGTTTGCATCAGTTCCCTTTGTTCGTGAAAAATAATAGCCCGATCCAGTTACACAATAAAGACTATAAAAAAATAACTACAAGTGCAAAAATACTTATTTTTATTTAATTTCTATTTGTGCTTACCCATCAATTTTAGTACACGAGTTTCATCATCTTTCAACTTGGCACACTGCAAATTATATATTTTTTCAAATATTTTATTTTTATAAGTCTAAGAATAATATTTGAAAGTGACTATGCAAGATTATATTAATACAATATCTGCTGTTTATTTAGCTTAAATTTATTTATAAAAGCATCAGAGCAGCTAGAGCTTCGCACAGAACAGGTTATATAGATTTTTTCATAAATCATTTTTTTTTTAAGAAATAAGGCTGCAGATCATCTGTTTGCTTTAGTAAATTTCCCCATGACAATATCATTTTAATTCATAGAATCTATACTTACTGTGTAGTGCGCAATCGCAGAAACATATTCAATATATCAATTATAAACATTGCACAAATAATAATAAATAAACAGTAATATAATAATTATATATCGGTAACAATAACGTAATTATTATACTGCACTTTATACATAGTAAACTTTAACAATCATAAAATAAACTACGCCGTACGTAATTACCTTTATTTTTAAATTTAATGTTATATTAACTTAAAAGTCTTCTCTTTTTTTTTTTAAATTAACTAGCACTCGTATACAATTACTTTACACTTAATTAAGTTACACCTATATATATTATTATAAAAGTAAAACACATAATATCAAACCTCATAAGTGTTGTTGATGTAATACATAAAAGTATATACGTAATAATGTCACTAATGAAGTGTTCTTGCTCTAACACCACGAGTCCATCATAATATAGCGTTCACCAGAGAGGAACTGTTGCTAGCTGAGTGGTGTCTCCTCTCTCACGGCGGTGCCTCGAGGCAGCAACATACTGACTGGTGGTGGTGGTGGTGGAGAAGCTAGCGGGTGTTCCAGCCTACTAAACATCGTTCTTGTAACTCGCGGTGCCGTGGAAAGAGAGAGAAAAGAGGCGGCGGGTGTATTATAGCTACATGCAACATAGACTGCAGCAGCAAGCTGTCAACGTGATATCTCTAGCTAAACCGTTGGAGCATCTCCACTTGCATTATGTACAATCTTAGACAAAATAACTGCTGGTGATTTAAAATTTGTTATAATTTTTAGTCATGAAATTATAATTTTTATTAAATTAAACGTTAAAAAGTGTAAAAATAATAAAAATTTGTTGAAAAATTGTAACATCATTTATCATTGTTGGAACATAGTATCTTATTTCAATACATTTGAGCTTAATTAATGTTTTTTTATGTTTTTAACTAAACGAGAGGTCAGTGGTAGCCCCGTATGCACTTATAATAACAATATTATTATAGCCCGTATAACATTATTATATTTTATATTACATAATAATATATAAGCATGCATTAGCCAGAATTAGAATAACATCAGTAATTTAACACACTTAAGATTGTACACCACAATTGTAAGACATACAAATATTAATATTATGCAAATTATGATAATTATACAACTATGTACTATATTTAATATATTTATATATTATGGCCATTATGGGTGCGATTCACGAAGCAGTTAGCCAGGTTTCTAACCACGTTTAGCTTAACCACGTTTAAATAAGGTGGTTTAACACGTAAAACAGGTATAGTTAAACGTGGTTTTAAGCTAAACGTGGTTAGAACCTGGCCAACTTCTTCGTGAATCGCACCCTATAAAGTCACCAATGTCACCATTATTATTGTAATTTAATACTTTTTGTAAAAATAAAAAGTTTAATACGTCATATGTGCTTTAAATATTTTTATTCGGAGCAGTGTGTATTCCATATTTTATAATAGGGATAAAAATCATAATTAAAGTGCAACAATTAGAATAATTGAAATGTCAATTTTATTCTTTATTTTTTTTAGCATGGCACTTAACTATATAGTTATTAAATTTTAATAGTATTTATGAATTAGAAATTGTAATAAAAAGTACAGCAACGTTTTTATATTAATATATATTTATGATAGCTAGTAATTTGGAAAAAAGACAATGGGTTACAAACTTGCAAATAATAATTGACTCAGATCATCTTAATTGTAGAAAATTAATATATATAGTCTATTTAATGAGAGTAGATCTATACAAGTGTTGTTCATGCAAATGAAGACTCAAGGGAAAGTCTGTCAAACACCCACGCAAAAACAATGAAGCTACAATATAGCTCTTTTACCTTACCGCTTTCCGAGTGCTTCACACGACCGTAATATACGACAAAGTGCGATGTCTGATATTCAGGCCGTTGTGATAGCAGCAAATTATCAAACCAGCGTGGCCTTTTTAACACGGCGTCGTCACAATGCACGCCCCCAGCACATTATCGTAATATTGAGAGGGAAAATGTTCATAACAACTATGGGATTATGGTTTCATAATGGGAAATTTATAGTGTCTTATAGTTTGTAATAAACACCATCGATGTTTAGTATACCTTAAAACATTTAAGGCTATAGTTTTACTCCGGGGGATTATATATTATATTATTAGTGTGGGTTGGTTGTATATACCCCTCACTTGCTATTGTTATCGATATGACATTATGTTATAGAAGTTTAAAATGAATGCATGCAACAATTGATTTTTTTTAATAATAATTATTATATTCATAATATTTCAGCTTCATGCAAATACATTTATTTAATTCAGTCATTGTGATGTTAAGTTGATTCTATACGTTTAAAAAGCATGAATGCTGTGTTGTGTAATTTTTTTTAATTTTTCTATACCTGCATGTAGATATGCATATTTTTCATAATACAAAAATTAATTAATAATACAAATCAAGACTGCAGCATAATGAGTTATTAGAATGTGAAAATTTTAGTGGCTTAATCAAAAGAAGGGGTAAAAATATGGTACTGAGAATTTTTTCAGGTTTTTCTGAGACCGGGAACTATTTTTAAAAAATTATTGAAAGTCTATTTTATGACGTCCCCTTAAGAAAAAGGATAGGGCAGGGCCACCCATATGATGTCATCAAAATAGACATTCAATAATTTTTTAAAAATAGTTCTCGGTCTCAGAAAAATCTGAAAAAATTCACAATACCATATTTTTACCCCTTCTTTCGATTAAGCCACTAAAATTTTCACATTCTAATATCTCATTATATGAACGTTAATCACTTTTGTTACTAGATTAGATTATAATTATATAATCTATAATAGAAGTATTCTTGTATAATTATCCTTGCAAATAATGCATACTGGGATGAAATTCATGTTATTTTGACGTGTAAATAGACGACTTGCAAAACCCCATTTTTAGCAAAAAGTAAACAAAGAAAAGTGACCCCCAGTTCATTGTTGTTTTGATTATGTGTATAAACTTTGCTTATACATTGGACCTTATGGGAAATTGACGATTTTCACACACAGATTTCAAGATGTTACAAACCTACGATTCTAAATATAAAAATATAGCCAGAATCTGCAGTTTTTGGCCATTTATAATGCTGAAATGCGTATCAGAAGAAGTTTTCTTTACTTTAATATAGTAAATTTCATATTATACCAAATCAGCCAATTGCATGGGGGAAGATACATAACCAAGGAAGCTCCAGATTGTTGATTATTGCAACAGTTAAAATCAACAAACTGGAGTTTGCCTATAATAGTAACGTATCTTCCCCCATGCAATTCGCTGATTTGGTATCATATGAAATTTACCATATTAAAGTAAAGAAAACTTTTCTGATACGCAATTCAGCATTATAAATGGCCAAAAACTGCAGATTCTGGCTATATTTTTATATTTAGAATCGTAGGTTTGTAACATATTGAAATCTGTGTGTGAAAATCGTCAATTTCCCATAAGGTCCAATGTATAAGCAAAATTTATACACATAATCAAAACAACAATGAACTGTGGGCCCTGTGGGGTCACTTTTGTTTGTTTACTTTTTGCTAAAAATGGGGTTTTGCAAGTCGTCTATATGTATATATTAATATGCATCACTTTTATTTAATTTTGTTTCCTTTTTTATAAAAATCTTAAAAAAATAAAAATTTAACTATGAAATTTTAAGTCAAAATTTAAAAACGGCACATGAAAATAATATTTTAAAAAACGTGCACAATCAAAATTATAATAGATGCATGTCTAGGTCTGTCAGCAATAAAAATTACATTAAAATTGTAAATTTGTTTCTTTTTTTATAGAATCACAACAAACACTTCACTGCCATTTGATTTGATAGTGAAGCGTTTAATCAGACAACCTGTCCTATTTAAATTATAGACAAATCAGTGAGCTGTCTAAATTTTAAATATAATATATTGATCAGCAATTTTATCTGATGTTGCGATAAAATTAATGTGAGATCCATGTTATTTATTTTGTTGTATCTCTCCGTCTAAACGACGTACTATTCTAAATTAAGCTAAAGAAAAATATTTTTTTCTGTGTGTGAAAACGCAAGCCTATCGGTTACACGTAAATCCTTAACTTCATGTTTAGATTGTCCCACATCATGTTTATTTTACCTCTCTTGTGATCTTAAAAAGATCTAAGCGTGTTTTGTCAAAATTAAGTTGACATCGTCCCACTTTAAATAAGTTTATAGACCAGATTAGGCAAAATTCCTTATACAAATTTATATGTATGTTTTTATTGTAAAATATTATAAGTTACAAATTTAATTATAAGAAGGTGTATATTTTAATATTGCAATAGTAATTTTAAACATCAATAAAATACAACCCATTCAAGTGTAAACTTTCTTTTTCATTATTGATTTTTTGTTATTGTACGCTCTAGCTCTATAACCTTTTAATTAATACAGTTTGCGCAAAATGTTAGTATGTCATGTGCAAATTTATTTAAAAAACTAATTTCCATTTCTACAGCAATATATCATGGTACCGGTATAACATTGCTAGCTGTTGTTGTTTCTCTGCCTATACGTTTGCATGGTGAGATGTTTTGTATATTTTTTACCTTGACGGCTGTGGAGGCGAATGACTTTTACTATTTCCTGAACGCTTCATTGATGATTTGAATTGTGAGAAAGAAGAATAAAAAATGCTCTGTTGTTGCAACACATCTTCTTTTATATTAATAAATGCGTCATTCTTAAATACTTATTTTATCTATTGAAATTTTTATCAGTAATATCGATTTTGTACGTGCGAACAAATGAAAACAAAAAATGTTGCTCAATCAAGCTACTGAAATTGGTGTCATTCTTTTATTACACGTTGTTTTTTATCTTTTATTAATTTAAAATAGTCTGATTTCTGTTTCATTTTATTACAGTCACGCAAGAGAAAATTGAATATTGAACGAAATTCTCATAACCATCAGCCTTTTTCATTGATACAACGTTGCCAGTTTTATATACTTCCTTGCGCTTCATCGCCATCTTATTAGGCACTGTCCTCCATTCTTGTGGTAGTTTTTTTTCCCCTACCCTCATAGGTTTAATATGTACAATCATTATATCAACGTTTTCTTATCGTGTACGTATATACACTAGCTGCTAGTTGGGAAGGGTCTTCTTGCAAAAATTAATTGACAGAGTTTTATTCCTCCCCCTTCTCCCTGCACTTCGTTAAATTTTGTATTTAACATGGGCAATACAGAGAAACTCCAAATTCAAACACCTGGATCTGCATATATATATGCACCGACCAGACAAGTCTGAAAAATATAGAGCATGCAGAGAGACTCACAATTTTTATTACAAAGGAGAAAATGAATTTTTCGAAAAAGTTGTAAATATTCTATTAGAGAATGATTTATAAAATATTATATAATATTTTCTTGAATTTTAGCTAGTGTACTGAAAAGAAAATGCGATTTCATTTTATAAATTATTATGAATTATGATATATATAAATATATATATGTATATATATATATATATATATATATATATATATATATATATATATATATATATCATAATTTATAAAATAATTTATACATGATATATATATATATATATATATATATATATATATATATATATATATATATATAAATATATCAAATGTTGTCCTCTTCTATGCTATATACGTATTGGCCATGAACCTTCTGGGTTATATACTGACGTGACTTAAAAGTATTGACCTCTTGTGAAGATGGATCAATTTTTAAATGTTATTGCATGTCTGAGCTCAATGTCGAGGTCACTATTATAAGATAAGCAACAAAAAAAAAAGTTTGTTTTGATGAATAATTGATGCAAAATGTGCATTTAAAATTAATGAAAATATTACTTAATTTGTGAATGCTTATAGTATAATTATAATTATACTATATAGGTATAAACATAATATACAAAAGTTGAGTGATGAATGCACGGAATATTAAAGCTATTTCATTACGTGTAACATATTAAAAATATTTTTTGACCGGTTTAAGCTTCAGTGAATATTTAAACACAGAAAATTGTGAATTTTTTAATTCGTTTGTGAATACACTCACTTTATAGCGAAGATAATTAATTATATTTAGATATTACAAGCGGAGTACGTCTACTATAATACGTATAAACATGTAATACACCATACAATGTATTAACTATTAAACACAACATTTGAATTTAATACATTTTTCGACAAAAACATCAAATCGTATATCCCACAAGATTTAAAATTAAAGAGTCTATATTATTCATTTCATTCTTCTGCATAATATTTTCTGAGAGAAATAAAATTATTATTAATTGTTTTAATGATCTTACGTTCAAGTAAATTGAGATTGTCTTGTTATAAATAAATAAAAAGATAAAACCTTTCGTTAATGACAGGTTCTAACTACCTGTTAACCCCATCGTATAACAACAATAATTATAGTCTGGTTATAACAATAAACTGCTTTGAACGTCTGGTTCAAGTTTCAATGTTTTGACTCACATGCTTGCAGTTATCCAGTCTAGCCGTGCGTAAAATTAGTCCTGCTAGATCATAAAGATATTTATATTATATAAACGTTGTAATGCAGCAATTTAAAGTAATTATAAAATTACTACATAATAAAATGCTCAGATTTATTACTGTAATCAACAAAGGAAACAAAAATCTTTAAATCTGACTATTTTATAACGTATCAATTTTATTAACAAGTGAGAAATAATTCAAGACATGCGCAAGCAAAAAAAAAAAAAAAAAAAACTATTTAATTATATAAAATAGTATTATATATGCTTTTATTTGAGTGGAGTGAAAAATCGACCCATCAGTTCACTTTTTAGTGACCCGCATTGCCAATAGCAAAGATCGATAAATTACTACACATTGCATCCTAGCATCAGTGATAAATTTGTTATAATATATTGGCTTTAAATTGAAAAGAAACAATGCTTTGAGAAACAAAATCAGTAAATTAGCTCGATCATGGTTCCATCTTGTGCATTATTTTTGTTTATTATACAAATATTATTTTATTAAAATTTTAAACCCAACTTTTACTTTTCATATTTTCTAATTATATATTAAAAAATAGTTTACCATAAAATAGCTATAGCCTTTTGTACACTATAATATCATGCAATAGCATTAAAATGTATTATGTGAGACTGAGAGTAAATCTCCTTTTTTTATGGGTCACAATACTTAAATTAAATTGTTTGAAATTCCTCAAGTTATCCACGCATCTTAAATTTGGGTCGCATCTGGGTGAATAGACAATTTTGAAAATAAAATTGTCTCCATTCTTCTATTTCAGGAAATCCTGCAAGTCTTTTTGACGTAAACAACCCTGACTGGCTACCTTCACCATGGATGGACCATCAGCAAAGTTGGCAAGCGCTCCAAGAACGTTGTGATCGCTCCGTCATCCCCCTTCTTTAAGCCCCACTCTCTGACCGTACTCTTTGACCCTGTACCTGACGAGCGTATCAAGGTAGAACCTGAAGAACTGGAACCGAGCTTCAAGGATGCGATATGTTAAACTGATATGACAATGTCTGATTTATCTAATTTACAGTCTAATTATGATAATTTAATTTAACAATTATCTATGTTAAATGTAAAAATAGCAAAATGCGATAATGAAGTTATAGAGACTGAAGATCATGTATCACCTGTCCCAGACTCAAGTGGTTGGAACCCTCATATCACAGAAGTTGTGTCCATGATACCGGAACTGGAGGAGGAACACCGAGGTTCTGGTGCCATGGTCACCAGGTGGCACCTCAGAAGGTGGCTGCAGACACAGCAAGAAAATACGTAGAACAGTGTATGAAAATTGCAATGTTCTGAGTCTCATCCCTCTTAATATTTCTATAATATATTGTACTTTGACTGAAGTTATGCAATTAATAATTAATTTTGTTTTATTGTTTATTGGAGTTAATAAAATAACATTAGAACTTCTTATGGATTATAGCATTTTAAAATTACAGCTGTAGAATTATTATATTAATATATTTTTAAATTCAATTTCAATTCATAAGTAACATTATTTCATGCCATTATATATTATAAGCACTGAACAATTGCAAATAAATGTTTTGTACGAATAAAGAGAATTTTTGTAAGTCAATTAAAATATATTATTTAGCAATTAAATTTATTTTCACTGTGTTTTATTCTAAACAATTATAATCCTAGCTTAGTTTTTATTTTCAATCAATGTGTATTCAATGAAACAAATTTAATCCTTATTGTTGGTTGGTACTTGTTTTAGTTTACTTTTTGCACAGTAACAAAAATCATGTTTCATTTTTGATAATTTGATAATTGAAAGTTGAAAGGTTATAAATTATTTCTTTGCCAAATCATTAATTGTAAACATATTTAAATAAAATCTAATGTCTTAACTGTTAAAACGCTTGACATAATATTATATCCTTTTTTTTTTTAACAAGAACGAATCATTAATTTGTATTTTTTATAGTTATATATTTTTTTTAGTGACAAATAACTTTCTATTTTTTCGTTTATAAAGCTTTTATATTATAATATATAATTGATTAAAGTTTTAACCAAAATTATAAGCAAATTTTGACCGTAGGTTCTTATAGGTAATTTGATAGCTGAGTGAATTAGCTGCTCTCTATAGCTTGAGTTTATATCCAAGCTCTCATTTTTCTAAGCCTTATTATACCTTATATGTGAGTGGTAATGATGGACGTGGGTTTTTTATTTTATATATATAGCTATACTACCACCATAGCTGCCGTTTCTGACGTTCATATATAATAATAATATGACGGAGGTGCTATATAATACCACTTTTATATTTATATTATGTTTTAGATGTGTTGTCCAGCTGAACGGGTATAAACTTTGTACGTCATAAAAGAAAACTTAATATAACAACTTATATTTTCGTATATAATATACCTCAGATGTTTTATATATAAGCAGAAAAACACGCAGACGTAATAAAAAATATATTTTATATGTCATATATGTGTGTTAAATATTACTAAAAAAAAAGTTGAAGTATATAATATTTTATGAAAAAAATAATATTTGAAAATAATCTTTGCAGAATAAATTAAGGTATTATAATAAAAAATTTCAAATTATAGTAAACAATTTCAGCAATAAAAGCTTATCTGTAATTCTATAATTTATGTAAAAATACACATCAACATGCTGTATATTTTATTTGTCTAGTTTTTGTACGTATTATTATTTTCTACTGTGGTCTGATATAAATAATATACATCAACACATATCATGAATCCATATAAGAGTGTTAAATGCTTTTCCAACACCAACTCTGCTATAAGCACGTGTTTTGGCATCAACCACCTTTCTCAGTTCTTCCGAGGAAGGCGAGAATAATTTACTTTGAGAAGCTAATAAGGCATATTAATTAACCTTAGCTAGTACAGTGACACAAAATAAGGAGTAGAGCATCAGTCAAACAAGAGTAAACTCTCACATGCAATCAGGTGCGGATCCAGAAAAAATTCCGGGGGGAGCCCTCTTCATAATTTCAATGTTAAAAAAAAATTGGAGTGGGGGAATTGCCTATATTTCCCATGTTAAATCTGAAATTTCACCTGGATCCGCGAGCCTACATACAATCTATGCATTGAAAACTTTGGTATATAATAAGTTTAAAATAATCAACAAAAAATAATGACTTAAATAATTTAATAAATATTGTAGTAACAAACTATATATATATAAACCTTTTTTCACTTATAAATATGAAAAGCGAGAAAAAGGAATGTAATGAATATTGCTATGTTCAACTAAATTAAAATACAATTCCAATATTATATTTAAATAATTTTCTAGGTATTTAATATATAGAGCTTAGATTTTTTTGATAAAATAATTTTACTTGCTCTCTCTCACAATTCACCCACCCCCTCATTTGTACCTTTTTAAAGTTATATAAATTACTTACGTAAATAGAAGGAGAAAAAAAGCACGTTCCCTGACATGCATAAATAATTTAAATATAATTATATTTTATGCAGTCGCAACAAAAAAAAGAGACAGAGACAGAGAGACTGAATTGATAAAAACTTAAACAAACGTAGTTTATGCAAATATTGACTTATAAATGAAACAACTAATTAATAAAAATGTTGAATAGTATTTGATTGAGATAAATATTATTTGTGTACGATATCCTATATCTTTTTTAATAAAAATATTAATGAACTTTATATTTCATTAAAACAAAATAATAAATGAAACTATCTGGATATCTGGTATTATCCGTATTGCATTTAGTACCTATACATTAAAAGTTAACTTTATTATTAATTATTGTTAATAAATCAAACTTAATTGAACTCTTAGAAATTCTAGGAACTATAATAATTATTATAATATTATATTCATCGTAATTATTTGATTTCTGACTACGAGGCACATGTCTAAGCCACGTGGTTTGTTAGGGGGGAAAACACAAAGCTTCCAAGTCCATATATCAAGTCTGCAAACACACCTCCTCTCCTCCCACGCCCATGCTACCATGAACACTCGACTCCACGCTTCCTGTAAGCCTCAGTAGCTACTGCACTGTAGAATGCATGCCGTAGCAGATAATACGAGACTATAATAACATCATGCGAGATAATATACGTACACCTTACGTGGAATTAAAAAAATATTATAAAAACTATACGCTTATTTCATAGAATAATAATAAATATATCAAATTGAATGATATAATCATTTATTTATCTTCTTTTTTTTTATGAACTCTTATCTGTTCTAAATACATTAATGAAAATCAAGAATGGATCTTTCCTTATGTTCCCTTGCTGTACACTTATTCATGGTTCATAAATTGTGTTATAATTATACAGTTATATAATGTACACTTCGGGATGACTAGAAATTTAGTGTCATTTTTTTTTTTTTTTTTTTTTTTTTTTTTTTTTTTTTTGCTTGTTTCTTCACTTTAAATTTTGCTACAGCTGCAGGAATGCTGATTTGTATTTTTCTTCAAGGGAGAATAGAGGGTTACCCTCTCAAACCATCCTAAAAAGTTAAGTCCACAACCTACGTTCCCATGAGTGACCAATTCTACCAACAAAGAGAACATCGTTCGTGGTGTTCCGTGCTGTACACTGAATTGAATAGAAAGTGTATTTATTTGGTTGGTACTTTTTGCTTTAGTGTACACCAAGGATCAGCAGGAATGTCAAACCGTCCCTGACTGGTTTACGTTTTAACTTGCAAATTATTTAAATTTTTGTGGGAGGTCAGGTAGAAAGAACACTACTCTAACCTTTATTAAAAAATATGCCACGCCCCCATAGACTGCGTGACAACTCCCTTAAACGCAAACATAACAGCAGGGAGTATAACATTTTGATTATCCCGAGGTTCAAATAATGTAAAATTTAATAACGTAATATTTCAAGTTTAATTTAATTTCCTATTAATATTTAGCTTTATTATGTCTAATATTATTAAAATTCTAGTTATATAAATTTATTTTTTTAAAGAACTTGTTTTTTAATATTTTAGCGCTACATTAACCTTCTATATATTTTTTTCTTTCATTTTTTACATTTCCTTTTTTATGCTTTGTAACTCTGAAATACATGTTTTAGGTACAACGAACTTTTCTTTTTTTTCCTTTCTTTCTGTTATCAAAGTATAAATATTCTTGTCAAAAAGAAACTAGAGCAATCTTCCCCTCGCTCACACACACCTTCTGTGGTACGCTCATGAGAATATTTACACAATATGTAAACACATGTTACATACTTTATGAATATTACACTACCATTAACTATCAGTAAAGTAATAAAAGATCGTACCGACAGCAGCTACTAACTAGTATATATACACATTTCATTATTACAACTACCGTGCTACACAATAAGATATAATATAACATAATCAACTTTAATAACGTGTAATAATTTTATTTTTTATTATTTTATAAATATTAAAGCTTCTCATTGATTATGATTGTTGATAATATGATTGTGTATTTTTTTTATTACATTATCTGTATGTATGATTATTTATTTATTATTATATTATATCATCCAATACATTGGTATTATAAAATTATAAATTGTTATCTACATGTAGACATACATGGTAAAATAATATTTATAGGGTGCATGAAGAACTTTCTTGCAAAAGCACCAAAGAAGGCATCACAACACTAAAAGTGGCTAAAAAAACAGCACAATAATTAATTTTCTATGTAACACAATGGAGTATCGACTTCAATTTTTTTTTATTGCAGAAATGGATAGAGCGTGGATAGAGCAAATTTATGCTACCCTAATTTTTTTTAATTAAGATCCCGGAAAGTATTTTTAAATAATTATTGAAAGTTATTTTTGTGACATCACGGAAGAAAAAAGATAGGACTTGCCGCCTCGTGACGTCACAAAAAGGACTTTCAAAAAATTTTTTTTTAAAATAGTTCCCGGGCTCTAAAAAACTGAAAGAAATCAGGGTAGCATAACTTTGCACGCTCTATCAATTTCTGCAATAAAAAAAAATTGAGGTCGATACTCCATTATCTTAGATTCTATAATACTTAATTCTATAATAACATAATACTGCATAATGCAGTCACAGTCAAACCACTTTAAATGGGATGTAATCACTCCAAGAAATTTCACTGATTCTCAATTTGCTTGGCCGTTTATCAGAAAAATGAACAATTGGTTGTCAATTTTTTATAATAATTCAGGTAGCATTACTATATAATATCAGTCTCATATTATCCTTTGATAAATTCAACATTTCAAAGTCTCTTATCTCTTATTAGAAGTGTCATTCCTCGAGCACACTTATAAAAAGAATCCTTTATAAATATGGACAACCTTCATGAAATTTTTTATTGCATATTTGGATAGAGGACGTTGAGTTATGTATTGTCAATTTTTTTTCAGATTTTTTCAAACCATCTAACGCCCTCAAAATCGAGGGGAAAGACGCTGTGACGTCATAGTCATGCAACGCATTTCCCTACGCTTGAGTCTTAAATAATTGTATGACCATGACGTCACAGCATTTTGCAGCATGATTTTATTGATTTTAAGGTTGTTAGACGGTTATAGAGATTATAAAAAAATATTTGATTAAAAAAAAAATAAAAAATATTGATAACACATAACTCGAGGTCCTCTATCCAAATATTCAATAAAAATTTTCATAAAGGTTGATAAATGCCATTCAAATTAGTCTCCAGCATTTTTAATTAATAATGATGGTGGTAAAAAAATAGAAAAAGAACTTAACAAAAATATTCATATAACAAAATGCATGTTGTACCAAGAAAAATCATTTATAAAAAAAAACTCCATCGTATTCAAATTAATTTTTTTGTTTCAAAACTTTCAAATAATAAACACGTTTTAATTTAATTTATTGATTTTAACTAGAAAATTTGTTTCTACAAATTAAGCAATATAGTTTTTCTTCTTATACATTTAATTAATGAAAGTGATTTTATTATTTAAATATCAAAATATTAATAATAATTAATCCGTTATTATAAAAATGTAATTAGTTTGGTTCATATTTCATAAAAATATAGGAATTAGGAATGTGATTGGAAGGAATATACAAAATTAGAATTAGTTACAGTAACACGTTATAATAAATTTCAGTGGTTTCCATACGTTTAATACGTGGTGCTTAATTTTTTTTATTGTAAATAACAAATTGCAATTAAAAAGCTGCGATTAAGTCACGGGTCGCTACCTCCAATGTCTAAGGTTGTTTCCGGCCCAACTCCACAGCACTGAACAAGCAATTAAACTGACACCCACCATTCTTTTACTAAGAAATAAAGAAATTAGATACATCTGTTTAACAAAATCAAAGAAAAATCTAATTTTGAAGTGTTTAAAGTAACTTAATATATAAGTCAGGATAACATTTTAGTATAATAATTATAAAATTAAAATTTTTTTTCTCTGTTAAATTTGATCTTTATGCTTGTTTAAAGTACAAAAGAGAGTGTATGTGTTGAGAAAGACACCACCCTTAATTTAGTTTTCAATAATACGAAGCGTATAAAAAATAAAAGTTTGTTTGTTAAATTAGGAAATAAAAAGTACATTAATTATAAAATTAGATGCATGACGTCAAACTTTATACACAGAAATTGACTCTGCCATTTTAAAAAAATAATAATTACAACACAATATATAAAGAGCTATGACGCTCATGATTTTGTCTATTATATAAATATTCATAAATATTATATAATATTATATTATTCTTCGTAAAAAAACGGAAGGTTTATTGTGTTATTTATTATATAATCTGAACTCTTTGAAACACCTGAGCAATTATCTAAAACAGACTAAAATAAAAAAGAGCGAATTATAATATGTTCCAATTATTTCTTTAATTGTGCATGGTTGCAAAATATTAATTTTATTGATTTACGTCACGGCGGTCACGTATTAATAAATACATGTTTAATTAAGTAAAAAATAATTAAATACAATAGTTCTGATTCTCACAACAGGATAAATTCAGCCTGTTTTAATTTTGCATATTAAATGATGTAATTTTGCAAAACATTACAAACAAAAACACAATAAAATACTTTCAGCTTAAACACTGTTGCACACATCAGCATGAACTTCACTAACGTATTAAGTGTGAAACAGTCTTTTGCAAATCAAAATACGTATATACTTTAAACAGGAATTTCTTTATTTAGGCAATGTTTGGCCATATGGCCATTCTTCCACATAACCTCTGTACAAATTTTAATTTACATTATAAAATTTAAGAACGATAAACAATAGTTATTATAATATTAATTGCATGTCTTTCTGTAATTAATATAATTGAATGACCCCTATTTAACTTCATTTTGGTATTGATAAATTATGGTTTTGCGCATAAATGTCTGTGAATAGATTGAAAATAATTTGACTTCAATCACGCGCGTGCTGTGATGCATACTATATATGTCCAGAAGGAAAGGAAGGTTTATTCAGCATCATACTGTATAACTTCAAAATCTTTGACTAGCACTGAAAAATTCTGCAATCATAATTTCAGACAAAGCTTGACAGTGACTAATAGTACGCGCATGGTGCTCGATCGTAAATGCACTCATGAATTTTTTTGTTTAATCATAAAAGATCAAGTTGGAACAGTTGATGCAGCCATTATGCTTTACCACTAATAAATTTGAATGCAACTACTTATAATCTGTACATTGATCTTTGATGTTAATAGAGAACCAATTGATTTAATAATTTAGATTTTAATTATATACTAATATTACTAATGTTTAAATTGTTAATATAAAAAATTGTGATTGAAATTAAAATGGCTATTGACATGCACACGCTTTTAAAATTGACATACAGCGAAATGCTGTTAAAAAATGTTTGGCTTTTAAAACATTCAAAACAAGCAAAAAAAAATATATATATATATATATATATTCACGCAATAAAATATAATATGGTAAATTAATATTTGTGTGTGTATATTTTACGATTTTTATATAATTACATTAAAATATTTTTTCCTCCTTTTTTTTACTGCATGAACAAAGAATAAAACAATATATACAACAATTTTATGAAAATATTCTGAATAATTTATTATATTGTGGGAATTTAAGTGCTATAGCAAAAATATTATTTTTAAGCTTATTTAGTTGAAGCAAAAAAAAATATATATATATTATATATATATATATATATATATAATATTTACAAGAAAACACACAAAGCCTTGTTAATTTAACTTTTATAATGATTTAATAATCATAAGTTATTTACTATATTTCACAATTAATTTATTATGTGGAGGAGGTTAAAGAGTTTTTTCACCCACATTCAGATGCGTTTATTAATACAATCATTAAAAAACTGTGCTTTAGCAGTAGACGTTCAATGTGTATATTGAGGGTTTTCATATTTATTATTAATAATTTTGAAATAAATAAGTTTTGTATTAACAATAATTAAACAAAATTAATTAAAACTATGTTTTCAATAGATTTGTCAATTAGAAGAAAAAACGCTACATACAGTTAACAATCTGCAGTTTAACAGCCTTAGCTGATGTAAAGCTAATAAAATATAAAGATAATTAAAACACATTGTTTATTTAATTATTAAAGATCCTACAAAATGAATACTTAAGTAAACACTGCAATATTTGTAGTGATATTATAAGGTTAACAATGAAATTTCTGGTACTCTCTGCACATAATATAATCAATATCACTTTGCGGCTACCTGTTGATTTTCCGAGAAATAAAACTGCTCTCAGCTCCACCCTCACATTTAAGTGAATGTAAATCTGTAAGAAGAACTAAGGAAATTTTTAATATAATATCATAATTTCAAATTATAGGTCATTATTATTTTACGTGGAATTTTAGGTTTTAAGTCTCATCTTTCTGAGAAAACGTGTCAGAAGACTATAATTATACTACGGTCAACAATAGGGGTGCTAAAAGTACATAAAGACCCCCAATGGTTGTGTAGCACGCACTCAACTCATACAAGTAACTGATTAAAATAATTATTTTACCTGTATCATATCTCTTTAGCATGCTTCTTTAATTCTAACTTGTGACTATAATTTCCTTCATTTCTATATAATATAAACCTCATAAATCTTGTTTGTATATTGTACTTAAAAGATTAATTATAATTAAAACTTGTGTAAGTATAATAATATACTTTTAATACTTTGTACAAATTCAAACAAAGGGGGGAGGAGAATATTCCAAAACAAGGAAAAATAATTGTGGTGGTAGTTTTTATCGAATTTACTACAAATAATTCTTACAAGAAAAATATTTTTTATCAAAATGCTGTCAACTGTTTGAAAGGGGAAGAAATATATTTTTGAAGGAGTAAATTATCGAGTTGCTTTTAACTTAAATTAATTTTATGAGACTTTAAAAAAAATATATATAATTTACAAGTATTTGTAAGTATTTGTTATCTTTCAATTAAATCCCATAATCAATTGTTTATAAAATTAATTAAGTACAAAATATTAAGATAAATTGAAAATAATTTAACCTAGTTTACAAATTATATTGGCAGCATGCTGAGGTACATATATAAGGGGGTATGTATGTATATGTGTGGGTTTGTTATGGTGTCACCATGAGCTTAACATGAAATGAATAGATAGTAGAGAGAGTAAGGGGTCTCGTTGGTTAGTGAATGCATGCAAGCGACATATGCAAGAAAGAGAGATATAGGGGGAAGGAGGAGAGAGAAAGATGGATGGAGTCATTTTCGCGAGAAGAGAGGGTGTGACAAGGAGGAAGTTTTATTTTGTATCTCGCCCACCGCCACTGCTATACTGCTACCCCCGCCCGTCTCGAGGTACGCATGCGGGTTACCTGACGAGGTTTTACTATATAAGCGAGTCAGGCCGGTGACTCGTCATATCGACACCTCGGCCGGTACCATGGCACCCTCGCACCACCACGTGCCGCCAGCCACCTTCTCTTTACCGTGGCTCCTTTGTCTCGTGGTCCTGGGAGCCACCTCGGCCATCAGGGGGCTACGTTTACCTGCAGAATCAGCCGCAGGTGAGTACATACAAGAGGGTGCATTTTTTTTTATCATTTTAACAAAATGTAAATTTTACCTTTAAAATGCTGCTATATAAACTGTGTTAGAACTAAAAAAAATATATCCATTATAATAGTATCGTTACCGTATTTAATAAAAGTGTGTAAAAAAAAACAATTTAAAGTTTTTGTTATTTTTATTCATTCAATTGGAAATACATGTTTTGAAATACAATATTAATAATGCATAATAATATATTAAATTTGTACTTGTTATTGTTAATTATTATAATGAATATAAAATGTGTTTAGAATTGAACGAATTTAAATATTATTTAATTCAGCAACAGTTATGGAAAAATATTGGTAATCGCATCATTGTAATTATGGATATTTTGAATTTTCTATATAATATATTTTCTGCGATGTCTATTAAGAATTTTTTTAAACAGATTCGCCAGAAAAATAAGAATACAATTAGTCAAAATATTAGGAATTGATTTTATCTTATCATGAAATAAATTTTAAAATGTACATTTTTACATTTTTCTTTCATGAAATTAAAACAACTAAATAAAAAGCAATTTTCTTATTGAGAATGAAGAATTGAATAATTTTACTTTAAATTTTAATATTCAATTTTGTGTTTTTATTTTACATAATATCACGTAATTCTAACTTAGATATAATAGTACAAGACAGCATTTTCAGTCACTATCATATAAGAATTTGCAGAAGCAATATTTCACAATATCGGTGACGTCACGAAGGTTTTTTACATTCCTTGTCGACGTGGGAGATTTGCAACTATTGTGACGTAGTTTTTATAATTTACAATACATATCTGTAGACAGAAAAGAGTCAAGTACAAAATAGCAAATTCATTAAAAGTTATAAATACAAAAATGTTGAAGTTACTCACATCAAATATGATTAACGAAAAGATTATATTAAAACTAAAATAGATAATATGAATTAATTTAATTTAAACTCAATTTCATTCTCATATAATAATATAAAAACGGAATTGTTAATCTGTTGCAAATAAGGATTATTAATATTATTATTATTATTATTATTATTTTCAACAACAGGTCCTTTTTTTATGAATTTATGTTTTTTAAGTTATATATTAAATTCGGTTCAAAAATGTATTGTAATCAAAACCAAAATAACTTATAATAAAGGCTATTTATAGCTTCTTTACCTTATAATTATAACATATGAATATTTATTGACATTAAAAAGGAAGTAGAAAGGAAGTAAAGATTAATTACTATACTGCAGGAACTCAATATATTTGGTAAGAGCTAGAATATATAATTACGTATTAAAAGTTACAACAAATATCAACTAAAAGCATTCTAATCAAATTTTACCAATGAAAGGTTAATTTATTCTTGTCATTCCTCACTATAATCACGTCTCACTACAAAATTGTGTATTGAGTTAGATATTTGTTGAAAATGTTAGAAATTTTCAAGTCAAAACAATCAATATTTTGTAACGGTATTCAGTTTTACAATAAGCTACCTCAAGATGTTAAAAATCAAGCAACAATTGCAAACTTTAAAAGAGAATGTGCTAAATGTATTAAATTGATTATTCCATACCATTAAAACAAACAATTGTAATTAATTTTATGTGAATTAACTGTAGGCCTTTGTTTTGTTTGGTTATTATAACTATGTTACTGAGTTAACAGCAGCAGCTATTATATAATTATTTTAGTTAGTGTTATATATATGACTCAATTTATGTAACTCTGACTGTAAATGAAATGAATGTATTTTGTACTAGCGAAAGCTAAATAAAAAATACTTACTTACTTACTTACTTACTTACTTACTTACTTACTTACTTACTTACTTACTTACTTACTTACTTACTTACTTACTTACTTACTTACTTACCTCAGATCCGGGTACGAAAATAAGTTTATACCTTAGTGGGGGAGTTGTAAAATTTATATATTTCTTTTTTGATAAACCATTTTCATTATCTATCTATAATACATCCTGGCTTAAGCACCCATTTATAAAATCATATGAAATGTCGTATTTTAAAATTACATTATATTCAGTGGTAACTTTTAAATTTGATTTTGAAAAATGCATGAGTTTGCATATCAAAATTAAGTTCATTTATAATAATCCATGATTGACATGATTCATTCTTAAATAAGGAACTGATAAGAAATGTTACATAAAAAAGAGAATGCAATTCATTCTGAAAACAAGCAACATAATAACATATGCATAACTATGTTAAACTGTATCAAAGCTATATTGTATAATAGCTTCTCTCCAAATAATTAATTGTATATATGAACTTTTCCATTAAATCATAATTTATAATATAAAAACAAATTGCATTTATAATATTATAATTACGCTCATACTAGCTAGTACAATGTCATGTTCAAGCTCATACAACTTTTTTGTGTAAAGATCAAAGCTTAGAGTTTTAAATTTAATATAAATATGTTCAGTATTTTTTCTTCCAATTAATATTTAAATTTTTATAAAGAAAGTTGTTTTTTTTTCTTTGTTTGATATTTTTGATTCGATAACGTACCACATCCGTTTTTTTCTACATGATGATGCTTGTATAAAGTTTGTTCAGTTTTGATGCCCTAACTTATCATACGTGATGTTCTTTCGTCAAAGGCGTAGCATATTACAAACAGGAGAAGAAATCTATTTTTTTTAACCTCTTTGAAGAAGTTGACATAAAAATATGAGTGTCAAATTCAAAAAGTGCTTTATATTAATAAACATATAAAACCATTGCTGAAGTACAGTCGATCGTCGCCTCGGAAAATTTCCCTTTGCAGCCTTGTTAATTATCATGCCCCATAAGAGTAACACACGGCATATAGTGATTATTTAACAAGGCTGCAAGTGGAAAATTTTCCGAGGCGACGAGTGCACATTAAACTTTATAGATAGACAAACAAGAGCTAAACCAACATGCATCCATATAAAATAGTAATTGGATTAACTTGTATAATTACTTTACTTGTAATTCAATTTGTAATTCACTACTTTTCAAAATTAGTTTCAATATAGTTTTTAATGTTTTTAATTAGTAAATACATTAAATAAACGCAAATCATAAAGTTAAGTAATAATTAGATTCAGAATAGTTTTTATTTCAAATTTACATGGCATAAAATACAAAATAATACAAATACAAAGTTAGGATTTATAATTTCTACCTACTTTTAAAAATAAAAATTGGGGCGGTTAAATCTGCAACCCGCCGAACACAAACGCTCAACAAGTTGCATGCACCTCAGGCGGCGATGTTAGTCGATTTCCTGTGGTAGGAGATGAATGCCCCACACTGACACTTCCATTCGCTTTTAGTTATTGCCCGTGAGGAAATTGCCACCTTTAGCTTTTTGTCTTACAGCAGTAGTATTAATAGTATTGATGGATAAAATGTTACGATCCTTCACAATATTTGGGTATATATTCAAGAAGAACATATCTTTTTAAAACAAACTTAAAATACAGTGTACTTTAAGTGGTATTCAATGTTTATAATTCTGGATATTTTCATGCTTTTAGATAAACGTTTTAGGAAACTTCAGAGCTGGAAGGCAAACATAATACAGCAAGATTTATAAAATTAAAGCTCATCTTAACAATCTGGATCATAATCTGAATATAGTATTTAATCACTTAAAAAGAAAACTGATTTCGGAAGGATGATGTTAACAATAAAATGTTCTAATTTTAAATAAACCAAGTCATATTAAAATAATAACGATTGTGTAATTATATATATATAGCTGGCTGTTTAATAAAATTTCGATAATTACATGTCAATGCTCTTCCTTTTTTAATTAATTAGTTTAAAAAAGTCTAAATTGGCATTTAATAAGATTTCTTCCCACTCCAACAATCGATCTTCATACACTAATTGTTGCCACCACCCACGTTGTTATAAAGATCGGTGAGAAAACAATTTTATTGGCAGGCACATTTTTCATGTTGTTTCCCCGAAGAGGTTACATTTAGCTATTAATAAAAGCTCTTTGCAAATCCCAGTGGGAGTCATAATTTTGGAATTCTTCTTCAAACTTGCCAAGTATTCTGTAGTGTTTAGCCATTTTGTATATGGTTGAATATTAGAATTGGAGGTGCAATACTTAATTTAATAGAGTGCGGAAAAACGTACATAGGGCTACAGCTAATATTAGTAATAGGGTTTCGAAAAGAGCCATTTTAATAAATTTATATATATCATTACATAAAATTAGCTTCGATCGGTTTAATTTTAATCTTCGTTGCATTTAACATGATTTTTTTTATGATATTTAGTAAAAGAGTGTCATTATAACATACCGTAAAGTATGATCTCTAAATTAATTATTTAATGACTTAAAAATTTACCGCATATAATAGAAAAAAACATGAACAATTACATTTACTGTATATTTAATATCCAGTTATTTCATTAAAATAAATATTTTGAAAACAAAAATATTCTTGGCATTGCAACAAAGTTGATTCAGGCTTGTCAGTCATCTTCAGCTGGAGTTCTAACACGTGAACGTTATGTAAGCACCAGAGAATGAAAAAAATATATTTCGTTACAAAAAAATATCACAATGTCAACTTTGCTTTATAAAATAGTTTTAAAAAATGATTATTTTTTACCCCATTTAAAAATAGGAAAGTAAACTTAATTAAAGGTTTAGGACCAGACGATCTGATGGCAGTTGTCACACAGAAACTAACTTTGTGCTTTTATACTTCATTGTATGCTCTCGACACATTTTTTAATACTGAAATTAATTTTTGTTTGCAAGACAAAAGAATAAATCACGTAACATTTTTCTTTAAAGAAATTGCTAAACCACAAAAAAAAAATGTAATGGAAATCTACGTCATTCCCCCCCGCAGTGTCAAGTAAAATTATAAATTACATTTAAAATCAATATATTACTGATGATAAGCGGTATATATTTATATATAATCATATATTTTTATGAATTTTATGTCATATTGTAATTTTTTATGCAAAATATGCAAATTTATGAAATATTAATATTTTAATATAGCTGAAAAATCATTGACGCAGTGTTCATATGCACACCCAATTCGTAATCGGATGGTCGTGAGTTCGATCCCAGGCATCGTCAAACTTTTCCACATGGTGTTTGCTAAAAAAAAAAAAAAAAAAAAAAAACACGTGCATCTGGGAGGTGATTGTTGGCATCCTCAATCAATTGCCGACCACCCTGACTGAAGTTTCCATGGTTTCCTCAGTCAGTCACAACCAGGCGAATCTCCTGGGATAGATTGCTATATTATAGGCAATGGCCACTCCAGTTCTTGATGGAAGAGGACTTATATTACAAAGCATTGTTAGGTCGGGTCCGCGAAGAGCAAATTCAGTTACTTACGACCAATACATTACAAATAGAGAAGAGCCCAGTAAAGAAAAAAAAATCATTAGTTAAAAGCATCAAGCGTTACACAAGTAGTTACTATTTAACCTTTATAAAATAAATCTCAATCAATATAACAACGTCAATTTTTAACGTGAAAAGTAATTAATTTTCTTGTAGAAATGTTAATTTTAACAAGTTTATCATAATAATTATATTTTCTTCGCCCGTTCGTAAATATTGATGATTTCTTTATCTTAAATTATAAATACTCCTTTTTCAATTAAAAACTCAAATCGTAACGTATCAGTTAACATCACAAAGGTATTGAAAAAAAAAATGTATAAAAATAGAATAAAGAAAATTTCAACGACCATATTATTTTCTTTATGAAGCACTTTACTCGTTTAGATAATAAAATTGCTATAGCGTATTTATGACGACGCTCTGCCCACACGGTCTTTGTGAGCCGGTCGGTCAGTCCGCCGGTAAATGACTGTAATTAAAACTCCTGCTGCTGGACACTGGTAGGGAGTGTTAGTGACAGGCCCACTGCTGCACAAGACGTGCGGGCTGCCACCGCGTCTTTCTCGCCAGATTGAGTGCGAGGGAGGTAGTAAACAACAACAATAATTAATGATTTTTTTTAATAACAAAAATTCAATGGAATTGTTTTTACACATAAGCTGATCATAAGCTTCAAATATATAAAAAGGTTTTATTGAAATATCTCCATAGAAACTGACATTTTCATTCTATTTATCTTGGCAAGTGTGTTTGATTTAATTAATTCGATTAATCAATTTATGTACATAAGTTATTATATTTAATGTAATTTTCATCAAGAATATTTAATTTGAAGTATTTCGTCTCATGTTTTGCCAGTACAAAGGAGAGTCGTTGTAAACAGTAAAATTTGAAAATATTACAAACATGATGAAAACCGCTTCAAACGAGTCACGGTCATGCTGATGGTCTTGCAGGAAATTTTAAATCAAAATCACCTGAAATATCTGCGATCTTAAATCCTTACGCTGCTCTTGTTTAAAGTTTCTCAGAGATTTCAGAAACTGTATCAGTCTGTAAACATATAAATTTTACAGTCAAATTAATGTGATATTTTCTCCGGAAGTGAAAGCACTTCCTTATCACGTTTGAAATTTGAAAAGTAGATTTGTTTGTGAAATTTTAAAACTCAGACATGGCCAGAAGAGTCAGAAAGCACTCACTTTTCGCTACTTCTAAGGGTAACATCAAATTAATTTGTCTTTTTAGTGCATGAAAGTGTCTGGGCGTGAGCCTGCCTGGAGTCGCTGTCGGTGCAGATTTTGGTGGTATTCCCCTGCTGTGTTTGTGGGCGTTCAAGCAGTCTGTGGAGATATGGAGAACCTTTTGCTCATTTTGGGACAGCTGTAACGGCCCCAAAATTAGTGTTGCTTGTTTTTAGACCTATACTGACCCATGAGCGGGGTATGTGACTCATAGTTGGTTGTTGGTGCCAGTATAGTCTAAAGTGTTGAATTTGGTGTGTTACTAAAAACAATAATTACGCTAAACTTTGCTACCTATAGCTCACATCAGCCAAAACCTACTAGCATATGTGAGGAGATCTAACATATCATAGTTGACTCGAATCACAATGCTACATAAGCTGACTGGGAAAGGAAAATAGTTTAGGAATTATGTACCAGAAAATACATTTAAGTCACTGTTTATTTTACATTCTCGTATACAGATCAGTTTGATAATATCAATTTTACCTGTAAAAATCATAACAATAATATGTGAAAACATTACACTTGAGGTTGATCTTGAAGTAAGGGGAAATTATATATTGAAGACACGTGCTGTTTCACTCCACCGTAGACATCCATGAAGTTAAATACGATTTACTTGGTTAAATCTTCTCAATCTTGATCACCCTATATACTGCATCCTAACAATGTATAGCTACATAAATGAGCAAGCCCATAGTGTGCAATGGTTACTACTGCCTCGAAACATCGACGACATGACAGTATATTTGCTAGAGTGTAAGGAAAATCTTTTACTGCAGGGAAACCATCGTTGTAAAAATCGTATTCGCTGCTGTTGTCATGTAGTGGTGGTATTACTCTCAGCTAATCATGTTTAAAATCATGTGTATGTTATGGCTGTGTGTTATATGTGGTGTCACTGTATTACTTTGTAAAAATATTCTTGCTTGATTCCATCGGTTAAATGTTGTCCAGCTTGAATCCTAAACGTGGCAGACTTCTTTATTCTTCATGTAAAATATCGTAGCTTGTTTGCTCGTCGACTGCTGAAAGAATGTAGTGAGCAGCTGCAAATTCGTGTAAGCTGGAAGAGAATTTTCCTGAAAAGTGTTGAGAGCTGTAAAGAGTAGTAAGCTGAAAGTGTAGAGAGCTGAAAGGTTTGAGAGTTGTATGTGTAGAGCTGGAAAGAGTGTGTGTGTGGTCCGGCCGAAGCCGGCCGAGTGTGTCGCTCTATCTCTGTGCAAGCCTTTTATATCCTGGGAAACAATAGAATATTTAGTAGTGGGGGACATCAGGTGGAGGGGAAGAGCACCGTGTGCAAAAAGCACGGCGGGGTAGAATGTCGTGTGCAAAAGAGGGCGGAGTGCAGCTCCACTTGCGGAATTTTACGTAACTTGTTATCCCACGAACGCCATCTGTGATGTTTTCCCTCAATTAAACATATATTATATAATATCCTTTTTTTTGTTTATTAATTTTTCCTGGAAACATAAATTAACCTGCAAATCTTTACATAATAATTATTCATCATAGACCACAATAATTACATAATCATAGATTTTATACTGGACTTTGCATTATATATTTAATATAATATTTATTGGCCATGGAGCATAAAATCTATAAAAGAAATATCTCAAAATACGATTTTAATAATTTTTATATTAAAATGACGATAAATAAGTCTGATGGACCAATAGAAATTATAATATATAATTATTTTACAGTTAAATAATAATTAAATGAAACCATAATAAACTTTATTTTATAATACTTAATAATTATCAAAATATTACATTCAGAATTTACTATATTTTTATTGCAATAGTTTTATTTAATAAGCTCCTAATTTACACCATGATACAAAATACAGGACCCTTTAAAATATAAAATAATAACCAGCATAGCCATTTTTCGTACCTTCGTTTTCTTCAAGTAGACAGTGAAATCTTCATGCACAGATTTTATTATTATTACGACACTGAAACCGTTAAAATATATACTCACATATTTGTATGATAAATAAATAGATTGTATAACAAGTTTGGACGACTTAAATATTGGTTTTAACCGCATAAATAGTGTAGTATGTTTAACCGACAAAATCGCTGCCATTTTCAGCTTGCAAGCACAGATCAACGGGAGTCTCGTCTTCTCCTGACGTTCACGTGATTTCAATACAACTCCCATGATTCCTTGAATTTCCTGTTTCCGGTAGCGTGGCACTTTTAAATACGCGGCTGCTATAGTTTTGTAAAATAAAAACGCCATAACTGGCTTGTCAAAATATTAACATTATAAAAAAGAGTTGAAGAAAATTATAAGAGATTGATTTTTAACAACACGTTTAAATACGATCCGAATAAAATTGAGGGTCGTAACAGTACCCCCCGTGAAAAATCAAGTCCTTATAATTTTTAATTAGAAGTAAAATTTAAATTCATAAATAACACATTAAAAATTTTAACATATACAAAACAATGTCAGTCTAAAGTTGCAATAACTCATGTCAAAAATTTTATTCAAAAATATTTTCTCAGCATACACGCAGGACACGCAGGTACCAATATATGGTCTTCCACAAATAAAATTGCTTCATCCTATAAATATTGCTTCTTGTACTCGAGAATTCCAACATCTGATACTTTTTACTTCTTACGTGTACTGTTTGTATTTATGTGATAATTGTATTTTTTTTTTCTTTTTTGTTTTTATATTTTTTTTATTTTTTTTTTTTTTAATATTTTTTGTTCGGTTTTGTGCGAATGTGTGTTGTAATTTCACCTGATGAACACTTAGCACCAACATCACAGAAATATCTTAACTTGCCTTGTATACTGACAACTTCACAGTTAAAAATATATCCGCAACCTCCGACTCCTCCATCTTGAGCCGCAATAATAAACATCATACATACACTCTGTAGGCTTGAGAAACTATGTTCCTGTTAAAGAAACATCTCAGAAGATCTTTGTTGACACACTCAATTATGTAACATTCCATGTAAGTTTCACTAATAATACAATGAATGTATGTAGTGGAACCCGCTGATCAATAGTTCCATACATTACAATTATTCCAACTAGAAGATGACAAAAAGTAGAGCAGACATCGTACTTCCTGGGAATCCTCCACCTAAAAAGATGTTATCTGTAAACTATAAGCCGTTCATGGAAATTTGAGTAGTACACCGATCTAAAACCTAAAAATTGCGCTGGATTTACAACTCTGCTAAGACTAAGACTCGTTTCGTGTCCATGTAGAATAGCAGTGGGTTGACTTCTCTTACGCTGAAAATTACCTTTCTTTTTTTTTCTTCCGTAACTGACTTGATCTAGCTACATTGGGAGAGAAAAATAAAGAATGTGTTAAACAGCCAAGAATGAACGTGTAGAAAAAGCTTTCTGTAGCTTAACCTTGCTCCAAACTTGACGTCATGTAGGTGTAATTCTAACTCCAGTTTTTGTGCATTCCACTCTTCAAAAAGCAGGGACACAAACCAACAGTGAAGCTGCTAGCCATCTTGAGCTTTGAGGGCAAGCTACGGTTATACGTACTCCCCATGGTACCCATGGACCTTGGTGTGAAAAAAAATGCTGTTTTACTCTTCTGAGCTTTTAGGGCAAGCTACGGTACGACGTACTCCCCATGGTACTCATGGACCTTGTTTAAAAAAAAAAATCGCATGTCTTCGTCCCTACACCAGGAGGGGAAGGCTGCATCTAAACCTAAATACTTGCAGGGAACTTGCTATCCCTCGAAAAGACTTGGCTAAAATCTCCAGGTACACGCAAACCAGGATCACCCACTACCAGGGGTGCCTGCCAGCTGACAATAAGGTCCCAAATGTCGTAGAGCCATTACGTATTCGCCTCCTTTTTTCCGCCACAACGGTGTCAGTCGATTCCCCTGCTCAGTCCGTCGAGCAGGCACTTTTTCCGCTACAAATATATATTGCCGTCACATCCATGTGACGGACTTCATCCAGTCCATCAAATCGCATCTCCGGAAACCCATCGGAGCCACGAGGTTGCATCCATAACACATACTACATACTAATACTACATACTATATATACAAAAATATCGCAGATAAAAACATACTCTCGAGGCAGCAGAACCATACGCTTTCCATAACGCTGAAATGTACAACCTCGGCTTCACGTAAAACATCCAGAGAGCTATCACTCTCCCATTCACACATTATTTCCATCTTTACACTGAAAATATTGTTGGAATTATAACCTAGAAATTTGTGTAAACCTAGAAAATGAAAAACACGGAAGAAACGCTTTGACAAATCAATGACTGACTGTATACGAGTAAACAGTGTTCCCAGGCAAAATTTATGCAAAATGGTGTTTTTGTCAGTAAACTGTTTAATCCCGGACCTAGGCCCCCAATTGTAACGGCCCCAAAATTGGTGTTGCTGGTTTTTAGACCTATACTGACCCATGAGCGGGGTATGTGACTCATAGTTGGTTGTTGGTGCCAGTATAGTCTAAAGTGTTGAATTTGGTGTGTTACTAAAAACAATAATTACGCTAAACTTTGCTACCTATAGCTCACATCAGCCAAAACCTACTAGCATATGTGAGGAGATCTAACATATCATAGTTGACTCGAATCACAATGCTACATAAGCTGACTGGGAAAGGAAAATAGTTTAGGAATTATATACTACGAAATACATTTAAGTCACTGTTTATTTTACATTCTCGTATACAGATCAGTTTGATATTGTCAATTTAACCTGTAAAAATCATAACAATAATATCTGAAAACATTACACTTGAGGTTGATCTTGAAGTAAGGGGAAATTATATATTGAAGACACGCGCTGTATCGCTCCACCGTAGACATCCATGAAGTTAAATACGATTTACTTGGTTCTCTTCTTAATCTTGATCACCCTATATACTGTACCCTAACCATGTATAGCTACATAAATGAGCAAGCCCATAGTGTGCAATAGTTGCTACTGCCATTGAAGCATCGATGACATGACAGTATATTTGCTAGAGTGTAAGGAGAATCTTTTACTGCAGGGAAACAATCTTTGTAATAATCGTATTCGCTGCTGTTGTCATGAAGTGGTGGTATTACTCTCAGCTAATCGTGTTTAAAATCATGTTGTATGCAATGGCTGTGTATTATATGTGGTGTCACTGTATTACTCTGTAAAAATATTCTTGCTTGATTCCATCGGTTAAATGTTGTCCAGCTTGAATCCTAAACGTGGCAGACTTCTTTATTCTTCATGTAAAATATCGTAGCTTGTTTGCTCGTCGACTGCTGAAAGAATGTAGTGAGCAGCTGCAAATTCGTGTAAGCTGGAAGAGAATTTTCCTGAAAAGTGTTGAGAGCTGTAAAGAGTAGTAAGCTGAAAGTGTAGAGAGCTGAAAGGTTTGAGAGTTGTATGTGTAGAGCTGGAAAGAGTGTGTGTGTGGTCCGGCCGAAGCCGGCCGAGTGTGTCGCTCTATCTCTGTGCAAGCCTTTTATATCCTGGGAAACAATAGAATATTTAGTAGTGGGGGACATCAGGCGGAGGGGAAGAGCACCGTGTGCAAAAAGCACGGCGGGGTAGAATGTCGTGTGCAAAAGAGGGCGGAGTGCAGCTCCACTTGCGGAATTTTACGTAACTTGTTATCCCACGAACGCCATCTGTGATGTTTTCCCTCAATTAAACATATATTATATAATATCCTTTTTTTTGTTTATTAATTTTTCCTGGAAACATAAATTAACCTGCAAATCTTTACATAATAATTATTCATCATAGACCACAATAATTACATAATCATAGATTTTATACTGGACTTTGCATTATATATTTAATATAATATTTATTGGCCATGGAGCATAAAATCTATAAAAGAAATATCTCAAAATACGATTTTAATAATTTTTATATTAAAATGACGATAAATAAGTCTGATGGACCAATAGAAATTATAATATATAATTATTTTACAGTTAAATAATAATTAAATGAAACCATAATAAACTTTATTTTATAATACTTAATAATTATCAAAATATTACATTCAGAATTTACTATATTTTTATTGCAATAGTTTTATTTAATAAGCTCCTAATTTACACCATGATACAAAATACAGGACCCTTTAAAATATAAAATAATAACCAGCATAGCCATTTTTCGTACCTTCGTTTTCTTCAAGTAGACAGTGAAATCTTCATGCACAGATTTTATTATTATTACGACACTGAAACCGTTAAAATATATACTCACATATTTGTATGATAAATAAATAGATTGTATAACAAGTTTGGACGACTTAAATATTGGTTTTAACCGCATAAATAGTGTAGTATGTTTAACCGACAAAATCGCTGCCATTTTCAGCTTGCAAGCACAGATCAACGGGAGTCTCGTCTTCTCCTGACGTTCACGTGATTTCAATACAACTCCCATGATTCCTTGAATTTCCTGTTTCCGGTAGCGTGGCACTTTTAAATACGCGGCTGCTATAGTTTTGTAAAATAAAAACGCCATAACTGGCTTGTCAAAATATTAACATTATAAAAAAGAGTTGAAGAAAATTATAAGAGATTGATTTTTAACAACACGTTTAAATACGATCCGAATAAAATTGAGGGTCGTAACACAGCTATATAGACCGGGTGTCGTTATCTTTCTGAAATTTTATTCTTTGTCTCTTGAGCAGCAGCTCCACAGAAATTCACACTATCAACATCATCAACAAATGACGTTGATGCATAATGTTGATGTAAAAATTATTACTGTGCACAATTTTAATAATATATTACAGAATTGATGAAACTCTCCCTAATCGGTTCATGACTTACTGGCAATATTTTAGTACAAATTTTAAAACAGAAAACATATTTTTCCTTTTATATAAAATACAAAATCTAGATAGATTAAAAATGGATTTTCACGGGCGGCAACGACTACGCGGCGCGATTTGACGTAAAAAAAGCTGAGAAATCGTATGCGGCCATGAATTCGCCGGTAATCGCGTTAATTACGATGCTCTTTTTCTTTTATACACCAAATATGGCCGCCAATGAATGTTACAGCAAGTGCGCTTTATTCGCGTCGCAGGCTGGAAATCGCTCATGAAAATCCACCTTAAAGTAATTTTAACTAATGTAAAGTTGTAATTGTTAATTGTAGGTTACGTACGTGATAAATTGTACGACGATAAAAATCTCTTTTAGGGTAATTAGTAATTACATCGTAATCAACATTAACAGATTAAGTTAAAAATATAAAGTTTATAAATAATGTGTTTTTCTTTCCCGTATCAAATTCTTTTGCACGAATTTTAACATTACAGAAGGCACCGCCCATTTTCCTGAACAACAAGATAATTCGTTCATTATGTAACAATTAACCTCACATTTAATTAAGACAAGATAAAGGGTAGGAAATTTAAAACCACCTGTTGTTTTCCCTATTACGTAAACCGTTAGTTAGGGGGGTTGAAAAACGACTCCCTGTACTTAGTTTTATTGAACAAGTGAACGCAGAAAAACAATTTAAGTTTCACAAATTAGATTAAAAATGAAAAGTGTAAATTTATCTCATTTTAGACACGTTTTCAAATAAAAATTTTTAGACTGTTAGTTAAAATAATAAAAATTAAAATAAACATTGATTAAAATAAATACAATAAAATCAAAGCAAATACTGCATTTAAATTACTATATTATTCTTTGCTCACAATAAGATGATGAAAACAAACGTGTTATAATAACCTAAATTTTATACAAATTAAATTTTTAAGCTAGTTATTATAGCTACCAAGTTACTAATAGTTACTAAATTGATTTATTATTTAATATATTTCAAATGTGGAACAATAATATATAGTACTGTACTCATATTTTAAACGATCAGTACACCATAATGTAAAATAAGTAGTCTCAAATCCTTGTTATACACATTTTATTATAGATTATTTAGAATATTACACAATAGTTGAGTTTTTTTTTTTTTTTTTTTTTTTGGCATCATTGTTGCTTCTAAATATAAATGGTATAGAAAAAGCCATGATTTTTTACGATTAGTATCTTAAAATAAAATTTTAAAAGAAATTTTATTTTTAAATAAGGATAAAAAATTATCCCCATGATACGTATTTTATATTTGCTGAGATATTTATATCTACCCTCAAAATTTTATTACTTCGGCTATTTCGTGTAATTTTATTTAAGATTGTGGCTGTATAAAAATTTATATGTGTATATAACTATATAAATATATTGTATTAAAGAATATGATAAAGCCCAATATATATGTATTGTATATTAGCTAATAAATTAATCATTATATTTATGTATGTTTAAGCAGTTTCAAATCAATACGTATATTTATTTTACTTGCATTATATTTTATATCGTACATAAGCACTGTATATACTGTAAAATACGTTGTATGTATGTAATTCTAGGAATTGAAAATAAGTTGGGCGTGGTCATGTCAATCATTCTCGGTCACGTGGGACGTAATTTCGCGGCTCTTTTGTCCTCGTTATCACGGATCTGGGTTAACTACGGCCGTCAACTCCACCCGCACCTCTGCCGCAATCTTGCTGATGAGCACAACCACCACATTTTGCACCTAAATTGCTTGAGACAAGGGTGGAAAATAATATAGGAATAAGGTATCTAACCAATTCATTAAAATTTTACAAATAGTTAAAGTGGATAAAAAAATTTGATGATTATAATAAAAATAGGAAAGTTTTAATTAATAAAATGAAAATCATACTGAAACATAATAATTAATAACACTCTATTTATAGAATTAAAACATGTCTGAATTTACTGTTTAATTAATTATATAACATGTTTATTAATTAAATATTTGACCACTATCTTAGAAACAAATTAACTATAAACTTTTTAACATTTTTTTTTAATTTTAATAATAATAATAATAATATGGCAAACAACCAGCACACACACACATAATAGACAATTTGCATGACATTTTTTTATTGCAGAAATGGTTAGAGGGTACCAAATTATGCTATACTCTGAATTTTTTCAGTTTTTTTGAGAGCGGGAACTATTTTTAAAAAATTATTGAAAGTCAGTTTTATGACGTCACGGGCGTTTAGCACCTATCCTTTTCTTAAGGACAGACTCCTCGTGACGTCATAAAATCGACTTTCAATAATTTTTTAAAAATAGTTCCCGGTCTCTAAAAAATCTGAAAAAATTCAGAGTAGCATAACTTTATACCCTCTATCCATTTCTGCAATAAAAAATGTCATGCAAATTGTCCATTATATAAATGCATTGACAGGACCCATGCACAATTACCAAAGTAAACAGTCACCCAAATATAGAAAATAACTAAAATAACTTTGATTTTGCCATCACTTAAAAAATGCAGCTATAGTGTATCATATAACAATTAATATTCTTGAAAAGTATTTTAGTAGTAACTTTTCTATATTTTTATTTTATTTGAAAATAAACCAGAATAATTTGTGAAAATAAAACGTTTCTTTAGTAAACACTCTCACTAAATAAAATTTCTTCTCTGGTTGATATATATTTTAGTTTTGTGCATTTCGAGTTTTACTTACTTGCTATTGATTGACCCGGTTCCAAATAACCCGCGTGGCCAAACCATTGTTCGGAGCCATCTTATATTATATTACTTAGCAAAGGCAATGGACATTTGCCAAGCCTCACTTCCCCTCGGAATCGATGCTATAGTATAGATCATAACAAGCTTTCTTAGTAAAAACATCGTGTCATTTAGGGAATAGATTTTACTATTTACTAGGGGTTGAAAAGAAAAAAAAAATATCCAGATCACATATATTATAGACAGTTTCAAAAGTTTTCAATGCATTATTTTTAATGTTTTTTTTTTTGTTATTCTTATCTTTTTTTTTTTTATTTTTTATTTTTTACAAACTTTTAAACTGAAGTTATGGATAGGTGGCGCTCAGAGAATAACAAAACAAAACATTATATTCAAAGAAATGCGTTCTTCTTACTCTAAATTTGACTTATTTTAGCATAAAAATACTATTAAAAAAATATATTGTACGTAAAGCTGTTAGCTTTGGTCGAAAGGAACAACAAATCTAAAAGCTTCCATCACGCATTGCAATTTGAAATTTTCACACTGTTTGCTGCAATGAATTTTCAGAAGGTGTCAGAGACTAGAACAACTACCTTATCATATGATTTACAAGGGCAACAGATGTATTGAAAAATTGATTCATTTACAACTTTATACTTACAAAGGGTAAACGAGTGTTAATTGAGAAAATTGATTAGTTACGCTTTGTATAGTACGTATAAATATTATAGTAGATCCTATCTGAAAGCTCCACCTATCTGGTATTTGGATTACAAGTAAAGTTTAAATCCATTATACTATATCTAAAAGTAATTCTCGGTCTTATAAGTGCACACTCACGTGATGTCAATGCAACGCATATTGCATACTTTACAGGAACATGCCACTCCATAATTCATCGGCAATGTGGGAGAAAATTTAGAAAAAATCAATTATAACTCATTAGTGCATGGTAATTATATTAATTATATTGAATTTACAACGGTTCCATATCATTTGATGGTTTGTAACGAATACACCAGCCATTTTTTGGTGTTCTTAAATAGTTCAACCTGCACGGCTAGCAAAGTCGATTATTCACTTTTTCACTTTTTTTCCAGTGCTGTAAAGCGTTTTATTTTTATTTAATGTAATTTACATGTATTTTTTTGCAATATGAGGAGCTGAAGACCCATATTAAATTACCTTCACCTTGCCCATGTTCACCAGGTCATTTTATGTTTCAGGTCGCTACCTATCGTCTGGAGTGGTGCAGCGCTCTGTGGTGCCCGAGATGGCCCCACTGCCCGCAGAGATGATGATGTCTGACGAGGAAGCTGTGGAGCGGAGGATGGGAGGAGGACCGGAAGGAGCGCCGGGCTCGCAGGGAGGACACTGGCTAGGCCTCGGTAAGCGAGCCCGTGGCAACGAAGTCGACGTCGATGATGACGACGATGATGCGGCGTCACGCTTCACGCCGTACGTTAGCGTAGGTGCGTAACACCACGGGAGTGCAGAGATCTAGAGTTCAAATCTCAATAGGGTCAAAAATGTTTTTTTTATCATATTTTAATAATACAGTTTTACAATATATCTCTCCATTATTACGTTACTATTTTACAGAATTTAATATAATTATCTGGTTATTAGGGTTATAATATACTAATATGTTGTATTGTAATTAAACAAGTCGTATTAAGTAATAAAGCAACATAAACGAAATATCAAATTAAATTACTTTTAATGTCATATTTAGTTTAAATTTGTCCTGTGAATCGCGTGACAATGAAATGTGGGTTAAAAAGCTAAGTGATATTTATTTATAATCAACAATAATTAATTGCAACAATAATTGAAATACAGAATAGATGTAGTTACTTCCTTCCTTAAAATGTAATGAAGTAGATTAATATCGTTGTTAATTAAACAAAAATTAAGGAAGTAAATCACTATAATATACAAAAGCCTTATATCACTTATATGTCAATTGCATGGAGTTCTTTTTTGTTCATTTTTTTTTATTAATACTTTATTAACATAGATATATTCATTATGTAAAGTAAAATAAAGGAATTAATTAATCTTACAGACCTTCATAAAAAAACGACGTTAACATTTTTTTCAAATCTATTTTTAAATTTCACATTTTAAAAAATCAACAATTCTTTTTTATATATAAAACATGGAAATAAAAAAATATATACAACAAAAAAGGTGTAAATACACTTCAAACATAAAAGAATATGACGTTATATAGAGGATACCACCACATCAAAGCAGCCAAAAGCTGTTACAACTTAAAACATCAAGGACTCATAAGTTTTTCTCTCTTTTTTTTTTTTTATTTGAGTGATACGTTGACGTTTTGTTCTTTTGTATTGAAAAATATTACAAACCATGAAACAGTAGTGGGAAGGATATATCGGGTGCTGGTAATGACACATTTCATACATGCAAAGGGTACGTAATTCATTTACCTAAAGTACAGTATAATATAAGCGGGGATGGCGGGTATATGATGTTCTCCTAACACGCTATAGTATATTCAAATATTCACCATAGGGGTGTATTATGCAATTAGAAAAAAAAATCACAAAATTACTTCGGAAAATTTTCATACATAAAAAACATTGAAAGTTCTAATTTATTATATTTTTATTTTATTTATTTATTTTAATTAATTTTAATATATAATACATATAGGTTAATACACGCAATAATTTATAATGATTTTTGTTTTCATTAATAAATTTAAGAAAATATAATAGGGTAAAATTGATAATTTTCAAACACACGTATATTATGTTCTGAACTTAATGTTTAAATTTTAAAAACAAATTTAGTAAAACTTTATTTTGTTTTACACCAATTTAGTTGACAAATGTATTGGCATGTATAATATTTATTATTTTTAATGCATTTTTTTTATAGTAAGTTATTATGTATCATCATTAAGATGAGTAGTAACTCTTTTTCTGCAGTACGTCAAATATTTTGCTGATTGAATAGATCGAAGCTTCATTATCTTGCGGTGATCGATGAGATCAACAACATAAATGAAATGGCATCTGCAGTGGCATCCATAAAACAGATAACGTTAATTAGCTTGTTTATTTTGCTTACAATTTTTGCTTTTACATCAATAAAATTTTATTTTATGGTGTAAGGACTTTAGTTTTTTCTAACAATTAATTAAAAAAAAAAGTAGTTCTTACATGAAGACACTGTATTAAAACTGTCAAAGTGAGCTGCGAGTGAAGATTGTTAAGTTGGTGGGTGAAGATTGTCTCGGCGACTGTTTATCATAATTGGTCGCTTTGTGGCGCGGAAGTGCGGACCGTAGAGTCTGTTCGCCCCCGCGCAGCATTAGTCGTAATGAACTTTCTGACGTCTATTTGCACGGCCCTGGTGTCGGGTTGCTAATTGATGCGCCACGCCGCACGTAGACACACCATGCATTATCACCTTTTGCAATAACGAATATTACTTTTTCCAGTTCATTCTGGGCATATAGATTACGAAATTACGACCTGAAAAAAATAAATTAAAAAAATGCTAAACAAAAACTTAATGAAATATCAAATCTATAGGATTTTATGACTATTTTTAAGGTCTTTATTTACATATTATGACCTGTCAACAAACTAAAAGTGAAAAATCGTGTTCACTGCAGCAAAAACATATAAATCTACCTTTTGACTGAATATAGATCAGCAGAACTCCAAAAGGCAGGCTTTTTATTATATGGTAGTCATAAAAGAGAGCTGTTAAGGGCATTGGGTGTAGCACCGGTAGTTGGCAACACTGACGTATCTTCACCATGTTAATTTTTGATCATTGCTCCTCGGAGTAATTTTTATGCTAGAGCTAAGCTGATTGCTGTAGTATCAAGATAATTAGTAGCCCAAGTGCACAATTTGGCTAAATAAAGCCTGATTTAAAGAAAAGTATTTTTTAGTAATTTTTTAAATTTACATGCATTTTTCTAAAATATAAAAAAAAATACTTTTCTTTAAATCAGACTTTATTTAGCCAAATTGTGCACTTGGGCTAATAATTATCTTGATACTACAGCAATCAGCTTAGCTCTAGCATAAAAATTACTCCGAGGAGCAATGATAAAAAATTAACATGGTGAAGATACGTCAGTGTTGCCAACTACCGGTGCTACACCCAATGCCCTTAATATTACACTTTTTGGTTTTGTTGGAAAAGAACCAAAGCGTCCAAAATGCAATCAGAAGAAGATAATCTACAACAATCAAAGTATAACTAACAATAAGCAACAATTCTCATAAATACATTGAAATATCATTAAACTCTATATTAATCTACAATGCCGATCGAAGCATTTAAATTAATTTCTTTTGCAAAAAATAATAATAAAAACAACATCAAATGATTTCAACAATTCTATTCTTTATCTTCTTATTGATCCGTATTTTGAGAAGGCAATATTTAGCTAAGCACTGCATATTATTCTTTCTCGACAATTTAATGTTCTTTCATGCAATAATAACATTATTAATTGTTTCCACAATCCGTGCAAATTGACGCTACAGTTCTGGAATTTACAAACATTAGGTCTGTTCGTAAAAACACAATCAGAAAGAATCGATTATTTGTGATGAACTTTCTGTACATGAAACATAAGGTTCATAAAAAATAATCGATTATTTCTGATTGTGTATTTACGAACAGACCTATTGTAACGCTGCTGTCTTTGACGCCCTGCTCTCTCGTTTTGACATAGGAGTCCTGAGCAACATGCAACAATTCTTCGACAGTCTGCGCACCAACTTGGATAGCCTGGAGGAACTTCCCGTGGAGGAGAAGGAACTGCTGCTCGGTCGTACCGCCAACGGTGGGTCCAGCAATCTTGGCGTCACGTCGCTCCCGCAGAACACGAACAGAAGGCGCACCGGTGCGGACACACACGTTGGTCATAGCGTAGACCGTGATCAATAGTATAGACACCAATAAACACAACAGAATTGTAAATAAAAAAAAAGTGTTATGAAAATTTATCAGTTTTTAACAACATAAAAATTCAAGTGTTGCGTTCATTTTAATTTTTAACATGTAGATAATTATTAATGTGAGTGAGATAAATTGAAATTTTTGCATCATAGCAAATACATACCCCAGATGTAACAAATGATGATGATTTGACGTCAGTTTTGATATATTTGGGCGTTCATTTACGTTTATTGGTGCTATACTATATATAGAGAGACTTTAGACTAGAAAAAAACATTAACAATCCATAAGCTATTTCAGAGAAAGTGTAAAATTTTATGTGCAATACATGATAGAACGATTTTTTAATATACTCACTTGCTTTGTAGTGTTTTGTGTATATAGTCAAAAGCATTTGGAAGTATATTTGAATGGCTTGGTGAGATACTTGCTGAAAAGAAGTTAATGAAAGTAAGCTTATGTAGTGGTTAAAAAATAATCTGATACTCCAATAAGAAAACAAAATGTAAAACTACCCACCTGAAATCAAATTTAATTTCAATCTTTAGATACCTATCTGGTTTAATGTAATGATCCATCAGCTTTTCCATTGACTGAGGTCCAACGAAAAGACACCTTTTCTTTAATCCGAATATTAGACCTACAGAAATCATTTATAAAAATAATTTTTCTTAAACCCAACTAGTCTTTATCTGCTTTATCAATATGACCATGAAAGTACTTTTCAGATTTAGATTCCTTAGAGAAATGAGTGATATATTGAACCGTCAATTTATAGATTGCTATTTTTAAAACTGCAAAGAAAATTGGAATTAAGATTATAAAATAGGTATTAAGTCATTTTATCATTGAAATGATTATTATGATTTTTTAGTTAATTAGAGCATTAAATAAAAATATAATGAATTCTATATAACTACACTTGCGTCACATTTAACCAGTATTTCATTACGAAACATTTGCTATCATTTGCAGAAATTTTATAACGTTTTTTCTCTACATATTCATCGAATTAATAATAAAAATTTACTTAAATTTGACGTCAAGTGTACCTATATACAGTCATAATTAACATATAGTTAATCTACCTCGTATGTTATCCTGTCTCCGATGTATAATATTGATTTATTCTGGTTGACAGAGCACCGCGCGTCTCGTCCCACGGCCACTGCCGCTTATCTCCACGCATTACGCAGTCACCGTCCCTCTCATAAGTTACGTAACTTTGTGGCACAAGTAGAGCCGGCGGAACTTCGTGGATCAAACACTTACGACCCCGCTTGGCTGTGGGCCGGTCTTGGAAGACGCCGGCGCTGACCGGAGGAGTTACCGGCGCTCCCGTGCGGCGTCAAACACCGCGCCGTCATTGGCAAAGATGTGTAGCCGTCCCGACATCGCTCGTGGCGCCGGCTTTCCCCCACCCTTCTTTCACCTACACAAGTCTTGTCTCCTGGTCATTGTCAAACTCCCTTCTAGCAGCACATGAAATGAGAATTTCAAGTGAAAACTCAAGTGAAAGTTTAACCAAATCTATTACATTTGTAAAATTGAATTCTTTTGTATGGATAAATTTTTTTTCAAAAAATTGTTTATTTATTTATTTTTTTTTAAAATTGAGTTTGATTATTATTCTCATTTCATACGTATGTGTTATATTAGTATTTATGTATTTTTCTATTAAAAAATCATTTTAATTAAAATCAACACTTTGTATATGCAAATCTATATGATTATATTATTATAATATTTATTTCAATTAATCTAGTTATACTGTATATTATATATATTTTTTATGAATATTTTAAGTATTATTTTTATATTATACGGTCAAAATAATACTTGCATTTTGAGATAATCTCATAAAAAAAAACAATTTTATTGTATTCCTGTCTATGAATCTAATTTTAAAATGTAATAGATCTATATTAAAAACAATAATAATTTGATACAATTTATTTGCTTGAAATTTAGAACAGAAAATGTGCTTGCAAGCATGCAAATGAAAATTGATAATTTTGGTGTTGTATAAATTAGCTCGAACAGAAAAATTACAGCTTGTTTAAAATTAAATCTTGCTCTTGAATAAAATTAATTGTAATTGAAAATTGGAAAATTATGAATAAAAGACTGGTGTGTTTCCGATAAACGTATTTCTTCGCTATTTATAATCAAAATTAAACAATTAATGGATTGATCTCTACAATAAATTATTACTCATTGTATTGTATACGAAACTACCCCAAATCAAAATTCACAATCTCTTCCTATAGCATTCCCATACAATTTTTTGTTTTGAAATGAAAAAAAAAATATGATGTTTATATAATAGCATGTATTTAAATTAGTTCATGCTCGTTGTTATTTATTTATAAATTTCTTCTAAATTATAATAATAAATGTAATTTGCAATACTTTATTGTTGTAATAATTATACTATATAGTTTAAAAACTGAAAATAAAAAACTTCAATGTTAGCTCATTGCATTTTGAAATTATATTAATTTATGATATATTTTGAAAGGTATATGATTTTAAGTCCCCCTTATGCATTAAAGTTATTGTCTAAAATATATAATGTAATATATGTACGTGTTCTCACAACAGAGTGCATGTACGAAACAATAAGACGACGTGCACATATTTTTGACTCCAATAGTTTTCGTGCATAAATGTTAACTTATTCAATAAATGTCGTAGTGTTCTATAATTCCAAGCACAATTGAACTATCTTATTTTAGGATAAGCATGTTATAATATCCTTCCACAGTAAAGATCCTTGCATGTGACGGCAGATTGGGGTTCAATGGCAGCTATGGCCGGGCTACAAATTATAAAGTATATATATAGGACAAGATATTTAAATAAATTAAAAATTTAGAAATGAAATTAAAATTTATATGATATAAGCAAATGTTAAGCAATACACCTTCAATTTCTTTCCAAGCTTCAAATAATATAGCTGATATGTTTTTAAAATCATGTCATATATGGCTAATGTGTCAGCACTGCCTGCATTCCAGCTGCATATATAATTACACCAGAAAGTTTAAATTAGGCTGATTCTATTGCTTGTATAAACAAAATATTTAATTTATATTTTATATAAACATGGAAACAAAATCTTCATTTTTTAATTAATTTTTTTTATTTATTTATTTTCCACAAAGCAAGAACATTGATCATAACAAGGATTTTATACTTTTGCATTTGAGAATATTTAACTACAAGATGAAAATAATAATATTATACATTTAACATTACTATGAGACCTGATTCTAAACTAAAATACGACACAATAACAATTCGGTTCATGTACTCTAACACTGTTTAGTGAAACATGTTATACGACAGAGAATTGAAGTACTCGTATATCTGAGCCATGGCACCAGCACTTGTCTCCTTAAGACCATTAGCCCTCGGCGCCACCTTGACGAGGAAGGTCCTGATCTGCATGGGCTCCAGAGTGACGGAGAACTTGTTGCTCGGGCCCGGCGGGGTCTGTCTGGCCCTCCGCCTGCTGCCTCGCTCCGCGGTCCCCGAGGACATCACTTGCCAGGCGAGGCGGTCGCTCTCCTCGAGCAGCTGGTTGCCGCCCAGCGTGGTCTCGGTGGCCGACACCACGGTGAACGCCGAGAACAGATCCTGCAACACGGACGGGGTTCAGCGAGGACCGCGCGGCGAGGGGGGAGGGGCGAGCTTACCTCGAGCGTGAGGGTGGCGGGCGAGGAGAGCAAGGGGTCGTCCGAGTGCTCGAGGAAGTGCTCGAGGCGGAGCAGCAGACTGTCGTCCTTCCACGGCTCCAGGGTCAGCAGGTGCACGTTGTCAGGCAGAGCCGCCGTCAAGCCGGAGTACTGCGGGAAAAAGTTAATATAAGTTACATCAGTGTCACTAGATAGTTTGAGTTTTTGTACCTCAGTGTGATAGTTTTGCTGCCACTGCTGCGGGGTGAGCTGGATGGGTGCGAGGAGCAGCCAGGGCGCCAGCACCATGTGGCTCTGTGCCAGTTGACGAGTCTGTGCAGCCACCGTGGGGCTGCTGCTGTCTGATCCCAGCACCAAAATATGGCGGCCGCGGGCTACTAGTCCTACATCAAATGCTACCTCACTCAACGGTTCACCAACTCCAAACCTGTCGTCCTTCAGTAAGCGACGATGCACCATGAGCTCGACTTCTCCGTCATGGATGCTGGAGCCACCCTGTGCGCGGTCGGGCAGCACGGCCAGCGCGGACCCTCCGCTCTTGATCCCGATGGCCGTGGTGATGGGGTAGTAGTTGCCGGACACTGGTTCGGAGATGTTCACCGTCCAGGTTGGCCGGAAGTTGCGTTTGCGTTGCAGCGTCTCGCGGCCGTTCGAGTCCGTGTAGAAGACGCCGTTCGTGGACCAGTCCGTGGAGAAACGAGAGATCACCTCCTTGCCTATAGTGTCGCTGAAAGAAATTTTTAAAAATAAAGATATTCTGAATTACATACGGTAGATATATTAATTTGCCAAGCAGATGAGTTCCTGAATTAAAAAATGGTAATACTATACAAGGTTTGATTGGATTAATTGTTGATTTAATCCATTAATTTACATATATTACAATAATTTATTAATATATATGATTTAGGTTCAACATATAATATATAATGCAGTTATTAATATTTATTATTTAGAATATTTAGAAGCTTCAACATTGACGACACAATTCTCTCAGCCAATGAAAATCTAGCGCGCGAACTGCGCGCGACGACATGTTCTATCAAGCTTCCTATCCTTTAACCCAGCGGTACCTGGTTTTTAATTTTTTCCGGCGGTTCTTACGAAGGGCAAGATTAATAATTCATATGAGCCACGGGAAAGATCACTGTACACGACATAAAAAATATTAGAGATTTTGTGCAGCATAGAATTTGAATGAAAAAATAAATAAGATTTTTCTCCTAACAAACCTTATGGAGCGATGTCAGAATGCGGCGCTGCGGCATTTTTACGTTGAAGCTTGTCATAAAAATTTTCTTTTTATTTTAATTGAAAGATATTTAATTGTTAGTCCCTTCTAAATCGGGGCAGCCATGAATTTCATTTATCCCAGTAATAAAAAAATGCCAGTTTTAACTGAGGGAGCCATGAAAACATCAGTCAAGAATATTGATGGAAGATGTCATCAATCATGCATGGGTGCATCAGTGGGTGTTAATTGCAGCAACCATCTTTGGATAAATTCCGATAGTGCCATGCCTGAAATTGAACTCACGACAATCCGATTACGAGTTGGACTGGGCCAAGTACCTGAATTTATTGACTTACAAGACTGGGATCGTCCCGACCTGCCACTCGAACTCGACGTGGTTCTCGCCCTCGTACACGCGGATCACCTGGCTGACCCAGTCTGAGAACACTTGGTGAACCTCCTCCACCAACGGACCTGACAAAGAGTTTCGAATTATTATCAAACTAGCTTTTCAATTTTTATAGAGCAAAATAATTATTAAAGATTGACATTTTTTCAGCAGCTTTTTACAATTCAAAACACAATGTTTCCACTTCTTGGAGATAAACTAACAATTAAACTTTTAATTAAGAAAATTTAGATTTTAATTACACATTAATTAATGTTAATGTATAAAAAATGGAAATATTATAGTTAAAATAATAATTATATTATTAATTTAAAAACGCAATTGCTCAACATTTGACAAACAAGGTAGTTTTATATTATCTTATCATATTTCCGATAAAAAAGAACTTATCAATGCAAATTATTATTTTGTCCTGTTTCGAATTTCGCAGTCTCGTATAAATGTATTATTTATATACACATTACATATAAAAATAGTGCATGACATATTTAAAATCATCGTTCTTTTTTAGCACTATTTAAAAAGCTACATTCAATTAAACTCCCCTTATTTGATGATATGGGATCGGTAATAAAATATTTATAAAAAAATAAAAAAAGACAATTTGAAAATATAATTTATCATCCTCCTTTCCAAAGACTTACTTATCAATCTAAATGCATATTATGTTTCACGACAATCTTCTTTTCTTGAATGTTATTTAAGCTTTTAATGATAGATTTAATATTTCTGCAGCAGTACACCTCGGGACAGCACAAACTTTACTCCTGCCTCACTTGCTATACAGCCTCAAAAGACAAAGAAATGCAGATTTACAATTTTGAGAAATGTAAGAAGAGCACCCAATATATCAATATCAAAACAGTTTTAGTTCCCCACACCTCCATAGATTGCGTGGTAACGCCTACAAACAAAGCAGAAATAAAGTTCATGGTATCCCGAGGTATACGTAATTTATTAGAGTATCTGAGATGTTGAATTATTTGTCAGCACTTAGCTTTGTATGTAATATTAAGGAAAAGTGATAAACCTTTCACAGCAGTGGTGATTACTGGAGATTCGAAGGGCACGGCGTCTTGAGACTTAGGTCTGAAGACATAGGCCCCCGAGGACCTATTCTTGGGCTCGAGGTTGTTGCCCTCAAAGCCTTCGTAGTAAAGAAAGCTCTGCTCAACGGGGATGTCGATTTTTCCCACAGAGATGCCACTCAGTCGCCCCGAGCTTGAATCAACTCGTACTTGCAAGCGCTGCAACCCACAACTTGTCAGGCTAAACTGTGATTTTGCTTTTGCAATAAACTGTTAGAAATACGGTTCTATAAAAAAACTAGATGCAAAAATCGGAAGCAAATTTTTTACCTCGTTGCCGATGGAAAATTTGTTTGTAGCCAGAGTTGACACCACGGCTGTCCCCGCGAGTTTCTCCACGTAGTACGTCTTGAAGCCGAGTGCCGGCAGGTTGGCAGCCTTGAACACGAGCTCGTGCGTCGCGTCGCTTTCTCTGCCGGGGATGTTGAGCACCGACGTCGGGATGGGCACCAGCTGCACCGTCACCTCCACACCTGCATGCACACCAGTGACGTCACACCTTGTCAGGGTCTGTCTGCAGCATCCCGACACTTACCCTGAGGGTCGAGGACCCTGTAGTTGCTCTCCGGCACGGGCAGGCGGACGAAGTGCGAGGCAGAGCGAGCCAGAGGGTTGTAGACGCTCACCACGAAGGTGTCGCTGTGCTCCGAGGCGTCACACTGACTCACGTTCAGCAGCAGGCACGGCGCCATCACCACCGCGGGGCTGCTCTCACTCTTCGCCATCAGCTTGCTGCATTAAAAAGTGATTAATACGAGGCATGTAAAATTTACAAATTATTCTTACTTGATAGCGGTCTCAGCTGTGTTATCACCATTCTTCATCGCCATGTCCAACCTTCTGGAGTAATCATCCGTCACTTGTTGCTTCTCAGTGCCCGTGATGGCGTCGTGGTGCTGCATCACGCCCATTATCTCACGCAAGGAGCTCACGTCTGTCCAGCTCTCTTCGGGACCTAGCTCTGCCAGCGAGTATAGCTGTTTTACCACCTGTTGCAGGTAAAAGAGATCAGAATGTCCTCAATTTTTTCTTTATAGTACACCTCTTGACAGTTGGACACCCCTGCTTTGTTTATCACACAGCTTTTGGTGGATTTTTCAGTGGAATTATCATTTGGAATGACTATACTAAGACTTATAGACTGCACGAGTTTCATCTACCCTATAATTTACGCCTGCACGTTTCTTTCAATTGGAGCTGTGACACCAGTTAATTAAAATCAACGTTCCGGCTTTCTTGAACTTACCTGCATGAAGTTATTTCCAAGACGCTCGAAGTACTTGAGGGTCGGTCTCGAAGTGAAATATCCGGTCCAGTACGAGTTTTCGTCACTCGGGTAGGGGAAGAAATCGTCCTGCTTGGTGGTCCACGTCAAGTTGGCTTCGTGCACGGCCTTGAGGTAGCACGAGGGCGTTGAGTAGAACACGTTCACGTCACTGCCAGTAGTCTGGCGCTCGTTCACGTACCTATAATAGAAATAAAAAAAACGATGAAGTGTTACAATTAATTAATTTGTTACTGATATTTATTCATTATTAAAAGAGAGCTTGCATGTAAGCTCTCTGTTATTAATATTATTATTATATTTGTATAGCAATTTAAGCTTTCTAAAGTAAAACTTGTATTACACAATAAAATTTTACATACAATTTTATATTGTAATACAGGCTTATCATTATTATTTAATTAAAATAAGTTCTATGTGAATGAAAACGAAAATAAACAAAATCATTTAACAAGTATATAATTTAAAACATTTAGTGACTGATATTACTTAATTAGCTTGTCGAGATTCTTGAAGTACATGTTGGCGTTTTGGAAGAAGAAGTCCTCGCCCATGGTAAGTATCACGTTGTTCGTGTTGTAGGACTCTGCCTGCGTCCTCACGTAACTCAAGAACGAGTCCACCTGAAGAGTCCGTTATGAGAAATTTTACTGTAACCAACTATAATAATCTCCAAATCCTAATCTTCAAGAATTTTTTTTTATATAAATTTAAAATATCACCTTTGTGTCCACATTGTAGTCGGGGCTTCGCTTGCTGTCGATGAACGGATCGTCGGTGCACATGATGTCGAAGCAGAAGCCGGGGGGTGGGGCATACTGGTTGAACAGCACATGCGTGAACATCGACGAGGATTCTCCTGTTTAATGAACAAAAGGATATATTACTATTTATAATGTTATCATGCACAGCAAGTATTGCATCGTAAAAATAATTCAACTCCTATATTAAATAATATCTTACAAAAATACACTCATGGTGAATAATGCTGTAATTATGCCTTTTAGAGGGTAGTTACTGGAAAATAACATTCACTACCCTGTTATATACGCACTTGACCATATTAAGAATTTATAATATATGGATTTATCCTTTATTTTGTTTTTACAAAACATGAAGATGCCTTTATTTACCTTGGTTCTGGCTGGCCTGCCATACAAGCTCTGACTCTTTATTGGCCAGTCTGATTTCCTTGTCCTGGTAGTCAAGCCTCGCGATGAACAGTCCGTCGAAGCCCATGTGCGCCATCATGGACGCGGTCTCTCGCGAGTGTCCGAACGGATCGATCTGCCAGCCGATGTGCGGACGGCCGCACGCTCCGAATAGATCATCCAATATCCTGAGTAAAATTTTATTTTTATTTAGCTGAAAGAAGGATTACCAATTAAATTTCTATCACCTGAATCCCCAGGTGAACTGATCAATGGTGCATTGATAAAGGGTGGTGGCTTCGTCGTTCATGCTCCAGCCCCCACTGATGATCTCCAGCTGGCCACTGTTCACCAGACCCTTGACCTTTGTTCTAAGGTCATCGTCTTGCTCAAGCCACCACTGCCAAAGGAACGCCGTCTCCACCCAGATGAACCTGTGAGGAACAGTCCCTCAGGATAACGGCTTGTCATAATTAAATTTTGTGTTGAACTTTGTAACCGATGTGAAATTCATGTGCTGAAATTAAAATTTAAAAAATTACAAATTTGCTGTCAAGAAAATTTCTTAATTGTTTCCTTTATGTCACCAAATTGCATTTTGATTTTATTGGCTATATATATATATATATATATATATATATATATATATATATATATATATATATATATATATATATATATATATATGCATGGTGTTGTTTTGAAAGATAACAGTAACGTGATTCTTGTAATTTGTTTAAGATAAAGCCGGTATTACACGATACATTTTTTTTTTAAACTATTGAATACAATTTTTTCTTACAAGAAAATTTCATCTCCATACAAACAAATGGAGTTCAAGTTTTCTTGTAAGAAAATATTGTATTCAATAGTTAGAAAAATTGTATCGTGTAATACCGGCTTAACGCAGAAGATTTACCTCTTGTTGGGGTCCTTCAGAAGCTCTTCTACTACGGAGCTCAAAATGTACTGCACACCGACGTTCTGAATCTCATTGCGTTCTATGGATTTCAAAGATATAACATATATATGATTGATCAATTTATCATGCAAGATATTTTACAGATTAATTAACGCTCTTAGAACTCTTAGCATTAAGTAGCAATGCATTTCCTTTCAACTAAATTTATATACTGAACAAATTTAATAGACACTCACTTCCATAGTAATATTGGTCAATGGTCTTGAGCCATCCCACGTCATCGTGTGTATGTGCAACCAGGTGAACATTCAGCATGCCCGGCTTGGTCGTGGGACACGCCTTTATGTAAATACCAAAATTTATTGAAATGTATAGAAACTAAAAGCAGCCTACCATAGGGGAGTAATCCTATCACCTCAATTTCTCTACAGACCAATGCAGCTAAAAAGGAAGGAGCTAACTGCATTAGTTCCAATTTGGTCTGAAGGCCAGGATAAAAAAAAAATGCATACCATAAATCATAAATAAATACAAATTTATTTTCAAATATATGTAAATTTTGAATAAATTGATTTAAAGACATGATTAATTGCCTAACGTTTTAACATGATGGTTTCACTCACAAATTAGGTATTACGTACCGCATAGCCACATTGGTCGGCCTTTTGTCCAGGCCTCGCGAGGGTCAGGGTGAAGAGCACCAGCAGCAGCGAGCACCTCAGTACGGTCGTGGCCATATCGTGCGACTGTCACCTGCTGGCGTATAATCTGATGGAGTCATTATCAAGGTGGCTTCTCGGAGAATCTGAAGCACTTCTAGCACTTATGTTTACTAAAGAAAGACAGTATTTGAACAAATTACGGACAAGAGTGAGATATAATTATCTATTTTATATCTTCTTCTGCAATATAGCAGCCTTACAATATATAATATGTCTCGAATTTATGCTTTTTGAAAAATTAACAGTTTTTCTTCCATGTCTGGATATTTAAATGACAAATATATCCCTAAAAGTTTTAGTTTTATGTTTTTTCATTAAATTTTTTTTAAATTGCCTAATTCTCTTTATATAATCAGTGCAGTATAATTCAATATTCACAAAAGTATACTACGCCCATCAGAACAATATTATAATGAACGAAAGGGCAATTAATTTATTATAAATTGTTACATATAATAAAGAATACTAATTGTTATTAAAGTTTAAAGTGTGTTTTAAACTTTAAAACTTTAATAACTTTAGCGCCTCCAAGTTATTACATTATTTGGTATATTAATGGTATTATAATCCAGTTATATTGCTATAAGAAAAAAAATACAAGTATAAAGAAATCATATAAATTTAATTTCAAAATAATTTGTTATTTAATTTTATCAAAGTCAATCATTGTTAATTTTTAATGTTGACTACTTTTAAGAATATTTTATAAATTAATAAAGCTCTAACGAGCATTGCAACACTTATATTGCAAATCTTTCAATTGATTTTAATATATTAAGAACGCGATAAGAGTTAATAGGTTAATTTCTATATCTGATCAGATACAGCTCTTGTTGAAATTGTTGAGTGTTTTGATTGACTTGTTCTTAATCAATAAACGATTGATATATTGATTGATCTCACTCTCCTTTTTTCTTATAAATGATAATTAATAGTATAGATTTGAATTTTCATAGTGACTTATTAAATAGTCAATTTTAAAATTTGCTCCTAAACTGGTCTATTAAATTCGTTTTATGGAGGAATTTAAGGTTATTTCTCGATATTCATTGATTCATAATATGATAGATTATTATTTGCAATTTCTGTTATTTTTTTATTATTATTTTTTTAAATATTTATATATATCTATTCTATTCTGAGATTGATCCCCTAAGTCTCAAAATTAATGAGAACGGCCTTTAAACATTAATAATTGATGTGCTGTATTAATACATATTTAAATTTTTAGTTAAACTTAGGTTTAAATAAAAAAATAAAGCTATTAAACATAAAAAATGATTCAATTTAATTATAACAATATGTTGCAATATAAATCAATATAAATTATAATATGTAATATCTATGTGTTCTTGAGATAGTATATACATATTTTTTCCAATGCACTGCATCGACTACGGCGTATATTATTATATTAACTTTATTTATATTGCTAGCTCATATTCTTCTGCGCTCTTGTGTCCATAAGATGAAGTCAAGCCAAAGGTCGGCAGTCAAAGGGCAAGTGTCGCTCAAATAATAACATTTCACCATCGCTGTGTGTGGTACAAGCTAATTACCCGAACCGAACCGCTCGTAGCTTCAATAATAATTTAGAGTGCTGAGACGAAAATTAGCACTACATCATGTATAGACATGAGCCACTTCAATTCATACTCCCAACACTGTGATATTTATTTTATATCTTTAAAGTTTTTTGAGGAAGAAGGAAGGGGGGGGGGGGACGAATTGCAATGATTTTATCGAGAAATATATTTTTATTATTATTCAGAATACAAATGTAAATGTAACTTATTAAGCATAGCTGTAGTAAGTCAAATTATATACTGTCATTTTCAAATAGTTAATATTATTTGGCTTATTGGTTAAAGTTCTTCTCAATGGATGAAGCTGTTAATTATATTATAAATAATTTTATTGTAAAAACTGGACAAAAGTATGTCAATAGTTTGACTTGGTTCAAGAATTTAAAAATATTATTAAAAAATTGAAATACTTTTGCATTTTTCTAAAATCCTTTGGTATATGTACCATAATGTAATACCGACGGGAGAGCGTAAGCAAACTTCTAAATTGCATACTCAGCAGCATACTAAACATTTAACAATTTATTTATTCACATTAAATATCATTTGATACATTGTGACTACATACAGCATGCATACTTAACATTATGCTGCTTGAACTTTTATTTATATAAATTTTTGCAACGTTCTACGAGTCTATCTACCTGCGAGTTGCTTTGCTGACCTGACAGGCTCTTATCTCTCTTGGACACGCATTCTTCCTCTAACATAACCAGCATGTTATAATATATAATAATGTTTATTATAGAAATATAGAACGTTAGAACTTGGAAATTTCTTAATATAGCTAAGTTAAAAAATGCCTCTCACGTTTATAGGCTATTTACATAAAGACTAACCGCGACCTTGAAATGAAAGTGACCCCTGAGGGCAATACAAAACAAGTGGTCAGCTGACTTTAATACCAACATGACATAAATCGCCGGCCCTTTACTGTCAAACTCACACCTCTTATTACATGAAATCCGACATCACAAGAACTGAATGACACATTTGTAGTTTCGCAAGATGTGATTGCAAGCAAAGAGGCGGGTGGAATGTGTCGTCCGTCTTGCTGACTCCGCGGCGACGGTTGGCACGACCGCCGGGTCACGAGGGGTCATCTCGCAAGCTCCTCGGTTGCCGGGCGCTGTCGTCTGGTCACTTGTCTCGAGGATGACCGTGCTGATGGTCAGGTGCACGTTCCTCCTGGCTCTCGTGGTCCTGGTCGTCGCCAAGCCGGGACCTAAACCGAAAGTACAATGCGGCTACTCGGTGAGTTATCCAGAATATTGTATATAACTACTGTAATAATTATTATAATATTTTATATTCTGGTAATTATAATATACTATTTACTCGTGGCTATTAATTAAAAACAAACACGAATAAAAGTATAAGTGATAAACACGAATTTCTCGTGATATACTCTCTTAATAATTAATTATATACGATGGAAGATAATTAATTAATTTATTTAATAAAATTTCATTATTTTCCCTTACAAAGTCCTGCATTTTATAATTACGTATTCACTGAATCATATGAAAACTTTGCATTTTTAAATGCTATATATATTTTCAAATTCATTTTAAATGAACAACGTGATTTCTTATTTTGGCGAGTATTGAATATTTAATAAACGTTAAAATGCCACACAGAAACAGCTCCGTTTTACAAATAGTTAGCCAGGACGTTTACGTAATTTTTTGTCCCAGGCCTGTCCCGCCGTCAAGCCGGGCATGCTGAACGTACATCTAGTCCCACATTCTCACGACGACGTCGGCTGGCTGAAGACCGTTGATCAATATTTCTATGGAAGTGAGTATACATTAAAAAAATCATTTTTAATTAATTATTTCACAAAAAAATATTCAGTGAATATTTAATAACAAGATACTAAATGAATAATACGTATATAGAACATTAATTAAACACTAAATAATCAACTTATTAATCAAATGCTTATTAATTTTAGGTAATAAATTAAAATCGTAATTACAACAAATCATGCATCATATTATATTGAATAATATGAATGAGCTCCAGCTTATTTATGGTCCTGTATTATTGACATCTAACGAGATGACAATTGACACATAAAGTGGTTGTAACTGATGGTGATGATATGGAGTCATATAGTTATTATGTTAAGCACTGAGGACGTATCTGTTATGGTTATAACATATATAACAAGGTACTTCCTCGGAGTATAAAAAGCATCGTATTGAGTGTAATGACATTATTGTGTGCTGCAGGTCGCTCGGACATTCAGAACGCCGGCGTGCAGTACATCTTAGACTCGGTGGTGCAGGAGCTGCTACATGACCCCTCCAAGAGGTCAGTGAACTTCGTCGTGACCTTTGCACCAGGCCAAATATTATTTATAATGAATTGATAAACGTACTAAAATTTTAAACTGTAGATAAAAATTCAATAATATATACTTCAAATTATTTCAGCATAATACTTATAGCAAAATATTTTGCCGCGATCATTTTTGCAGCAACTACTTTACAAATTTAATTATTAAATTTAATGGACTGAAATATTTATTGCGTTTATTTTTAAACTTGTCTGTTGATTATACGTTTTATCTCCATGCATTGTCGTAGCTTAAATTTATTGACTTGTATAAGCATGTTTTCTCATCCGTCCCGCAGATTCATTTGGGTGGAGACGGCGTACCTGTGGCAGTGGTGGCGAGAACAGAACGACCATCTCCGTCACCAGGTCAAGAATCTGGTCAACAGCGGCCAGCTGGAGATCATCGGAGGCGGCTGGAGCATGAACGACGAGGCCGTGACCCACTACCAGTCCACCATCGACCAGTTCACCTGGGGGTTCAGGTACCACTCTGGCAGGTCGGATCTCGCCTGGACACCCCCCTGACTGACGTGGTGCTTGCAGGAAGCTCAACGACACGTTCGGAGCGTGCGGCCGTCCACACATCGGCTGGCAGATCGATCCGTTCGGACACTCGCGAGAGACCGCGTCCATGATGGCGCACATGGGCTTCGACGGACTGTTCTTTGCACGACTTGACTACCAGGACAAGGCGCAGCGACTGTCTAAGAAGACGCCGGAGTTTGTCTGGGAGGCCAGTGAGAATCTAGGTAAATAATCAGCCCTCATAATTCATAATCATTTTATTGCTTTTTGATTGTACAACAAATAAGTACGTCTTAATAATGAATAATTACAAACAAGTTGAAAGTGTGTCAATAAAACACATAGCAAATAATCCTCTAGTTTGTTGTAAACAAATGGTGAGCACGTGTTAATGTACAGGCAAGTCATCGTGGCTGTTCACGCACGTGCTGTACAACCACTACAGCCCGCCCCCCGGCTTCTGCTTTGACCTACTGTGTGACGACGAGCCGTTCATCGACAGCAAGAAAAGTCCGGACTACAACGTGGACAAGAGGGTAAATACATTTTTAAGTTCAATGTTATGCAACTTTAATAAGCACCGATTGCTCTAACTATTCAGTTTTGTTCAGTATTCAATTAATGCAATTCATTTACATGAAAGAAAAAAATATATTGTGTTAAATATTTCATTCTAACTAATGTAAGCTAAATGTAATACTTTTGAAACGTTTAAATATTTAAAAGTAATGTAAATTTTTATCACGTATAAAATAAATGTCGTTCGTGCATAATCATTATTATATAAATTTAATATATGGGTGGCAAATCACAAGTCTTAGTACCTGATTTAGTAACTGCATGGAATTTTATATAAAATTTTAGTATTAAAAAATTAGTGGAAGTGTTCAATAAATATCATAAAATAAAATATAAAAAATATAAAATAAAATATAAATAAAATATTATGTATCGTTGAAGTCAAAAGGTGCATGTATTTATATATTTTGATAGCTTCAAGTCATTAAAACATGTTAATTTGCATGCCACTGAAATCTAACAACTGTATGCTGAAGCACCGTCTGAAATTCCCTTTGTTCAGGTAAATGATTTCATTGCATACGCCGAGCAACAATCGAAAGTTTACCTCTCTGATAATATAGTGATGACCATGGGACAGGACTTCAACTTCCAGGACGCACATGTTTGGTTTAAAAACATGGACAAGCTCGTCAGGTAACTTGGACACAGACGGTGCTTCTCGATTTTAACACTGGCTCGGTCTAACGTAGTGGAAACTGGTCAAGTATAATTAATTAAATTATCACAGGTCAATGCCTTCGTGAAATTCGTGGAGAATCAATCGACCGCATACAGTTCCAACAATGTCATCTTAACAATGGGGGAAGACTTTATGTATCAAGATGCTCATGCTTATTTCAAGAATATGGATAAATTAATACGGTAAATAAACATGTTAACTTTTGAAATAAAAAGAACAAGGAACGAGCTGGTTACTAAAAACCGAGAAGCATATAATATATCAATGTCAAACTGTTACGTGCTGAAAATGTATTATTTATTTTAAAACACTAACTGCGTATAGCAAACAACTTAAAATGTGAATGAAAAAGTGCTATAAAATTTTAGTTTAAGGGTAAGGTAACGCCACCAATGTTAAAAAAAATCCCTCTCACAAAAATTCTGAAAAAAATTTAAAATGTTCTCCTCTATACCCCCTATCAGTACCTAAAATATCAGGTATACAAATACGATCTAGTTTTTGAGTTATGAATTTTTAAAGTTGACCAATTTAACATGGGAGTTTCATTTCTCCATGTTAAAGTAGTCAACTTTAAAAATTTATAACTCAAAAACTAGATCGTATTTGTATACCTGATATTTTAGGTACTGATAGGGGGTATAGAGGAGAACATTTTAAATTTTTTTCAGAATTTTTGTGAGAGGGATTTTTTTTAACATTGGTGGCGTTACCTTACCCTTAATAATTTTTCAAAGCTATAATATTTAAAATATTTTACTCAACATTAAAATCGAATGATATTTAATGCAAATTAAATAATTGCAGATTGATTTTAAATTAAGCTCATGTTACTATTGTTTTACTCTGAATATAATTTTATGCAATTTTTATTACTCTATACTGATAAGTTAGTTTCAACTTGCTTGCTGATTTTATTAATTGAATACAACACGTCACATGTAGGTACGTAAACGAGCGTCAAAGCTCGGGAAGTAAAGTGAACGTGCTCTACTCGACGCCTTCGTGCTACCTTAAAGCCGTGCATGAGGCCAACCTGACGTGGACCACCAAGCAGGACGATTTCTTCCCGTACCCGAGTGACGAAAACTCGTACTGGACCGGATATTTCACTTCGAGACCGACCCTCAAGTACTTCGAGCGGAAGGGAAACAACTTTTTGCAGGTAATATTGCCAACTATACAGTATAATACAATATTTATCAGATCAGTAACATTTCAAGAAGTTTAGTATTTAAAAAAAAAAAAAACTAATAATAAACTTAACAACTTTGAACAAGTGAATGAATTTTCAACTGCACTAATTTTAATTATAAGCCTTTTCTAAGCAATGGTGAATATTAATGAGAAACTGCAGCTGAACCTTCTTTTTATTCCCACAGATTTAAATAAAATAAGAAGTGATTGGAAAATCTTATTGAGTTTAATTTTTCTTAACAATAATTCTATAGTGTGTATAATATAGTTTAATCATTTTAGGGTAAATTTAGATAGTGTTAGCTCTACATTAGGTTGAAAGATATTCAAATAATTTGCCACATAAACAAATTACACAAAATAAAACGTTACAAATTTAAGCCTTCTTGAATAGTACACCAATGAGACCATAACAATTTTGAATATTAAGCTACATATTGCGTGACATAATTTCTCCACGTCCTCACCTGTGATTTGGTATGACCCCCACAGGTGTGTAAGCAGCTGTACGCTCTAGCTGAGCTGGGTCCAGAGGATTGGGCTGACTTGAACGCAATGCGCGAGGCCATGGGCATCATGCAGCACCATGACGCCATCACCGGCACCGAACAACAACATGTGGCCTTTGACTACGCCATGAGGCTTGATAAAGCCTTCGTGGAGTGCCATAACACCGCTGAGACCGCTCTTAAGTAATTTAAGTTATTTCGGCTAGGAAGACTATAACATGAACTTATTTATGTGTATTTTTGCAGCAAGTTGATGGCTAAGAAGGAAAGCGCTATCCCAGTAATAATGGAACCTTGTATGCTGCTGAACGTGAGTCAGTGTGACGCCTCGGAGCAGAGCGACACCTTCGTGGTGAACGTGTACAACCCTCTGGCTCGCTCTGTCTCCCACTTCGTCCGCCTGCCCGTACAACAGAGCTCTTACAAGGTCCTTGATCCCAAAGGTATGAATATTTTATATTAATTATGAAGCAATCTTTAACGTCACTGGTGTGCAGGTATGGAGGTGACGACACAGATGGTACCCATCCCTAAGGCCGTACTCAAAATTCCTGGGCGAGAAAGTGAAGCTACTCAGGAGCTTGTATTTAAAGCTACAAATCTTCCACCACTTGGATTCAAATCATATTACATACAGAAGATAGCAGGACATGTTTTCGCACCAGAAACTGTTACTGGTGAGGAGAGATTTAACTTTGGAAACGAGGTAAGCTGTCTGAACGCCTTGTTATTTATCGTGGCTTACACTTGGTGATGCGGGTTGCAGCTTCTGCAGGCGTACGTGGACTCGAACTCGGGTCTTCTCAGCGGCATCTCTCTGTATGGAGTCAAGACCGATGTGGACCAAGGCTTCGCGTATTACGTGGCTGCTGAGGGTAACAATGAGGAGCCCAAGAACCGATCCTCAGGAGCGTACATCTTCCGACCCAGCTGTGCTACCCCAGTAAAGCTCAAGACAACCAAAACTACAACCATTAAAGGTTCGTGTTTTTATATGATGTTTTAAAAAATCTTAGTTCTTCGTTATTTATAATAAATTTTACAATTAATGAACGTATCAATGATGAAGAGGTGCAATGCAAAATAAAGAGCCTTAACGGAAAGTAATACTCAATGCAATTGAAATTATACATAGTATGGCAGTAAACTAATATTTGAAATAATATACATAATATGCGGTGAATATCACTTAAAAAAAAGTAATGAAGTAAAAATAAAGGCATACCATTATACTATATATACAAGGTGGAAACAGATAACTATTGCATCCAACTTATCGATTAAATTTTTCATTTAACCACCTATATAGTTTTGTTAAAATTGTTTTTAATTCTACGATATGGACGATTTATTCTGTGGTCATGTTAAGCTATACTGTATTTTATATCTTTCAAATAGCTGCACGCACGCACGCCACAACAAATTAAAGTTTTTTGTTACCATTGGTCTAATTTAACTCAGGTTGCCATATATAATTAAAACATACATGACGTCCCAATGTCACTGTATTCCGCTTGTTATTTAGTTAGCTATACTATAACCAATATCAAAGACTCGTTTACAAAATACATTGGTTGTATACGTGCAAATGTATTCAATTCGTCGAGGTTGAATTTCTATAACATGATGATATTCCGTCAAAAGCTTTGGTATACAGTATAGGCTTTGGTCAAAGGTTAACACAACTGATAAGCTCTGCTTTTGCTTTGCGGCTCATTCAGTACTCATTAACTACTATAACATGTATGTGATGTCTATTACACTATATGTAAGTAAAATTTTGTACGATTCATGAAAATGAAATAATAATATAATATACTTATACTTAGTAAATTGGGTGGTATTCACGAAGAGTTAAGGAGCGTTTTAGGGAGAGATATTTTAAGACGCGTTTTTCTTACCTGTTATTACCTGGTATAAAAAACGCTTCTTAAAATATCTCTCCCTAAAACGCTCCTTAATTCTTCGTGAATACCAACCTATACTTTAAAATCTCATAAGTCTCATCATTACGAATATTATATACATAATATTATAAGAGAGTAGCATCTTTGCATAGCTTGTAGTACATAATTATTCATAATATAATTTATCCTATTACGATCGATCGAATTGTAAATTATGTTATAATTCCTAAATCTTTGTTAATACCCTGCACGCAACTTTGACAGGCCCGGTGGTGCAGGAGCTCCATCAGGAGATCAACGACTGGGTCAGCCAGGTCATCCGCATCTACCAGGGAGAGAACTATCTCGAGCTGGACTGGCTCGTCGGACCCATCCCCATCGAGTAAGTGTCCCTCTCGTCATAGTGGGTCGATTAATTAGTGGTTTGATGTTTTGTTATAGTTAGCTGATGATACAGTTTAGACTGGGTGTATTTTACAATGTAACCAAAAATTATTTCAATAAGTAATCTCAACAATAAAAAAACTTAAAATGAAGGTGTAATGTCATGCAAAAAAATATTATTTTAACTCATTTTTCGCAGCGCTAACGCTCAAAATAGAAATACAAAATTCTATGATATTGACAAGCAATTTAAAAATAAAAAGTCTTGATGAAGCCACGTATTGCGATGTTACAGAGACAAGAAGGGTAAGGAGGTGATATCACGGTTCTCCACAAACTGGCCCACTGACGGAGTCTTCTTCACGGACTCGAACGGTCGCGAGACGTTACGACGTAAGCGTGACTGGCGAGCCACGTGGCGTGTCAACATTTCAGAACACGTGTCTGGCAACTACTACCCCGTCACTACATCAATCGCCATCAAGAACGGAGAGTCCGAGCTTGCCATTCTGCCTGACCGAGCTCAGGGAGGTTCCAGTATCAAGGATGGAGAAATTGAGCTCATGGTAAGAACGTGGTTAAATTTAACCTAATTTATATACTGTATATTGAAACTAATAAGTAATAATGCGTTCTCCGCAGGTTCACCGACGTTTACTACACGATGATGCATTTGGTGTCAGTGAAGCTCTTAATGAGACCGCATTTGGAAAAGGTCTAGTTGCGCGCGGTCGCCATATTGTTCTTGTAGGGTCTAGTAGCAACAGCCCCACGGTGGCAGCCCAGACTCGTCACCTTTCACAAAGCCGCATGGTGTTGGCGCCCTGGCTGCTCCTCGCACCAACCCAGCTCACACCTCAGCAGTGGCAGCAAAACTACCACACTGAGGTATATACAAACCACGTCTCTTTGTCCACAGACACATGGTAGTAATAACTTATTGATTTTCACAGTACTCCGGCATGACAGCGTCTCTCCCAGATAACGTCCATCTGCTAACATTGGAGCCGTGGAAGGGAACCAGTTTGTTGATCCGTCTGGAACATTTCCTTGAGAAGGCAGATGATCCTAAACTATCAAAGTCTGCTATCGTCAAGCTTGAGGTACGTTTTTAATCAAGTCTTGCTTCATAACTTGATACAAGTTATCATGTGTCTATGAGCTATTTTAAATATTTTAAAAGGTATATAATAGCAATATAAATACATATATATATATATATTATCATTATTTCATTATATTTATACGCGCTCGTCATACATTTTTTCAACTTTTAAGAAATAATTCCAGATTATTCAAACAGTAACATTATTAGTTTTAACACAATTTTATAATTTTTACTTGGAAAAATTATTTTATGAAAAATATGACTTCTTGTTGTAGCTTTATGTTCCTTTCCCACTTCTTTTAACATCCACAAATTATCTCTCATTCAACGGTTATATACTTTCTCGTCTTCAGTCCATTTAACCTGGTGGTGTTCCTCAGGACGTGTTCTCCGCGTTTTCCATCGTGTCTGCACGCGAGACCACGCTGGGCGGCAACCAGTGGCTCGAGGAGAGCGCGCGCCTCGACTGGCGGGTTGAGTCCAACGAGATCCCACGTGACGAGCACGTGCACGCGGGCACGAGTGGCGACAAACCGAACCCCAGCAACCGCTTCGCAGTACCCTTGGAGCCCATGCAGATCAGGACCTTCATCATAGAGGTCAAACCAAAGACGCAAGCCTAGATTATCACAGTGTCTACACGAAAATTCAATTTAGATCATACTTTAGCAAAAATTATGGTATTTCAAATTATTTTTATAAAAATATAATCTTTCAACTTTAAAATGGAATAATATAATTGTTAAATTCAATAACCAAGTTTAGATCACAAAAGGGATTGTCCTTAGTTTTATTCCTCATTGAATTTTACGATTCTGTTAAATAAATAATAACAAGTTGATCACTCAGGAATCTCAGGATACTCAAAATTTTATTTTATTTCAGCGACATATGTAGAGATTAATTCTGTAAACTATATAATTTACTATACTATGTGTATAATGAATCTCAATAAATTTTTAGTAAAAGTATTACATGTTTTTTATTTTATTTCTTAAAACACTTTATTATCCATAATATATAGGATGCACTTTTTGCACTAAATTATTGTCCCGTACGGAATAAAAGAAATTATTTAATTAAAGTTCAATATAATTCATGTTATCACAATATAAAATTATTGTAATCAATTTTCTTATTTATAAGTTTCAATGTCAAATTTATTTTAAAGTGTGTTTTCTTGCACGGTAATTCAGATCATCCACTCAAGATAATTATAGTTAATCAGCCTAAATAATGATGTAGCATGTTTATAACAGTAAAGATTATTTTTTTATAGGAGCGAGTGATATCATAGTCGATTAACACCGTTGACTAATTAAAAAGGTCAATAATTTTAGGATTAAAATATCTCTGAAACTATTAACGGTTCACATTGTATATCAAATACTATATTACTAAATAGAGTACTAAATCTACAAATTTCTAGACTAAAATCAATGCATGACGAGAACCTTTGTGAACTATTATAATAGTCACTATAAACTTCTATTTTGAAGCGCGATTGTGTATATTATAATATTATTATAAACTATTTTAGTTTTAATAGTAGCAATGCTAGCTAGAAAATTGCAAAATAGTCGTAGCGTAGAAGATGATTTAAAATTCCATGAGAAGAGATTTTCAGTTTCATATATGCAATTTGCTCATGTTGGACCCAACATGTTGTGTAATTTTAAAAGTAGTATATGCAATACTCACAACAGTAGTAGCATAATTATAAAAGTTTTGCATAAATATCTCAGTGTTGTAAAAAGCATCCCCTTGTCTTCGCCTCTAGAGTTATAATTATGTATAATAATAATCTATAGGAGCAGAATTATTTATAAGTTTTGCAGCCACTAACTCTTTTACCAAAGTGAAAATATTAACAGGGGGGTGAGAAAGCATAAAATTAAAAGCTTTTTTTTAATCGCTAACCTTACAAGGTGGAACTCATGGAAAAAAATGTATTAATAAGATGTTGGAGGAGCTGTGATGGGTATCACGTTAATCTTGCTGGGGCCTGCTGCCGCTCAAGTGCAGCCCGCGATGATTGTGGCGGACAGTCGCACGACATGGCCGTGCTGAGGTGCTCGCTGCTGCTGGTGCTCTTCACCCTGGCCCTCGCGAGGCCTGGACAAAGGGTCGACCAATGTGGTTATGCGGTACGTATACAAGTAGTAATTTTAATGTCTTTGAAATTTGAAAAGTGAAATTCATTTTATTAAAAGAAAATTTTTAAAGAATTTACTAAATTAAAAAAAAAAAAAAAAAATGAAATAAGTCATAATTGCATATTACACATATATCTAATAAAATAAAACTGTATTAATGAAATTATTAATAAATTTAATTTCGAGCACATGAGTGTATTTAAATACAGTAAAGTTTAGAAATATAGGCAATATAAAATAATTATATATTTTTTTTTATAATCTATAATTTTATAAATATAGTACATCACATTGTTTCAATATTTAGGTTAATTAAGAAAAAGAAAAAAAAAATGTCATGTATAAAATAATGCATGCAAAAATTGCAAAACGTTTCAAGCAAAATTTATATATAATTAAGTTAATTTTAATAATTTCATATTATTTTATAGTACACTACAACTAATACTATACTAATGGTGTGTGACTAAAGTTTAATAAATTGAATAAATTTTTTAGGAATAACGGTGCAATTTAATTAATTATGCATATGGTGTAACGTAAGTATAATTTGAGTTATGTATCTCGAGTGAAGCTTCTACAATTTCGACGTTATCAACGCAGCAAAATGTATGGATATATGCGCACGTATCTAATCAGTTATCACAAAAATTAACATAGTAAGGGTGTCAAGGTGTCAACTATAAAAGAATGTATCATGCAAAAGGATTGAGCCACTGCATTTTAAGGTTGCACCCTTAACAAAAATGCTCTATGACATAATCATATATATAATATAATATAATATAATATAATATAATATAATATAATATAATATAATATAATATAATATAATATAATATAATATAATATAATATAATATAATATAATATAATATAATATAATATAATATAATATAATATAATATAATATAATATAATATAATATAATATATAATATTATATATATATATATATATTTAAATCATGGTCATGTAAATAAGCACGTGAGCATGACAACTTTCCTCTCGATCTTGAGTTTGTTAGAGGGTTCAAATGAGTCTTTAAATGAATTTACATTCATAAGTCAAGATATTCGATCTTTGTAATGCAATATATTTTTTTATAAAGGTGCGTGGTTTTATTGAGCATTAATTATTCAGCAACATTCTTAATTGCATTTTCTTGCAAAGTATAACACGTAAATGGAGCAGCAGATCCACGGGGAGGAGGGTGCTATAAAAGACCACTTCCCCTCCTCAACCTTCGCTAAAATTTTATATGAAAAAGGCACCCGAAGAAATTTCTAACAAAAATAAAATATATATATATATATATATATATATATATATATATATATATATATATATATATATATACGCAATCATTTTTTTCTAGATCAGAGTCTGCGTACGTAGAATTAACATAACACCTTGATTGTTTATTATGTATTGAAAGGCGTGTCCCGTGAACGAGCCGGACATGCTGAATGTACACCTGGTACCACATACACATGACGACGTCGGCTGGCTCAAGACCGTCGACCAGTATTTCTATGGAAGTGAGTTTACATTATTGATCAATTAAATATTCAGGTTTCATGCAGGATTATAATTATGAATAAAAATCTATTTTGGTTAAATAGTTGTTTAATTTTTGATTGCTATATAATCGCGAAGACCTATTAAGATAATAATAATATTAAGCTCCTATATATATATTTATCAGAAAATTAAGAAGTGTTTGATAAGGAAATTGTTTTGCCTAATGAAGTATTTATAATATAATATTATATTATTAATGTAATAATAAATTTAGTTATTTATAGGAATTAAAAAAAAAATAAAAAGCAATATTTTTTACATTATTTTTGTTTATATTATTTCTAACTATTTTTAAATTTGACTTGAATTAAGCATCAGTTTGTGCGAATATCTGCTATAATGCGAACATCTTAATCGATACAAACACTTAATTGTATTATATTATAGTATTTTAATTACAATTATTGTCATCTGCAGGAGCCAAGCGATTATTGTTCAGCCTACATCACTCTATAATTACATTTCGTGTCCAGGTCGCAACAACATTCAGAGGGCCGGAGTGCAGTACATTCTGGACGGGGTCGTACAAGAACTGCTGCGGGACCCCAACAAAAGGTAAAGTTTATAATTTTTATTAAGTGCCGAAATATCAAGCGAACTTCACTCAAATATTTCTTGTTTAACTTAGAATGCTGCAGTTATGAGAAAAACTATATGATGAACAATTAAATTATATTATATACATATATGTGATAACTATATGAAGTATAGGAGTAGGCAGATCGCGATTAGATGCAAGTGGGCTTCCCAAAATAAGCTCGGCGCAATAAAATTTGCTATTCCATTGTTTTCTGTTTTCCTTTAATTGAAAACTAATGCTTTTAAAAATGTAATAAAGCATAACATTTTCTCAAACGCAGGTTTGTGTGGGTGGAGACTGCGTTCCTGTGGCAGTGGTGGCTCGAGCAGGACGAGACTCTGAGGACGAGGGTCAAGGGTCTCGTACAGAACGGCCAGCTGGAGATAGCGGGCGGTGCGTGGAGCATGCACGATGAGGCCGTGACCCACTACCACTCCGTCATTGACCAGTTCACCTGGGGGTTCAGGTACGTTCGCCAGTATAAACATGTAACGTGTCTTTAAGTTGAACGTTATAATTATGTTCATAATATGTTCAAATTACAAATTACATACCACACTTTTGTTGCATTTTGTAAATTTAGTTACTTTATCGATAAATATCAAACTAATGACAAATTTGTACACTTAAAAGATGTTTTCCCATCTATGATATATTTATATGCAACGTTCATAATTATAATGAATCATGATGTATATAAAAATTATATAATAACAAAGGGTATTATGGTATTATATAGTTATTAATGATTTAATCTATGATTTAATGATATACAAGTCTCAAAAATGAATATTTTTCAATATTTTGGTGGATTATTAATTTTAAAACGCATCAACATCGAATTCTCTAATAATTACACTATTCCCAATACACATGAGCGCCTAGTAGACCACTTGACTGTCTCGGTTCTGACAGCGATGTCATTACAACACACTACCACAGGTCACTCTTGATGACATCAGAAATCTGTTTACAGGAAGCTGGATGACACATTTGGTTCGTGCGCTCGTCCCGTGATCGGCTGGCAGATCGACCCGTTCGGACATGCCCGCGAGTCCGCTTCGCTGATGGCTCAGATGGGATTTGACGGCCTCTTCTTCGCGCGTCTCGACTACCAAGACAAGGCACATCGCATGGACACCAAGACCGCGGAGCTGGTGTGGCAAGCCAGCGACAACCTCGGTAAGTTCAGCTGGTGCTTATTCTTCCAAGACAAAAAGACACTCATTTTTTTTTTCATTACCTCTTGAGACACATTGATCGGAACACGACTCATACGAGCTAAATTATAGATCGTTACATATGCCTATTTTATTCTGTCTTGAAAACCTACTTTTATTAAAACCAAGATTTTTTTCCCCATACTATGTATGTACTACATTTTAAAGGTTAAATAATACAGCCTCTGCATGAAAACAATATACTTTTTGTTTTTGTCTCTGCAAATATAACTGTGACAATGTTGTTGTGGCTTACTGTCAGACGTAAGTAAAATAATATTCCCTGTCATATAGGAGAGTCCTCGTGGCTGTTCACCCACGCTCTGTACAACCACTACAGCCCTCCCCCTGGCTTCTGCTTCGACATTCTGTGCAATGACGAGCCGTTCATCGACAACAAGCGAAGCCCCGACTACAACGTGGACAGAAGGGTGCGTGTGTCAAATAAGCTCGATCCTCAGATTTAGCACAACAGGGATGAACAATTTATTTAATAATTAAATATCAGGGTATGTACAGATACTCTGATTAAATAAAATAATACTGATCATCATTATCTAATTTATCCCTCAAGATATTAATATCAATTTATTATAATTATTACACTCAACTTTTTTCTCACACGTTTTCATGTACACAAATCAATGCAATGATGATGAGTATATGATTTGTTTCATTTTTTTTATTGATGGGTATTATATATTAATATATATATACATATTTCTACTTTTTTTTTTTTTGCTCTACCATGTTTTTTATATCATGTCAATTTTATGTGATATATTACCTTGATATTATTATTTTCCATTTTAAACCACAATGTTGTAATGTAGGGATTACACGTTAAAAAAAATCACGTTGCAATAATACATGCAGTAATATATTGTATAATATTTTATATGTCATGTATATTTATATTTGACGCAAGTTTACATTTTTTTTATACCAGCTAATGGTGTCCAAGCAATAATCACAATATCAGCAAGTATAGTTTAATCTTTCGATTAAAATTAAAAATCAATTGTATATTATTAAGGGTAAGATAACCCCGCCAATGTTAAAAAAAAACTCTCACACGAAAATTATGAGAAAAAAAAAATTAAAATGTTCTCCTCTACACCTCCTATCAGTAGCTAAAATATCAGGTGTACAAATACGATCTAGTTTTTGAGTTTTGAATTTTTAAAGTTGACTACTTTAACATGGAGAAATGGAACTTCCATGTGAAATTAGATTAGTCAACTTTAAAAATTCATAACCCAAAAACTAGTTCGTATTTGTACACCTGATATTTTAGCTACTGATAGGGGATGTAGAGGAGAACATTTTAATTTTTTTTCATAATTTTCATGTGAGGGATTTTTTTTTTATACTATATATATAACATTGGTGGTGTTATCTTATCCTTAAACCAAACTAAAATTTGAATGAGAATTTTTATCAAGGTATTAATATATTAAAGATATCACCACCTATTTTCCCGAAGCCGAGTTCAGCTTCAAATTTGTCACAGGTGGACGAATTCATCGCGTACGCCGAGCGTCAAGGGGAGTACTACACGTCTCAGAATATCATCATGTTAATGGGAGAGGACTTCCACTACCAGAACGCGCGATCGTGGTTCAAGAACATCGATAAGCTCGTCAAGTAAATTTATTTTAATTTAACTGATTATGACTTTTTTTATATACTGGCAATGCAATTTTGAGTAAATTCATCATGACGTGCTTACTGTTTACAATTTTAATAACAATGAATTTCTCGTGAAATTAAAAATATTAAGCTGCTCTGTATTTATTAACATTGCACTTATTTACACTTATTTAATTGAAATTAAAGCAAGAGAAAAAAATATTCAATAATTATAAATATTTTTCCTTGTTCCTCCCATTTTCCGATTCTATAATGATCTACTCATGATTACAGGTATGTGAACGAACGCCAGAGCACAGGTAGCAAAGTGAACGTGTTCTACTCGTCTCCCTCGTGTTACGTTAAGGCCGTGAATTCAGCCAACCTGACGTGGACCACCAAGCAGGACGATTTCTTCCCTTACCCGAACGACAAGAACTCTTATTGGACCGGATATTTCACTTCGAGACCTACCCTCAAGTACTTCGAGCGGAAGGGAAACAATTTGCTACAGGTGACTCGAAAAGAATATACAGTATATCTTTAGTAGCGAATACAAGTAGTTTAATTATCTCATCTTTCCCAACTCGATTGTATAATAAAACGTTTTTTAATTAATAATAGGATAAAAAGTTGATATAAATGTATAAATGACTTGCAATTTGCAATCTCAACAGAATGTAATTTAAGTATATTTTATTTTTATTATTATTATTATTATTTGCAATTAAATAATAATAATAAGCACTCTAAGATTCTAGTCATTATATATTTGTGGATTTAAAAAAAAAATGTCAAATCAAAGATTTTGAGTTTTGAGTGAATGATTCGATAGAAAAGTTATATATATTTTAATAAAACTAATAAAAAAATATGTTTTGTTTGATTGTCCTAGTTAAAAATTCAAATTTAATTATATATGAGAATTATATTATGTCAAAATTGCAGAAACTTCTTTCAACATTAATTGCAGCAAAGTCGTTTTGATGCGGTGCCCTCAGGTTGTGAAACAACTGCACTCGCTGGCAGAGTTGGGACCCGAGGATGACTGGACAGATGTGAGCTCCCTGCGCGAGGTAATGGGTGTGATGCAGCACCACGATGCCATCACGGGCACCGAGAAGCAACAAGTTGCCGAGGACTACGCCCTCAGACTGCACCAAGCGTTCGTGGATGGGCACCATACTGTCCAGACCGCTCTCAAGTAGGTCTTTTCTACAAATTCTCACATGACAAAGCGCAGTTTAAAATTAACAATAAAATGAACGTGTGTTTGCAGCAAGCTGATGGCGAAGAGTGAGAGCAGCCCCGCGATGGTGATGGCGCCGTGCCTGCTGCTGAACGTGAGTCAGTGTGACGCCTCGGAGCACAGCGACACCTTCGTGGTGAGCGTCTACAACCCTCTGGCTCGCTCTGCCTCCCACTTCGTCCGCCTGCCCGTGCCGGAGAGCAACTACAGGGTACTCGACCCTCAGGGTAAGTGTCGGGATGCAGACAGACCCTGACGAGGTGTGACGTCACTGGTGTGCATGCAGGTGTGGAGGTGACGGTGCAGCTGGTGCCCATCCCGACGTCGGTGCTCAACATCCCTGGCAGAGAAAGCGACGCGACGCACGAGCTCGTGTTCAAGGCTGCCAACCTGCCGGCACTCGGCTTCAAGACGTACTACGTGGAGAAACTCGCGGGGACAGCCGTGGTGTCAACTCTGGCTACAAACAAATTCTCCATCGGCAACGATGTAAGGCGAAAAGAGAGCGTGTGACAAGACATTTATGGCTATAATAATTTGTATAATATGGTGGGTTGCAGCACGTGCAGGTACGCTTGGATTCAAGATTGGGGCAGGTAAACGGCATCTCTGTGGGCAAGGTTGATATTCCCGTGGAGCAGAGCTTCCTCTACTACCGCGGAGCTCAAGGAAGCCCTCGATCTTCAGGGGCATACGTCTTCCGACCGACCTCTGAGGAAGCAGAGACCTTCGGAGTTCCTACTACTGTTTCCACTATCAAAGGTGGGGATTATAATGAGCAATAAATTATATTAATTATAATACATTAGCAGCAGATATTTTTAATTGATTTTAAAGCAATAATTGCTGCATGCGCGCGCATCAGCTATTTATAAAATGAATAGTTTATATTAAATTTTTTATGGCTATAATAGAAATTTTACCCCCAACAGAATTACCAAAAGAATCGTTAATAAAACAAGTCACTATATTATTATATATAATTATAAAGAACGCATTTGAGATGTATGTTCGAGTCCCACCTCGGCGAAAACTATTAAATTCTCTGACAAATTTCTTTCTTTTCTTGGTGGGTAAAAACACGGTTGGGTTTAAAATTTTTACAAGTATAAAATATATAGGAAAAATGTTGGTAATGTTACACACTATTTTAAAACAATTATTATACTATTATTAATGTTTCAATTAATTAAATTAGCTATTTATAACTTATAATTTATTATTTGTTGGTGTCAGGTTCATTGGTGGAGGAGGTTCACCAGGTGTTCTCAGACTGGGTCAGCCAGGTGATCCGCGTGTATGAGGGCGAGAACCACGTCGAGTTCGAGTGGCAGGTCGGGCCGATTCCAATTGAGTGAGTTTTGCTACTTTTTGGATATATAATATAATTCAGTAAAAAAAATGAAAGTGAAATAAATCAAATATAAACTTTTCCGTTGCAGCGACAGCGTTGGTAGAGAGGTGATCTCTCGTTTCTCCACGGACTGGTCCACGAACGGCGTCTTCTACACGGACTCGAACGGTCGTGAGACGCTGCAACGCAAACGCAACTTCCGGCCAACCTGGCCAGTCGAAATCTCCGAACCAGTGTCCGGCAACTACTACCCCATCACTGCGGCCATCGGGATCAAGAGCGGAGGGTCCGCGCTGGCCTTGCTGCCCGACCGCGCGCAGGGCGGCTCCAGCATCCATGACGGAGAAGTCGAACTAATGGTGCATCGTCGCTTATTACGAGATGATGGCTATGGTGTCGGTGAACCTTTAAATGAAACGGCCTATGGAGAGGGACTGGTTGCTCGCGGCCGCCATATTTTGGTGCTGGGATCAGACAGCAGCAGCCCCACGGTGGCGGCACAGACTCGTCAACTGGCACAGAGCCGCATGGTGCTGGCGCCCTGGCTGCTTCTCGCACCCACCCAGCTCACCCCACAGCAATGGCAACAAAACTACCACACTGAGGTACAAAAATTCAAACAACTAATCTACTGATAACGATGTAACTATATACATATTAACTTTTTCCCGCAGTACTCCGGCTTGACAGCGGCTCTGCCTGACAACGTGCACCTGCTGACCCTGGAGCCGTGGAAGGACGACAGTCTGCTGCTCCGCCTCGAGCACTTCCTCGAGCACTCGGACGACCCCTTGCTCTCCTCGCCCGCCACCCTGACGCTCGAGGTAAGCTCGCCCCTCTCCGTGCGGTCCTCGCTGAATCCCGTCCGTGTTGCAGGATCTGTTCTCGGCGTTCACCGTGGTGTCGGCCACCGAGACCACGCTGGGCGGCAACCAGCTGCTCGAGGAGAGCGACCGCCTCGCCTGGCAAGTGATGTCCTCGGGGACCGCGGAGCGAGGCAGCAGGCAGAGGGCCGGACAGACCCCGCCGGGCCCGAGCAACAAGTTCTCCGTCACTCTGGAGCCCATGCAGATCAGGACCTTCCTCGTCAAGGTGGCGCCGAGGACGTAAAATTGCATTCTTTGTTGCTAAAAAAATAAATAAAAATAGGGAGGGCACCGATATATAATATTACATGTGAATGTGTTTCTGGTGTGTACAAGAAACTGTAAAAGAAAGTCTATTGATTAATTATTACACGGTACTATAATGTATAAAATGCATAATCGCAATAAATTAAAGTGCACAACTGAAAAATGTATTATTATTATTTTTTTTATTTTATTACATATATGATATTGTACCAGCCAGGGATATACTCTCCCTGTCGGCCGCTACAGAATACATGTCGGTTCTTCAAGATTTTAATAAACAAAACAAAATTCATGAATAATACTAACGAAACTACTTCTCATACAATCAATACAATACAATATAAGAATATATAGAATATAATTTATAGCAAATATATTTATATATAAAAGTAAATATTTATTAGGATAAAAAGACATAGAATATTATATATATATATATATATATATATATATATGTGTGTGTGTGTGTGTGTATATATATATATGTGTGTGTGTGTGTGTATATATCCGTTCAAAATTTTATATATAATATTTATATATAATATATATCAATGCATATATATATCCATTGAAAATAATCTTATTATATTAATATTATTGCATACATGTGTAAGGAATATAATTATTTTACTAAAAAATAATATCGGTAACATGTGAATTATGTCATGCATGATGCAAGTACTATAATATAATCAGTTATGCATATAAAAAAGTTAGAAAAATTAGTCTCTAAAATATGATTATTTAAAACTTCGCGTCAAGTACAGCACAGAAAGAGCAGCTATGGCCATCTATAAGTGTAAATAACAACTATTTCGCTATTTCTTGATGTATTTTTTAAGGATTTAATTCAAAACAACAAACTTTTCTAGCTGCATGACTAACATAATAATTTATCTCCTGATATTTCAGAGACCTTATAATGTAGTATCTCCGGTGATATTTAGTGTAAAATACTTTTAAAATAATTAAATTATATACCCATTTTCATATATAATATGATTCTGTCCATCATTAAGGGTAATTAATTAAGATAACACCGGCCACCATGCAATGTTTAAAAAAAATCCCTCACACAAAAATTCTGAAAAAAATTTAAAATGTTCTCCTCTACACCCCCTATCAGTAGCTAAAATATCAGGTATACAAATACGATCTAGTTTTTGAGTTATGAATTTTTAAAGTTGACTAATTTAACATGTAAGTTTCATTTCTCCATGTTAAAGTAGTCAACTTTAAAAATTTATAACTCAAAAACTAGATCGTATTTGTATACCTGATATTTTAGCTACTGATAGGGGGTGTAGAGGAGAACATTTTAAATTTTTTTCAGAATTTTTGTGTGAGGGATTTTTTTTTTAAGATTGGTGGCGTTACCTTACCCTTAATATATTATATTAATTATCACACATAATAATATAAACTATAATGAAACATAAATTTTAAATGTTTCAGGCACCGAGAATCATTAGCTATAAAAATTAATATCTTATAATATGTACTCCTGAGAATTATTTATAGAATTTATAATAGACTCAAATTTGAATTTTTTTTATTTCTTTATTTATATTTCATGAATTTCATCAAAATGAACTGTTTTAAAAAATGCACATTATATATTATAATATATATATTACTATATAATAAAACATCAGTCGAAAAATATATATATATATTAACTGCACATATTAATTTTGAATCCAACATTTTAATCTGAATAATTAATTTAAGTTCTATCTGCTAATACTGACTTCTTCCTTATAATTATAATATATATATATATTATAGGAATAAAATAGATTTTGCTGAATAGCGTGCATGACAGTTATCTTTTTTACATATATATCTCCCTATATAATTAGCTCGATCTCTCTCTCTGCATGTATGTCAATTCTTTGATGTGACCTAATTAAGAAACATCTGACAACTATCAGCTTAATAATTGATCGAGACAAACTTTTTTTCTCATACTCTCATGTAATGGGGTACTGACCGGTATTTGAGTTAGCAATACTAATAAAAAGTACTGTGAATTCTATGAAGAACGAGCCCTATATTAGAGCATTCTACGACAATTTGCTGATTTTATATGAATTTTTAAAACTTTTTTTGATGACGTCATAGCATATATTGAATTTTAAATGGGAAAATGCGTCAGTTAACATTGCTAAAATGAAAAGTTCTTGAGGTATAGGAATTTGAAACCTTCATTAATATCGTGATTCTACCCTAGTCGAAAAATAAGAGTGCTAAGTGATAATTTGAGCAGTAGTCAAGTAGTTGACTACTGCTCAAATTATCACTTAGCACTTATTTTTCGACTAGGGTAGCACCTAAAAAACTTGCAAATGAAGTTTTGGTTACATTTCAATATTAAGTATGGGATTTGGTAATGTTAACTGATATATTTTCCCATTTAAGATCAATGCTATGACGTCATTTTTTAGAGGTTTTAAAAATTCATATAAAATCAGGAAATGGACTTAGAATGCTGTAATAGGGCTTGTTCTTCATGAAATTCTCGTGCCTTTTGAAATATTGACAAAAACTTGCAACTTTTTTTTTTGGTCAGCACCCCATTAAAATAAAGTTTAGTTGCCTTATAAAATTAATAACTGTGTATTGCAATTAAGTTGCCTTATAAAATTAATACAGTAACTGTATTGCAATTAATTAATACTAAAACTATAAACTATATTAAAAAACTGCTTAGCTTTTATAAAGAAGCCCTGAATAAATATACAGATTAAAGGGAATTGTCATTTATGAAATGAAACATATTTTTATGAAACAACATTGTTGTTATTTTAATTACATTAAAATGTACAAAATTCCCATAAGATATTCAAACAAATAAAGAAATAATTATTCTCAATAGAAAATGAATTGCAGAATTTTGAATAGTAAAAATACAAATTCACAAACACATTTCAATTCTTAAAAGGGGTATACACAATTAAATAGGGAATTAAATATTTTTTTATGAATACTAGCTGTAATAATAGTTTGTATTAATAATGAAAATTCAAACAAAAATAATTATATTATTGTCTTTACTGCATTAAAGAAGACTAATAAACATTTTCCGTTAGCAAACTATAAAACATTCACAGAAGAGATACCATTTACATTATTTGTAAAGGGCTGATAGCTGAATAGCTAGATGCTTAAAAAGAATTTGCATATTATTGAACTTGCATGTAACCTACTAGCTCATATCTGTGCAAATAGAAGGCAGCAGGAATACAATCCTGTTTTAGAGATGCAATAAAATTAACATTTCATTTTAAACTACCCCTATTAAAACAAATTATAAAAAAAGGGATTTAGTTCTCATTTATAACAAAAAGAAAAAATACCTGCTTCAGAATACAAGTTGGATAACTTCCCAAAAATTATAGTATACAGTTTATGTTAACAGTTTTCAAGTTTCATATTCCTATAAATATTTTGTATAGTTATCTGACTTGTGTCCTGAAGTAATGAATTGAAAAAATAAATAAATAAAATTAAAAAGAAAAAAAATACTAAAATATGAAGTTTGTATCATTTCAGACAAATAAATTAATATGGTGCATGCTTGGTATAATTTTGGTATGTACTTGAACTTTATAGCATTAAAAAGAGATAGGAGGGGGGGGGATGGGGGAAGAAAAGCTATAGAGGAAGCTGGTGATAAAAAAAGTCCCAAAGTCAAGATTTTAAAAAGATTACGGTAAACACAGTGAAGTACAGTACTATATGTTGTAATCAAATTGAAGAAGAGAAATTTAGATAAAATCATCTCATTATAAATAAAAAAAAAAATAAAGTAAAGTATTGTTACTTAAATAATAATAAACGAAAATTGCAAAACAATTTCAAAACACATTTGAGAGGGTGTATAAATATTACAATATAAATTATTCCTTACAAGCTGTCAAATAAAATGGTATTAAGCGATGCAAAATAGTGTTTGAACATTCTAAATATTACTTACAGTATAGAAAATTAAACACCACACCAGATACAAAATCAGACAATTACACTTTCTGATCTTATCTCCTCACTTACTAACACACAACAAATATTGAAATGTTTGTCGTGTAGTTTTATATCTGGCAGTCTTAAGTATAGAAAACAAATAAATTACTGTAAGTAAAATTTAGAATTGAAAAGGAGCAAAATAATTTTTACAGTAGAAAATACATGTATATAATTATTTACATTTAAATGAACTTACTTCTTTGCAGCATTGGTGCGTTTGGCATGTTGGAAACGATTTCCTATTTTACGTCTCTTATTACCAGCTGTTTTAGTTTGTAGTGCTGGAGCTAAAGCATTGTGAAGGGCATTGTACAGAGCCTTAGCCGCAGGTGCATTACCTAAGATCTCTTTAAGTTCTTCTTCGTTGAGTGTCAACAGATGGTCCAGACTACGACCTTTGTTCAGAACAGAATGCAAGTTTTTGGTGGAGACTCCTGGAAGACGTGACACAAACTCTCTAACCGCAGCACTGTATTTCTCAGGTAGTAGCTGCGTGCTTGAGTCCACACCTATAGCCGCAGCTGCCTCGGCATTAGGCTCAGCTTTACCTTGCTTCAACTCCTCAAAGAGCTCTGCTGTGGCGTAAGGACTAGGTGACCAAATCAATCTCAGGCGTGGGAAGTGAATGGTAAGTAATTGAAGTCTATCCACTGCATCTCGAGATGCTATATCTGTAGATACATAAAATTTACCTTGAAGTTGAAATGGTTTATTTTGATCAAATTCAATAAGTAAAACAGGTTTAGCATAATGTCGAGTCATAGATGTAGCTTGTTGATATAATCGACCTGATTGTAGTGAACCAATAAGATCACTGACACTTTTTCTTTCAACACATAATTCTGGTGTCAAAATGTAATCACCAACTTGTAGAGTTATTGGTTCAATGTCGATGCCTCGACGGTGTAGCAGAGCTGGAAGTTCAGAACGGAACTCACGCATGTCAACAAGCACGAGAGGGTTTTGAGACTTGGCTTGATCTTCACCACCTTGGCGTCTGCTTGCTGATTGCTTAGCAGCTACCACAGTCTCACTTGCTTTCCGTGGATCTCTACTTAAAGATATATTATCATCTCCAAGGCCTTCAATGTCTTCAGGAACTACCATTGTGGATTTCTCTTTCACGAGAAGTTCAAATGCTTCTTTCTCTCTCCTTAAAGCTGTCAAATATGATTGTTCTTCAACTGATCCACCATAAATTAAAAAGAATACTTGTAGTTTAAATTCTGGATGGCGAGCTTGGTACACTTCAAGTTGTCTAATTGCTGTAACATTAGCATCATACATGACAACGTACCGCGGCATTGTTGTTTCTAGCAGACGCCCCAGAGCACTAGTATCTCCCGGACGAAGCATTGGCTCGAGCAAGACTTGAGGCAGCAGATGTTCTGTTGCCTCCTCCGCTTCCTCAAGTTTGATGTCTGGGTGAGGGAGGTCATCAGACGTGCTGGACTCGTCAGGAGATCGCTGGGACATGGAGAGACAGTGACCGAGCATCAAGTCTGCCTCCGGTTCAAGCTCCTCTTTGGTCTCTTCTTTGAGTGGATCTTCTGTAGATGCAGCAGGTTGATTAGGAGCATGAACTAAAGCATTCTTAGTACCTAAAACAGCATTGGTTAACTTTTGAAGAACAGGACCAGGTCCTTGTGTTAGAAATTGTTTTAAATGATAACATGTTCTTCTTTCTTCAGTTAATACAAGTACTCTATCTTGAATTTCATTTTCATTTTTACTACTTTTTGAGATTTGTACACTTATTTCTGACAGTACATCTAATAGAGTTGTCCATTTCGGATTAATTTCTGGGTTAATGCCTTCTTCAGAGTTACCAAAGAGTCTAGACTTAGATTGCAGGAAGAGGGTTTCTGCCGATGGTAGCAGCAGCCAGCCAGCGCTACGTAGAGCATACTCTGAGGAGCGTAGGGGCAGGAGCAGAGAGTAGAAGGTGGCACAGTCGTATTGAGTCAGTTGACAGAGCAATGTCCTCAGGGTCTTCAAGTCTGCAACCAACTGTCGAGTCTTGGCACTCAGCTGGTGCCACAGAGGCTCTAGTTGTTGTTGTAGTATTTTGTGCAATGGTTTTGCCACAGCTCCCTCTACACTAAGTTCATCAATATCTAAGGTAGGGTTGTAACGACGAAGCTCTCTGACACAGTAAACAATCAAGTCTAGTAAACTGGCTTGTATTTGTTCCATGGCTGGTGTAAGTTTTAAATGTAATTCTACAACTTCAGGTTGATTTTTATTAAGACTTGCTTGAATAATGGCATGAAATCTAGGCCATAGCATTACATTTTTTACAAATAACGTTTTCATAACTCGTAATACTTGAGCAAATCCCAGAGTGAATGCTTGTGGAGAACTACTGAAGGCTTTAATAAACCCAGTTTTGTTTTTGTGACGGTACAATCTTAAAGCAAATGCTTCTTGACAGGATTCTAATATACTGTGAGCTCTACCAATTATAATTCCAGTGATAGCAGAAATTGGAACTCTACCTTTCAGTAGATCTACAACAAGTATACGAGCTGACACAAACAATACTCCACCTTGAAGGTAAAGTCTCTCACGTTCAGCTGATGTTGTTTCTGCTGATAACGTTCTCGGCAGAGGAGAGACTCCTTGAAGTTTCAATGCATCAACAAGATGACTTTCCTCTGGAGGTTTTAGCCCAAGTATAAGAACTAAATTACATGGATCACAATACACACTAACCAATGACTGTAACACTTTTTGTACACATAAACCCTTAGCAGAAATAAGTAAAGCATTTTCCTGAACTAAATCTAATAACATTTGATTTTCATATTCCAACATGATTGATACGTAGTTACAAAAAGAGTCCTTCAAGAAGTATTTCAGCAAGTGACCATACAAATCCCCAGAATGCGGATTCCTCACCTTCTTCACCACTGTCTGTATCAGTTACAGGTACCTGACGATGACGGTGATCTTGTATGGCTCCTCCTGAGCGACTTTGTTCAGCGTCTTTAGCGAAAGGATCAAAAGTATCTTCCTCCCGCTCAGCTCGTAACGACACCTCTAGTAAATAGTTTGAAGCTTCGTGTGAAGGATGACCATAAACACCAATACCTACTGGACGCCTAAATCCTTTAGGAATGTCAACTGAATCAACACCGCAAGTGGAACTCTGAAGACAGTATGTTTCAGGATCAAATGTTGGCTTGCTATTATGTTGAGACACGTAGAGGTCAGCGTCTCCACTTTGGGAGAACAGGTGCAGAGCAATTGGTCCTTCATACATCAGACTATAATATGTATAATTTCCTCTCCCAACCTGTCCAGATACTGAATGCAAAAGTTGATTTGAAAGGCAGTAATGACAACTCTGCACCAGGAAAAGGAGCAACAAACTCACACACTTCATGTTCTCTTGAAAAATATGAACATCATACAATCGCAAGTTTACGTAAGTTAGTCCTTGATATAAAAAAATAAGATAGCTTGCGAATATCTAGAGAACTTTTGCGATAAAGTTGACGTAATCTCTGCCGGGAAGACGAAAAATTCTGAATATAAAAAAAGCTACAACAGCTGATTGATTTTAAGATGACTATCATAATGCGCAGTATTTGTGCGGCTAAACTTTTGAAGTATTTTACAGAAAATGTCACTATATACTATGTATAAAGCCAACCTTGCTATATGTATAATATATATATACACTCTGCTCTTTTCAAGTCAAGATAATACATATTTGTCACTTACTCCCTCGATGATGGCATAAGTTAAATATATAATATATCTATTAATATATCATGCAAGGGTAGCTAGTGCATATTACATTATCATCAGTTAATTAACTGCATTTTTTTTACCCATGAAAATAAAAGATAAGACTTCTTGTAAAAAAACTATATATATATAAAATTACCTATAGCTCTGTTGTTAACTTCATTTACCATGCAAGCACATGACATTTGTAGCTGTATTTTTTTAATTCTAAATAACCATGCACCAGATGATGAAATTCCACAGTAAAATTTATTAAAATATATTATTTATTTTGTATATATAATACCGTACATTAACCAAAATTAAACAAAACAAAATCAACGCTCTTATATTATTATATACAGGAGGCAGCTTCCGATTTTTGAACTCAAATCAATTAATGCCATGTCAAGCAGCGCCTATTATAGCTCACTGAAGTGTATGCATATTGTGAAAAAAAATAAAAAACATTAATTATTAAGACTCGATCGATGCTCCAAATTGCATTCTCTAGATAGCTTAATGCATTAAAAAATATTTGAACATTTGACTTGCACTTTTTACATTATAATTAATATTCAAGTAATTAAAATAATTATATATCCACACTTATAATAATTATGTCGAACACAATTTTTAAATATATAATATATATTTCTGTATTTTGAACTGCAACATTAATAAATATAGATATAGCAGTTGATTTACTTCATACTCTTGACTAGTTGTTTCAGTACAACATCATTGGTGAAATCATCTTCCATGTTGAGGCCAACAAACTTCTTGCCAAGCTCCACTCGCCTAAGAACAAAAAAATAGATAAATGTATCGCAATGGAGTATTGAGACCTCAATTTTTTTTATTGCAGAAATGGATAGAGGGTGCAAATTTATGCTACCCTGATTTTTTCCAGATTTTTTAGAGCCCGCGCGCGGGAAGTATTTTTAAAAAATTATTGAAAGTCCTTTTTGTGACGTCACGCGGCGTTAAGTCCTATCTTTTTCTTAAGGAGCGGTGTCTCGTGACGTCACAAAAAGAACTTTCAACAATTTGTTAAAAATACTTCCCGGGCTTTAAAAAATCTGAAAAAAATCAGGGTAGCATAACTTCGCACCCTCTATCCATTTCTGCAATAAAAAAAATTGAGGCCAATACTCTATTTTGAGTCTATTATAACTACAATATATTTATAACAAATAAACACAATTATACTTTGCAATTTTCAGTGAGACAGAGCTTGTTGACAGTCTCTCAAGGCAGGTATTGTTCTTGAGGGCCTCCAACACCTGAAACAGGAATAAATAAATTAAGCTTTAAAGTCACTCAAAAATAGTTGTTTCTTTATTTAAATTTTTTGGACATGGCATCGATCTGTACTGGCATAAAGCTAAAATGTAAAAAATATAATTATCTAATGTGAAGATAAATTTATTGATAAGTAAATACAGCACTTATTTTTTGCCCATAATATAAATATCACATAAAAAAAAGTAGATAAAGAATTAAACTTAAGTATTTAATTATAATAATTACAATGGACAAGTACGTAGCATCAACTTTTTTTACTAGCTCAATCGAAAGAGGAAGTCGAAAAATACATCTATGAATTTTATTAGATTGTTATCTGTACTGTATCATGCCTAAAATAGAGATGTAAAGAGGTCACGTGACCTGGAGGCGGCGCCCGTGACGCCTGTGACGTCATTGAACTGTTTGGTCAAACAAACGATCGACTTTATAACGCTTCTAAACAACCACGTTGCTATGAAAACAAGCAACAATTAATTTATTGTTTACAAGTGTTATATAGACGATCGTTTGTTTGACCGGACAGTTCAATGACGTCATAGGCGTCACAAGCGCCGCCTCTTGGTTAAGTGGCCTCTTTACATCTCCAATTTAGGCATGATGCAGTACGAATAAAAATCTCAAAAAATTCACAGGTGTATTTTTTGACCTCCTCTTTCGATTGAGCTAAAAAAAATTGATGCTACTTGTCCATTGTCTGTTTATTTTACACAAAGGTAAATACTATATTGCATGTTTTTGTACATTATTTTATTCAGGCACTGAACTAATATATATATAATATAATGTATATATTAAATTTATATTTATAATTAATTTCTCAACGTATATAGTCCACAGTACAGACGTTTATGTCTAATTTCAAAGTCACATCAACTGACACACTCACCTGCAGCGCCCTCTGCACCAAAGGCTGGTCCAGACCCACGCTCTCCGCCACCTGGTGGGCAAAGCTCGACTGCACTCCGCCGTCCTTGAGCTTGTACAGGTAAACGATCTGGTCCCCATCACACATGTGCTCCAGTGTCTAGATAGGGTATAATAATACAGTAATTATATATATTATTATTATTTTTTTAGATTAGTTTAATAATATTAAAATGTATTACTGTAATTATACAAAATATATTAAATACAATAACCTTTACTACAAGAAGAGTGAAAATTTTAACTACATACAACATTAAATAAAATACATTAATTAATTCACTAAATAATTGAGTACAGTAATAATTATACACCTAAAATGATATTAATTATTGTAAATAGTAAACATTATGTAATTAATAAAAACCATTATAATTATGCTTGATTTTTACATAATTTAATTTTAGTGGAAACATTATATAATTATATCCTTTTATCTCAAAGAACAGAAACTTGATTGTTTGGAAATAAATATGAATTAAAATAGACCAATTAGTTTATATAATACTCCACCCTGTAAAATTATTAATCAAATACTAAATTATAGTGACAACTCTGTGAGATATAGTTATAAAATTATAAATCAGATGCGGAACTGTACTTTTATTATTGAAACGTTATAATTTAATTTGAATTTAATATTTAACGATGCTGAAGAATATAATTTCTGATTTCCTTCACTGTCAAAGGCGCATACGCAGAGATGTTAATTGAATAGCCATGGAGGGGAAGTAATATCTAGAATAAGTAATATTGTCTTTGTAATAAAAACACATATAGTCATAAAATAAATTCAACATTTTTTTTTTTAAGTGTATAGACTGACGACAGTGACACATCTTAACATTAAGCTTGAAACCTGTTTTAAATCTACATATTAAAATGTATACAGTGTAATAATTAAAAATATAATTAAAATACTGCAACAAATAGAGCATATTAAGGCTTAACCTGAGAAATTTGGACGAAAAATTTGCTACAACAGATTTTCTTCAAATTAATTTGGTGGACTCACAACAATCGTCAAATTAGCTCTGAATTTTTTCGGAATTTTTTAACCGTTGGTTTAATTATAATTAATTTATTTAAATGAGAATTTTGTATCCTTCCAATGTTAAATTTGTTAATTAGCATTGCAAAAAAACTATACAACAGATTCTTTTACTTTTTTTTTTACTAAAACCTAATTTTATAGACTATTTTTCTGAATTGTTTTCATATATTTTGAACCGTGGCGATGATCGTTTCCTATATGTGATGAGAAATGTGGCAACGTTCTCAAGGACTGTTGTCACCACCCCCTCCTAAAAATTTATGCTCATCCCAATGCAAACAGTGTTGCCACTATAGCCACGCCTCTTGACCTTGACAGACAAATTCTCAGGTTATACCTTAAAGCCTAGCTATACTATAAAGAAAAAATTTCAAAATTAATTATATGTTAGTAAAATTTTCACACAAATAAATAAATAAATAAATAAAAATAATTCAGTGATTAATTCATTAAGTTGACTGAAAGTAGCAAATTTTTTAAACACAATCCAATTAGATAAAAGCCCTCGCACCTGCATGTGAACAAGGGGAGAGTCAGGCAGGAGGCTGGAGACGTGGTGGAAGTGTGTGGACACGAGCACGTGTGGGCAGTTCTCCTCTCGCTCTAGCAGGCTGCCGAGGCTTGCAGCCAACAGAGCCAGGCCATCCACTTCAGAGGTGCCTTTGCCAAACTCGTCTATCACCACAAGCGAGCATGGAGAGGAGCACGTCAGAGCAAGTGCCATCTGTCATAAAAATAGTAAGTTCAGTCATATGAATGAATTGAAAAGACAGGAAAAAATAATATCAAGTTTGTAAATAAATTGTCCTAAATTAGTAAAAAATTCACTCAAATCTAATAAATTAACTATAAAATATATTTCAAAATTGATTTATATTTATAATATTAAAAATTTAAATGAAAACAAAATAATAACCTGTTGTGTAACCAAAAGCAATATTGAAAAGTACATATGGCATGCAGTCTCAGCTAGTGAGAATACATGCAACCATGCAAAAACATTTCTATGTACTATTATATCATTGTTCTCTTCTGAAAAATAACAAATATCATGTTAAAAATAGTTCCCATTCAAACCAACCTGACGCAGGTCAATCATGAAGGCAGACAACCGAGTGGCAATTGATTCAATTGTCTGGATACGAGTGTAGATTTGATTCAGCAATCCAATCTTCGCACTGCGAGCTGGCACAAAACTTCCAATATGTGCCAGGTATGAGATCAAAGCCACCTTTAAAGTAACATATCAAAATGGTTGGCCCTTATATAGTATGTCATACAATAAAATTTGTTATAAAATTTAACATTCTTCCTGTTTTACTTGTTTAAGGTAGACGCTCTTGCCACTAGCGTTGGGTCCTGTCAGGATCTTCATTTGTTTTCCGTGCTGGCCTCCAGAGAAGGTGTTGTTGGGGACAAACTCCGAGACGCACAGCTCCTGGAGGGGGTGGCGACCCTCCTGGATCTCCAACACACGGTCTTCCGTCAGCACAGGACGCACATAACCGTTCTCCAGCGCCACCGCAGCCAGTGAGGCAAGACTGCAACATAACAGCAGAAGATGATAGCATTGCAATAATATATATATTAATTAAACAACCATATTTACAAAGGGTTAATTTAATGTAAAAAGCAGTATTGAAACCATTTCATAGTATATGCTTAATTTATATACGGCACTCACTGCAGTTACTATGCAAATATTAAAGGTAAAAATGCAATGAATAAGAAAATTGGATCATACAGGGAAAAAATAACAGAAACAAAATAAATGGTGATTGAAAATTAAGATATTACGTTAAAATATTTTGTAAGGGTTAAAAATATTTTTCTTTTTATAATTTATTTCACAAAACTTGCTTGCATGGTGCTTGATCAGACTCACCAGTCCAGCTGGGCGAGCAGGTCAATGATCTTGGCGATGGGGGCGAGATGTGCTTGGATGAACTGCACCAGGCGCACCATGATACGAGCCTCGTGCTCGGAGATATGCACCAGGCTGTCACCCAGCACCTGATCCAGCTCTGCAAACAACAAATGCCAATCTCGGACACCAGCAGCAAAAGAGCAAAATTTATGTATTTAAGTTTAAGTAAAAAAGGAAGTTGTGAGGTGGTCTTAAATCTTAAGTCACAAGTTCATTAAACTTTTTAATTACATAGATAAAATATTATCATGTAGTAATTTACAAATTAACATAAAATCAATTGTAATGTACTGCTCTTAAATATTTTCCATCATCCCACTTTTCCCACTATATAATCAACTTGGTCCATACACAACTTTATGGCATGTAAGAAGTCTTCATACGTGAATACCTATTTTATTAATTTAATGAAAAAAAAAAAATGTGTTTTAATCAATGCAAAAAATGGATAAGAGTTATATCTACATTTTTCTATTGGAATATTTAAATTAATTCTCTCACCTCTGCAGCGGGCACTCTTGTAATGGGCCACACAATTGGCCTTGAACTGGAGCAAAAAAAAATATTTCAATTAATTCTTAAATAAACATTGAGGGCCCCATTGGTATGGTCTACAACACTTTTCTCATGTTATAACTATATAAATTATGGATTAACATTATTATCAAAAATAAAGAAAAATATTGTGAAAAAAAAAATAATAATATAATAATAATTCAATTATCATCATTATTATTTTTTTTATCGTATAGTAATAAAGAACTTTTTATATTGAAGTTAAAGAAAAATGTAAGGAGCACTCCTAAATTAGAACTACAGTAAATTAATTCCAATTGATTTTATTCCCTAAAATGAAATTCATCAGTGAACAGATTTAATGACAGAACGAAAAAAATATATCAAATTAACCAATTAGTGGGATAATTTCACTTTATATTTAGCATGCATGATTGATTCACTCCTTAACATTATTACAGTATTAGAAGAGCAGCCGATGGTCTCACCATGAACTCGAGACCAGGAAGCTCGAAGTCCTGCTCGGTCATCTCCTCCTTCCACATGGGCAGCCCCAGCAGGTAGCCAATCTCTGGGATGTATGAGACAGAGCACTGGGGCACCTGGGGGGGCAGCTGAGCCAGCTCCTGGTGGGCCACAGCAGACAGCAGGTCTCCCAGGCCTGCGTGCTTCTGCTTCTCTGTGCACCGCCATGTGAATTAAGAACATTATTGGCTACCGTGAGACTTTGTTTAACTGGATGAATATCTTTTTGTGTGCAAGATTTAATTTAAGTGATATAACTAAATTATGTAAGAACAGTCATATTATATATCGGACGACTTTTTAAGCAATATGTTAATTGTATATACCTAAAATATTAGCTCATATGCTGAATTATTATTATGTATTTATGTATGTCAATATATTTTCTAGCATGTCTTCTCTGTTTACTATGAAGCCAATTGGGTCTACATTTTTTTTAAAAACTTCTTTGTTTGTATATAGCCATATATTGTTTGAAAAGAGAATCAAAATTAACTTAAGCTTAATTACTTCTGTCCAATTCTGCATCAATACCAGGACGGACAACAAACTTGTTCTGAGCTTCAGACTCATCAAAATCCATAAAAGTATTGATACATTGTCCAATTTGGTACAGGTCATCTGTCAGGCAATCTGCAATCTGTGGTAAAAATAATAAAAAGTTTAAATATCACAAATCTGAGAATAATATTACATTGCAGACACTGTACCTGTCTGAAAAGTGCAATTTCATCTTCTTGAGCTGCACACAGCTCTCCAATAAGAACGGCATGATAGACAGTCTACGAAATGAAAACAAATATAGAATCAGTAGAAATTTTGTTACTTGCACTACAATACATACCTTATACAGAGACTTCCACTCTCTGACAGAAGCTTGTGCAGCTTGCAGCTTTGTCATGATACGCTATACACAACAAAAGTAAAAATTAATTTATGCTAATAGTTTAACGTCATTAATAAAGCCTGCTTGCTATGAAGATATACCGTGACACTCTTAACTTGCTTGAGACAGTCAAGCATCTGTCGCAGCGTATCTGCATTCTTCTGCTTGATACAAAACTCAATCACGTCCAACCTCTCATTAAGAACATGGACGTTGTGTGTTGGGTGCAGAAACATTACTCTGAAACATTAATTTGCATATAGAAAATTAACTCTAGCTCTTTATTTATACCATATTAAAATATGTTGAGATGAAATATATTGTGATATTCTAAATTTAATAGAATGTAGGACAACACTCAAAATCCTGCAGTGTACGTGTTAAAATTGTAATTATATAATTCCTCAAAAGGTCCATTGTTCCTGTAATAATAAAAAAAAAGGCATGCATACTCTGTCCATTGAAGTACATCACAAATTAAAAATAATTCTCATACTATGAAATGCATTTCTGTAAATCAGTAAAACAATTAGGTATGGATTTACCTCATCCATTTACATCCCAGAGTTGATCTACAGCGGTTGAAGATCCCGAACACGCTGAGTCCCTCTTTGCTGCTACCTGGTGTCCAACGCTTGAAGTTAGAGGGGTGTGCTTGTGGACAGAAAATCTGCAGCGCAGAGTAAGTGTCTGTGTCCACGTTCACGAGGTCCTCACTGCAAACATGTCACAAGGATATTGAATTGCTATTAACCTATGTCAAAAATCTTTATCATTGGAATATTTTACAGAGAGAAGTGAGGAATTACATATCTCAAACTATTCTAATAAAATTATCTTGATGGGATATGATAAGCGGAACAATTCTATGAAAAAAAAAAAAAAAGTTTGCATTTTATGTATTTAAAAAAATATATTAAGGTTCATTTAATGGCTTTAATGACTGTATTAGATCTCAGTATATAGAATATATCACTTTCTTAGTAGTAAGGCCTACGTACAGGCAGATTGGTTTAATTGCAAGGACGGGTGCTGCTCGCTCGGTCACATCCAGGTTGATGTCACACCAGGAACGGTCGAGGAACCTCAGCAGGGAGCCGAGAGCAAAGACTGCAGACTCTGCGCTCAGGTCCACCAGCGAGTGCATGTAGCTGAGGTGAGCCTCCTCATCAGCAGCAGCTCCAGGGGGCTCACTCGGCAGCCGCAACGCCACCACTCGAGCACGGCACGCCTCATATTCTGCAAAACGGAGAGCTTCATCACACACTCATGATATGAAAATTATTTAGAAGAGTAACTCCTCTTTTAAATAATTCTCATAATAATAATAATAATTATGAGTGTGCTATGTGAAGAAAGCTATGAAAAGTAGAGAAAAATAAGTTTCAAAATGTTTTGCTAAATTTCAGGATTTGAAATTTATAATTAATTAAACACAGTAACATAATATTAGCATGGAGAGGAGGTTAAAAAAGCTACTGCAATAGATTTATAGATTTTAGTTAGAATGATTGATAAAATTTTATGAAGCTCTGTAAGTTTTTGTATAAGGTGTATAAAATTTTTATAATTTATCAAATAAATTATTTCCTTGTTACCAACATACCAATTGATCACACAAAATGAAACTCACTAAACTCCTTGCCAGGCAGCAAATGCAGACGACATGTTCCTCCACCAGCGCCATCCTCAGAGTCTCCCACTGGCCCCACGAGAGTCTTCAGCGTTGACACAAACTTGTCTGCGAGACGGCCACTCGTCAACACTTGGCTGTAAAAGAATGTGACCAATTTACCCATAGATTGATAGATAAATGTGGTTAATAAAAGGCAATCTATAATTCAACAAAAACACTTTATATATTATTATACGATACTATATATTTTAATTATGATGTGTAACATTTTTGCACAGAGTGAAAAAAAAAAAAATAAGGGAAAATCTATACTTAAAAATAAAGTAACAACTATTGAAAAGTGGTTTCAGCCAAACTTAAAGTAAATATACATGGTGGTAAAGTTAATTTATTTATTAAAATGTGATGAATACTGAAAAGCAAAATTAAAATTCTGTACTTTTTTAATTACCTTGGCTGCACTTGATTGAAGAAGCTTTTTGTCACATTGAATTCTGGATTGACATCTACTATATCAGACAATACATGAATCTGAAAGTATCCAAGTCCACAAGTTTCAATGTCAAACATGAAATGCATCATTTTATTTCAATTACGTGACTTTACCTCTGAAGTTTCAACAGTATAATAAGCTGCTCCAAGCTTTCCAGCGCGCCAAAACACACTCATCACAACCTGCAACGTATAGAGTGTATATAGACACCAAATCAACAACTCTTTTATAGTACTCTAAATTATAACATATATAATTTTGAAAGTTAAAAAGTTAAGTTTTTATACATTAAAAGCATAAGCAGACGTTTTTATGGAGCAAACACTATAATATATATTAATATAACAATATATGTATATGCTTTTAAATGAACTTCATCATGGTTAATATTATAGTTACACAATTTTAAAATTAGCTGAATTCTTTTTAATTTTGCTATAGACAATAAAATTATGTACGTTGCAATTAAAAGCAACTGCAAGATGCTCCTATTATTTTTGCATATTATGTTTAATTCCTCTGGAGGAACGTTCTTTTCTAAAAACTAAAAATACAGCACATCACAATTCAATTAGCAAATATATGCTGACAAATAATAACAATTATACCCCAATAAAATATTATATATGTACAAACTAAATGTATGGCAAATTCATGTATAAAATTATAAAATATATATATGATTATGCAGTTGTATAGTATATATTTTTTTTTAACTTTATTTTTTACTGTGCTTTTACTTACCTCTTCAGTTTCAATGTCTGAAGAAACATTAGCACCTCTTCTTGGTGCAGAAGATTCAACATCATTGTTTGTTAATTCTTCATTATCATCAGCATTGTTAGTAGAGTGTTCTCGCATTGAGCTAAAAGAGGAATGTATTATTTTAGCTTATAGAATACATGACATCACACTACTTGTTGTTTTCTTCATCTTACCCAGAGGTTGATCTAGAGGCTCCTTCATAATGTTTGAGAGTCATCTCAAACCTGACAGTTGTTCCGGATGTCACACTAGAAGGGGATTTTGTTTCATCTGCTAATGAATCATTATCATCAGCATCTCCAGCCAATGCAATGCTATTGAAGCGTTTAAATTGTTTCCCAATATCCATGTTTTTTTGTATCCTAAAAATGTTGTACTGTAGGCATAAAATTTTACAAATACTAATAATTTAAGTTAAAATATAATTTCATTATTATTATTATATCACCTTTTATAGTAATTATTTTTATAATTATAAATATGAATTAGAGACTGCATGGAGACAAAATTAATAACCTCAATAACACGTACACAGATAATGTGTGTCACTTTTGACTTTGAATAAAAAAATCAATTTTGATGATATAGCGTGCTGCTCTCTGGGGGGAAAGGGGGGGAGGTGCTCTATCCCGCGCTGTCAAATTTGGGGGGGGGGGAAACAGGTGGGGGTGATAACATTTCAATGTATTTTAGGACTCTGGATCCGTGCCTAATGAACAATTAAGATGTTTTGCAAATAATAAAATATATGTGTGTACAGTATGCACAAAGGTTCATGTAACTGAATTACAATATAATACAGTATATGTTTTGTGTTTTAATTAGCTAATTAAATTGTATGCCCCAAATGGTGAGAAATAAAAAAAAAAAAAAAAAAAAAAAAAAAAAAGGAATAAATGAATGAATGAATGAATGAATGAATGAATGAATGAATGAATGAATGAAACGACTTAAGGAAAATCAATAAGTGATAAAATATATATTATACCCTTTAAAAAAGTTTTAATTCCATCTTGAAAATTTTATTTATTAATTTTTTATTTATTTATTTTTTTTAAATCAGCCCTGCAGATTTCAAAACTTTTATTTTTATTTCCTTGACCCTTAATTGACCCACCCTTAATGAAAAATGGCCTCTAACACTGTTAACAAAAAATAAAGAAATAAGAAAATTCTGATCTGAATTCTGCAGGGTCATCGTGTTGCACATACACACTTTTTGAATTTTTAAATCAGGCATTGTAACAACTAAAATAAAGGCTTTAACCTGAGATATTCAGTCAAAAAAAGTTGTATCAACAGATGTTCTTGAAATTAATTTGGTAGACTTACAACAATTGTCCAAATATTATATACTATTGATTTTTTTCAGATTTTTTTAACCGTTAGTTTAATTATAAATTATAATTAATTTATTCATATGTGTATTTTGTATCCTTTCAATGTTAAATTTTTCAATCAACATTACACAAAAACGGCTCTATATATTTTTTAAAATTTTATACAGATTAAAAGCTAATTTTTTGGACTATTTTATGTTTATGAAAGTTTTCATATATTTCAAACCGCTGCATTGATTTTTTTTAAACTAGATAAGAAATGTGGTAACGCTCTAAAGGGACTGTGGTCACCACCCACTCCTTCCAGAGTCGCATTGCTAGTGCAACAGTGTAGCCACACCTTTTTTATGGTGACAAATTCTATAATTTTTTTTAATTTGGGGGTAGAAATACCAACACCTAAATGCAAAAAAAAAAAAAAAAAAAAAAAAATATGTAACTTTTTTGTGTAAAATAGTTTAATTGGCTAATTAAAACCCATATAAAATTTAATTACATATATATAATATGAACCCTTGTGCATAAATGTACGTGCAATATCATAATACACATCTTGTTGATATCATGATTATCATGAAAATTAATTTATTCAACAAATCAAAAGTGACCCACAAACTAGCTTCAAACTTTAATTCACATAATCAAAATTTGCTACGGCACTCCGCAGGAGGGTTAAGGTCACAATAAGACAGATTCGAGGGCATCTATTTAGATGCTCTGCATTATATAACTACGGAACTTGACTTGTTGCCTATAGCTGCAATAGCTGGCAACATGAAAAGAGAAGAGAAAAAAACCTTTCTCTATTATAATATAATTATGCATACACATTAATTGGCTTTTGCTAGAAGTAAAATGGCCTTAACGCCAACACATATGGGCATAAGAAAAGAAGAAGAGACAATTAATATACTGTAATAATAAGGTGCTTCCACATATATAGTTCAAAATTACTAGGAAGTAAGTGGGTTAAATTTTGAACCTTTTCCAACACCTACCCACCTTGTGAGTTTGTGAAAGGGGGGGGGGGGGAGAGAATATAGAGAAATTCTGGCTATAATATATATTAATTAATTTATTCCTGGATCTGTATAGGACTCCCCCCCAAAATTTTGATTTAACATATATATATATGGGATTCAACATTATATAGCATATAAGATAGATAGATAGCAGTGTGTACACATTACATATGCATACACCCCTGCTTGCGGCTATTGTGGGTATTCCACCACGGTGGCTCACTTGCTTGCGGCTGACTCTCTCTCAGCTCCTCCCTGAACTCACCAACACTCCGCGAGCATCCACAAGCCCAGAGTCCAACAAATTCCACTCCCTCACCGTTCTTCTCAAAAAAGAATACTTGCCCATATCATTTTTGCTTCCCCTCTATACTCCAACTTCCAATCATGGTCCCTAGGCTCCTACCCTTATATATATAACACCCTTTCTCAGTACGATTGCTAAGCTCCTCCCAGCCCTTTTGATTCCTTAGTTATTTTATACATTGTTTTCACTGTTTAATTTCAGTCTACTTTGCTTCCTCCTTTCCTCCCATCCCAGTTGCTCTATCATTTTGGTCACACACTCTCTTTCCCTGTAAATTTTGCTTTTATCACAGGTAAAGCTCCATGCAGCTAGTTCCGGGCCCCTTTTCTAATAAAATAATTAATATATTAAATATGCATGCATGATACAAAAGTAATAAAGGTCGAGCTTTCACATAATTGGAATTGATATACGGCATTCATGTATCTGATGCCGTATATATAGCTAAAAAGCTCGAATCCATAAAAAAAAAAAAAACATGCTAATTAAGGTGAACCTGCAGAGAACCTAATATATATATATGCATACATATGGCTTAATTGCATGCCGTAGCTAGCTGTTTTCGAGTATGTGAACGTGGCTTAATTAATAAGTTTACAATTAATATAATTACCGAGCTGACCAACTCTGTAATATGTAATACGCAGTTAGGACCTTATTCAATATATATATGCAATCAATGCAGTGAGCGACGTTATGCAGATTATGCACACAATGTTTTGAAAAATGAAAAAAAAAAAAAAAAAGAGAAAAAACATTGCAACATTGCGCTTGCGCAAACTTGGCGGGAAAAAAGGGAAATAAACAAATCAAAGTAGCCAACATTAAAAAAAAAAATCCCGACATTTGTAAATACATATTATATATAATATATATAATTGTCTTAAATTAAATTTAATTAAATTATCTTTAACTTACTGTTGCTTTCGCTATTAAATACATACTGGTGGTAAAATATATTAACAGAGATATATCGATCGAGTTATTATAAATTTTATATTCGCGATCAACATGCACATATATAAATATATAGCATGATAATTAATGCATATATATAATACTATATTATATATACAAGATTTCACAAAATCACCAGAAACCCCAGAACATAAAGCAATTAAAGTTCATTTATGTTGTTAATTAATTAAATTTTCAATATAAAATGGAGTATTAAATATTTTCCTCAATTTTTTTTATTGCAGAAATGGATAGAGGGTGCAAAGTTCTGCTACCCTGATTTTTTTCAGATTTTTTTGAGATCTAGAACTATTTTTAAAAAAATATTGAAATTCCTTTTTTTTACGTCACGCGGCGGCAAGTCCTATCTTTTTCTTAAGGAGCGGCGTCTCGTGACGTCACGAAAAGGACTTTCAATAATTTTTTAAAAATAGTTCCCGGGCTCTAAAAAATCTGAAAAAAATCAGGGTAGCACAACTTTGCACCCTCTATCCATTTCTGCAATAAAAAAAAATTGAGGACAATACTCTATTGTCATACAAATATATATATATAATTATAATATATACCCAGCAAACCAAAACCTGCTGGCCTACAGCTGGCCACAGGCCGGCTTGCCACTGCTGGCATGCGCTGGCAAGCCATGCTGGTTCTGCGCTTTTCTTGTATACCGGCCAGATGCTGGACCCACAAAATTTAATTTAATTTGCAATTAAATTAAAATCATTCAGTATCAACCTGAAAATTATTTTTATGCTTAATTAATATAAGCAAAATAAGAAAAAATTATCAAATTGAATAAAAAAATTGTCACCACCAGGAATCGAACTCAGGACCATTGGCACCGTAGGCAGGTGTCCTATCCCCTACACTTGGGTGATTGTTACTAAATATTTTATGTTAGTGCTTACTTATTATTCAAAATATTTGAACTTACACGGATATGAAGATTTCAACACAAACTGTAAGAAAAGTAGCATAGAAGTATAATTTTTTTAAAATTTTTAATATTTTCTTACGAATTTAACTTGAGGGATGTTAGAAATACATGTTTCAAAAATAAAAATTATTTGTCCCAAAAAAATTTCAAAATCAAAATTTATGGATGGCATACGAGTGCTGGCCAGCATATGGGCCTCTGAAGGCAAGCCGCATGCTGTCACTCCGTCAGATGGCCGACTGCTGGCCTCTGCTGGCAAGCCATCTGCCAGCAGTACCAGCAGCAGACCAGCAGCTGGCCAGCTGTAGGCCATGCAGCAAGGCATGGTTTGCTGGGTAGTATATATATATATATATATATATATATATATATATATATATATATACTATATATTATATATATATATTATAATTTTCATTTTTACAATTTTTTATATGATCCGGCAATTTATTAAAAAGTAACTTAATTAATTACCACAGTTGTGAATTAATTGATTTTCCAGAGCTCTGCTTCTTGAACACAATTTTTTTGAAATAATTTAAACATTTTAAACTACCTCTATGCATTTTGGTATTACAGGAAAATAATGCATCAGCTATGCAATCGATTTTATGTACGTTAATTATGTGTTATGTGCAGCTTAAATAAAATTTTATTGCAATTTCAATTTTGCATGATTATAAATATAATTATATATAATACAGCTAAACGAAATTAAATTGATTAATTTCTTTCGTATAATTTTACAGTTAAAGTTGTTGCATGATTATATATTATATATATAGAGATAGGCGATCTACTGATCGAGTTGGATCATTTTATATATTGCATAAATATATTGTATATTATGTGCAATATTTTTTTGGAAAAAAGTCATTTCGCCTTTTTGTGCACATGAGGACTATTTTGTTGTCATTTAGGATGTCCAACGATCTCCGGAAGTGGATTAAAATAAGCCTATACAAAACAAGACTATTTAGACTATTTTTGGGTTTTGAGACTATTTTGGCAAAAATGACTTTTTTGTGACCTTTTGACATATTTTAGTGCATTTCAGCTCTTTTCTTCATATTGTAAAAAAAAGGAAGTAAAGAAATTTAAAAAAAAAATAATAAAACTTTTAAACACATTAGCTTTTAAATAACACCTTTAAAACGTCTTTTTGCTGCATGCATTTTCGAAAAAAAATGTGACTTTTTATATATATATATATATATGTATATATATATATATATATATATATATATATATATATATATATATATATATATATATATATATATATATATATATATATAAATATATATATATATATATATATATATATATATATATATATATATATAATAACAAAATATAATTGCAGCAATAAATGTATAAATAATAATTAAGTTATAAAAATATAATTTAATTGTTTATTTAATTATGATATAATTATGTTTTCTATTTTTATTATTTTTCTAAAGGGTATAATGTTGTCTTGACTTTATTAAATTTGGTACATTGATGGTTCTGTAACTGTTGCTGAATAAATAATAATTTGAATTTGAATGACATTTTTAGTACATGTAATATGTAAATATTAGACAGAAAATTTTGAAGAAGTTGACCTTTGAAAAATTATTAATATTATATGTAATTTTATACTAAAATACTATAATTACATGAACAACAAACTAAATATATTCACTTAATAATTTTCAAGAGTAAATTTAAAATATAGGATATATCATGCAACATAATATGGAAAAAAAAATAATACACATGTATATGACATATTTATATTGAATTCCTCAATAATATTATATATTTTTATACAGTATTTATTATTACAGATTTAATTATAGAGGAGTAGTTTTGTGTAACATAAATTATAATGATCAGTCTGTACTTAATTTACAAGTGTCAGATTTTGACTAATTAGAAATATATGAAAATGATTAAATAAATAATGTTATCCACTACAGCTTGAAAAATAAATGTTTGCAGATGTGAACAATTAAAGGATGAAACAAGCATCATTGTCTCCCCATGTTTGTGGCTTAAAATTAACAGATGAATGTTTAGTTAATGCATGGTCTGTTCCATAAAGGATAATTATTTTTTATTTTTAAGTATAACTATCAACTAATATAATATAATTATTATTATTATTTTAATACCGTAAGCGTACTTCATTTTTTAATATACATAGTAAAGTCATCGCCTCTGAAATATTCCGTTTGCGCCCTTGTTAAATCACCATGCTATATGCAAGTATATTTTACAATAGTGATTAAAACAAGGCTGCAAAAAGGAACTTTTCAAAGGTGATCATAACGAGAGTATAATCAACAACTAACTTTATGAAAGTAATGGATCGAGAGGTCTCATTAAATACAATTATGAGGAACAGCTTTAATTGAATTGACTGAATTAATTTAATAATAATTATTAGTAGTAACAATATGTCATTATCACACATATTGTTAATATTATTATCTTATCACACATAGTTTTACAATTTTTAACACTCACTATAAATTACACTCAAAATTTGTTTTTAATTTGGCAAAAAAAAAAAAAAAAAACACAAAAAAAAGAGGTTTTATGGTGAAAATTAAAAATATATTGTAAGATAAGTAAAACAAAAATCCTTCCAATCCGTTGCCCTTGACAGATGTACAAGTTTTTTTTTTTTTTTTTTTTTTTTTAAATAACCATATTAACCATGGAAATTAATTAAAAAATTAAATGGCAATGCATTTTTTTTTTACCAATGTCACCGATATAATAACACATTTTTTTAGTTTCACATAACATGCTCCAGTTTTATAATGCATGGTAGTGGGAATGACAAATTTTTTTAGTTAAATTTAATAATATAATATACTCTGTATGTTTAATACTGTATTAATTATAATGCAGTAACATTAATTATTGCACTCTGGTCAGTTTGTCTATACTCTTTTGTTTAACATTTAATTTGTGCAGACTATATGTTTTTAATTAACAAACTCAGCTTCTAATAATTTAAATATTCTGAATTGAACATCACAGTTTAATACTTCATATAAGATTTAAAATAATTGCTGTAATTTTTCATTTGCTATATGGCTATATAAGGATTTGGAAACATAAATCTACTTAATTTTGAATTTGGCAATTAAGAGATCATGGCATTAATTTAACCACCACATTACTTTTAAGTCGTTTATCAAGTGTTGTTATAATAATTGCAGCTGAAGGCAGATATATATGTAATATATACATACAAAAGCTTATATGCTTAATAGGCAGACTTGCTATTGTCAATTATGAAGCTTTGTGTAGCAAAATATATTATTTATAATATAGCCTTAGCTCCATTTAGCTACATTTTTTAACTTTTGAAAAGAGTTTAGAAAGTTACTAGGATTAAGCATCAGAATCAAATTTTAAAACACTTGGTGTGGAACATCTAGAAGAACATTTGGTGCAGTTATAAAAGCATAGGAAATTACAATATAGCAGAATTTACATTACTATGTTTAATGACTTTTTCTTTTTAAATTTGGAGGAGTGAAACAATATTTCTTTGGTAAAATTAAGGTATATATTTAGTACCATTTTAATAATTTTTACTTTGTAATAAATTTGTGTTAAAAAATTTGACTGACTGGTAGATTATTTATAGTCTTAATTATTGGTTAATCACATTTCACGACGATAACAACGAAAAAGTCTTTCAGGATTCTCATCATAATCAACCTTTGGAACACTCCTCTTTGGATATCTCTTCAATCTCTCATCTTGGTCCTGATTAGACTTGACAATTCTTGGTGGCTGCTTTTTGATTGGTTGAAGCTCTTGCATTAATATCTTCTTGCTCTGTTCAGGTTGGTTAATCTGCTGTGCTGGCTTCTGTTTTTCAAAAAAAAAATTCTTGGTAGGTGGTATCATTTTGCCTTTAGGTCGTACTTTCATTGGTTGAGGCTCTTGCATTAATTTTTTCTTGCTCTGTTCAGGTTGCTCAATCTGTTGTACTGGCTTCTGTTCTTCAAAAAATTTTTTCTTGGTAGGTGGTATTATTTTGTCTTTAGGTCGTGGTTCATTCCAATTGACAACGCCGTTTTCATCCGGGTAGATCTCATAGAAGAGTGAGAAGATGTACTTGGTCTCAGGGTCCAGCTCTGACTCTCCGTTAGGAACATCTTCCGCCAGCTTTTTGGCTCGCTTTTCCAAGGGCTGCAGCCTACAAAATCACAAAGAAATGTTAGAATTTAATAGTTGTGACGACATGTATCATATCTTGCAATAAAATATCTTATATTATTATAATCATGAATATTTTGTATTGTAATTTAATTTATACAGAATTTAATGCTAAAGGAGGTGGAATAATTAAATAGTACTGGTTGCACAAGGCGAGGAGATGAGACTGCAAAGTTAATGTAATTTTTGAGACATTATAATGTATTTTGTTTAAGGATGGGAACAAGGGCTTCATCTTTTACATTTTTATTGTTTTATAAATAAAATGTCAAATTTGTGGAACAAAAAAAAATCAACACCCTTTACCTTCTACGAGTTCCAAAAGTCAAAATGTTTAAATTAAAAAGTGAATCCAGAGTGTGTGTTATAACAAAAGCTATGGATGCGCTTGATTTCACTTTAGTCTTTAACATGGCAGTGACTGCTGGAAGTCCTGGAACTTGTTTTTAGCACTAATATAAATCTGACATTATTTACAACACAATAAAAATATAAAAGTTGAAGCCATTCCCCTCTCCTATAAGATACAAATTATTTCAATTAAATTTAACTGTGAGAAAAATAAATTTATAACACGTTGCTGTATAGGGTACCTAGTAGAAGTTGTATTAAGTATTCACTGCCAAGTAGTGTAATTATAAATACAGTTATTGTACGTACAAAATTGCTTTGATTTGAAGGAACAAAAATAATACCGGTAGTGTTTATTATATTTTTTTTACCACTCTCCAAAACTTCCTGAGCCTGATGGTTTGTCCAGTAGACTGGAAGGTGCCTGCGTCGAAGAACTAGACTTGTCCATTGCAGCTAGCTCTCTTAGGTTTGTGGACGGCTATTGTGACTCAATCCTGTAATATATATTCAATATATAATTATGCAAGATAGCTATTCGAGAGCACCACATATATCAAACATATTTTTTTATCAAAGCTGGCTGATGGGGTATATAAGACACCAAAATATACCAATATGTTAAACATATTATATATAATAAATAATAAACTATATAGATATACGTATAATATATATATATATATATATATTATATGCATATTTATATATATATTCTTATAATAAAATTCAGACTGAGATGTGCAAGCTGCAATTTGAATAAGCTTTCGAAACTTAAATTTGTTCCCACACTTCCCAGTAAATATAACATATATATAATATATATAAAGTATATTATATAAAGGTAAAAAATAATATAATTATACAGTTAATTATACTTGATATAGCTGCATGTCACGACAGTTGCGTTTACTGGGATACCGGATTTTGTTTTGAATATATTTACCAAGAATACCAAGATTATAAGACCCTTCTCAGCAACCTACACAGAAGCAATCATACAATTTAAGTATTATTTTGTTTAACAGGCTTCTAGTATCTACTATTGCACTATTCTTGACAATTTCTGACTATTTCAGCGACTGCCTGGAGTAGTGGAGTGCCTGCCGCTGCCGGCCGTCCGACTGCAAAACCCGGTCACGTGGTACAATATACGCCAGGGCTGACAACAGAACAGTGCAAAAGAAAACGAGAAAGACACAAGCTGGACCACGTTTCTTTCTCACCCTTGCCATGCCCACGTTCCGCTGGCCCTTCGAATAGCCGCTTCTGGCCGCGTTTGAAGCAGAACTAAGAAAGTTTTTGTTTATTATTATTATTTTTTTTTACGAATGTGATATAAAATTAGAGAACTTAAGTTTGAACATATCAAAATTTATTTTAATAATAATCATAGTAATATTATTCCACGTGAAAATTATATTATCATTTATGCAAAAGGTATACGTGATCGCGAATATCACAATGAAAGAGTTGTAAGTATATGGAATTTACATGACAATGTAAACTCCGTGCATGATAATGAGATGTATTAAAAATCATCACTCATACGTACATTAAATAAGTAACACATAATTTCAACCTATTTATGACTTAACTTAATTAAAATTATTACTTTTATACGTACTAAAAGTGTACAAATAATAATTTATTTATATATGTCATGCATTACAACAGAGAACAGAGTGTGTTTTAGTATACAGTGTAGATTCAGTGCATCATATATGGTATATATAGGCAGGATCAAGGGTAGATATCGGGTATATATATGGCAAATAAGTGAAAATACATGCATGTAAGTGAATCAAAGTTCGACCGCATTTTTTTCCTCCCAGACCTTCCTCTATAATACTTATCGTATAATTATATAAATTGCAGTAAATAATTATGTAGAATCTCCTCTTCTAATTTTATCCTCGACAAACCACCTAGTATACTGCAATGGTGTATAATCAATATAAAGACGACCAAGATAAAACATATTAACTGTTACTGAGAATGAAGATGAACATTTAGCACCAACGAGTGTTGACATGACCCGAGGGGACGAGAAGTATGCAAATTGAGCGCTTGAGAAGATCTGCTAATGACGAGTCGCGCCTTCAGGGCAGCATCTCTCTTGATGTATGATGTATGATGGCTGCTGATGCTGTTGAGACTTCTTGGATGAAAAGGTAGGTGCAGCTAGTAGACGACACACGTACTTATTCACATGATGATTTAATATCTCACAGGCCCTTATCAGTTCTCCGTCCAGTCTTCAAAATCCATACAAGACGGGAGAATGACAAGGAAGCGTAAGAAAATTACGATGATATTTTGATGGTACTGTTCGTGTGTGTCTCCGTGTCTTGTCCTTTCTTCAGTGTACATTGAAAATGCAGGTCATACGTTTTAGTTTTACAAATTTATATACACAAGATTATTAAATTATGATAATAATAACATAATAACATGATAAAAATTATATTTATATAAACTGAAATAAACTAATTTATTATATTTAGAAAGTTGGATGTAAATCTATGAGATTTACGAACTAATACATTGCATTAATGCTTTCATTATTATTATTATCAATTGATATTAGGTTAAATTATTAAATTTACATGGGGAGAAAAATACGTTTAGAATTCACAATAGTCATACTGAATGCATTTTTTGCGACCACGTTAGTATTAATTACAATACAGTTTTTAATGACAGAATATAGTTCTGTATAATATTATATACATTGATATACGAATTGTACAAACACTACAAACCGCGCGTGCATGTGCTAACTACTATTATATAGCACGACACGTACATTATACTACTTAAACCGGTTCTCGTTAGATCACCGAAGTCAGGCTACGTCGAGCGTGGTTAGTACTTGGATGGGTGACCGTTTCAAGTAAAAAATACGCTGCTCCCTCCCTGGGGTAAATTCATCTCGCTTTCCACCCAGTGCAGTGATGCACTTGTGTGTGGTTCCCCAGGCTTTGGACATTGCTTTGGTCCACTGAGAAAAAGTAGAGGTGTCCGTCCTGACTGAGGTTTTCCACGGTTCCCTCAGTCTCACCTCAGCGAATGCTGGGACACGTAAGCATGCAGGCCGTGGCCACTATCCGTTCCCTACCTTATCCCTACCCAGTACCCCGCCGCGAGCTGTAAGCTCTTAGGGGTGTATCCTTGTAAAAAAAAAAAAAAAAAAACATTAACATGTAATTGCAGTCTAGCATTTCCGTATAAAGAAAGGGGACAGAATCAAGATCCCTTTACTTAGTTAAGGGATCTTGTAGAAGAAAGCATAATATATATTCTTCTAAATGTATAATATAATCATGGCTACAATCGGAATATTATAAAATATATAATATATGTAATATCAAAGCACATCGTGCGTATAAAACTCAATTTTACAACGCTTCAATTCTCTCTTTCATGCTTTACATCTTCTCCTCATCCTCCTTTTTTTATGTGTACAGAAAGGCTTACAAAAAATTCAAATACTCAAGACATTTCTATACACCAGTGTTGTCACGTCTATCTATAGCAAACTGAATGATGTCCCACAACAGTGAGAAACACTGCATGCAAAATTGCTGGAGAAAGCGCAGTGGCAATGTATCGTAAGACTAATTTATCATGCATCATTTTAGTGATTTTAGTAAAATTAGTATTAAAGATTGCAATGAGCTTTTATGAATTTTCACTATTCAAAAAAAAAAAAAAAAAAAAAAAAAAAAAAACATTATCTTGCATGGTAAAAATAAGTAATATAATTTATTACGTGTTTCTTTCACAAAAATTAAATGATAATGAGAGAGGAATCTAAAAAATACTAAAACAAGGAGTAACTTTACATATTTTGAAATTTAATGCAACGCGTTTCATTCTTTTGACAAGTACTATATACAGTATATTAAATATTTTCATATACCTAAAATACACTTTCTACAGCGGCTATACAATAATAATAATCATCGCTAGTTGAATGCCTGATTATTTAATGTCATGCTGTTTTATAGTATATATGCGTTATACTATACATATATGCGGCTATATGCCTGAACAATCAGGCGTAGACTCGTGAAAATATTTAGCTAACCTCCATAAATATTTGGCAAACTATATATTATATTATATGGTGAAACGATACATTATTACATTTATATATATTTTTAATTATTTCTGTAACTATATATAATATGATCCATATTAAAAAACAGTATAATATAGGTATAACTAATGTTTATAATAATATAATTCTATATTATTGTATTTTTTACACACGTTGAAACATTGTAACATGTATTATATTTATACGGTCCATGATATTTCAAATTTTTAAAAAGGGGAGGCAATCCAACTCTATATAAATTCAGCTCGGTATGTTGAGATGGTACATACTTTGTTAATAATACTGTTAACAATCGTTTGTTAAATTACTATGTTATTATTAAATTTAGTGTATTATTATTTATAATAAAATTATATATAATGTTGCAGATATATTTTATAATTGAAACTATATTTTTTATGTCACAATTTATCAGAAAATAAAAACTGAAACAAATTAATAACTTCATTGTTTGACAGTTAATAATTTTATTTAAAAAGGAATGACAGCCAAGCCAAATTAGATTTGACGTCGCTACTTTAATTACGCTTGGCTCGATAAACGAGTCGCAACTAACCGAGCTAACGTAGCTTCTACAATGTAGTTTCGTTCAAGATTTGCTCGACAGGTGTCGTCACTAGGAAAAATAAGTGCAAATTCACCCTTACAATATTCGATAAATTGTCGCATTTGCCATGAAATAACGTCAATTTGATCATGTATGCCATGCTATGTAATTTCATAAATTAGAGTTAAATCCTCAATAAAACAAAGTAGCGAGTAAAATCTTAAAATTGCATCTTTCTTTTTTCCAAAATTTATTTATATTTTTTTTCCCTTTATCTTTTGAGTATTCTTTTCCTTTAATATTGAAAAAACTGAATTTATACCTTACTTATAATACACCGTATAATCTAATCAAATCTAATGTATGCTCTACAATGTATTGTTCATGCAGAATTTCAATTGTCAAATCTGTCTAGCAGTTAAAATCCGTTTGCAAACACATGTGAACGGTAGCAGATATTATACGAAGTGACAACTGCTACTGAAGTGACGAGATAAAAATATGACTGTTGTTGCTTTGTCACCGGGCCGTAATCCAAACAACAAACAGAGCAGGATCAAGGGACGACCCCCCACCCCCAGGCATGCTGCCTTAGCTTGATCTCTTTCGCCGTGGATCAAAAACAAAAATTTTCAGCCTTCATTTTACTTACTTGTATAAGTCGAACGGGATAAAAAAAAAATAGCACCAACTAAGCAATAAATTAATTTTAAAAATCAAGGTTCGTCATTTTCATGCTTACTTCTCAAGCAAATGTCAAATGTTTTGTTTAAAAATTGGTACCCGTTTTTCTATTTCTATAATGCATCAAAGTCTTTAAACCTCTTAAAAATTATTGGAAAAAAAATGCATAGCTGGAATGAAAAGAATTGCCATCCATAGATGCCCATAGATGGTATATGAAAAATAAAAGAATATGCATGTATGCACTATATTTTTCTCATTTCACGACAGTAATTGCAGATTCATTATAATTTTGCACATGAACTCACATAGAGTCCTGCTGTACAATTTGCGGGAAAAAGCGTATGACATGTTTATATGATGAAGTATAATACACAGGTGCTTACTGACACATAATAAATTAACTAGCTGCAGAAAATCACTGAAATATAAATGTTCAACGTGGGGAGTGACATTATTTACATTAGGCTGATATAAGTTTTTTCATTAACTTACTAAATCCGTTCCAACTTTTTAAGTTTTTAAGAGCAAATAAAAAAAATAAAAACAAAAACAGTTTCATACAGACTATAAAAATTTGTCTATAATATTTTTTGTTAGCATTATTCCTTACTAAGGAATAATGCTAATCCTTACATATTAAAACTAAATAGAATAATACCAAGTATAAATGTTAGCGAGAATAATAATTTAATAACAAATAATATTTGTTAATTCTGTTTCAATTGACCCAATATTGGACATATCTGATGTTTATCTCATAACCACAATGTTTGTACACCTAATGTAATGAAAATAAATTAAATTAAATTTATATTATGTGTTATAATATTTATATTATATAACTGAAATAATTTAATCGTTGTCTGGTATAATTTAAATCAAATAATTTCAAATAAAAATTAAATTGATAAAGTGACAATTTATAATAATTTCTGAAAGAATAACATTTGAAATCATGAAAAATATTATCTTATATAATGCTATGAAATAAATACATGTCAGTAATCTCATTTTAACACTGTTCAGTTAATCACAAGCATATTATACATTAACAGCTGAAACATTGATTCAGCCCAATCGCGCTCTACTTTACATATTCCTTTATCAATGAATCAATAATGGTCCTTCAAATAGTGTTAAATAATTAAGCAATAATTTATAAATGAGCAATTTAGCAATAAATTAATTTGGTTTGCATGTGACTACTAATTATAATACTGTAAAAGGTTGAGGAAAGTTTTCCAGGTAATTGAATGAATAATCACTGGATTCCATATTATAGCCAATAAATAATTACTTCATTTATTGAAGTTATTCAATCAACGAAACAAATTTTTTCATAAATCGAACAGCTGGACCATTATAATAACATAATATTACTTTTGTCTGTACACAATAAAAGTTATGCTAATTTCTTACTGACAAGGAAAATATAAAATAGATAAATTTAGTCAAGTTTAACAAATCAACATCTCAAACTTGTATAAATAATATTATAAATATATAGTAACGACGGTATGTATAAAATTGAATTACAATAGATTCAGTTACGCATATGCCAACTACTGTATATTATAATATCATTACTTATATGATAACATTATTATAATACTATAATATATTATCTTTGAATGGAGGGGAACTCGTCACTCGCGATACAGTTCGGTGTTTATACAGAAATGCTATACGTGATGACGACAAAAGCTGCAATATAGCGGAATATTATACACGTTGCTACAGAGCTAACTCGAGCAGCTCATGGGTCGGGCGGGAGTAGTGACTGCTGCCTACTGATATCCCTTATCATCAGTGTGACAGCGGCGGCGGTAGAAGAGAGAGAGAGAGAGCGGGGCAAAAACCCTACCCCTTAGCCATCTCTCTCTCTCTCCTAGCTCCGCACCCATGCTCCAAACACTACATCATTTCAACCATGTTATAAAGCAAACATTTTAGTATATACAGTACGTGCTCACATATCAAAAATACCTTTATTCAAAACGTGCTAATCGGAATATATAATATAGGTACATTTATGTGCGAGTGTGTTTAATATCATTCATTAAACCATGGATTACTTGACTTAAAGGATTTTACCTGTTTGTTTTTTTAATACTATTATGTTAAGCCATAACAATTTTCTCATTATATACATACACACACGCATATATATTATATTATATATATATTTAAGATTTCAGTGCACAAAACATATATTATACGAGTCGTCCCGAATTTTTCGTGGTTATAAAATGCATACCTGATTAATACAGGACGTGTAATTAACTAGGTACTTCATAAATTCTTGGACTGTGCATGATACAGTTATTAAAGCTATAATGAAATCTACTAAATTCAGAATCTACAATGAAAATAATTATCAACATTTATTATGATTTATGCACATAAATGAAGTCGTCAAAAAAAATAAATAAACATATAAAAAAATACAACAAAAAATGCAAAATTTTAAATCAGCTAATAAGACATTAATGAAGTAAATCACCATATGATTAAACTTGGTCGTGCATGATAAAATGAACAATATATAATTATACTGATATTTATTATACAGAAATTAGAATCTGCATGCGGTCGAGAATCGTGCAGAAATGCGCAACAACATGCGAGATCTGTACTGGTTAGCCATCAACGTCCACTTTTTGAAACGATATTCTGTACTAAATTGACAAAAAAGAAATAATGATATAGAGACAGCAATGTTGTTAGCATCCATGAACTCTGACATTTCTTGTATAGGCTCCACGATTTTTGTCTGTACTTTTTCATTCCTATAAAATATATACAATGCACTAATGGTCAACTAGTCTTCCCCCACCTTTTTTTTACCCTTCCTTTCAGGAAATAACAACTTTTCTACACAGTAACATTGAAAGCAGAGATCATTTTTTTGCTATACAAAAATATAATTATGTAATGTCAATAACAATTTGACATATAATGACATATTGTATAAATTAGCTTCAATGCGTAAAAGCTTGAAGTAATTCCCGCCGGGAAAATTTTTCCCTCGTAAATTGAATTAGATTGGAATTAGATTGAATAAAGATGCTATTTGAATTGTATCTGTAAGCCACCATGTTAAATACAATATTTCAGTTAATTTTTAATTTAAAAACGTTTACTTCCCCCTCCCCCATTTTTGGGGGGTGTAATGATTTTGAATAGAAAATATTTTTCTTTAAAACCTATAGCTTATTTCTAACCCAGCAATTTCATGTTTGTTTTTAAAAGTTAGTGAATTGAATTTATTGACTTGGGGTCTGTGGACCAAGCAGTCATTGCCCGTAAATAAGAACAGCTGTATGTACACTGGAAAATCAGCTGACTCCTGTCTCTATATTTAGGATTGAAGACTCATGCGTAAATTTCACTTACTAATTGGTATAAATATATAAATAAAATTAGTTTTACAATTTTATATAATTTTCAGTCTGATCACGATTTATTTGCAAACTGCGGTGAAAAATTAAAATATAATTAATGAAGCCACTAAAAAATAAACTGACTTGCTGCCACCAAGTTTAAAACAAGAATATTTGTTCCATGTTTTTAATTTACATTGCAGTTTATTTAAAGTGATAACGCCGATCAGCTGTTTCACCAGATTAACAACCTTGGCAAATTCACAAAAATTCTGAAATTTTTTTGAAAGGCAGATGCCTAAAAGCCATATAGAAAAAGTTTCAAAACAATTTAACGAGCCGATTTTTTTTAATTGAGTTTTTTGTTTGTCTCTCCATGGGAAAGCCCTATGCTGAAAATTAAAAAAAAAAATAATAATAATAATTAAAAAAAAATCAGCTTGTTAAATTTTTTTGAAAATTTTCCTATGGCTTTTAGGCACTAATATCTGCCTCTCAAAAAATTTTCAGAATTTTTGTTAATTGACTAAGGTTTACATGTTAATCAAAGGGGACTACGTCGAACAGCTAATCGGCGTTATCTCTACCTTCACATATAAATAATAATGGTCTCTTTTTTTTCACCTTAACTCCCATATGACAATATTATAATACATTAATTCGTTTAAAATTAAAATACAATTAATGACAGGTAGTAAAGCCAGCATCAGCAGATCAATACAACAGACTAATGGACGGTGAAAGGGATGTGCTGCGGGCAGCAGATGCGGCAGATGCTTGTAGGTGACTCAAGCGTGTGTATCTGACCGTGCCATCAATCAGCGCCGCAAACAACACGCACCTTTGTACACACCCTTGTGACCGCCACCTGAGAATGTAAACGTGCAGTCGTGTGCCATTCAATTAATACTTTAAAATAGACTGAAAAACTATGATAGCAAAATACTGTGGTTATCGCATTATAACCCGAACAAATACTAGGTAGCTCAGATGAACTATATCTATTTTAAATTTAACTAAAATGATCAAAATCGACGCACTAGAAGATTTAGAAAAATATAAGAAAACAAGAAATATCGAAAGAACTCACTACAAAAATAACATAGTCCTATCACAATATCTCTATTTTCGCACTATTTAATTAATATTTTTTTCTAACACAAAATTTTCATTAATTTTATAAATCTGCAGTTTTAATTTGTTTTAAAATTCAAATACAAAATTAAATATTATTAAAAAAAAAAACACTTGTATGAAAATATGACATTATGCTAAGTAATTTGGTACATTATTATTATGTATAAATTTTATAGTCCATTAGAGCTAGATCATCATCATCGTCCATATAGCACAGAGGAGGCATTCTGGCAACATCGCGCTGTGATGCAGCAGCAGCAGCCGCCGCCGGCCGGGTCGGAGGGCTGAGCACATGGCACCGAGGAATAAAGACCGCGCGTGGTTGGGATTGGGACGACGTCGGGCAAACATCTGCTACTACTGCCGTTACTGACATTCCCCCGAGATCGAACCCAGTACCTCAGTAATAAAACCTAAAGTCAAACATAAATTTTTATTCCCCTGGTAACAGAATTCCCATGTCACATAAGAATAAACAAAATAACGTGTGTACGTGACCCTAAAAAGAATAATATCCTGTATTTAAAATATTAAAAATAAAGTTAAAATGTTTGCTATATAATATTTTCTAATAAAATTTTATTCAGCTGCGTGCTTCTTCCATCTAAGATTTAGAAGTGTGGAGCCACAAACATCATGATCTCACATCGGTCCAGATCAAGTCAACGGGTCAAATTCCAGACGCATAAAATTAATGACAGCAAGTCATCATTCTGTTTATCAAATAATATTATAATAAAAAATAGCACAAAGAAATCAGTATTTTAAAACATATGCATAATTATTGTAAATAATTATTTTCTACCATCGTATAAACTGAATAGGGTCATTATTTTATTTGTAAGAAATTTAAAAAAAATATCTTGTCACTTGTATGAATGACGTTTTGCTTGAAATCTGTGTCATTATTATACTTTTTTATTATCTAAAATCAACTCAAGCAATCTTATCACTTGTGTTTTTAACATACACTATAAAAATTAAAAAGGGTTTTAAGCCGAGAACTTTTTTTGTATATTTTTTTTTTTTACTATAATAATCCTCTCGTTTGTTAAAATATAATATATCTACCATGCATTCGCAAAATAAAATACAATAGTTAATAATTTTTAGCACGCAATTTCAGCAGCATCGTTAAATTAATAATCATGCTAAATAATGCCTTATGCCAAAATAAACACTAATGTCGAAAAATGCATTTCGTATAATAATATACATACACAATTTTTTTATTATGATTTATTACATGTATGGCAATTTCAATATTAGTATGATACCATGACATATTCAAAGGAATAAAAAGACAATAAAGTTATACTAAAGCATAAGATAATTGTTATTAAATTACACTAATTATTTTTGTTGTATATATTATATTTTAATTAACTTATTACAACCGTTACCATACAACAGCATTATCACTTACCCCCTTCAGAGAAGCACTTTGATAAGTACCGACATAATCAAACTAAGCTTACTTACTGAGAAAATCATACGACACGAAAGCAAAATTAGTGGAGCATCTTCCGCGCTACACATGAGATACTTGTTAGACATCGGGAGAAATGAACTTATAAAGTGATGTTGCTGCCACTGCTGCATTGACGCTGATAAGCGACAAAGTAAGTGGATGAGCGGGAGGAAGGGGAAGGGGAGGGGGCGACAGAATGAGGGAGAGAATAACATACAAACATCACATTGCAAGCATGGTGCAGCTTAAAATGAACAATAAAAAAATACAAGACAAGAAGAAAAAAAAGGGGCACCAAAATAATATTAAGCTCCTCATAAAGCAAGCTCGACAATCATATCAAAATCTAATCAAATTTTTCGTCGTTCGAAGAGGCAAAAAACTCCATAGCTAATAGATACACTATAAAAAGAATATAAAGCAGCAGTACCAGCTTTTATTATATAACTTAAATGAAGGATGCTGATGTAAATTTAATAAACTTTTTATAAATAAAGATGTTCTGTTTGAAATTTACGAGAAAATTGAAACATTTAATTTTATGTTATGAAATTTCTAACATTCCTAATCACCGACTTTTCATGTGATTTATAATAGGAAGTTTTTTTTAGCATGGACAAAAGTTTAATTTTTTTATCCATACTGTGGGATTTCTACGTGTACAGTATGTGGGCGTGTATAGGCGTTGTATCATCAACGTACATTTTAAAAAAATATATATTAATTAATTATAATAAGTCTACGTTTTTATTGATTGGTATTATAAAACAAATTAGTGTTCCAAATAATGCCACTGCTTGAAATTACATATTTTATAATGATCTCATAAAACCGATGCATACATGTATGATTTAGTCAAGACTCAAGATTTACCATAATGACTTGAGTGGAGTCGTCACTACACTAATCTGAATAAAATAAAATTTATACAGTATAACACTAGTATCATACTGTATCATTTCCTAAATATTGCATTCATTGGATAGAAAATATATTATAATTCAGAAATTCACTAAATTAGCTGCATAGTAGAATATATAGCTGTTAAAACACTTTGTTATATAATAATTAGAAACAAGCTCAACTAATAAATTAATTATCTAATCACGTTCTTCGTAGATGAGAAATCAAATTTTATTACAAATCTAGTTTCCATTTAAAATCATTATCGAAAGAATTTCTACTTTGTTTTTAAAAAATGTACAAATTCTGTGCATAGAGCAAAGGGGCACAGACTTGTTGGACCGCGCGGTACTTGGTTTCATTCTCTGCGACCTATAGTTTCTGCTGTGCTGACTACATTATAGCTATTAATGAATGTTATATCGCGCACTGCATGGCGACACTGGATCAAGCAAGGAGGCTGACAGAGATGCGAGCAACCACTCCCATTACAACATACAGATGTCTGAGCTACCGCAAGATGAATCTGATAATCTAAACTCCATCCACTGCAATCTTGCCCCAACGTCATACTAAAATACATCCTGTAACCGAAATGTATGAGCGTTTCTTTGAGGAAAATTACTCGTTTCTTTGGTAACTTATGCACTGTATACTAGTGTATAATATATGCATTGCTTTTTTTATTCGCTGCTTCCATCATTATAAATGATAAAATGATTATGTTGCATTATAATAATAATTATATTCACAGCTACCGAAGAGGGCAGCTACCCAGCTACCACAGACGTGCAACGCGCGCAGAGCTAACATCATTTTTCGACATAATAATGTAGCATTAAATTTTGTATGCATAATTTTACTGTGTACATAATGCATATTATATGCATACTGTATCATCGAGAAGCAGGACTATTGTGCCAAAAAAAAAAAAAAAGAAAAAACTACTACTGTAATGTACACGTATGCACAGTACCGTATATATACAGTAGTTATACTGTACACATATGCATACCATACATAATGATTAATATTTATTATAATTACGTCGGATCCGTCGTGAAGTCAGTGATAAAATGCAAATTTTGTTAATTAATTTGAAGAATATTAAATTATTATTGCAGTATGCATATAATCATTATGCATATCACAGCTATAGGTATTATGCATACGTATACAATATATGCATAATTATATACATATTACATACTCATTTATATTATTTGGTCAATTTTGTGCACAACAGGAGAAAAAGGATGCATGTTTACCCCGTGCAGCAGTGGCATTTAAACGTTACGTGTGGGAACATGCAGGTTCAACATGCCTCGCAAGCACAAAATATTTTGTATTTAGACAATAATTAGAAAAACTCATTAAGCTTTGTTTGCATGCAATATACATACACATTTCAACTGTGTAAAAAGTGAATACACATTACACGCTGATTGATCAACATGCAACAAGAATATGCAAGCATGCACGTCAGTCAGATGCATTCTCTGCGTTTGTAAAAACTTGTTAAACTCGTTTACTTACAGAATTTGCAGAAAAATTAAGTTTGTATGCATACACAACACAAGTGAAGTAATTATTATTAAAAACACATAAAAATTTGATGTGATCTTGCATAAAATAATGTTTTTTGGTCTAACGACAACACACAAGTGAGAGCCTGCCAGGCTTCTCGTAACGCTAGCAAGCAGGAAGTGGAGAAGAGATCGCGGCGGCGGGCGCGTTGAGGATGGAGAAGGGAGAGAGGGACAAGGGGCGGGAGAAAGAGGAGAGGGGTTACCCAAGATGGGACAAAGGAAAATAGAACTTTTTTTTTTGCGCAAGCAAAAGACTTGATAGTTCATGGTTTCGCCCTTGAATACAAGCAAAAGCAAGCACCACCACCAGCTGCCTATAGCTTGCTTGTAGCACAGTGATGGTATAGCAGCAGCAAATCTAAGCCAAACAGCTTTTTTTCATTCTCTCCCTTCATTCACCCTTGGTACTGTATGATGCTAGTGGTGGCACTGGTGGCTTGCTCAGCTCGCGAGAAGCAAGAGCATGCCTTTGTCACAGCAGCAAGCCTCGCACACTCTACAACAGCAACGGGGGTTGAAGAAAACCATAAAGACCATACGGGACTTATCGTAAACCGAGGGACGACTATATATGAAGTAAGAAAACGGAACCCCCTATCGTCCGACCGAACCCACCCTACAGACCGTACTTTCCTTTATAAAGTCAGGTCATAATATCAAACACAACGAATCAAACTTTATATCTTGTAGATTATAATAAAGATATCATTTAAACCTGCGTTAAATTGAAACTATTAATATAATAATATGTGAACCGACGAATATGTTCTGCACGTTTTATTTTATTTCTTTCATAAAAATAAATTGAAGTAAATTATAGAGAGTTGAATTTAATATAATTTCAAGTTATATAATTTGATAAAGACATAGCAGAAAAATATGGTCAGAGGACAGCTGATATTGTAAAAATTTCTGAAAAGGGATGTTATTTTTTTCAATAAGATGATAAAGTTAAGAGGGGGAAAAGTCTCATAAAAATACCGCGTGCTACTAGCCTTTGTTGATGGGAAGTGGGCGTCTCTCCTAAAGGCATACTACTACATTCGATCACCCGGATCATCCCCTCAAAATAATAATAATATGGCATACTTGCACACAAACCCCTCCTTTTATCATAAATAGCTATTTTACCCCTGCCTCGTGTTTGAAGTTTTTACAGTTAGAATAGCAACCAATTCTGTTTTAAACTAATAAATCTTATTGTAATTCTAATTTAATTTGGTTTACATTCAAATAGCTTGAACGTGAATTTACACATTTTATTTTACTTTTAAATAAAATTTACTCTTGAATTAATTTAATCATATTATAAGCTTTTGTTGTTGATAGACTGAAATTTTACTCGCGAGTAATTATATAATAATATACAACCATTGTGGCCCAGGCGCAGGCGCGGATCCAGCGGGGGAGGGGGGGGGGGGGCTGCAGCCCCTTCCGAAATTTTGGATTTAATTAACATGCATGATGAGCATATAATATTTAGGCATTTCCCTACTGCCCACTCCAATTTGTTTTTTAACATTTTTAACATTGACCTTATGAAGACATCTCAACCCGAAATTTGGTTCTAGATCCGCGCCTGTTGTGACCCATTGTATATATAGGAAAACTGACCTCACTATATATATAATATTTAGATAGATCATCTTAGCAGTACTTCAATTTTCTTCACAGTAAAATAAATTTCTAATGCAATAGGTCTGTTCGTCAAATGCATAATAAATTCAAAAATCAATAACCATGAGAGATGACATTTAACATAAGGCAAATCTTATAATTGATGTAATTTATTATTATCTGAATAAAACTTATAATGGCTGCATTACACCTTCGCGAACATAAATCAGTAGCTGCCATTATGTTTTTTATACCCTCAGATTTAGGCCAAGACACATACCTGACACAATTGAATGAGCAAGCGCAGTAGATGACGATATTACGTTAATTAATTAATAGCTGTGGGTTTATAAGACGCAGTACGCACATAACAATAACATGAATCTCAATATATAAAATATATATTATAATACGTTTTATGCTTCAAATATTTAAGTTAATAATATTTAAGTTTATATTATAATAACATGAAATTATTATAACACCTGGGGGGGTTGGGTGTAAAAATTACTTATCTGATTTTTTGAAGATTCGCATCATGGTATAATATGGTTGCAGTATATCGGTGGCGTCTGAAGCTGTCCCACGATCTCTGGAACACAAGAAAAAAAATATATGGTTAAAAGTTTTCTTTAGTTTGGAAATTTAATAATATGATTAATATGCATGCTGATGCGTACATATTTTATACTGCAGTATTTTATAACCGGGGCTAAAAATACGAGCATCATTTTTCTTCTTTAATTTAAATTAAAAATTCATTCCTAGAAAATGTAAGTCAGATGATTGTAGTTATTTTAAACTAAACTCTGAAGGAAGACGTTTATGATGTTTTATCACATGCAGTTCTTGTAAGTTTTAACTTCTTCTTCTTCTTGATCCGCGTTTTTGAGAATATATAGGCAGAATTTAGCCATGCACCCAAGCACTATGCCATGTAAGTTTTAACCTACTAACTATAACCAAAGAATTAATATCTACGTAGATATTAATTCTTTGCTATATAACTATAATATACAAAGTTTTAGAGTATATATGTTCAGCCACTTCAGCCTATGCTGGGTAGGATCTTTTTAATTCCGGCTAATTACACTTGTAATCATATATACACGTATATTGTTTAAATAACATCAGGATACACGATACTATAATTTATAATACTAATATTCGATTGAGACACCTTGAAAAAAATAAAACGTCTCCTAGGAAGAAGGCAACTTCTTTTACACAAACGTTACAAAAGTTGTCTAATTTACAGGCGCAAACAACGTTTTTTTTTTGTTTTTTTTTTTACATTGAATGAATGATATGATTGAGGTGTTACCTGAGGTATATGACAATATTGAAAATTATGCTCTTCAAATATCAAGAAGCATATTTCATAAATTAAAATTATATATTACAAAATGTAAAATGTATTAACAAAATAATTGCATAAAATTGAAGCAAAACAAACAAACAATGTTTCAAATGGGAACATAAAGGACTTCAGATAATATAAGTATTATAAGTAATTAGTAATTACAAGAAATTTTGGAACTGAAAATTCTCTTTTTATTAATTAATATTGCCATAATTTCTACCTTTCACGAGATTTCTATCAAACATGATTCCATTTAACTCCACACATAAAGGAGTTCTGTTACACCATTATTCGATTGAATTCAGAGATATAATCGATTGGAGCAGACACTCATATACAGTTGATCTAGTTTCACAATCCCTCTAAAATCAACTGCAAGCAAAAATTTGATCTTTTTCATGCATTTAAGTGAACAAATTCTTCCAACAATACATTGTATTTTGATATAATATGTATATATTAAATTTTTATTTTTTTTATTAAATATGAGTAATGCTCTTCTATTGATATTTTTAAACTGAAGTGACTGTATAGTATAGACTGTCTACTATCTATAGTAGTGTGAAGTGAAGCTGGCAGGCAGGCTGTTTGGTTGGCTAGCACTTCTATAAGGTCACCTCAACAATGTGTTTGCGGTCATGATCAAGCGTTTTCCCTCCCATCACTTCCACGCCGTTGTTCTGTTTGCTGCGTCGCCCCCGCACAGTCGTTGATCGATCCAATTAGTTGGGACATCCACGTGAAAGTGAGAGTTGAAAAGAAGAAGAGAGGATAGGCAAAGAGAGCTGATGCTGAGAGAGGATGTGATGCACCCAACGCTCTTTGTTCGCCAAGGTACCATGATGGCAGCTAATCTCTCTTATAGACATGTGCGTCTATCATGTCCCAATGCTTTAATAACGTCCGTATAAATTATCTTTAACATTATACATATATGTCTTATAATTCTTATATATATTATAAAAAAAAATATTATTAATGGATACGTTTTAACAATATTTTAAGATTTAACGGTTACAAACATGGGCCATGGCATAGCTTTCATATTTTCATGCAAATTTAATAAAAATGTTTGAACATCACATAGAAAAAGAGGGTAAAAATATATACAAATGATACAATACAATATATAATGACATACAGTATATATTGTAGTTCTCTATGATCCATACTATAATATAAACTCAAGCCATGCATCTAAATCATATATCAACAAATTTAATTATCAAATATCATGAATCTCAGTTCGTGTTCTATTTATAATCTAATTTATGGCATTTGAAAACAAAGAAATCATCTAATTCACTGATTTTCTAAATTAAACTCATTGTTTTCTTAGTAGCCACAAATGGTTTAAATTTTAACTTCATGATTATTTCAAGTGTAATTTAAATGGCTAACGTGGAGTGTGAATAAATTATCAACGAAGATTTGAAATAGCAATTTCTACAAAAGCATGCAATTTGAAATATTTTGTTTTAACAATGAATAATTCATCCTTCTGATGAGGGCTGATAATATATTGTAAGTATATTTATTTTACACCTAAAAGTTCTTATAATGCAAATGGCTTTGAAGATTTTTACAATCATATATTACAGGAGGAAACCGCCTCAGCTTTTATATTTTTATAAATAATGTAAAAGCTGAAGCGGTTCTCCTCCTTTGGTGCAACATCTCATTTTTACAACTAATAAATCATAACTAAAATATAAACAACAAAAGTATAAAATCATAAAACCCTTAAATATTAATTATTATAACACTCCATTTTTACTATACAGCAAAATTTCATGAATAATAATTTACTACAAATTAATTCATATAATATTATAGGTTTTTATACTTTATACATTGCAGTTCATTCCATCACATAAGTACATAATATATACAGTACCGTATATTAGGGTGCATGTGAGTGGGTGGGGTGAATTTTAGTACACATACTGTACTCTATAAAGCTAAAACAGTCCAAAGAATAATACTGTATAATTGTAATAACTCGTACCACGTGTATAAAAAATAATTTTATAGGATTAGTTACATAATAGTTGTTAATCCCATAATACATAGAACGATACAAAACAACAAAATATTACGTGATTAATATATGATAGATAATTTAAACTTGTCATCCCCGTAAATATTACAACTATAATAGTGGGGGCGTGGTGATAAGTCAGGAAGGCGGAAGACAAACAGCTTCAAAGCATCAAGCGGTCGGTCTCAAAGGTGTTCGGTACACATGAGCGCGTGTGCCACGGGGCGAGCTTTGACACGGTGGTGGTGCAGGCCACGCGACCTCAACACACGCGAGTGGGCGTGCCCGTAATAACCACAGACACGTGTTGTGTAATGACGTCATTATGTTTTAATTTAATTACATAAAATAATGTGAATACTATGTCAAGAATTTAACAAAAATTTATTATTGAAACTGCAGTCAACAGTGAAAAACGAATGTACTGTACATGCAGCAAAATTACTGCATGCATGTGCATTATACAGTTTAATGAATTTAGAGTGCAGATCTGATATTAGTATGGGGAGAGGGGGAGACACACTTCGGATTTAATATGGGTGGTTATAATACAACTTACAACTTCCCCCTATATTTCTTTAAAAAATAATTGTTATATACCTCATACACAGAATTATACGATCCAAAAGTATTTTGTTTCATATATCCGTGCCTAACGACCTTATATATTTATGCTCTATAATTTAAAAAACTTAAATTAATATATTGTATTATAAAAATTTCCAACAGTACATGAATAAAGAGAAATATTATTATACAGAAATGAGATTATTATAATTTTACTTTTTTATATACTGCGTGAACAAAATTGAAGATATCATTTTTTTAATAAATCATAGATAATAAATTGTGATCGGATGGATCTGTGTTCGTATATTTATTATTATAAATATTTATAACATGAAACAAATAGTTACCTGTCTAATTAACATTTTTGATATCAGATTGAATCATAAAATTTAAAGCCAAAATAGTTTTGAAACAGCTTATATTGAAAAGGTTTTTGCATTGCTGATTTTCAAACATCAGAGCGTTGAAAATCACTATATATAGATTTACGCGATATTCAATTGATGTTCTTTTTATCTATAGAGGGCGTTCATTCTATCATCCCCTATCCTTTTTTTTTTTTCATATCTAGTAAAGTGATTTCTATACTCTCTGCTCTTTTTTTTTATTGGGGCTCTCATGGCGTATTCTCGATGCTATAGGTCACTTTTGATACTATCCATACATACAATGACTTTATGATATATTTTTTATCACAAAATTTTCAATTCCATAAATTATAACAGTTTTTTATATATATTTAATTTTTTTCATGTAATATTATTTTCCCTGTATCTAAAAAAACATCAAAATTTTCATAGATACGTATAATATGACGAGAGAGAGAGAGAGAGAGAGAGAGAGAGAGAGAGAGAGATTTTCGGATGTGTTGAAACATCCTTGGGGTGTAGCAGCGCAAAACAAGGTGATAACTCTGCATTAGATGTTACAAATTGCCCCACCCTGTTATAGAAGGGACACAAGCCAAGTGTAATTGCGAGAGCTCAACTTTAACGGCGACTGAGTGTGACGTCACACGGTCCCCAGAGAACCCCAGCAGCAGCAGCACACACACTGCGAACGTCGACGTCCTCCTCATATAACAAGGCAAATATATTCAGGGGGTCACACAACTTGCGTTCTATGTGTGTATAAATAAATTAAACTATTTTATATTTAAAATATATTGGGTAATTATTATAAAGTTGATAAAATAAATCGTTGAAATTTTATGCATATCATTTTTATTTACGTATAATTAAGTGGTAATTATACTATTTTTGTTAGTACTGTTAATATCACACTAATTTGTTTCTGCAAATTGCCATTTTCGTGACTTCAATTTGGTGAATCAGTCAAGAAGAATTTTTATCCAATATAATAGGAAAAATAGCATTAAGAAAAAGGCACAATCAAGAAATTTTTATTTTCATGGGATTTCTTTATTATATTATATAGTTTATTATTTATACTTAATGGAAATTTCGAAATTTGTAACATATTATAATACAGTATACATACAAAATAAACCATGCAGAAAAAGTTATTTACATGGTATGAAAAGAAAAGTTGCGTGGACAAGAAACCATTAATTAAAATATGACAAAATCTCAAACTTCATTATGTGCAGGAAAATTAATTAAATATTAGTTAATAACATAAAAAATCTAAAAAAAAAAAGCTCCCATCTGTATATACGACACATACTGTACCATGTCCAGTTAATTATGGTATTAACTAGGTTACCTATTTAGCACTCTGCAGCCCATCCTGGTCAACCACATGTCATTTCCGCCAACACATTAGCGTCGCCCTGCCTGCATGCTACCGTCCAGCCAGTCGCTGTACCTGGATCTATCCCCCTCTCTCTCCCCCTACCCTTAATTACACGGACAGACTATACGCCGATGTTCAGCCGCAAAGCAAAATCCATTCTACTGATACTGAATGATGACATTAATTTAAAACCGTTATCTTTTATCGGAGCTTCATTATAAAGGGAAAAAAATCTATAATAATAATTTTGAAGGCATGCCAAAATTTTATTTATGTTTATAAAAAAGAATGCAGTGAATTTTAGTTGTTGTTATACAATAGACGCCCTATATATTAATAAATGAAACCAATAGAGGGGTGATTGGTAGCAAAACACACACATAAAATCAATAAATTACTGATTCTGACCATATAACAATATCATTTTCTAATAAAAATTATTTCTGCATACTTGTTATGAATTTTTATATTTCTTTGCGGTATATATATTATTTTTTAAACTTCTTTTTACTTTTTTTTTAATCTCCTGTAACTTATTGGAATAATTAAAAAAAAATCCTCATAAGAATCAAATGAGGTACATCACGTTATTTTTAATTTATTGTAGTTAATATATATATTTTGTCTTGAATTTGTTTTTATTTTAGCCCTGGCCATTTATTTTAGTGAATTTTTGACAGCATAATGTAACATGTAGCCCTCAGGACAGCATGAACATTACCCCTTTTCTGTTTTTGAATGCTGCCAATTAAGCAATCTGCATGTTAAAATATATCTTTGTCTTTTAGAGCAAATCAGGCTAAAGAAAAAAAAAAAGTATATAATACGATTATTTTAAATATTTGTTTTTATCTTTTTAATTAATATTTTACCTGAATATTAATATTATAATTTTTAACATACAGAAAATATTTTACAAAATTTGTGAGAAAAGTTATAATACTATAACATATAATTTATTTTAATATTCATCATCATAGCGTATATAAAAATAACAAATTTTTATTACGTAATTTTGTTGTGAGCGTGATGGTGTAAAAAAGCGATATTAACCTTAATGAAAGCACTTGCTCCATGTATATATACATGCGATGGCGGCGCGGTCTCTCTGCGGGATTGCACAGCTCCACTGAAGGTCTCCTCGCGACATTTTACCCTCTGACGTCATCACCGACACCGCCAAATGTCACCGCCCGCGATGATCGCAAAATTTCATGGAATCTCCTCTCATGTTAGAAGGTTTGAGGAAACGAGCCGAGTAAAAAAAATAATATTTACCTAATAAATATAATATAAGGTTTATGTTGAGATAATTTTATAGTTTTTTTTTATATTATATATATATATGCAGGTTTTATGTGCATGATGGAATTAATTTATTTTAAAATAATGTATGCTTATTTAAGTGCTTTTTTATATTTAAGTTTATAACCTTATTTGATTATCTCCAAATAGTGTTAAATGACTTAATCAAAATCTTAAGACTTAATTGCCCCTTATTTATATGTAACCCTCTAAACTTATGATGCTGAGCAAGTTGCCTAACCTGGAGATAAAATGTCATCGGCAAATTAACAAAGGTCTGTATTTTATTCATACAGTATATCAATTGATAATTGGAAGTATTTTTCTATTATGTGTGTAATATATATGCATTTTTCATTTTTTTTTTTCTCAAACTTTAGTTTTTTAAGCTAACATGCAATAATCAAGGTTGATTTGAGTGTATAGATATTTTTATCTGACTCGACTATGTGTATCTATTGTACTGTGATTTTTTAATACAATAAAACCTTTTTATACTAAAAAAACTAAACTAACAAAGGTTGCAGGAAAAAAATTTTTGCTTCATGATTATTTATTTGTATGTATAATATTATGTAATAATAAAATATACATCAATCTGAAAATGATGTAAGCGAAAAATGTAAATTGTTTTTTATACAGATAAGAAGAGCTGAACATTAATCAAAACAAGTCATAACATTTAATAATTTGAAAACCGCAGTGACGTCAATCAAGTGAGTCAAGACGTTGAGATAATTAGCGATGAAAATATGACACTCTGATATTAGAGAAGGACGCTTTTTGCAAGGGTCGCTCGCGCTTAGTGGTATTGGGACGTCGTCGTTGTATCGGTGATAAAAGTCTCTCTCTCTCTCTCTCTCTCTCTCTCTCTCTCTCTCTCTCTCTCTCTCTCTCTCTCTCTCTCTCTCTCTCTCTCTCTCTCGCACACTCACTCAGCGTGGCGTTCTAATAGATTGCTGCGTGTAGAAGTATGGAAGGGCGAGAAAAAAACAGAAAACATGAAAGATTGAGGAAAGATGTAACATAAAGATTCGTAACATAATTAATGCTTTATTAAATTCTTTGACGAAAACAAAAGGATTAAAAAGTTGTACACTTTTAAATAAATTAACTATAAGTTATTTGTAAAACTTAATCTTATTTAAAATAGTATGAGATTTTGTTTCCCTTTTTACTTAAAATATAGATACATGAAAGCAATATTTCATTTCCATTCTAAGCCTGTAAAATAGGCAACCCAGTTTTCTTCAATACTTTGAAGCTGAATGTGTTGCCTATATTACAGGGGCTACAAGCAAAATTTATAATGAGTCTTAAGCCGGTATTACACGATACAATTTTTCTGATTATTGTATACAATTTTTCCTTACAAGAAAATTTAATCTCCATTTGTTTGTATACTGAGAGGAAATTTTCTTGCAAGAAAAAATTGTATACAATAATCAGAAAAATTGCATCGTGTAATATAGGCTTTATATTAAGAAAATTCTAGTTCATTGTGAATTCTATGTTTTATATGTAACTTTTGTAATCTTATTAAAATACAAATGAATCAATTAAATTTTATAAGGTTACATAAGTTACCGCTTTATGTGATGAACCTTGGTTATAGAGCCACACGCGGAAGAAGGACGTAGGCAGGAGGCTGGGCTGGTGAGATGGGATGGTTTGCACGAGAGGAGAGAGAGAGAGAGAAGAGGAGCTGGCTAGGTCGGTCGGTCGTTGGCATGGCAACCCAGACACGTCATTAGCAGCCCCTGAGATGAAACAACGCCGAGAGAGAGAGAGAGAGAGGAGAGAGAAAATCTCCTTCTTCTATACCATGAACAAAGTGGACATCCCTCCCCACCCTCCCTCTCTACCTAACATTGCATTGCTCCCTCTGTTTCCCGGTAACCCCGTACTTCTTATCAGAAATCACCCCTCACTAAAACTTAGTAAGCCTAGCTGGCACCATCTCTCTCTCTCTCTCTCACATTCTCATACTCATCATCGTTTAATCGTGTTAACATAATACTGTCATCATTATTATAGCTGTTTCTAATGCCCTTTTTTTTTAACCTTTATATTTTTTAAACCTTACGGACTAAATGATAAAGCTATTGTAATGTAAAATAAAAGTCATTATTATTTTTGAAATTGGATTAATGCGTTCACTTTTAAAACTTAATCACAATATTCTTTGAATTTTGATCAATTTTAATGAAATTTGATTTATAATATTATTACAATATCTTAACGATCACTTTAGATAAATTTATATTCCCAGTATATAATTAGACATTACAACTGGATTATAAAAATGCAAAGACGATCGGAAACTTTTGCCATGTTGTCATATATATATATATTTTCGTTGTAGATGAGAAAAAATAATGCTGATGCAATTACTTGTAAAACTATTTATACATTTTATTGTCCTTTTACCTTTCATGCACTTTAGAGTAAACAGATAGTCACATACAGATATAAAAATTGTGATCTACAGTTTTTACTAAAAGATTCCATTCCTCTCTATCACGGTCATAAACTCAAAAGTGACCTTTTGATTTGTTATTTAAAAATTTGTTAGTGGACGTAAATAACTAATACTGGCAGAATAGTTCATAAATAACAATAATAACAATATTTAAAAACAAAATCATTGCACCATGAATATGAATCTCCTGTATAATAATATTTCATAGAACTTGATTTGTTGACGATCGATATAATATGCCATCATTTTGTGACATGAAGTTTAAATAAATCATAATAATATCATGCTCGCAAATTACAAATGGAAATATGCCAACTTTGTCACGAGCAGTGCTCTCTGGCTCTCTTTTGTCATGAAGTGACGAGAGGTAAATAACAATTTCGTGTGAATTTCCCCACGTTAAATATTTGCGTTATAATATTTTAATATTTACATAATACCTTCTTAATTTCGTTTTTTAATAATTATAAAAATTTTATACAAATATTTTCCATTAAGAAATTTGTATACACTTTTAGATTGCTTAATATAATTAATTAAAAAAATTCTTCAAGATATTAAATTATAAAAAAATATTAAGTTTCATTTTAATTATTATATTATATTTGTTAAACTTATAATAAAAATACATACAATCATTAATATTCATAATATATAACAATAGAAAGAAAGTATGACATTATTACTGCCACAATTATTTCCCTTGTGTTTCTAGACTAGAAAGGAAGTGTCGACATTGTCGTATACGGTTCACTTCCCGTCATCGAATAGAGTACGACGTTGGGGAATTGCGGTGCGTTATTGCGGTACTACTTTTTACTCCCTCCCCCCTACCGAGATGTGTGGGAACTAACAAAAGAGGAGGACTCTTTAATTGGGTGATCGTTTGCTTGCTGCTACGAGGAGATTCAGCTATAGGGAGATGCAGTGAGAGTTGGTTGCCCTGTGTGTTCCATTATAGACCCCCTGCCCTGATGCCTGTACTATATATCCCCCTTACCTCCTTCTATACATATATACCATATATGGACCCCCTCCATGAGTCATTCATTATTTACCCTAACTCATGTGAGCATTAAGTAAATGAAAAAAAAAAAAAGAAGGCAACTTGCACCTCTATATAACTTCGTCCAGCTCATATTAGAAACACCCTTTCTCCACCCCCGCCGTGTACAACGTCATATATAAGAGAGGGAGGAAGAGAGAGGTCATGTGTAATTATACCTGCCTGCATGCAGCCTGTTTTCATATATACTTTGTACGCGTGCTAACAGATAATTTAGTGTTGAAAGGACGTTACAATGTTATTTTTATATATAATTCATGATTCATGTTTTAATTGAAATAAAGGAAATTATAATAATTTTTCATATTAAAGATTTTGTAACAAAAAATAATATATCAGATTTCGGTGTTTTTTTATTAATATTGTGTAAATTTATGATATCAAATATATGAAATTTTATTTGTGAAATATATAATATTATTATAGTACACAAGTTAAAATATAAGACATTTTTAATTTAAAGTGAAATATCTTCAATTCTTTGCTGTAAATTACATTTTCTATTAGAGCTTTTAATATAAAAACAACAAAAAAGTCAATGTCAAAAAAAAATTTTAGAAACACATTATTGGCATTGCTTCTTGTCACAAATAGATATAGACGACTGTGGGAGATCTTATATAAGGAAAAAAAAGGAAAAGATTCAAGAGAGAGAGAGAGAGAAAATCCGATCTGACTCTGACTGTCCATCCTTTAGCTGGCAGTTTGTTTCGACCTTTTTGACCCTCGCTTGGATGGACGAGGAAAACCTTATAGAGAGAAGGAGAGAGAGAGAGAGAGAGAGAGAGAGAGAGAGAGAGAGAGAGAGAGAGAGAGAGAGAGAGAGAGAGAGAGAGAGAGAGAGAGAGAGAGAGAGAGAGAGACAACTTACGAACGGTGCGTGCGAAGGCTGATGCTCGGAACAGAAAACGACGGAGCTTGGGCGAATAGTCCGAGAAATAGAAAGGAATGGCTTGTAAAAAGAGGTACCAGGAAACGCTTTTATGTAGGCAAGTCAACTAAGGACAGAGAAAATGGGAGCGACTTAACTTGCCAACTCTGTCAATATATAGTCACCCCTTGCCTCTGCTGAAGTCCCGCGCGGCCATTGCCTTTCAACTTCATGTTATGCCCTAGAAGCCTAATAATCTGTTACATCACCCTTCTTCCTTGCTAGATTTACTTAATTAAAGACATAATTTACTCAAATCATTTAACGTTTATTATATTTTAGTTTCCTAACTACATACTAAAATTAATTTTGTAATATTCAAGTGTAAATTTTACTAAATTTATATATATAGGACTATAGGTTATATAAACGTCAGGTATATATTAGGCTCAAATATAACTGTTAATTTGGTATCTCTTAATTTCTGTAATCTTGTCAAAATCACCATCACTAAATATTGAGTTAAATTGTATCTATTAAATCTATTTACAGGACACACTTATAACAGCGACTATATTATATAATATACACTGCCAGAATTGCCAGACTATATATATATATATATATATATATATATATATATATATATATATATATATATATATATATATATATATATATATATATATATATAATAATCCACAATTTGGTCAAAATACTTTAAATAGGTTTACATAATTCCTAGATAAATCATTATATGCTGTCAATTACCACTATAATGTTTTGAGCTGAAAGGTGTTTAATTCAAACAATCGAAATGAAAATTATTGTTGCAGAGTTCTGATAATAAAAAAATAATTTGGCTCAAATTAAGATGGCATATTGAATATTAATACGAGTATATAAAATCTTTTATTCTGATTATGCGTGCATGTGTTTGGAAAGAAAGGAAATTCTTTATTTTTAATTTTATTGTTAATATTTTGTTTGAAAACAATTAAAATAGATGATATCGTATAAAATGAAATACTACAAGTTTTATTCTAAAACTTCAAAGAAACTACAGTTATAATAATAAAAAATAACATTGACCATACTTTCGAATAAAAAATAATAAAACTTCAAATACTTACATAATATAAACAATGCACAAAATGCAATATCAATGCACGTAATTACATTTTTAATAAATGTAAAGCTTTACTTCAAAACCGAATCAATCAATTATTTTGTTTCGAAGAGCTATACATACGCTTTCTTATATTATTTTAGAATAAAAAGGAATGCTTTTAAAATTATAAAAAGGGAAAAAAATGTTTGTATAAATTTTTATGACATAGTAAATAATAATAATAAATGACTTCAAACGGTGTTTGAGAATTTTATTGCGATATTATTTACTTAATATAGTAAATGTAACTTTACGTATATATAGGAGTTTGTATTTAACATGAAAATTGAAAGCATATTTTTAATTTGAAATAAATCCTCAATATAATTAATATGATTTTAAATATTAAATATAAATTCTAAAATGTAAATTTTGCATTATTCATAATAATATTGAAAGCAAAATATTAATTAAGTTAATTTTAAAAAATAACAAAATTTGATTAACAAATTTTGATGTATTTATAAAATTTAACACATTTTTTAAAAGATATATATTTTATTATTTTTGTATAGAAAAACAGTACATATTTTCATATAAAAAATATCTATGAAGGATTCCAGTACTATGTTATATAAAAAAAATATCAACTTGGCTTTCACATGTTTGTACAAGCTACATTGTATTCCTAGCACTTAGGATGAAACCGCATAATCCCTTATAATCCATGAACACGTTGGGGAGATCTGCCAGCAAAGAGCTATATTGCGTGTATGCAGGAGAGAGAGGGAGAGAGAGAGAGAGAGAGAGAGAGAGAGAGAGAGAGAGAGAGAGAGAGAGAGAGAGAGAGAGAGAGAGAGAGAGAGAGAGAGGAGAAATACCGGCGGGGGACTGCCGAAATGTCGTCACTGCATCACATAATAAACCGTAACAAGATAATGGCATACGACACCATTGTTGATTTTTTATATATATTGTTCATTGACGAATATTTAGTAAACCGTTATAGTTAATTTTTTTTGAATTCTCAAGTCACACGCGTCTAAATACACATAATCTTTTGGTGTCATTTTTTTTTTCTCATGGCAAAAACACTTCTAATTTACCCTCGCTAAAAATGTAGATGGAGACGTATTTCTACTTTTAAGACGTAATCTTTTCCTTTTTTTATCTGCAGGAATGGAATATCAGAGCTATAGGATGTATTTTATCCGCAAAGAGACGAAAAATAATAATAATACTAATAAATAAAAGATGAAATTTATTTCAGTTTAAAAAAGGTTTAAATATATATATTAAAAGACACATGCAGTATACAATAGATATATAGTTGAGTCAGATATATATATGTATGTGCTTGACTACATCGCTAATATATTTAATTATATTTTCGAATAAACATTTAACCTTTCAAGCCTTGTGGGTATGCAACCACTTGAACATTCATGTCCATTTATTTATATATGTTGTTATTAAACGTTTCTTTTATATTATATTATGTGCGTGTGTAAATAACTGGTTTCATTTCATTTTCATTTCATTACAGACATTAGCAAGGATGAAATTCGATGTGTTTTGGATGTAATATACGTCAAAAGATTAGGTTTGGGCCGTAATTTTTAGAGAATGATATAAAAAAAGGATATTTTTATTACATGCACTATGACTTATAAATTATACGGTAATATTAGTGAAATCTAAAAGAGAGAGAGAGAGAGAGAGAGAGAGAGAGAGAGAGAGAGAGAGAGAGAGAGAGAGAGAGAGAGAGAGAAATTGGCTGTTGAAGGGATTGAATGATTTTCGAGTGTCACAATCATTTACACTCTAATTGGAATATTTTCATTTTTTTTTTAATTGGTTTCTGCACTCTAAAAAATCTTATATATATATAATTTAGACTGGCATAATTTTTTGAAAATTTTACAAAAAATAAATTGCACATTTACAATTTTTAGGTTTCTGACATGAAGCATTGATGTATTATGTAATTTTATTAAATATCTCAACTTGAATCAAAATTTTAAAAGCTAGCTCTCTCATTTACAAGTATGTGGTATATATACATTCACTAATTAATTTAGTTAATATGAGATTATAAAATAAAGTGTCATTAAATCAAATCGAGTTAAATATAATATTATTTATAAGTTATAAGCCTCTAAGCCAATGTTGTGCAAATTCCAACTATATAAGTATTTTCTATAACAAATTTTGCTTTGCCTTTGTTTTTTGGTATGTGTATAATGCGATGAACGCTAGTCGATTTTTGCTTGTAAAAGGGTGTTATTATTAAATTCTTGTGCTGGAAGAAGTAAGTGATGAAAGCGAACAGAGTGCACAGTCTGGGAAATAAAGAGGAACTTTATACCAACAAAAATTATTATTTTCTTTTATAAAAGAACGTTAAAAAAGGAATCCTCTTGACTGTTTTTTTATCAAGTAAATTCAAAATAAAATTAAGTTAAAAAATAAAAATATCAAGTTACACTCTTTTTACATTAAATTTTAAGTTTTTTTTTTTAATATTAATACACAAAAAGGTACATTATAAAGTATAATAATAAATTAAGCATCAAATTTTGCTTTCTAAATTTACTGATATATTATATTTTGTTTTGCACAAGTAAATTATAATATTATTAACTTTGAGTGAACAATATATATATTATTAAGATTCGAAAAGCGAATTAACTTTTCATAATGTAAAATTCAGGATAAATATTAACTTTTAAATGATAATCAATTTAATATTTGATGCATATGGTACTTTAAATTTTGAATTACATGCATGTTAATGAGTGTGCATGGTTTTGATATTATATTATTATTGAAGATTCGTATTTATTTTATTACAAGATTTATTTGTATAATATTACACCACATTTATAGGATTAAAGCATGGATGAAAAAAATGAGATTTTAATAGTTTAATAATAAATAATATAGATCATTGGATTTTTCAACAGATTTTGTTAGCTTATTTTATAAAATAAATTGTATTGTAATATAATATTAAATATTAATATTATAATAATGTATAATAATATACAGTATCAACGTAAAACAATTAAAAAAAGAGACATTTCGAGTCGTTAAGCCATAAGCTTTGTACTGTATATACGAGATGTAATTATGAACCAAACTTCTATCGAAATTTCTCCAGCTTTAATATATTTCATCTCTAATATATTATAAATGAGGGGATATCTTAATTAACCTAATTATTTTAAATTACAAATTTGATTTAAATTTTCTTTTCTCAATAACACATGTTCCACCATTCATTCACTTCAAACAATTCATTCAGACGAAGCAAGTAAAGGTGCTCACCTCTGGTGCTGGTGCAGATCGCCATGTCCGCCACCAGTCGAGGTCAGCAGCGCTCGATCGCCACGCCCTCTTCTCCTCATCCCCGCTCGTCATCGCTTCTGCAAACACCAAGCACGCCCCAGTCATAACGTGCCTCACTTGCCCTCCAACAGCTCAATATTTGTCTCGCTTACAACACGAGCTAATTATTATTAAATACGTCAAATTGGTTTTGTTATTTTAAAATATTAACTTTGAATAGATGTGTAAAAAAAAAAATAGAAAACAAGGTGCCACGCCCACTTCAAAATTACTGCCTTTTGTCTTTAAGGATAAATGTTGGTGGTCATTGAATGGGAGTAGTGAATCACATATAAAACAAACCTTACATTAACATAACAAACATTATTAATTTGGGACGTGATTCATGAAGGAAGATGACGGGTCTCAACTAACCCTGGGTACTGCAGTAATGAGTGTATAAATGACGCTCTAGCCTTGGTTGGAGAGAAGTCTGCTCATCTTTGTGGTAATTTTATTCGTTTCTTCATATGATTCATGTTTCGGATAGAAAATTTTGAGACATGCACTGTTGCATTTTGAAAGAAAATATTGAATAAAGTAAACAATTTATACTTAAATCAGCGTGCATCTTAATTTGTCGCACTAAAGAATCATAAACTTAGAAAACAGACTGACTTATTGTTTCAGGTACTTTTGTACTTGTTTTCATACACCATAAAAATGGTGTTCAATAGTGACGTTTAAAATGGGTGTAATGGTGTAATCGAGTTTTGTTAATTTGCAAATCACATTAACACATCATAAATATAGTTACGTTTGAAAAAAATAATAAAAAGGTGTGTTGGAATTATTGCGTTTGAGGTAAAAAAAAGGGGGGTTAAAAACTCTCTTAACTGTGAATTTATATACTTTAAAACTATATAAATTTAAAGTATGCACACAGTTTAATTTTTATAATCTAAAAGGATCTAAAACGGTTTACAAAATTTAGTAATTTGGAAATAGTTGCATGATGATCATCAGATTTCACATTATATAATACTATTTAATTCTCTTTTTGAACATTAATAAATGCAGAATGAAAAGACAAGAATATTAAATGAAACTACCTTCGTTTACAAAATAATGCTTTCAAATGAACAATACTTTTAATTTTAAAGTAAATATCAGTGAGATTTGCAGCGTTACATTGAAATAACAAAACACAATAATGTAAATGTATAAATTAAACACTTATACAAAAAGTGTGCAGTTATAATTTCAAAACATTCACTAAAATCCATAAAACACATTACTTTAAAAAATAATTACAATTTTACAGTTAGATTAAAGCTTAAAACATGCAGAATAATAAAAAAAGCTTTTAAAAAAACCCACATCATATCTATTGTGTGTTTTGAAGTATCAAGATAAAAAAATAATAATCTCTCATTTTTTTTTATAAAAAAACTTAAAAACCGATAAACCATAATATCTAAAAAAAATATATATTTTTTAACAATTTTTTGTAGAACATTAAAAATGTAATACTTTTTAGTACTTACCTATAAAAAATATATATAATCATGGATAGGTGATTATATTCTATAGTTATATATAATCGCTTATAGAACGTGAAGAGATGGAGAAGCGGAGTGTTAGAATGAGAGGAGCCCTAAGGGTGGTAGCGACTGGCACATACAGAAAGATCGAGGGATGCTGCTGCTGAGGCGGGTGGCGCACCCCAGAACCCCCCTGGCATCGTTCGCTTGCCAAGATGGCGCTCGCGCGATCACGCAGGGGTTGGCTGTTACAAGCCTTGGCGCATGCACACTGGCGCCTCAGCTCTCTCTCTCTACTGGCGCCCGTTCACTATATACCTAACCTATACTATCTACGTGGTAGTGGTGGAGTTCCAGCATCGTCGTACAGTGAACGATAAAAATATTGAAACACGATGAGGGTATATAAGTATTAATAACATTTTATAATAGATTTATGATTATATGTATATATATATATATTATTAATAAAATACATAAATATATGTATTTCGTTTGTGATTTTTATTGAAAGTTGCATCACTTTTTATTTAAAAATGGTTTATATTGATTATTGAATATTGGTCAACTTTTTACTTTTGGTCAATAAAAATGAAACAACTGAAACAAGTAACAATATTACTCTGTAATAATTCATAATTTTACTTACAATTTAAATAACATAATATTTGACTCATAAATGAAGTAAAAAAAAATTAAAAAGGATCAAGTGATAATCCTGTGATACAAAATTATAAAACCGAGAATAAATTTTAAAATTCAAATTCCCATGTGTATTTTAAAAACAATCTTCAAATCAATATAATATATTATAGTTAATAATTATTATAAAATGCATTAATTATAATTTATTATTAACTTATTCCCTCTTGAAACTATTATAAACAATGATGTATTCTGTATTCTCTATATACCAAGCGTTATACTGTGATTGCAACCTAAACGCGGGACCTGAGGGCTTGCCCATGTCACCAGAGTCGCCTTGTGGACCGAGGTCTGCTGGCGCCGGCGCCTCTACTACAGACTGAGCAAACCATCAGCCTTCTCAGATAAACATATTTGAGGCCATCGTCGTTCCTTAGGGAAATACAAATTGAAATAGAATAAATATTGTAGCTCTCCTACCTTCAATCTTACAGAAACACACCACAGCAGAAATATCAAACTTGCCGCGATGTAACACGTGCTGGAGGAATGTAATATATATACTATCATATTGTCAAGTTAAGGTCTTTCGAGAATTGTAAATAAAAAAAGTCGTTGTAGTGATTTTTGTTCTTCAAATTCGTATATATAGTGACAATATAATTCATGATAACTTAAAGTATTTTTTTTTTATTTAATTATAATTTTCGATTATTACTTAAATAACCGCTATCACGATTTTTTTTTTATTTTTATAGTTAATGTGTTTTGAGAAATGATAATCTGTATATTCTACAATTTTCATATCAATCCAATACATGCTCTTATATATTATGAGATTTGCACATCTTTTTAATGTAAAATTAACACTTAATTTTACTTAATTTTTATAGCGGCTCCTTGTAAAAACTTCTTACTGATTTGGTTTAATTATAGATCAATTTTTAAAATAATAAATACTTGCTTCCTTGCTTGTAATAATTCATAGTAAAATTTAAAATAAAAAAAAAAGTGGAAAGATATTTTTGAAATAGTAAAATAATTTATGCTAACTAACAACGCATATTTTTCTTTCGTTTATAAAAGATACGATAGCAAATACTTAAAATATAAATTTAATGCACTGTGGGGAAGAATCACATTACTAAATAATTCGTTCTCACATATAACAGTTTAGAAGAAAATTTTATCTGTATATGCACGGAAATGTGAAAGCAACAGCATTTTACAGTTAAATGTGTTTCTTTATTTCTCCTCCTCTCCTCTCCTCTTTTTTTTCTCATTTTGAACGAAAAACTTTTATCTTATACATTTTAAAAACTATTTCATAACATTTTTCTGTATCATTAAAAATATATTTAAAAAAAAAAGTATATTATTTTCTTTCTTAAAAGAAATATATGAAGAAAAAAATGCTTAATGGAATATATAACAATATTGGAATAATAAGTTTTTGTGTAGCACAAAAAAATGAAGACTTATGACAACTTTGGTGTAACTATATCTAAGTTTTTAACGAGACACAGCGTAAAAAAAAAATAAAAGTTTTGTAGAGGGAAAAAAAAATCTATTGGAGAGGTTGTATACTGTATATAAAAAAGTTTAGTAATGGTTCGTAGAAGCTTACTGCATATGTGTGTGTGTCATATATATATAGTACTATTTCTCTCTCTTTACTCTCCAACTCTCTTGGTACAGAGAGATTTGTATGTCGCCCAATCGATCCGTTTCTCTCACTCTCTACGAGCCTCCCATTTCTCTTTTTCCGCTTCTCTTTTTAGCGCTTACTGTACATAGCTCGTCGAATGCTACTAAAAATTCTACCCCTAAAAATTTCATCCACCGTATACATATATAGCTTTCATATACTATATAATATAATATTCCATACTCTGTCTCTTACACTATTTTTTCCATTTTTAGTAAAATATTTTTTCTTGGCGTTTATATACACTTTTTTCTTTCATCCCCAATACTAGTCTGTATCATAGTATTTTCCTTTTTAAAGGCTTTTTTTTATTTTTTATCGCACGCCGCCAATAACCCGGCCTGTTATAGTGTATATGCAATACAACAATGATCGGTAACAAGAATCACGCCAAAAGGCCTGGCTTATAATATATAAAGCTTCGACGAGGTTTATCTTCTCTCTCTCTCTCTCTCTCTCTCTCTCTCTCTCTCTCTCTCTCTCTCTCTCTCTCTCTCTCTCTCTCTCTTTCTCCTCCGTTTATATTCCCGCTCGACTGGTGATGTTAGGCGATGGCTGAGAGCACTGAAGCTGCGTTGAATATTTGAATGCTTATGCATTGTTGTGCTAAGAAGATTGAGAGTTTGGTACAAGCACAAGCAGATAAAAATAGATTATTTTATTTATAGGAAAATATAAGAATATGATATCAAAAATTAAAAAAAAAAATTTAATAAAATATTTTTATAGATTCAATTTAATATTTGAAATGCCGTAGTAACCTAATATCAACTTAGTTAATTCCATAAACGTAATTTGATATAAAAAGAAGGTTTAAATAATTCTTAAATTTCTATCAGGATAAAGTTTTCAAATTAAATAAAGCAATCTTTCTAGGATGTATATAGTTATGTACAGTAAGATTATTGCACGTTCTGTACACAACAGCTGACTTGAGTCTCATTTACCGTCAAAACCACCTGCGCGTGTACCCTTCTGTCGAGGTCAGCGTAAAATCTGTGACCCTCTTTTTTTTTGTTTCATATAATATACATTTTTTTTTTAAATCCAGCTGATGGAAATGTCACTTAAATAAAAGAGAAATAAAAAGGAAATGGATTTTATATTTCTTTTTATTTATAAAATGATTTATATTGTGGGCATGGGTTGAGTTTTTATAAATGTATTGCTGACAGCTACATTTTAAGTCATTTCCCCCCCCCTTTTTTCTACTTTTTTTTTTACTCTATGTTTGTACAACAAGTATCATAAATAACACTAACTTTAACTATGTATTTTTACACGCAGATTTCATTATATTATAAGCTATGGACTTTGTGAAGAGAGAAAGTAAAACGCATGAAAACACAAAACCCCGCATCATGCAGCCACCAACGTTTCTAAAGCTAATAACAATTCTGGTTTAATTCTCGCATATAAAACGTTCTGCTTTTATATAACTAATTAATTCTAACAATCATCTTGTAAATATTTACCATAAAATGTTAATGTTTAATGTCTTTTATCTATTTTGTTCGTGGTTTATTTATATTTTAATTTGTTTTATTAATATATTTATTTATAAATGTTAAAAATACACATATTGTATTATAATGAATAAAATTTATTTTAATAATTATTTGCATTGCTTGTGTGGTAAAACAAAATAGTATTATTATAGCGCTGAAAATTTTTATCCTCTCTTTATTCTTATCACGTCTAAGCTTAAATATTTTGATTTACCTGAAAATCACATCTAATTTTACCCTCGCTATTGCGTAATTTGCCCTCAAGAGGACGAAATCTCTTCTTTTTCTATGCACCTGAAGTAATGCACAGGAAGTTGAGTGTCACCCTCAAAGTCGTTAAAAGATAGTGCGCGATTCACGAAGAGAATAATATTACATTTATTTCAACTTGAGCCGTCTCAAATCTTTGAAATCTATAACCTGATCATTCAAAAATATAAAAATTAAAGAAGTTTTCAAAATGTATAATTTCATTACATTATTTTATCAATTGAGCATTAAAAAAATTCATACCTTTAACATCCTTGCAATTTAGAATTTATTTCTTGATTATTAATATTTTTTCTTTACTACTAATTAAATAGAAATAGTTTTATAAAGATTTTCGATACTTAAGTTTGAAAATGGTAAAATATAAAACTTTTACAGCAAAACTTTTTTTTTTATCGTGTCTAACAGATCGTAGAGACTTTGTGTTAACAAAGTTTTAAGTTGCTTCTTGGTGGAGTTTTCCATATTTGCCACAGCAGTACTGCTAATGAGAGCACCAGAGGAGTCAAAACGTATGCACCACGTGACTCCGCCGGGAGTGAGGGCAATGAAATATTCAGCTGGTCCATGATCCCATTTCCGCGCCTCATCCTACCAGCGAGGAGTGTTTTTTATCTGCCATACTGACCGGTAAAACACCACTCGCAAAATGGATGAAGAGAGCAGGAGCAGCAGGGGTGATCAAAATTATTACCTCTCTCTCTCTCTCTCTCTCTCTCTCTCTCTCTCTCTCTCTCTCTCTCTTAAAAATGTACGATTTTAAAACATCATCACGTACTCATGAATATAGTATCATTTTTTTACGACTTTACGGTTGCATTTTTTAAAATATAATTATTGTATAATATTAATATACATAATATTGCGTTTTATTAAAATGTTATTATTAAATATTGTATGAACATTAAAATAAATTCGAGGGATGTATATGCAAATTGATGATCATAATAATGGTTCATATCACCAGCATTGACGCCTACACCATTTCAGTTTATACGGACATTTTTTTTTATGCATGGTACACATTATGTATCGGGTACACGTTGTGATAAACAAAAACGTGCGTTGAAATTTTGATGAACCTGAGCCAGAATATTAACGATGCATTATTTGATTTACATGCACCGGGTTTTTCAATAAATAATTATTATTTTTTTTTCTTACAATGAGGTATAAAATGAAGCCTCATATTTTTCATTTATATACAGTAAAAAAAATTGAACTGTGAAATTTTCTTCATTAATTTCATGCATTTTGTTGTAGCTCTAAAACGCATAATTTAAAAAAATAATTAGTTTAAAATATTATAAAATAAAATCTTGATATAATTTATGTATCGTTTATATAATATATATAACAAAAGTTCTGAAAAGAAGAAGAAAAAAACACATATTTTTATATATAAAAAAGAATATACTTACATTTTTTTTGGGGAAGACTAAACGACGCGTGCAAATTCACTTTAACATCATGGCATCACATCTTCGTAGGTTGGGGCTTGGTCGTAGTAGATTTCTCTCTTGCTCCTCGCGTTCAACTCGCTCGCCGTCCGCGTAATATCTTCCTTGATATAAAGTCCTCCTCTCTCTATACACTCCACTGTCGCGGGGGTGGTTTGAAGTAAGGGAGGAGGAGAGTGGGAGGACGAGCGGGGGTGGAGGGGGAGATAGAACAGATCGACACCAAATACTCAGAGGTCCACGGTCGAATGAGGTAGGGGTTGCTAAAGAGAGCTCCTTTTATACTGCTCTCGTTACCATGGTTACAGCCAGATCGGGAGTAAAACTGAAGGGAGAGAGAGAGAGGGATTTATACTATCCCCCTCACCTCACCCCCTTAAGTTTCCCTCCCTTTCTAGTCTATATAGAGCTAGCTCCTTGCAGCATCCACACAACCTTTCCCCTACAACCACCCCACCCAAACTCCCTACTTCTTCTCCTTATTCTCCCCCCCCCCGATTTCCCCTACTTTTGCTTAACCGTACTCTCTTTCTCTCTCTTACTCTTTCACTATCCTCTCTCTCTCTCTCTCTCTCTCTCTCGTTCGCTATTCCCCTTTATGTTAATTCAACCATGAAATAAGTAATACATTTTTCTATAGTACTAAAATCTCCTGTTTTTTCCCCAAAAATTGATGGACATTGCTATCGCCTCAATGATGAAAAAGAGCTGAAAATGAATCAACCAAAATTTTGCGTGCGCCAACTATTGTTAAGAATTATGATTTTTTTTATTTTATTTATAATTATATTAAATTTATACTATATCCAACCGTGAAAGCATTTGAGTCATTATTTCCATGTCAAATGTTTAAAAAGTATTATTAGAGATATTACAATAACTAGTTAGAACATTTTAAACAGATAAACAATGTAGTATGATAATGTAAATTATAAACCAAATTATACACAAAAGAGAATAATATTTAAGTTTCACTTAATTTGTGAGCAGCCATAAATGAATTATTAAATTCATATGCTGTTTAATGCAGTTTGGTTAAAAATAATCGTAGTTGCAGATATATTAATTACTTATTTGTTATAATAAATATTAAAATATAATAATTAATATACTTGTAAATATTTTGTATTAACCACATATTTCACACATGCATTTCACTATAATTAAAATTCATAAATAAAAACATTCATATTATCATACTATACATGTATAAAGTTTACAAAACAAAATATTAATAATTTATAAATATAAAATGACATGATACCGTTATGTCTCTCGACATTATGTCATATCGTATGCATTTTATGGAGTATGTCTTATCAGGATGTGGAATAAACTTGAGTCTCCCCCAGTAGAGAGAGAGCAGCCGGCGCGAGATGCAGCGATGAGGGGTGAGTGGGGGGAGATCTCCAGCTAGCCAGCACGTCTGATACACACCTTGAATACTTCTCCACCTGGCCACCAGGCACCACCACCAGTTCTCATTAAACGTAATATTTACAACTAATCTAATCAGAGGAATATTTTAGATATAGGGGTTGATATAGTTATGATTTATACTTAAATAATGTTTTATTATTAATAAAGTAATAAATATTATTGTATTTTAATAATGAGCTAGGAAATTAAAATGTGCATTGAAACAAAATCTCTACACTTACATAATAGAGTATTGTCCTCAATTTTTTTTATTGCAGAAATGGATAGAGGGTGCAGTGTTATGCTACCCTGATTTTTTTCAGATTTTTTAGAGCCCGGGAACTATTTTTAAAAAATTATCGAAAGTCCTTTTCGTGACGTCACGAGACGCCGCTCCTTAAGGCTTAACCTGAGAAATTTGGACGAAAAATTCGCTACAACAGATTTTCTTCAAATTAATTTGGTGGACTCACAACAATCGTCAAATTAGCTCTGAATTTTTTCGAAATTTTTTAACCGTTGGTTTAATTATAATTAATTTATTTAAATGAGAATTTTGTATCCTTCCAATGTTAAATTTGTTAATTAGCATTTCAAAAAAACTATACAACAGATTCTTTTACTTTTTTTTTTTACTAAAACCTAATTTTTTAGACTATTTTTCTGAATTGTTTTCATATATTTTGAACCGTGGCGATGATCGTTTCCTATATGTGATGAGAAATGTGGCAACGTTCTCAAGGACTGTTGTCACCACCCCCTCCTAAAAATTTATGCTCATTCCAATGCAAACAGTGTTGCCACTATAGCCACGCCTCTTGACCTTGACAGACAAATTCTCAGGTTATACCTTAAGAAAAAGATAGGACTTGCCGCCGCGTGACGTCACAAAAAGGACTTTCAATAATTTTTTAAAAATAGTTCCAGGTCTAAAAAAAAACTGAAAAAAATCAGGGTAGCATAACTTTGCACCCTCTATCCATTTCTGCAATAAAAAAAATTGAGGACGATACTCCATTATCATTCCATTGAAAACGGTTAAAAGAAAAAATGATTTGCCTTTATAACTCCATGGCATATACAGTTTAATAATATGGAAAATAATGATAATTTCCAATTTGTATAAATAATTATTTTTTATTTAAAAAATAGCTTTCAGCACTGTATTATATTATATTATATTATATTATATTATATTATATTATATTATATTATATTATATTATATTATATTATATTATATTATATTATATTATATTATATTATATTATATTATATTATATTATATTATATTATATTATATTATATTATATTATATTATATTATATTATATTATATTATATTATATTATATTATATTATATTATATTATATTATATTATATTATATTATATTATATTAAAACGAAATTAAATTTTAGTTCGATAGACCCGATTTATATTTTAAATCGAATGAAATCCCTTCCTAATAAGTATGCAGCTGGCCCAGACGAAGTACCATATACTGTTGTAAAATATTGTGCTTCTGTTTTGTCTGTCCCTTTATCTAATTTAATTAACCATTCAATATCAGATGGTATATTTCCTGATTGTTTAAAGGATTCTAAGATTTATGCAACTCATAAAAAAGGCCCAACTTTCATTATTGATAATTACAGACCAATATCAAATACATCTGTTTTTGGCAAATTATTTGAGAATACATTAGACGATCAAATTACTGATTATCAAACAGAAAATCATTTAATTGCTCCCTGTCAACATGGATTCTTGAAAGACCGTTCTACTGATACAGCACTATTTGATCTTTTAAGCCACGTTTATATGGCAATAGATAATAAACTATTTTGCGTTGCAATATTTTTTGATTTATCTAAAGCGTTTGATAGTCTTAATAAAGATGTATTATTGAATAAATTTGATAACATGGGAATAGGAGTTTTGAGTCGTAATCTATTAGATTCATATCTAACAAACAGACAACAATATGTTGAATTAAATTCAAATGCTAACGGCCAAAATATTACATATAAATCAGACAAATTACCGATTACACTTGGAATTCCTCAAGGAGGAAAAATGTCAGCCACATTGTTTAATACAGGAACAAATGACTTATCAGATCATGTCAAGAATGCGGTATTAGTAAAGTATGCTGATGATATTACAGCTATAATCACAGCAGAAGCCGAAGATGAATTAATTCGTAAGATTAAACTTACTATTGAAGAGGTACATACATGGTGTACAAATAATAAGCTAATACTAAATTCAACTAAAACCGAATACATCCAATTTCATTCCCCTAGACAAATCCCTTTGAATAGTTATTTGTTGCAATTAGCCGGAAAAACAATTAAAAGAGCAGAGTCTGTTAAGTTTCTTGGTCTATACATTAATGAAAGTTTGGATTGGTCTTTACATGTAAATGCGATTTGTAAGAAGATAAATTCGGCCAATTTTATGTTATATACAATCAGGAATCATGTATCTCATGAAACCTTGCTAACCATATATTATGCGTATGTTTATCCACATTTGGCATATGGCATAATAAATTGGGGATGTAAATCGGAACTATTGAATCGATGTTTTGTTTTGCAAAAGAGAGCACTTAGAACGATTTTAAGAATACCAAAAGGACAGTCGTGTGTTTCACATTTTAAGGCTAATAAAATGTTAACTGTCCCTTGCATTTATATTTTAAATTGTGCCTCATTCAAAAAAAATCACCCAAATTTTTATGTTCAGAATGATGGCTATCATGACTATAATACTAGGAATAAATCGAATGTAGTTACTGAAAGACATAACACTCAATTTTTCAAAAACTGTGCAATGTATCAAACAGCAAAATTTTATGAATTTTTACCAGCATGTTTGAAAGAAATAAAAACCAGTAAACTTTTTCGCACAAAATTAAAGAATGTATTGATCAATAAAGAGTTTTACTCTATTAAAGCTTTTGAGAGTAATAAAATGTCTGAAAAAGTATTATCAGGATTATAAAATAAACAAAATTATAAATTTACATATACATTGTATTGACTGATATATATATATATATATGTATGTATGTATGTATGTATGTATGTATGTATGTATGTGTATGTGTGTGTATGTATATATGTATATATATATATGTATATATGTATGTATATATGTGTATATGTATGTATATATATATGTTCCATATAAACTAAAATTTATCAGTATTAATGGTGACTTTGGCTTGTATTTTGTTTTTATTATTATTGTCAGTGATTGTGTTTGATAGTGTTAAATAACTTATGTAAATGTGTTTAAGTTTGATGTATTTATGTTGTATTTTGTCCAATTTTGACTTGAACATATGTTTGTCTTGTACAACCAAAAAGAAGTTCCAAAATAAAAATAAATAAATAAATAAATAAATAAATTATATTTATATGATAATACTAAATTTTTAGGTGTAGGTGATTTCAAAGTGTCACCCCCCATACATTGGAAATTAAACATGGGTTGATGGTATATACTATATATAATAGAAATTATCCCCACTTAGTTTTATTATTACAGTGAGCAGGTGTAGCCTGTATATCTTGTATAGATAATTTAAAAATTACTACATTTTTTAAGTTACTTACAATTTTTTATGAATTCTCTGTCAAATGTCCTTTGTTCTTTGTGAAGATAATAGGATGAAAGAGAATATAACATCATTTCAATTACTTCACTTAAAAAGAGACTTTTATGTAGTCAGAAGATTTATGACCTATTACAAGTGGATTAAACTTATAAATTGGATTATACTTATAAGCATCATTATGGTCAAGTTTTTTCCCATACGTTGTAGATTACATTTTAACTTAAAAAGTTAATGGGTAGCCGAGAAAGGAATAAATTAATTTTCTCTTCACATAGCCTTATAGAGCTCCAAGTATGCAACCACATTCTCTTTAATTGATTTATTAAAATATACACTTTTAGAGTGTGCAACTACATTGTTGAAGCACTGGCTGCATACTTCCAGGGTGTTGAGGCGTTTTCAAAAATAGCTAGAGTTAATAGTTAGAGTACTTGATAACTGATTTGATTATATGAACCAGCAGTTTTCAAACTTTTTGACTTGAGTCCCAGATAATATTCAATTCAAAGAATATTATCCCATTTTTTCTTCCCCAATGCTTTCCTATTTCCCTGCCTTATTAACCATATAGCCTTAATCGCCATTATCCAATTTTTATGGAGTCCCAGACGAAAAATCTCACTGTCCCAAATTTGGGACGCGTCCCATAGTTTGAAAACCAAATTATGAACTATAGTTTTTCTTACAAAGGTGAAATATTGATATAAATGATGAATGTACTCTTAAGAGTCGCTTTATTACTACTAATATGCATTTTGGTATAATACTGAAAATATTATAAATAATTATAGTTTTATTTTTATACTTTATTTAGATCGTAGGCAACTGTGCTGCTAAAAATCTGATGATAAAAATTCTTGGTGGGACAAGAACATGTAAAAAGTAATAACAAGCAAGCAGAAAGAACTTTTGCAATTAAATATAATACCACAATCACATGCTTAATTAAAAATTTAACAACTCCTATACCTCACATCAATAAGCTAATAGATTAAACTGTCAAATACATTTATGCTTATCCGCTGTTATCCATCATATATATATGTGTGTGTGTAATATGCAAATTGATAAAATGAATATGATTGAATGTAAAATCCCTCTAATTTTTACTCATGATTAAATTAGGTGTGAAATTAGATTACCTAAAATTTAAATCGATACATTAAATGTCTGACATTACAAGCTCTAAATGACCAATAGTCGATTATTGAAATTGAATCGGATGAAAATAAATGAATGTTTAACTTTATGTCCATTGAGAACAAGGAATGACATTTATAAAATACATAATAAGTCTAAAAAGCAACCCATGCAACCGTGAAATGTATAACTCTCACTCGTGTCCTTTAATCGGCTTGACTTTATTATTACGTATTTTTTGTTTATCTAATTTTCACCATATAAGCTCTACTTTTTTTGTTTTAATAATGTTCACCATAAAAAAATATTTAGGTAAAAACTCAACAGAGCTTTAAATTTCATACCTTAAAAATTTAATCATAAAAAAACACAAGTGCTTAATTTTTATTGTTTGATGACATTAATGCTAAATTTCAATTAACAGTGAAAATATGTTTAATTTATAATTTTAACTCTAAATTTCATGGACATGCATAAATTTGTAGATCAATTTTAACTTATAAAAATTTGTCTAAGTGGCGTACAAGTTTACTGCTTGCGTACACATTAATTTCACTTCTATAAGGTTAGTAATTTTATAGCTTCTTGATAGTAAAAATAGGTAATCGAAGATAGGCACCGATATCGAGCAAAATTTTATCATTAACTTAAAAGAATAGTGGACCGCCATTTCCAATCACCCTGGATACATAGGCAACCGTTTGAGCCTTTCTGTCGTGCGGGTTGCTTACTCAACTATAAAAAGGGGGTTAACACGGCCGAAAGTTCTACAATTTTTGTATTCTTTATTTAAATAAAAATAAAGAAAAAAGAAGCAAGTTTATAAACAAGACATTAAAGTGCAATTACAGTAAGAATTAAAAAGTTTTATAAAATACTTTAAAAAGGGGACAAAAACTTTAACACTTACATTAAAGTTATAAGACTTTTACATAATTAAATTTACAAAATAAAAAGAAGGTTAAAAGATTTCATTAAAATTTATAAAGTAATATAAGTAATACATATATATTTAAAGTAATAATAGTATCAACTAAATTATGAATAAATTATTTTAATATAAAAATAAATCAAGTAATTATTAAAATGAAAGTAGAGATTTTAATGTCAAAAGTATCTGGCAGTTATACAATTTTTGTTACTTGTGAAGAACACTCAACAAGTTGCTGCAAGCAGACTGAGAACGAGCATACGTGCATACTGGCTGTTGGAAGGACATGAGCAGACACTACTTTTAGCCTCATTAACCCTCGAAATTGGCAATGTTGAGAACAAGTACACCAAGATTGTGGAGAAGGAGCGTGAGAAGACTGCCAGGTGATGTCAATGGTTCTCCAAATGTGTGAACTTTTACACTTGTTGTTATAATATCAGGAGAGAGAAAATGGAGAAACAAATACAATGAAAAGTTTACAAATAAAAATTGTTAATATGGAGTGCATTCTTTTATTAAATGACTATGCAATAAGGCTACTTAATCATTAGTTTGTACTGGATAAATGAAGAATATAGAATATAATCTATATTAAAAGGTCAAATTTTATCAAATAAAAATTTTAATAATAGTAATTTTTTATTCAGTTAAAATTTGAAAGTGTGTGATTGATATTTTACTATAATACAAAAAGTTATAAAGTTTAAAATATTATAATTAAAGACGAACTAATGATAACTGTATGTAATATCCTTAAAACATGTTTTATCTATATATAAGGTGCAGTTTATTGAAAAATTTGAAGTATAATCTTTATTGTCATTTTAGAAGTATAATTTAAAATTCCATTTACAATAAATTTTGTTCATCAGTATTTTTTATGTGAATTTTGAAGGTACTTAAAAAATATACTCGTAAAACAAAAAACCACATTAACAATATGCTTCGTTTTTGTAACATCTTCTTTTCTCACCTTTTCCCTTTTAGATATCGACCTCTCTTACTAGTCGGCACTTGAGAAAATTTCGATCTAGTGCCACCGTCGTGCCTGCTCTTCAATAAATACAGTCACACTCAGCCGCTCAAGAATTTGAATAATACACCATTCCTTTTGTTAGATCGAGGCTTCAGACTAGTGCAGGAAATTCTTCTCTATCTCTCTCTGAGATTCACAGCTTTTTCTTGCTCCCTCAGGAGTCATAAGATTTTATCATACAGTATATATATTTTTTTTTACTTTTATAATTGTATAAAGGTTATAACAGTGCGAAGAAGAAGAACAAGTTATAATAGGTAGAAAACAGTTAATGTTTTAACTACTTATAAAATATTTTATAATACCTACTTTAATACCAAGTTAAAATATATACTCCACACATTAAACTAATAAAATTTATAAGTTTATATTGAAGAATGTTAATATTTTAGAGTTTATCTTAATAATGTTATCAATTAATGGATTTATAAGTAATAACATTACTTTATCAGCAAATAAGTTTATTCTAGTTTGATTTTATTCAAACGATATTCAAACATGTAGTTAAAGGTTTCATTTCAGTGGTCAAAAAGTGGTTTTCGTAACATGAATCACTCTGAAAATTTCAGCGAAATTCAAAGATCGTGATATATTAATTTATATGATTTATTTTTAAAGAAAACCAGTATTGTAAGATATTTAGCAATTAAGAATAGTATTGAATCCGGTGATCGTTAATTATAGTCTTCAATAAAAAAATATTTTGGAAACTAGTCCAACTTTTTGTAATTCTTATTTATTTAAATTTATATTTTTTGTTCTATTTTTAAGTACATAAAAATAATTTATTTTCGTAATTAAAAAAACAAAAACAAAAAAACTGCATGATATGTGACACTGAATATTTCACTGATTTTCCATTTTAAATTGAGAGTTTCACTCGAAAGTTTCCAATGTAATTTGCGATTAGAGAGACAATACAGAAGTTGATGTCACATAATTAATTATTACTGCATTAATTATAGTAATTAATTTTATTTTATTATTTCCACACTATATATACTCTTATATAAATACGGGACAAGTCAAACTCCTGACACGTGATTTACTTACGGGTATATCAATTAAGTCTTCATTTCTTAGTTTAATATTACAAGAATTTATTAGATAAATTTGCTGACCAATAATTTTAATCAAAATCCTAGTTATACTACACACACACATGATAACTCACTTTATAGATCCATGACATTATTTTTCAATTTCTGATGGTATGTGGAACAAAGCGCACTTACTCTACTCGTGTGTGTAACGTGAGATCGAAGCAAGGACCTCCTCTCACTTGTGTGTGTGTGTGAGAGAGAGAGTCGCTCTGGGGAAGTGTTGTTGGCGGAGCGTTAAGCATGCTTGGTGGGAAGAGAGAGAGAGAGAAAGAAGGGAGAGGGAGAGAGAGCCAGACAAAAAGGAGAGAGCGGGGAGAGAGACGAGGTGGAGGCTGCAAAGTGAAAAATCGACCGAGTCTCTCTCTCTCTCTCTTTTTTCTCTTTGCTCCAAGCCTTTCCAAAACCCGTCTAGTATACAAGCCCCGAGAAGAGTTTTTTTTTGCATCATACTGTATACGTCAAATATAGAGTATAGAGAGCGAGGAAAACCCCCTTAAGCAACTTTATGAAATAGTTATTTTTAGTAATAAGGGAAAATAAGAGAGATAGAAATATATATTATATAATAAGAATAGATATAAAAAATATACAATAAATTCAATAAGTAGAATTAAAATTGTTTTACATTTTTATCTGAAAAAAAATATATTGTATGATTATTATTTTTGTTCTTGTGACAACAAGTTTCAAACCACACTAGTCAATATAACACCTAATTAAATAATAATCGATATTTAAAGCTTTTATGCAACATCTAAATGCATCTTGAACTAGTTAATATAAAAAAACATTTAATCCTTTTTTATTACATTGACTTAATATCACATGATAAGAGTATAGTTTCTTCTTTTTTTGTTACAAGTATTATAACGTAAATATACATGATATAAAATTTTAAGGAAAGGCATCCAATTGCAATCAATAAGCTGATAAAGTTGCAAACTAAATACCGGATTATCCTCTTACTGTAAACGAGATCCGTATGCTCTCTTCCCCGCGTAGCAACAAGTGAATTTCCGCAAATCACTTTGGAAGTCAGCAAGCCTTGCCTTATCTTGAATTACGCGTGGTAAAAAATAAAAAATAAAAAGAAGAGAAAGGAGGAACTAAAAGGTATTAGCTCTCTGAACTTTTTTTTTCTCTCGTTCTTTTCTACTGTATAAATCTTTTTACTTTCTTGAAGCTATCTCCGCGACTGAAATTGTTGTTCAAACTTTTTCAATATGATCAACTTCTTATCAAGCTATTCACTACCCCCCTCCCCTAAAAAAAGAAGAAGAAGGGGATGAAGGAAGAAAAATAATACATTTTTACTTCAACGGTGAATTTATTTAGGAATGAGTGCTCTTATTTTATTTTTCAAGGGCTAAATAAATTATTACCCGTATATATTGAGATTTATATATTTAAATAAAAAAAATCATCATATTATCATAACCATGTAATAAAACTGACGTTTCAAGTTTGTAGTAATATGTTAAATCATGTTTTTTTTTTTTAATTGTTGTATTGACTGGTTTTCAGACTTGATGTTGTATGCTTCAGATATTTATTTTATTTTACCATGCAATATAATATTATTATAATGATTATTTTCTTTTATTTAATTTATTATTTCATTTTAATTGAGAATGTTCTTTTACACATTTTTTTAAATATATATTTTTAAGATTCTAATCAAACAGATATAAATATCCAAATGTTCTATACAATATTATATTTGCAAAGCGTTCACTGTGTTCTCACATCCTATTTTTTTTTTTATTTAATTGGCAGCCAGGAGAACAACTAAAATTTTGACTTGAAGAAATTGTAACTTAAAACTAACCGTAAGTAATTCGTGTGATGTGCACTATATATCCCCCACCACCCTATACTCTCTTAGGCCTGAGACATAAAATTAAACATACCCCCTGAAATGTGAGTTACCCTTTTGTGTACTCGATTTACCATTTATTTAATTGTTGTATATAACTTTATATTGTTACACACAGTTATTTAATGACTCGTCTTGAAAAAAATATTTCAAGCAAAAAGGTATTAAAAAAATTAAATTTATAAATGTCAAACCATGGATGTATTTTATATCATTACAGGAAACTGTGTTTCATGAACACTTGAATATAAAAGTGTGTAAAAAAAAAATACATACATAAGACATGTAAGACACGTTCTGAGAACGATCTCAACGTAAAGTTGACAACTTTTTTTTTATGTATCCTTTCAAGTATCAATTTTTCATCGATAAAAATCTGATCATACTATAGTATAGATATAAAAAAGGAGAAAAATCATAACTGCAACAAGTGAAAATTTGCTTTTCTTTATGAGCGATTGTACTGGCATATAAATAGTGCAGTATAAGAGTAGAGGGTATATTTTCCGTATATACCCTTCTCATGGTGGTCCCTCCAATCGTATATGATGTAAAGCATATGCAGAATAGAGCAAGCAAGTAACATCTTCTTGCCTATATATATGTTGGTACGGGGAGTCTCTATACTACTACTTGCTTGCTGTTTGCCTGGTTGTTCAGTGGCGTTATATATTAGGGCTATTCAGAAAGATGGCATATTATATCGTAGTTGCGAACTCCCACTCTACTTCTCAGATATATTGAGAGAGAGATGCTGTATGTAGCCTACTATCCTTGTGCACCCTGCACCCAGCTAGTAGCAGACGATCGACCGGTGGCAAAGAGGCACTCGCTTTTGCTCGCTCTGTGCCATTCCATACTACCATGGTGTGTATGATACAAGAGATAATACAAACTAGAATATCATTTTGAATTATTTATAACAAAAGTTGGATTAATTGAATTTGTAACTATACTAAAATTCTTAATTTTTTTGGTTAATAAATAATAAATTTATTCAGTTTCATTTTTTAACGCTAATTAAATATTTGACTCGATAAGGGGAAAAACGGAGAAATTATTTATAAAGTTGAAACCAAAGTGAATCAACTAACCAAAAATTAACCAAGAATCTGAAGCAACCTCTTATTTTAAATAGCGTTGCAAATTTTAATTAATAAATTTTTAGTCGGTGAAAATTAAAGAAAAAAATATTTTACCTTAGAAATGAGGCTACAAGAAATGGAAATTAAATTTGCCTCTCTGATCTTGTGGCAATAGTTCGACTCTTGAGGTCACTACGTGCTGATGATTAACTAAATTTAGTTCATTCGGTTAAAGGTCACTTCCGATAAAATTATGTAAAATATAATTGCCACAAAAAAGTTTGAATAATATTTTGTTCATAAAGTTTTCCGTCTCAAGTAGAACCCATACTGTAAGAACATTGAAGTGTTTATTTTGACCTATTTAGATTGAGTTTGCATATTTTTTTCTAATTTCTAAATAAAAAAAAAAAAAAAAAAAATCCAATAAAACACTGTTACCAAAAAAGTGATAATATACGAATTTCCATAACGTAAGAAAAAAAATCCGGTCACCTACCTACTAGTTCTCCCTAGCTTTGTTACTTCTCGAGGGGCTGTAACTGTGCCAAGATTCGTCGTCTAAACCCTCATGTATCACACTGGAATTTGCAATTGTTATAGTATAGCAAATGACGTCACTTTAGCAAGATATTGGTAGAAAGTAAGTATAGCAATCTTGATACATATTGTGTCTACTTTAAAACGAATATTCATATATCTATTTCTTCTCAATCTGTCTTAGATACTTGAAATTCTTACTGATAGATATCGATTTTAGCTATCAGAAAATGAAAAATAAAATATTCATATATGATATATATCATCACATGCAGTCATCAACTATATGGCCTGAAGACTTCTTCCTATCTTCATAAGATCTGTATCCTTTTAGTCTTCACAAGCTTCTTAGGCTTATGTGTATCGATTTCAAGCTACATTTAATACAATATATATTATATTCTCAGAGTTTAGCATAAATTTTATATGTTTTGTGATGTCGTAAATATGAATAACCAATGAAAATTTGAGTATGAAGGTTGTAAGATTGTAGATAGTGAAAGTGTTAATATATTACATACATGAATTTTAAAGCATTACGCTTAAAGTTATCAGATATTTTATAATGAATGTTTTGTGTCCCTTTTGTAATGATGATTTATTAATTAGTAAAATTCAAGAATATAGAAGTTCTTTCTACATATTTCTTTATAATGACCAAGTAGAATTTCGGAACGCCTCTATATATAATTTGATCAAATCCTTGATTAGATGGAGGGGGGGGGGGTGATAATTTTCATTTTAGTACAAACAAAAATAAGTAGAAAAGGAGGTACAAAAATAGGAACATCATCGGGGATTTCCTTTTAATTCGTAGAGTTCAGTTCTGCAAAGTAAAATTTGAATGAGAATTTCATTCATGCAAGTATTTTGTTTACATGCAATTAAGGTTTGAGTTTAGGATAGTTTAATTAAAATTTAAATATCATCTCCAAATTGTCACAACTAACTTTTTTTTTGCATATATTCATCAACTTTTATTTTATTTAATTAGGAGAGTAGTAAAAGCTTACATTAATTATAAATGAATTAATTTCAATTTAAAAATAGCAAAAAGTTAAACTTATAAGATAATATTTTGAACCATTATTATGGTTCAGTATAATATATTTTTATTGTTTTAAAATGTTTTTATTTTTCTTTTTGAGACATTGAAATATGAGTAGACCTTATACTTTGGGTAGATCCTTTTCTCTCTACTTCCCCAACCCAAACTTCTTACCCCCCACCCCCCATTTTCTCCACGTTACTGTGCTTTCTATTATTCACCTGGTCCCCTTTAGCCGCCCCGGGAAGTAGCAATGATCCCTTGGGGGTGATTCGTCTCCCTCAAACTATACGCTCCATGGGCTGCCTGCTATATGGATACGTGAAGCGAGGCGGCTTAGCGTCACCAGCAAGACACGACAATTCATTGGCTCCACCACAGTCTTCCTTACAAACGGACAAGTTATAAACACTAGGAGAGTGACTTGACTATATCTACAGTATCATCATTTTATATATAATCCTATCTATTTTACCTTTTTTTATACTCCCAAGTCTATAATATTTTTATATTATTATTATTTTGTTTTATAAATTTATTGTTTATATATATTTATTGTGATCAAAGTATAAAAATATATAATATTTATAATAAAAATATTATCATAAAAGTGAGTTTAAAGTGAAATTTGGGGAACTCAAATATTTTATTTAAAAAGATAATTTTGGTAGAGAATGAAACATTAAAAGTTATTAAAGTAAAATAATGAAGGTTGTATACGCAAGCAATTATGCACCCACCTAGTCTCATCATTTTCCCCTGAAAGTAGGCAATTTGTTCAACCTTGCCCCTGCTGTATATGTTACCCGTTTTACTTGCGTGCTGAAAAAGTTGCCCAGCCTCAAGTTGCTATAATTTGAACCAATTTTCTTTCTGTTTTAACAAACGTAAATTTTACATTTCAAAATATTAAAATTTACAATATTTGTTACGCAGCAATGAAAATATGCATAGTACTGTACATACATATACTGGGCCATCCAGGGTACAGGTACAGGTGAATGAACTCTGGTATTTCCTGACCGCCCTCTATCCCTATCTAGAGTAGACAGACTAGACATTTAAGCGAAATTCACTTTAAAAAATTCAAACAAATAAAGAATAACGGTCCTTGTCAACCGGAAGAAATCAATTAAATTATAGAATATAACATATTCTCATCCTACACCGCGGCAATTGACATAACGCAGATGGTCAACAAGTTGCATACTGTCAGGAGTTTCTCCACCATTTTTGTTCATCATGGACGTATAATAAGTAAGGATATTCTAGTAAGCTTCAGCTAACCACGTTCAGCTTAACCACGTTTAACTAAGGTGGTTTAACACGTAAAACAGGTAAAGTTAAACGTGGCTAAGCTAAACGTGGTTATAGAAATCTGGTTGACTGCTTCGTGAATCACACCCAATATCCTATTCAAATTACAAAATATAAGAATAATATTCAAATTTGGTACACATACTTTACCTTCCATTTTTTTAACATCAGAGTATGGATTTAAAATGCATAAATTTGGTAATAAGAAGAACGGTGATTGCACTATGAAATATTTTAGCACTGTAAGTCTACGAAGAATGACTGAAAGTAAAATAGCAAAACATTTTTACTTTCAATGTGATAACATTCTGTAAGCCAATTTTCTTTTAGCTTTCAGTACACCATATAAAAAAAACAGCTATTACATTTTAGATCGTTACTTATACGTTATAAATTCAATGTAATAAAATTATATATTACATGCTATTTACGTGTCTTTTTTTATTTTGTAATAGAACTTATAAAAAAGAACCTATAGACAATAAATTTAAAAAAAATAATGAATAAAACACTTATTGAAACAAGATATTATAATTATTCTGAAAAAAATCAAGATTTTCTGAGAAAAGATAATTACAAATTAAAAACATAATACATGTATAAAGCTAATTTTTAAATACAATTTACATAAAATGCTTGGTAACGCCTACAAAGCAGGAATTAAGTTCGTGGTGTCCAGATGTGTACGTAATATTAGAATGTTTTTTTGTGAAAAAAGTAGAGATCCATTTACAAATTAAGAGGAGAATTTTTAACACAATCTTGTAAGTAATTTTATTGTAAATATATTCAGTAGTTAAAGAAAGTAAAATAAAGTCAAAAGAGTTAAGTGAGAGAATCAACTACATGGCATAAGTTGCACGCGGGGAGCTACGAGGAGTGAATTCCCTTCTTCTTCTTCTGCTGCTGCTGCTGGTCTCTTACCATTTAGCTCCTCAGCAGTAGAGAGCGCAACATTCACATCGACGTTAACTTGGCTACAAACAGTCTCACACAACACCACAGACATTCAACTGTAAAGGTAACACCATGAAACTGACACAAAAATGAACAGTGAATTTTATTTTTTTACTGTAATTTTCAGTGCTATTAAAAATCATAGAAATATTTTTGAGTATACAGCATATTTTAATATCTGAATTGCAGTATACATAAATTAAACTAATGTTATAATTATATAACTATAATTTTTCAGTTTACATTTTATTAATGTTGGATTTGCTTAAATGTTTTTTTTTTTTTTTTTTTTTCCAAATGGCCAGTTTTGTTTAATTAAGTACGTATATTATACATGCTGAGATGATATGAATATTAGTTATGATATATCGCATATCGCGACAGAAATTTAGACTATATGTACATCCTAAACAAGAAATCAAGGTATTCATGCATGCATGCAGTAGCTTCCATTTAAATAAGAAAATATAAGAATGTAGGGCACTGAAAACAGGAGTGGATAAAATCAGCATTGGATGAATTAGTGCCTAAAAATTTACTGATTTCAATAATCGTAAAGTCATAAAGCAATTTTTATATTTTTCTTATTATACTGTTTAAAACTCGCTAAGTAATTAATAAGAATTATAAATTGCAACCCGGGCCCAAAGGAAAATTAAAGAATTCCTTTTTGGCTTGGTATTGATTTCTCTTAAATCTAGCACTGATATTAATAACACCTCTTTAACGCTAATATTTAATTAATTCAAATAACAGTTAAAAACTTTTAAAAAATCTGGCTAGAAATATATATGCTCCTTTTGATTCAGTTTATTTTTAAGCTTAATCAACAGAAGATGCTAAAGAACTATACTCAAACCGGACACCAGCTTTTTGTCAAAAAGGAAAAAAAAACACTTCACACTTTGAAGTTCAGCATACGCTTATCGTTTGTATTTTTAGTAAATTGAATTTAAATTTGCGTTACCTTTAAGTTTGTGCGTCTTTGGTTTCTTCTCTGCGGCGGGCTCGCGCCTCTCATTTATTAACCACTCGGCTGCCCCGCCCCCTAACCCTCCTACCCCCCAAGACGCTTTTGCCGCACGGAGACGCCCCCCACCTCTCTCCACCCCTGCTAGCCCCGCCGCAAGAACGCTCGATAGCGCAACCTCCTTCACCCCTCGACTCATGATGACCCAACAAACAATGCACCAGCTCTCAACAATGACACCTGTCTGAGCTTCCTAGCACATTGTTGTAAGCAAAACATAAGTGCGTGCAGCAGCAGTGTGTGTTGACATTTTTTAACATGTAAATTTTTATCTTATAATTTATATTTACGATAAGTGAAAAAAAAGAGGCAAACATTGTTAGTTTATATTATATTAACACTTAGGTATATATACTTAAAGGGGAGAAAAGGTGCTGTTTATTTTTATAAGATTTTTGTTAAGTGCTGTTATTTATTTATTCAACACATCATTCACATATCCGTCATATTGACCTTAATAATTCATTTTCGAATATATTTCATAGTTCAGTGCTTAAAAATGGTAGCAAGATAGCTTCAGAGTGACTTTAAGAGCGACATTTAATATTATAAGCAAGTGCAGGAGTTCTTTTGAGAAAACTTGAGTCATAATAGAAAATATATATTTTTTTAATCAAAACACATCAATTGAGTACTTTTACTTACTAATTACTCACTAAGTTTTTGAAACCCCGAACCTTCCGAAACTCTAACTTCAGCGTTTCGCGGGCTCATCGGGAACGGGGGCGCCCAAGGCTTTGCAATCTATCTCGGCATTTGCCTACGACTGAGGGAATAAACGTGGAACGTGGAAACCTCAGCCAGGATGGACGCAACATATTTTGTCATTGAACCGGAAGTGGAATAGCCCAAAGTCAGGGGCACTGATTGAAAATATTCACATTTACAGAAAGCTCAAATCTGCCTAGATTTTACCCTCTCCAATTTATGCAATTTTGCTCTGCACAACAATAAGAAAAGTTGGCTACCTTTTCAAACGCTCTTGCTTGTTTCCAAACTTTTATTGTATCATGTTTTTTTCTGTGAATAAAGCTTTTTTGAATTGAATTGTTACTTAAATTTGCACGAAGACATGGAAAAACATGGAATTTACGCATAAAATTGGGCTATGTAAAATTATTATAACAATGGACCATTACAGGGTCTCTTCCTAGAATTTGAGATCATACTTACAATACCGTGTTCAAAATTACAAGACTGTGCACATGTTCTCATAAGCATAAAACTCTTATTTAAAACGTGTTTGTATATTTCGATATTTTGTCTTATCTCGAACTAATTTGCAACAAAAATATATTATGAAATATCCTTCCGTTCAAACAAAACTTTGCAACCTAGAAAAAAAACTATCAGACATTATTATTTGTAATTGTTGTTAGTGTTGGAACAATAACACAATAACAAATCAATTATGTTAGAAATTAAAATAAGTGTGTTCTATTTTGATGTCCCTGACGTTTTTATTTTTTGTGCAGCTGATTTATAAAAAAAATATATATTTTTTAATTAAATGAAATGTTAAGTCACAATTAAACTTAAACTGATGTAATATTTTCAATTTTTATTAGATAATAAAAGTAAATATTTTGGAAAATAATAATTACGTTTGTCTTTTGTTCAAACAAAATCCATGTTTTGATACACACATTCTTCAGTTGACGTTTAGTTTAGGCTAGGTTGGACCTAAGTAAATATTGCACAGCTTTTTTCCCCCCAAGAGAAATCCAAAGTCAGCGAATAATGGTTGGGAGAAACTAAGCCATCGTTCGTGTGTGGACTTTACTGAACTGTTTTCCTGACAGAGCCAAGTCGTGTTACCAAAATATTCTAGCCCTAATGACCCGTCAAGATAGGTATATATCCAACGTCCACACGTTCTTACGAAAATACAGTGTGTCTTCCACAAGGATGTACACACAAGAAGTCTGGTCACATGAGGGTTCATGGGCTCAGGTAGGATAAGGATGACCTGGATGAATTGATAACGCATTTATCGCGAAAAAAAAAATGTTATTTAAGGATGCAAGGCCGAAAATAGCGGGAACCAAGCCAGTTTTGGATTTGAATTTAAAAATTGGTTTCATCTACAACATTGAATTTTTTTCTGCGTATCAAAAGTGTTAATGTCCGCGCGTACCTTGATTCAGTTTCAAGTCGATACTCTAAAAACTCTGACCGTAAGAAATTAAAAACCAATTTGTCAAGAGATGGCGCTATCAACACCGTGGCCTTAGGTGGCCTTGCACCCTTAAATCTTAATATAATTTTCAATTGCACCATGCACTCTTCCATGTATCAGATATACCATGACAAGCGCAGATCCAGAAAGCAGGAAAAAAAAAAAAAATGATGGTACATTTTAAACGGAGTGAGGGCTGGAGTATGATCCACATTGAATAAAAAAAAATGGGGGGGGGAGCGGTTGTACCTGCTCTACATGCACCTGATAGGGCACCATAAATATCCTGATAGGAGCGATCGTTGAACACTTATTGCTATTGCGCTAAATGAGGTATTTCACATACATTTATAATTGAAACATCGTCACTTTTTTTTTTTTTTTTACTTTAAAAGCAGTTATAAGACACTGAGTTTTATTAAAAAAATAAAGAATTAACAAATTTGTATTTAATTAAAATAAGATTATATCATGAATATACTTAAGCCACAATATTTTAATATTCACTATATTTTTATATATATTTAAAATTATATTTTGTACGGATTAAAATGTTTAATTAATTTTTGTATTATTATTATGTCAAGATATAGTTGGTTAAAATATATTTAAAATATTCCACTATAAAGTTTTGTGTAATAATAAAACCAACATTGAGATTAATGCCAGACGTGGCCTATAGTAAAATTCAATTTAAATAAAAATGATATAATTTTATATTAAATTAAAAAAGAAATTTTTATAAAAAATATTTTTAAATATAATAAAAATATTAAATCATCCTAACAATATAATTAATTTAAAATTATAATTTACATATTATATTAATATAATATGTATTAAAAAAAATAAACATCTACCTTATTATATATGACGTCAGTATGTATAAAAGTTGGTAGTGTATTATGTAGAAATGTACATAATATTTCCATATTGTGCCGCTTTTCTCTTCGCCCTCTAGTGCGGATGATACTGGTAGGCGAGTTTGGAGCCGCGAGCTTGCTGCTGGATGCTGTGATTACACTTGCCTATTCATCATGTACTCTCTCTCTCTCTCTCTCTCTCTGTCTCTTTCGACGGGTAAAAAGGGCTCACCTAATTTTCACATTGAATTCGCACTCATTATAAGCTCCTCCCATTACCTCCCCCACTTTTTGGAAGAGCCTTTAGTATATGCAACCCTTTTCATTAGAAAGCATTGACAGTTGCATATTCTACGGGCGTTATGAAAGTTGGTGCAATATTTTTCAGTTTCGACTCCACTCATTCACTCATTCATTAATCAACAAATAGTTGTGTTCGTAAATAAGAATTATTCTATAATAATATAATATAATATAATATAATATAATATAATATAATATAATATAATATAATATAATATAATATAATATAATATAATATAATATAATATAATATAATATAATATAATATAATATAATATAATATAATAATATCGTGTCTGAAAATAAAAATAAACAATCTGATTCTCTCGATTATCGTGTTTTTTTCTGATTATAATTAAGATTATATATTTGATTAATGAAAAAATTAATCAGCTCGAAGGCTGATTAAGAAAGAGCCGGCGAAAATATTATAAATTACGTGTAGTGATGAGGTGTAGTTTGGTCTTGAAACTCTTGAAAAATAGAAAGAATTTGATTTTATAAGGTGGATGGCATCTTTAGATAACCCCTATACGTATCAATAATGTGCCGTGGGGCTGTGGGAAATCGGGAGTCTAGTCAGATGAGTGGCAGTATAGCCATATTGGATTTAATTTTCGAATAGAAATGCTGAATAAAGTAAAAGAAGCCTGTTCGGAAATGCTACTTTTGCTGCAGAAATCAGCTAGGATTAGGTCTGTTCGTAAATACACAATCAGAAAGAATCGATTATTTGTGATGAACCTTAATTATGTTCTCCATCTAAAGAAGGTTCATCACAAGCAATCGATTCTTTCTGATTGTGTATTTAAGAACAGACCTAATAATTATTTTCAGCAAGAATCTGATTCTTCATTTACGAACACAACTGTTGTCTTTTAACACACTGATGAAGCATTGCACTGATTCATATTCAAAATTCTTTAATGGCTTTATTTTTCCTATAATGGCAAAATCAATAATATAATATTATTGTCGATTGATTAATTGATTGAAAATTTTTTAAACTTAAACATTTAGAAATGCATTTAACAATATTAACATTTGAGTATACACAATTAAGTGTTCAATTTATAAATTAAATAATATAATATAATAATAATTTTAAGAGCAGAATTTACATTCTGGTTACTGACAAGATTGACAACAAGATTTGTAACCATTGAATCTTTCATCTAATTCGTTCAAAATGCATATAATATTAAGATATTTATGCGGTTGGTTATAACAATAAGCATGACTTTCCGCTTTATCTTATATAAATAGATAAGGTATGAGGAATAAGAATGTGATAAATAAAATCACAATGTCAGGAACTGGCTTGGTCACCAACTAAGATTTTCTTTGGTACTAAATACGTTAGCATTGTAAATTATTTCTTCAAAAATTCCATTAATATAGCTGATATATATAATTTAATAATATATCATTTATTTTAACACAATATGGATTACATTAAATTCGTTGAGTATAGATTAATTTCTATTTAGAAGAAGTACCGTATATGACGTATCAGGCAAGCAAGTGAATATTATATCTCTGCCTTGGACATGAAAAGGTATTTTCTTCTCTTAATTACAAATATTGAACTTTAATTATCACTATAATGAAACGGCCGTAAGTTGTGGCCAAACTATCCTAGCAAAATCAGAGAGTTATCTGAGAATTTTAAAGTTAATTAATATATTATAGACAGATAATTCTCGGATATGTGGCTGCATATTACGACCAATTTATCAATATATTGTTAATAAAAATGTGGAGAAACTACCCCTCATCTACACTCGTTGCTGGCTGGGCCCATCAAAATAAATGTATAATATACATGAATTATATTATATTATTATATAATTCAATTGCAGTTATTTTTATTTTTTCAATATTAAATCGTGTATTTTCTTAAGTTTGCATGTCATTGCTTTTCAAATTATCTCCCCCATCGAAACTATCTGAATCTTAAATGTTACATTTTATATTTGTTAGACATTATGTATCTTTTGAGAGTTAAAATGCACTCACTATTCTAAATGCACTCACTTTTCATTTATATATTCAGCAATTGCCTTTTCAGTTTCAAATTGATTCGTTTATTTGAATTTGATGCTGTATCAAAACAAAATGTTGTGTAAGTAATTGATTTTTAATACGCAAATGCAAAGATACAGACCCCTAATATAAAATTTAAATGTAACTAAATTTAATATATATGTTGTATTTTTTAAATCTGATGCACTAACTGAGCCGAGCTTCAAGAGTATATATTTGCTGAGCATATTTTTGTGGAGATGCTTGGTGAAGACCACATCGTGAGCAAATACAAACTGATATGTAAATAAATATTATATATATATTTATAAATTTTATTTAAAAAATATATTAATAATAATCTCAACTTTTTTGGATGTTTTCGAAATATATTAAAAAGGATTAAATTGTATAAAACAAAAAAAAATTGTTTAATTTTCAAGAATTTTATTAAAATTGTCCAGAATGTATAATTATTTTTATATCTGTTTCAAGTACAATTTTTGATACAAAGCAAGTAAATAAATATAAAAGATCAGTTAAATACATGAAAAAATGAAATTAACTAAGGTATCATATAATGCTGCATTTAATATTTTTTTAGAAAATTTTATTAAATATTGCAATTAATCGTTTTACTTGGAATCATCAGAAACGTTATACAATTTAAAATATATAATTTCTGTACAAACATCAAAACCAAGCATTGCTTTACTTAGCATGCACCTCAGTTTCGAAATTCCAAAATTACTAATATTTTATTCATTTCAAGAGTAAGTCATTAAATTTCAGACATAATTTAATAACTGTTACATTCAAAAGAATTGTAATTATTTAAAGGTTCTATGACCATTTCAAAGTATTAAGTTTACAGTTAGTATTGCCTCAGTATGATACGGCTGCATAAAAAAATTGTTCCAGCAGCAATAATATCAGAGATAATAGCTGATGAAAAGGCACCTGTGATGTCATTTGTACCCATTCTGCGGCGACGGTATAGAGAAATCCCTGCAAAAGATAGTTTCACTCTGGCTGCAACCACGGACATAATTTTAATTCTGGAATGTTGATATTTTTAATGACAGTCTTGATAGTATTTGTCAAATATCCTGAAAGAATTTTTTTGTTGACATTAACACAGACTGACTTTTTGCAGTAGCAAGAACAGAAAAATGTTGTAAAGGAAAACACTGTTAAATTTTGGCTTATCTTGCTACTGCAATTTTTCAGTCTGTGTAATTGTCAAAAACAAAATTCTTTTAGAATATTTGACAAATTATTATCAAGACTGCCTTGGTAAAATTATAACATTCCAGAATTAAAATTAAGTCCAAGGTTGCAGCTAGAGTGAAACTATCTTTTGCAGGGACTTCCCTATACCGTCGCCGCAGAATGGGTACAAATGACGTCACAGGTACCTTTTCATCGGCTATTATCTCTGATATTTTTGCTGCTGGAATTAATTTTTTATGCAGCCGTTTCATAATGAGGTAATACTAACTGTTGACTTAATACTATGAAATGTTCATGGGGCCTTTAATTGATTTAAATCATTAATTGTTGACCTCACATGTATTCTGAGGAAACATTAATTTTATGTAGGCAAACAATATAATTTTCAATCAGTTTTAAGGAAACAAATAAGCAATTAAGCTGCCAGGATTAGTACTATTACAGATTTTGTATTATATTATAATATTTTCATTAATAATAATTTTTAATATTTATAATGAAACATAAAATTATTATAAAATTTTTCAAATTAAATTTCCACTGTCTTATTATTATCATTAAGAGTTACTTGGAAGAAAATTATTTCCTTAACCTTGTCGAACTTAATTCTAACGTTTCTTTTATAATTTATGTACCAACATTTAGTAACAGAATTTTCCATCCTCCACCGCAGCATACAGGCACAGATCCAGAAAAAAAAACGGGGGAACGGGGTAACGCACGCCATGAGGCAATCGTTAAAAAAATGAAGTGGGGGAAATGCCTATATTGTCCATGTTAAATCCAACATTTCGGGTAGAGGTGGGGGGGGGGGGAAGGTGATACCCCCAGCCTCCTTGGATCTGTGCCTGACAGCATATTGGTTCACAAAATAATTTTACAAAATATAACGAAATTCAATTTAAAAAATCCCAACACCAAAACTGAACGTTTGCGAAAAACAAACTGAAGCTTATAACTAAAATATCTATCTATAACGTTGTTGCTTATTTAATGAAACCCATCCAAAATTTAAGTAATTTAAAATTGACATTTTATTTCCTTTTAACTTCATAAGTTTTCCTCCTCTTTTGCACAATTTTAGAAGAAAATGAGAAAAACAAGATAAAATATGTATTTTTTTACGAACATAATTTTAGTCAACAAACAGCACATAACTAAAACTCTGTGGAATATATTTATGTAAACAAAATTTAAAGATTGCTCAATTTTTAAATTATGTGATTTTTTTTATATATACTACGCACTCTTGATTTCATTTTGGGTTAAAATGACATGATACGAATTACACAATTATTTACTTGCACGTAAACAAAGATCGATGAGTTATTACCTTGCCACGTGTCAACTAAAGAAATAAATAAGCACCAATTTTTGTTGGATTAGCGTGCTTGATATGTGACGTCAGAGTGTGAGACTACACGCATGTTCAATATAAAATGGTTCAACCTCGTCATGTAAGGCGACTCATTTTCGTACAAATGTGTGTATTGAGAGCCTTGCAACGTCACAGACCAGACCAGGTGTCACAGTTTGGTGCTATTAAGGTAGAGATAACACGGATCACCTGTTCCCAGAAGTTACTTTTGATTACAATGTTAACCTTAGCAAATTCCCAAATATTCTGAAATATTTTTCAGAGTCAGATTTTAGTCTCTAAAAGCCATAGAAAAATATTCAAAGCAATTACACGAATCGATTTTTTCAATTAAGTTTTGGTTTGCTGAAAATTAAACAATTTGTTTATAAAAAAAATCGGCTCGTTTTATTGTTTTAAATTTTTTGTAGCACTAAAATCTTTGTCAGTAAATACTTTGTAATTCAAGAAACGTGTAAAAATTAAATGCATTCTAGTAATATTTAATTTATTATTGCTATTCCTACCGCCTATAATAAAGAAATTATCCTGTTCTATTCATATTTAGCTAGTTAAATGATTTTTTTTTTCTTTGTACTATTTTTTCAGGGATTTATATACTGCGTTTCGTGTGGGAAGCATTTTTTTCTAATTGTACTGTTTGTAAGTCTCTGATTTGTTATTCATGTTCTCATGAGGGAAATATATTAAAAAAAATAATAATGAAATCTGCCTCTCAAAAAATTTTCAGAATCTTTGTGAATTTGCCAAGTTTTAAATGTTTATCAAAGGGGAGAACGTTGAACAGATGATCTGTGCTATCTCTACCTTAAGCTCATTAGATGGCTAGTAGCAAGACAGAAACAAATCAACTTAGCTTACAAGTTATTCCTAGGGTTGCGGGTTTCATATTGACCAAAAAATTTATAATTGAGTACTCATAAGGAAATTGTCCAAGGGTAATGTGTGAACTTTCAGAAGTATTATCTTATGTGTATATTAATTATTACGACAAAGCATTGAGTTTTTTTTTAGGAAAAAAAATCATAGTTAAACTATAATATTAATGCACCTCAAGAAAATGTCATGAAATATTAATTACTTCTCTTGCTCTTGTTTCTTAGATTCTCCCCTTTTCCCCAATCCCTTAAAGTGATCCAGTTATTATTGCACCTAGCTGCGAGAATGGGAAACTTCTCAATGCCCGCTTCACATTCTTTTTTAGTCGGGTGTCTGGCAGCAACAAGGGCAAGAACCAGAGCCTTCCTGCCTGCAGCCTGTTCTTCATCTGTCCACCTTGTCCATGTCCGATGCATTGATTTCCCAGCCTGTGCAAACATAATATAAATAACGTTATTCTTTCAGTAGTATTTGCTATTAAGATTTTACATAAATTTATTTATTAAGTATAAATAAATCAGTCATATGTATCAGAAGATTTATTTTATTAAATATTTATTTTGCATTTGAATATAAATAAAATGAAAAATATTTTGTGAGGGAGTGATTAAAGAAAAGCTACATTTATCAATATTATAAAAGCTTCAAGACGCAGTACAGGAGAAGCATATTAAAATAAAACGGTGCTCAGATGAATTTTATTAGACACATTTCTTAAGACTCTGTATCACCTTTGAGTATTTCCTATGCTTCTCCATGTAATTTTTTATGTCACTTTTTTCAGAAACTAATATTCGAACTACTTAGCCAAATATTTTAAAATAACCGCTAGTTTATTAGACTTACACCAACGAATGTTATTCAATTTTAATTAAAGTTTTAATTTTGAGAATTAAAAATTTTAAAGTGCAATTAAAATCCAAATTGATAAGAAATAAAAAAAAATAAGAGCGTTGCTGCATAAATAATAAACTAGCATTTATTTTAAGGAATTAGGCAAAGTTGTTCATTTATTAGTTTCTGAAAAAAAAATGTACTCTAAAATAACTTGTGGAAGCATAGGAGATACGCAGAAGTGATGCAGAGACTAAACTATAAATATTTTACAAAGTTTAGAAAAAAGTGTTCAGGTTGATTTACCTTAGTGGACATTTTTCTTAAAATCTGTCGACTGCGCCTCGGTGGACTTGAGTCGTTACTCCAGTTGCTGTCACTGTCTTCCGAAACTTTTGAAATGGTTCGTTTGGTGACCTGAAAATATTGATTACTTATTGAATAATCTATTTTTTTAGAAACAAAAATGAAAATTTTTAAGCATAAGAGTTGGAACAATTGTCATTTGAAGTTACCTTGGTAGACGTTTCGCCTAGATTTTGTCGTCTGGGACTCGTTTTGTTCATAAGGCGCCTCTCACCACCCTGCACATTAATTGCTCGAGCAGAAACCTAAAACAATTAAATTAATTAAGTTACAGTCTTAAAAAAATTATAAATGAACATACCTTCTTGCAAGTGGCAGGTGAAACCAAAGTTTCCTTGCCAATCCCCTGTTTATTGTTGCTTCCCTCTCCATTGGTACCAAGCTGCAAACCTCGTAATGCTGATCGCTGAGGAGCCTAGAAAAAAAGATATAAAATTAATTATTATTTTCAAATACGGATTTTCATTGTTTTAATTCAAGTAATTCTTTTATGAAGAAATATTTAAATTTAACTATGAACTAATAAATTAAAATATCAAAGCCTAAAACCAAACACGTTATAAAAAATAAGCAATGCAAAAAGGAATAACTTATCATTTATTTACTTCTATTGTCTATTTCATCTCACATTTATGCAACGTCGTAATATTCACATATTTATGGCAAATAAATTTTCAAAACTCTGAATTTTGTTTAGGAGACCTTACAGAAATTTCCTTCCCCTACAAACATGTAGCAAAATTAAATAATACTTAAACCGGTATTACAAGGCACAACTTGCACAGAAATTTTCCTTGCAAGAAAATTTCATCTCTATACAAACGAATGGAGTTGAAGTTTTCTTGTAAAGCAGAATTGTATACAATGATTAAAAAAAAATATATTAAAAAAAAAATAAAAATTAAATCGTGTGATACCGGCTTTAGATAATATTGATACGACAATTTTTTTAAGTAATAAAAGAATATTAAAAAGATTTTTTTTTTTCATTTCGGGGTTTCAATGTTTAATTAAATTAGTCTGTCAACAATAAGATACAATTTTTTCATAGAGTCGACTTCTCGTTTAGGGTTGTCTTCTGGAAATTTCAGTTGATACTATTAGATTTAGCGTCTAATTAAGTTGTTGTTTAATCATAACTTTACCAGAGACATGTGAATATTAGACTTCTATATATATTTATATGTTCTGTATCTTACCATAATTAGGCGCTCACCTTTGATTGCTGTGGTACATTGTGGTTTTCAGCATTGAACAAGGCATCACTGTCTACCACCAACTCCGCAACATGCTGCTCTACTTCAGGTGGTTCCTGTTTTAAAGTGAAAATAACAGTTTTATAAACAAATAGTAATACGCGTCTTGAAAAGTTACTGTTTTTGACAAAGAAGTAGTTATGTATTTGCGCGATTCAACAATACAACTGCAATATCAAGAAAATTTTAATTATTTTTGTTGGTATTGCAGAGCATTATAACAGAATTGAATAACTCGATAATAGCAGAATAATTTAATATGATATCCAATGCGCTAATAAACATAACACTTCATGTGTAATATAGTGTTTATATATTTTGTGGGTATAACATATAATTTTTAAATATTTATCTAAATCAAATGTTAATTTACATATTGAAAGTGTTTTATTTTACAAGTTTGTGAATTAAGTTTTCAGCCTATTACATAAATGATTTTTATCCAATCAAGCTTATAGAGATACTCCTTCCTGGTTTTTATTTCAATAACCAAATGATATTAAATATTTTTATTTAAAAAGGGTTGTCTCAAATTATTATTTTAATATTATTTTTTTAGTTAGTAAACAATTTTTAAGCTAAAAATAGTTTTACCTGCATGCTATTAAGAAATGAAAAGTAAAAATTTGATATCTAATAGCTGCAATCCAAATTTTTGTTAAATTTTGTGTTTCAAAGGCTTTTAACATGCAGTCTTATGGAATAGGAAACAGCTTGTTAATCAAACTTGGTCTGAATTATGGTACCATTTAAAAAATACCTACTTAATATATGATGAATTCTTTATTGAATTTTTAAATTTTTTTTATGGAACCGTTTTTTCATCCATAAAATTTTTTTTTGGAGAATCCATTAAAGAATTCATCATAGATTACATAGGTAATTTTAAATGGTACCATAATTCAGACCAAGTTTGATTAACAAGCTGTTTTCTATTCCATAAGACTGCATGTTACAGGCCTCCGAAACAGCAAATATGTGAAAACTTTGTGGTGCAGCTATATGAGGTTGAATTTTTTGCTTTTCAATTCTCAATAGAAAGCAGATGATGTTTTTTTTTACAAAATAATATATTTAAAAAAAGTCAATCGCTCACTCTAATTTAAATTGAAAATAGAAAAATATCTTATGGTAACTCACATTTTCAACACCAATGGATGAACAATTTTCCGATTCTTCTTCAGGTTCCTTCTCTTGAAGTTCTGCAATTTTAAGAACCAGCTCATCCATTGGCATTCCTCTGAACATTTGTAGATCTCCCTGCTCCATGGCCAGAAGAAAGGGATACAGTGTGGACATCTGATAAGTGGCATCATCTTCTCTGTAAACGCTGCGATGAACTGTGATGTCATGGCCCATGTAGTTTGCAAGCTGGTCCATGTTCTGCTCAGTCTGGCGATACAGTTGGGCATTCGTTGCTACGTGGTGCCTGAATTTCGTGGCTTGAAGGCGATTTGGATTTTTAGCGTTACATTTTTCAGCAGCTAGTTTTAGGGCGTAACCTGCATTGAATGGATTGTTACCTTTTGGTTGAGCAAACAAAAAAAGGTTGCTTGGAGCCACACCTATTTTTTCTCTTGCTTCTACCATCAAATCCAAGGCATACACAACATCTTTTGACATCATAACTGGAACATTGGTGTTAAATTTGCCGACAATTTCAATGCGTTGAGTGTTTTCAATAAGTGCACGAACAGCAGGGGGAAGGCTGGATTTGTACTCAGCATTCATTGGTTCTTTCACTCTATTTACATAAGTTTTTAATAGAGTTCTTTCAAGTTCTCCCGGCCGACGTCTATTAAAAACACAAAGCTTTGCAAGCACGGTTCTTGCTAACTTGCTATAAGTTTTCTCTGACGTGTATTCTTCTATTTTCTTTGTATGTTTTTGAAGATTTCTTTCCAAGTGTTGAAATAGTGCTTCCATATCTGATTTTTCTGGAAGTTCCACCTTCTTATTAAACTTCCGTTGAGCTTGAACAAATTTCGCTGGCTTGTTAATGGTTGCACTCCACTCTGACTTCATGAGTTTTATAAACCCGGATGCTCTTCTTCTCTTGAATTCATCATTTTCTTTGATGCCTTCGTTATCCAGCAGGTCAGCAATCTTGATAAGATGAGCTCCTAATTTTCTAATAAGCCCTGGTCTAAGGTATGATACTCCTCCATCCTCTTCACACTCCTCACACAATTGCTTTGCAACCAATTTTAAAAAGTCAAATTTACTAGGGTCAATAAGTTCTTCTAAGCATTGAAATGATTGTTTTTTTTCAGCTGACATTTTACGTGCATGTACAAAAAATCTTGCAAGTTCACGGCATTCAGCACGAATTTGTGCGAATCTGTGGGTTTGCTGCCCTTTTGACGAGGTGAGGTATGCCAAATGCCTCATAATGAGAGGATCTTTTTGAATGACATTAAAAATGACGTCTCCTCTAAAAGATAATAATACTTTTTCAATGATCTTTTTTTGAAGTTCACTCATATTTTCATCTAAAACCATACCTTTGATTTTACTACGCATGCAAGCTTGTCTGTTACTTCGTTCTGATGGATTGACGTCTTGTGCTGCAAAACATTTTCTCATGTGAACGCTAAGTTGTTTGCTGCTATAAGAACCATGACAGTATAAGCAGGTACTGTATAGCTCTCTAATATCTACATTGTTTTTTTTCATTTCTTCTGCTACGTTTGCAGGCACGCGACGCTGTGGTATGAGCATTTCATTTTGCTGACTGTATATGTGATTTCCCTTATTTCTAATCAATTTAACTAAGTTATAGCGTTCTTTTGTTCCTCGTGGTGTATTTAAAATTTCCTGTACGTCCTCATTTTCAGTGTGTCTGTTTATGTGTCTATCGAAGTTTGTAACAAGATTCTTACAAATATAGCAGTAGTTTTTCTTGTCATTTTTGGTACGCTTTTTGTTCGTTTGTGTAGAAATGGAGACTTTAAGGTCGGTTTGAAATTGTTGAATTGTAGATGCTTCCTAAAAAGGTAATATTTATTTTAATAACATTAATAGTGTAGATTAAATTATTTTTCATATTATTTAAATGTTGCTTTGATAAAATTGTTAATTTAAATTAATTTTAATTGAATTGTCAAATATTATAAAGTTAATATCAGGTTAGTTCAATAAGGAGATGGGCTTGGGTAAATAGATTTCGATGAATTTCACATATGTTACACTTCTGACCTAGGTCGATGAGGTTTGGATATTTTTTATTAAAATTTCAAAAAAAAAAAAAAAAAATTTCAAGAATTTTCAAAAAATCCATAAAGGGGACAATCCCGAGAGATAAAAAAATTGAATCTTAAATTCTGCTCCACATAGAATTAAATTTTTAATTTTTTCAAGTTTATAGTTAGATTGTTAAACTTTTTTACATTGACAATTTAGACCTTGAAATTTTATTAAGGTCATAGGTCAAAGGTCAAACTACAAAGTGCGTATAACTTCATACCAAATCACATTGTTAAAAAAAAAACAAAATCAAGGTTTTTAAGAACGTTTATTCTTATATTAGAAACCTTTTTCAAAATTATGTTGAAATTTAATATTTTGAAATTACGATTCTTTTTATTAACTATTCCGTGGTTTTTTTAAATAAAAATTCAAGTTTTGTCATGAATATTACACAGAGTACTCATCTGACTTAGGTTGATTAGATTTAGGAATAATTTTTGCAAATTTCAAAAAAAAAAAAAACTTCAAAGTCACGGTCAAATTTCGACTTTCTTTCTTTTTTTTTTTTTTTTTAATTTTGAAAAAATTATTTCTAAACCATGTCAACCTAGGTCAGATGAGAACCCTGTGTAGAATTCATGACAAAACTCTAATTTTTTTATCAAAAAACCTCGGAATAATTAATAAAAAATATCGTAATTTCGAAATTTTAAATTTCTTTATAATTTTGAAAATGGTTTCTAATAGAAGAATAAACGTTTTTTTAAAACTTATATATTGATTTATTTTAACAATGTGCTTTGGTATGAAGTTATACGCTTTTTGTAGTTTGACCTCTGACCTTTGATCTTAATAAAATTTCAAGGTCAAAATTGTCAAGGCAAAAAAGTTTAGCAATCTAACTACAAACTTAAAAAAAATTAAAATTTAATTCTATGTGGAACAGAATTAAAGATACAATTTTTTTATGGATTTTTTGAAAATTCTTGATTTTTTTTTTTTTGAAATTTCAATAAAAAATATCCAAACCTCATTGACCTAGGTCAGATGTGTAACATATGTGAAATTCATCGAAATCTATTGACCCAAGCTCATCTCCTTATTGAACTGACCTGATTTTAACCATAAACTATTCATTACATTATGTTGTGTGTGCCCGTTCATGCTTTGTTGACATTACGCTATTATTCTTCATAGCAACGAAGTATTTACAAAAAATATATTGCATTTACATTATTTAATTGCTAATTGGAATTCTATATAAATAGCATTCCCTTTTCATTAGACATTTAGATATTGTGTTTTGAGAGTTAAAATTTACTCACTAGTTCTAAATGCACTCACTGGTGCTAAATGCACTCACTAGCGCTAAATGCACTCAATTAGGATTTATATATTCATCAGAAGTGCCTGTAAAGTTTTAAATTTTGTTTATTTGAATTTTTCATGCTCTAGCAAAACAAAACATTGTGTATATAATTTATTTGTTACAATAATTTATAAAAAATAAATTTTTTATTATTCACTCTCTACTCTTACAAGAATTGCATGTAAAAAAATTTTTTCATATTTTCTTTCCGTTTTTTTTTCAAGAATTTTAATGTACTAATTAATTGCTTATAACATCAAAGTTTTAAGACAAAGAAAAATTTTAATATTAGCAAATAAAAAACAAGAGTAGTATTTGTTATTTCAAAGGTTACGAATATACATAAATTTATGCCTCTCTAAAATCGTTCAGACATTTTAGAGTGTCGAAATAATTTAAAAAATATTGAAATTGTTCTAATTAGTGTGGTATTACATGGATATAAGGTTAAAAAAGTGTGAAAGTAAAAGGCAATATAAATTAATGCGAAGTCCTAAATTCAAATAAGTAGGAAGAAAATTGGTTAGTAATTTGTAGATGCAATCAAAAACTGCAATCTATAAAATGCACTATTCCTTCATCGTTCACTCTTACGTGCGTAACGTTGTTCAAAGTTTATACGTTATTACCGAGACAGATTTAACTATGACGTCACGAGACATTACATCTTAAGAAAAGTATAGGAATTGCTGCTGCGTGACGTCATGAAATGTACTTTCAATCATTTTTAAAAAAAGAATTTCCGTGCTCTAAATGATATGGAAAAAAAATCAGGGTAACACAACATTGCCCCTTCCCTATCCATTATTGCAATAAAAAAGAAGGTCGATACATCATAATGAGCACATATTTTATTTTTTCATTAATGAAATTAAAGTATCAACAATAGTATTGAAAAATATCGAAAATATGCAGTTCAAATTTGTACCTGATTAATGCAGTTGTAAATTGTTAAAATTACAATTTTCATATTTTCAGTACAGTCTGTAATATATTATAGAGCGTTGTAGAATATTAAACGCTTTGTTCAGAGGACCTATTATGACAAAAAAAGCACTCTGTTATATCAAGTAAATAAATACTGTGTTAGGTGGAATGAATTAAATAGTGACTTTTTTTACTCGACATTACAAAAATATATAATTTGTTAACTTACATGTATTCAGACTATTGAAAAAAAAAAAGTTTTAAATGTTAAACTTGCACCCCAAAATATAGTTATAAATAATTATTACAATACATTTAAAAGGTTTATAATCATGGTTACCTCAATTTTTATAATACAACTGCTAATATCCCCAATTCTTGTGAAAAATCAGAAATATGAGCAAATAAAAATATTGTACTTAAATAACATAAATCTATGAATTTTAAAAACTAAAACCAGGGCAAACTATGAAACAAAATAAAACAAATTGCTTATGAAAAATTTAGTCCCCTTCGTTTTTATGGAACAATATTAAAATAAAATGCACTCAAGAATAAAAAGTTCAGTTATTAATTTTTTATCATTTCACTTTCACATCAAGTCAAAATAAAAAAAAATATAACTTTATGAGATTTACTAGAAAAACATTAAAAGTCAGAGCAAACGCTTTGCATAGCATTGGGCTATACCTGACAAAAATCCTCCAATATATCGAAAAACTACTGCGTTATAAAGTGATATAAAAAAAAGAACGATGATCTATCACTCGAACTTTAACAAAATGAAAATTTTGAGCATTCCTTTTTTTTTAAACACTATTCCGATATCTGCTGCAATATTGATTATTTTGATTATAATGAAGAATTTTCCAGGGTTCTGTGTTGAAAATTTTATTCGAAAGCACATCCCCAAAGTCTTTTTGTTAAAGATCGAGTCGCTCTTTTTTCGTAGTAAATTTATACTTTTAAGGTAGATAAAATATGAATCAGCTATATGAGGTGATCTCCTTTAAATCCTTTGAATAACATGCATATACACCTTTGAAAATTCACAAAAATTCTTAAAGGCCTTCTGAACCTTTTCACAGTATTAAGTGCACGGTTAGCTTTGCTTCAGGGTGATTCGGCTGCATAATTTTTTTGGTTTCAGTAGCACAAATATCAGAGATAATAGCCGATGAAGAATCACCTGTGACGTCACTCACGCTCATTCAGCAGCGACAATATAGGGAAATCCCTGCAAAAGATAGGTTCACTCCCGCTGCAACCACGGCCACAATTTTACTTCTGGAATTTTGAAACTTTACCAGGGCAGTCTTGATAGTATTTGTCAAATAGACTGAAATAATTTTTTGGTGGCGTGTGTACAAATTGAGTTATTGCGGTTGCAAGATAAGCTAAAAATTTAACATTGTTTTCCTATACAACATTTTTGCTCCTCTTTCTACCGCAATAACTCGGTTTGTATGAATGTCATAAAAAAATCTTTCAGGCTATTTGACAAATACTATCAAGACTACCCTGGTAAAGTTTCAAAATTCCAGAAATAAAATTGTGGCTGTGGTGGTTGCAGCGGGAGTGAACTTATCATTTGCAGGGATTTCCCTATATTGCCGCCGCTGAATGAGCGTGAGTGACGTCACAGGTTCTTTTTCATCGGCTATTATCTCTGATATTTGTGCTGCTAAAACAAAAAAATTTATGCAGCCGAATCATACTAAAGCAAAGCTAACCGTGTACTTAATATTGTGCAAAGGTTTATAAGGCCTTTAAAATTTTTAAAGCAATTATAAGTGCATAAAAGCCATACAAAAAATTTAAAATCAATTAAAAGAGCATATTCCTTTTATAAAGTTTTCAACTGTCTCTATAAACATAGGAAAGCCTTATGCTGAAAATAATAAAAAAAAATTTAAAAATTGGCGCGTTGAATTGTTTTGAAATTTTTGTATGGCTTTTAGGTACTGAAATCTGCCTTTGAAATTCTTGTAAATATTCTAAAGTTTCCATGTTATAACAGGGAACTATGTCAAACAGCTGATTCGTAATATATCTACATAAACGAAGTTTTTTCAAGATATCTCTGTCAGTAAGGCTAATGTTAATCAACACTTTGGCACTGATGTTTTTCTGAACAACCCATGCAAGAATAAAATTTTTAGATTTTAGTTTAATGTGGAAGCCACATTCTTTAGGAAGTACTAACTTTCACTAAGTGACCATTTTATCTAGTGTACAATTGAATGTACTTGCTAGATGGTGTTGTGTACTTTGATCTTTACTTCTACTTTCTTCTTCTTTTTTCAACAATTTATGCTTTTTTATTGTAAATCTTTTTCTTTTGTTTCTTTTCTGGGTCCTTTTATTCCGAGGAGTTTCCTTGGGAACATTCTGAGCGCAAGGAGAGTTGGTTGCATCTGAAGTGTAGGCTCTGTTGTTGCTGGAGTTTTTGGATTTTTCTTCTCCAGAATTATTGATGATTTGCAGAAATTTATAGCTTTTTTGTTTCAGGCGTTTAATCTTCTCCTTATATTTGTTACGACGGTCATTTTGGCTTACGATTATACGTCGCATAGACTGATAAACATAATCGAGATTTGTTGCACGTTCATTTGCTCCTTCTAGTTGGCCTAACAGAAAGTCATTTTTTTCCGTTAACAAACGGATCTTGGAAGCTTGGCTGTCGTCTTCTTCTGAAGTACAATCGCCTTCGATGTCGTCTTGCGTTTTTCGTTTCTGTCTCTGAAATAATGTTTTATTGAGCACCATGTTCCTTATTTACTTGTAATATTACATTAAATTACAATGCATTTTTTTAATTTCATTTAAACAGAAATATTTTAGGAGAGTTTAACGCCACCATGCCCATCCTAGGTCAGAAATAACTTTAACTTTAACTTTTTAACTTTATATTTTTTGCTAATAAGAAGTGTATTAGAATTACTGTGTAAGACTGGAATATATATACTGTTCCATATCTCGTGTTAAACCTAAAGATTTCGACAAAGTGTATATATTTTCGATGATTACAATTTTTTTTGCAAATGTTTGTAAAAAGATTCGGGTAATTGATTGATATTGGTTTTAATTCATTAATTAAATAAGTTCACCTCTGAAGTAGGGGAGAAGTCAAAAAAGAAACCATGTTATGGAAAATCAATTTTTAAAGACTTTCTTAAAAATAATAATAAAGGGAGCTAAGCTCGATCATGGCGGGGCTGATGGTCACTGCGGTGACACTTTCCATTTGTTTAAGCCCGGGGATATTGGATCCGGGGCAAATGGATGTGGATTCCGTGGAGGCTGGGTAACACCATGGTCGAAAGTCTGGCATTCCAATTGGTGAAAAAAAAATAAATAATAATAATAATAATTATAATAATTATTATTATTAATAATAATTAATAATAATAATAATTAATAATAATTATTATTATTAATAATAATTAATAATAATAATAATAATAATATTAATTATTAATATAATTAATTAATTAATTATTAATTATTATTAATTAATTATTAATATTAATAATATTAAAAATTAATTATTATTATTATTATTATTATTATTATTAATAATTAATAATTAATAATATTATTAATTATTATTATTAATAATAATAATACGGGGATTGTGGGTCGGGGGAGAGGGTGCAAAGCTCGGTCGCGGTGGGGCTGATGGTCACTGCGGTGACACTATTCGTACGTAATGCTCGGGGTAATAGACCCGGGTCCTACGGGTGTGATTCGGTGGAGGCTGGGTAACACCGTGGCTGAAAGTCTGGCACTCCAAAGGGGCATTGTTGGGGAAAAAACGAGGCACAGCTGGGTCTGTCCTATGACCAGGGCAATCCAGTAGTGTCTCAAAAAAAAAATAAAAATAAAAATAATTATTATTATTATTCCTAAAAATTTCACTTTCTTGATAATGAACCTGCAGGTTTATCAATGATATTATTTTTTCCTTTATCCACCCTTAATGAAAACAATTTCTAGTAATGTTATAAAACAAATAAGGGACAATTGTGATAGTTTCAAAGAATATTATCACACGTAAACTTATCACCTCGAACCACTATTTGATTCTTTCAACTACACTTATATATATTTTCCTTTTTTTTTTTTTTTTATATATATTTGAAGTTTTTCCATCTCAAATTTAAAAATTGTTACATATTCTAGTTTGCAAAATACGAAAAGTGTTTCTAGGGTTAAAAATTACGTGCATTATAATTAAATTTTCCTATTTATTCCTACTTTTAATTATTTAACAATAGTAGGTGCTGTTAATTAAGGGTGAGTAAAGGTAAAAAAAGTTAAGTTTTTTAACATTGATTGTCCATGAAATGTTTTCTTCTTTTAATTTTCCCAAATTTTTGGGGTGAATTAATTTACTATGATAATAAAATACTTAGTGCAAGATTTACCCATGATAAACGTTGGTAACAATGAGGTCCACCAAAATTAATGGATTTGACATCATATTATATGCTCTTTTGCTATATAATTGACATTACAAAGTATTTTGATAAAGTTAATTAAGGTTTTTACTTTAGTTTGGCCTTCAGTTTGGCATATATGTGTCCGCTCATTACCATTTTCGTAACAGGAAATTAATACTATTAATATTTTGTTATTTTGTAAAAGAATCAAAGTTTTTTTTTTTCTATAATACATACATCAAAATTCTCGAATCATTTTAAATTGTATTAAATTTTCCTTCTACAAACAAATTAAAACAATCAATTTTTTGTGGAGGCGGCAGTTTTTTTATAAGTTGAAAGTTTTATGAGAAAGTAACGCTTAATTTGCCCAAACTATCAGTAAACAGAACCAACGGTGCGTTCTTATAGCCAACAATATATGTTGCTGGTGCTAAAAAAACACACAATTTATAAGTTTTGTATATATATATATATATATATATATATATATATATATATATATATATATATTTAAATATATATGTGTGTTAGCACCCAAAGCCGAATTCGGGCAAAAGCCGAAAAAAATTCCCACATCTAGTTTTGCGCATCACGGAATGAGCCAAAGCCGAAGTGAGTTTTTTTTTCGGCTTTGGCGCATTTCATTTTGAACAAAACTAGATCTGCTCAAATCGAAATGCGCCGAAGCCGATATGAGATTTTACTTCGGCTTTGGCGCATTTCATTTTGAGCAAAACTAGTTCTGCGCATCGCGGTTTGAGCAAAAGTCGAAATGATATTTTATTTCGGGTATGGAGCAAAATTTTGAGCACATCCAGTTTTGCGCAAAATAAAGATGATTTGAATGACGAGATGATGATTTTAATTTTAATTATATTTATTTTAATTTTTTAAAAAGAAAAAAAAAACTAATCAAAAACAAATGCAATCATACAGTATATACGTACGTACATACCTTGTAAAAAATATTGTAGAATCTGTTGATTTTATAAAACACTCCACTATTTCTGTCACTTAATTACTATTTGATGATGTTTTTGTTAAATTAATAATTTTTTTGTTTTAAGTACTGCAGCTCAAATAAAATAGACATAATATTATACGCCACACGTTTTAAAGTTTTCATTTATAGATTCACTCGCTCTCACCATTAGAAATATTTTGTCATGCACGCATTTGTAAATTTCATAGTTCTATGTCTTAGAATTAGGCTATCATGCAATACAGGTTGTTATCGGTACAACGAGATAAGAAAGCAGCCTGAATCTCTGCGATGCAGTTCAACCCCATTTGATTGCCGTATGCATATATGTTTATGTATTGTTGCTGCTACCAGGGTTGTATAAGCCTGTGCTGCTATACGATGTTCGTAGAAATAGAACTATGACATTTACGAGTGCGTGCATGACAATATTTCTATGGTGAGAGCGAGTGAGTCTAAAGAATACTTTAAAACGTGTGGCGTATAATATATGTCTATTTTATTTGAGCTGCAGTTCTTTAAACAAAAAATTTATTAATTTAACAAAAACATCATCAAATAGTAATTAAGTGACAGAAATGGTGGAGTGTTTTATAAAATCAACAGATTTTAAAATATTTTTTATAAGGTATGTACGTACGTATATTATACTGTTATGATTATAACATTTAAAAGTTATTATTTTTTCCCTAATTAATTTAATTTTAAAGAGCGCTTGAAAGATATTCAAAGGTCACAATACTAATATTTATTATAAGTTTAGTCTTAAATTTTTATTTTTCTTTTTAAAAAATTAAAATAAATAAAATTAAAATTAAAATCATCATCTCGTCATTAAAATCATCTTTATTTTGCGCAAAACTAGATGTGCTCAAAATTTTGCTCCAAACCCGAAATAAAATATCATTTCAACTTTAGCTCAAACCGCGATCCGCAGAACTAGTTTTGCTCAAAATGAAATGCGCCAAAGCCGAAGTAAAATCACATATTGGCTTTGGCGCATTTCGATTTGAGCAGATCTAGTTTTGTTCAAAATGAAATGCGCCAAAGCCGAAATAAAAACTCACTTCGGCTTTGGCTCATTTCGTGATGCGCAAAACTAGATGTGGTCATTTTTTTCAGCTTTTGCCCGAATTCGATATATATATATATATATATAATGTGCAAAGAGATCTCGTATTTCACCTTAAAAATTCAACATTTACTCATACTTAAAAGAGTCACCACATTTTTAGAAAATGATATATAAACACTGTTATTTCCAGCATGTATTATTATTTTTTTTTAATTTCAAAATATATTTAATCTCTTAATAATTGTTAAAATTTATATAATTAAATCATTCAAGTACGAAAAGGTTAAAAAGTAATAGAACTGTTTAGTATTAAAAGGTATTTGAGTAAAAATGTATCACATGTTTCGTCTGTTCATTCCACATAACATGTTAAGGTCGTATGTTAAAAAATCCATACGGCCCTTGCATGAGGTAAGAGTTTATAGGTTCCACCGACTTTCATGATTAAAAAATGTCTTATGAAAATGTACTGAAATGTTTATATTGTAAGTAAAAAATATGAAATTCTGAGCTTAGAAAGAATAAACTGCAAACTTCATCTTAGATTCTGCTAGCGCCAGCTTTTTAACATTTGCCTTATTTATTCATCAGTTAACAATTAAAAAGGCACTGAATACAATGTTATCTGGCAATTTATTATATACTAACCAAATGATTTTACTGAACAATATTCTTCATTAATTAAAATTACCTTTAACATATTGTAAAAATACTTGTGATTGATTATAATTTTACAATATTTGCTACGAAATAATCATAATTATTTTACAAATATGAAGAAATTACAACGAAATTTTAAAAACGATCATTGTTATTCAATAATTAATTATATTAGAATTTTTAATCCAACGTAATTACATTTTAGAACAATCAGAATATGTATTTGAAACGAAAATTGAAGGAGTATTATTGTTTTGAGCACAATACTAGTACTTTGTGAAGAGAAATTTTTTTAGAGGACTACGAATGAAAGGTAGAGAGTGAAAATATTTAATATTTTAAAATTACGTCACTGTGACATTAATATTAAGTTAAAAAAATAATACATTGTTTTGTGTTTATGTTATGTTAAAATAAACTTGAAAGATCCTGAATAAGTGCTGATAAAAATAAATTTGTAAGAAATAAAATTAACCCAGAACTAACCATTGAATTATTGCTGGTCATTGTTTCCTTTGCCGTCTGGGCATAAATTTGATCCTCCTCATCATCGCTGCTATCAATTACTCTTGCAAGGGAAGAGTTAAGGCTGACATCAGAATGGTCATCAGACTGGTCATCACATTTGGATGAAGTGGCCTTTGAGTTGAATTTTTAAATTATTATTACAAAAAAAAACTTTATGAAATAAAAATATATATTGATGTCATTTAAAGTGTCTTATATAGAATATAATGGGAGAAATTCACAAACCACCAGCTCCCACGTTAGCCTCAAATTTTTATCCCTGGTGCTTAACACGGTGCTAAGAGCTTGACTTGCTTAGCCCCTGGTTTAGCACCATGTTTAGCGCCAGAAATAAAAATTAAGACTTACAAGTAAGTTTGGGATTAAAGTCTTTGTGTTAGCCCTCCAATTTTTTTATTTTTTATGTTATGAATAAATTCACTTATAATTTATATATAATGTTAGAACTGACCATTGAATCCTCTCTGTCTGCAATTCTGGATGCACGTTTGCGGTACATTTGTACCTCGTCCTCATCATCGTCAATACTCTCACGGGAATGTGACATTTGGATAAAGCTGGTTCCAGACTTTTCATCACATTGGGGTGCAGTGGCCTTGCAAAATTTACAAAATTTGTAGCAATAAAATTAAACAACATAGGGCAACTGCATGAAATTTTTTAAGCAGAAATATAACGATGGTGCATATTTAAGCAAATCTAATGTTCATCAGATTTTATAAAAACCAGGCTTTTTAAATGTTATATAATGTACAGAGAAAGGTGTCAATAGGCGCAATTCTTATTTAAGGAAGAAAACCTAAAAGGGGTGATGAGATTTTTATTCGTACTGCATCAGCTAAAATAGAGATACAAAGAGGTCACGTGACCTGGAGGCGGCGCCCTTGATGTCTATGACGTAATTGAACCGTTGGGTCAAACAAACGATCGACTTTATATTCCTTATAACGCTTCGTTTTATAGACGATCGTTTGCTTGACCAGACAGTTCAATGACATCACAGGTGTCAAGGGCACCGCCTCCAGGTCACGTGACCATCTCTATTTTAGCTGATGCAGTACGAACAACAATCTAATAGAATTCATAGGTGGATTCTTCAACCACCTCTTTCGATTGAGCTAATAAAAAAATTTCATGCAAATTGTCCATTCTGTAGTCAGTGTAGTCATGCAGAGGTGAAAGCTGCATTCATTTATAAATTTAAGTGCATCTGGACAACGTGGTGTCTTTTTGTTCGATGCAAAGATTTGGATAAAAATTAATGAATACGCATAAACAAATAAATAAATAAATAAATAAATAAATAATAAATAAATAAAAAAATAAATAAATAAATAAATAAATAAATAAATAAATAAATAAATAAATAAATAAATAAATAAATAAATAAATAAATAAATAAATAAATAAATAAATAAATAAATAAATAAATAAATAAATAACTAAATAACTAAATATAGGTGTACTGTAATTTTCAGAGTGGTTCACCATCTCCTAAGACTATACTGACAATAATCCGTGATTTTTAAACAAAGTAAAATATTTACCTGCCATGTGTTAAAATATTTTTCATTTTTTAATAAAAAATTATATATTTTGTAGTATATAGCAGCATTTTGAAACACAGAGTAAAAAATACAAGAAAAATAATTGACTTGAGTTAATATGATATCCTCGTTATATCTCCTAACTTACATAACAATACCGGAAGCTGTCTAGTTGAAACACGTCCGATTTAAAGGCACCTATAGTAGTTTGGCATCGTCTATTTTGACCGCGCCCAGCATTTGCAAACATGTGACTTAAGGGTAAGATAACGCGAAACATTGATTGTTGAAGTCCCATTTGATTAACATGTTAATTTTAACAACCTCATAATAATTCTTTTTTTTTTTTTTTTTTTTTTTTTGAGAAACAGTTCTTAGTACCAAAAAATTCAGAATCATTATGAGGTTGTCAAGGTTTACATGTTAATCAAATGGGACTACAACAATCGATGTATCATGTTATCTAACCCTTACCCATATCAGAAGCTGTCTAGTCAAAACACGTCCGATTTAAAGCCACCTATAGTTAGCCAACGTCTATTTCAACCACGCCCAGCATTTGCAATCATGTGAATCGCAAGTTACCCTGGTTATTTCTTTAATTTTAACCATACCGGAAGCTGTCTAGTCGAAACACGTCCGATTTAAAGGCACCTATAGTAGTTTGGCATCGTCTATTTTGACCACGCCCAGCATTTGCAAACATGTGACTTAAGGGTAAGATAACGCGAAACATTGATTGTTGAAGTCCCATTTGATTAACATGTTAATTTTAACAACCTCATAATAATTCTTATTTTTTTTTTTTTTTTTTTTTTATTTTAGAGAGAGTTCTTAGTACCAAAAAATTCAGAACCATTATTAGGTTGTCAAGGTTTACATGTTAATCAAATGGGACTACAACAATCGATGTATCATGTTATCTAACCCTTACCCATATCAGAAGCTGTCTAGTCAAAACACGTCCGATTTAAAGCCACCTATAGTTAGCCAACGTCTATTTCAACCACGCCCAGCATTTGAGATCATGTGAATCGCAAGTTACCCTGGTTATTTCTTTTATTTTAACATTACCGGAAGCTGTCTAGTCGAAACACGTCCGATTTAAAGGCACCTATAGTAGTTTGGCATCGTCTATTTTGACCGCGCCCAGCATTTGCAAACATGTGACTTAAGGGTAAGATAACGCGAAACATTGATTGTTGAAGTCCCATTTGATTAACATGTTAATTTTAACAACCTCATAATAATTCTTATTTTTTTTTTTTTTTTTTTGAGAAACAGTTCTTAGTACCAAAAAATTCAGAATCATTATGAGGTTGTCAAGGTTTACATGTTAATCAAATGGGACTACAACAATCGATGTATCATGTTATCTAACCCTTACCCATATCAGAAGCTGTCTAGTCAAAACACGTCCGATTTAAAGCCACCTATAGTTAGCCAACGTCTATTTCAACCACGCCCAGCATTTGCAATCATGTGAATCGCAAGTTACCCTGGTTATTTCTTTAATTTTAACCATACCGGAAGCTGTCTAGTCGAAACACGTCCGATTTAAAGGCACCTATAGTAGTTTGGCATCGTCTATTTTGACCACGCCCAGCATTTGCAAACATGTGACTTAAGGGTAAGATAACGCGAAACATTGATTGTTGAAGTCCCATTTGATTAACATGTTAATTTTAACAACCTCATAATAATTCTTATTTTTTTTTTTTTTTTTAGAGACAGTTCTTAGTACCAAAAAATTCAGAATCATTATGAGGTTGTCAAGGTTTACATGTTAATCAAATGGGACTACAACAATTGATGTATCATGTTATCTTACCCTTACCCATATCAGAAGCTGTCTAGTCAAAACACGTCCGATTTAAAGCCACCTATAGTTTGCCAACGTCTATTTCAACCACGCCCAGCGTTTGCACTGATGTGAATCGCAAGTTACCCTGGTTATTTCTTTAATTTTAACCATACCGGAAGCTGTCTAGTCGAAACACGTCCGATTTAAAGGCACCTATAGTAGTTTGGCATCGTCTATTTTGACCACGCCCAGCATTTGCCAACATGTGACTTAAGGGTAAGATAACGTGAAACATTGATTGTTGAAGTCCCATTTGATTATCATGTTAATTTTAACAACCTCATAATAATTCTTATTTTTTTTTTTATTTTTTGAGAGACAGTTCTTAGTACCAAAAAATTCAGAACCATTATTAGGTTGTCAAGGTTTACATGTTAATCAAATGGGACTACAACAATTGATGTATCATGTTATCTTACCCTTACCCATATCAGAAGCTGTCTAGTCAAAACACGTCCGATTTAAAGCCACCTATAGTTTGCCAACGTCTATTTCAACCACGCCCAGCGTTTGCACTGATGTGAATCGCAAGTTACCCTGGTTATTTCTTTTATTTTATCCATACCGAAAGCTGTCTTTGTGGCAGCTGACCATACCTAGCTTGTTTTTTTTTTTAAATTCATATTTGAAACCAAAAAACTCAATATACATTATTATAATGTTACTGACGATTTCTGAATAAACCCCCCTTACGTTGGTTGTTTTGAAAAATAATTCCTATTTGGGTAAACAATAAATTTCTGACTAGTCTACTCATTTGTTTCAGAATACATGATAAGCATGCCATTTATTCTAATTTATTGATGCTTACGACAGCATTTGTACGTAATTTGATTTACTATATGGTGCGTAAACTCTCCTAGTGCTAATTTGCATAACATAGATCTAGTATCACACATATTGCAATTCTAGATCACGATAGTTCTTTATTCAAATAAAAGTAAAAAATTGCGCTGAATTTTTTATCATCTTACTATTATTATCAGTACAGAAGTGGTTTAAAAAAATATTTTGATAGTACTAGAAATAAACAAATGCGCATTTTGTTTTACATGCATATGAAAAAATTAAATTTCTTATGGAAATTTCATTCGTTGACTTGTGATGTACGTAGTAGTTTACGTTTCCACTAAAACTAAATTTATTTTCCTATGATTATACATGATTACAATAGATAATTTTTTCATAAATAAGTAAAAAAACAAAAAATTGACTTACTTCCAACAGCTGAAATTCAACACTCACTGGAACCATTGACGATCCGTTCTCGAAATCGGAAATGACGTCTTCCGCTGACTTTACAACTCCGGCACTAAACATGGATGGTGACAATTTGGTGGAACACGCCTGCTGTTTCTCTGGTGTCTGTAAAAAAAAAAAAAAAAAAATTTTAATATTCATTAAGAATATTTCACTTTTTAAAATTATTCAGTAAATTAGTTGAATTCGATATCAAAATTTGTCGCTTTCACCCCGAAATAAAATTTCTCGTCTGATATTACATGTTTCGATTTGAGCCCTCTTGTAAAAATGATGAAATGTAAATGAGCAATGCCCGAAATATTTGTCAATTTCGGGCTTTGCTCAAATCGCTAGTGGCATATTTAGATGTGCGCATCTTTTTCAGGCTTTGGAGCCATTATATTAAAAATAGAAAAAATAATATTAATATATAAACATATTGTATTACATTACTTTTTTTCTATTTTTTTATATATTGGCATTAAAGCCCGAAAAAGATGCGCACATTTAAAATATCTAAATGTGCCACTAGCGATTTGAGCAAAGTCCAAAATTGACAAATATTTCTGGCGTTGCTCATTTACATTTCATCATTTTTACAAGGGCTCAAATCGGAACATGCAATCCCACATGAGAAGTTTTATTTCAGGGTATGCTCACTAGCTGTTTGATCATTTCTAGAAGTGCTCAAAGCAAAATGAAAAATATTTATTGGGAATTATATTATTATATCCTATCCTATCCTATCCTATCCTATCCTATCCTATCCTATCCTATCCTATCCTATCCTATCCTATCCTATCGTATCGTATCGTATCGTATCGTATCGTATCGTATCGTATCGTATCGTATCGTATCGTATCGTATCGTATCGTATCGTATCGTATCGTATCATATCATATCAAATCATGGTAAGCGGACCAAATATCCCCGCCCGGACCGGACGAAATACCCCCGGACGAAATACCCCCTTGTAAGTGGAGAGGGGCGGGTGACTGACGCGGGAGGGGAAGTTGACTTTATTTATAAAGTCTGTTTTTCTGTCGTTTGTCTGACGTCACGTGCATCGTATTAAAGAAGTAAGTAACGCCATTTTTCACAACAAATATATATTATGTAATATTCAAATTATATTTAAATTAATGCTGTATCAAGATCTCAAATTGCGTCTTTAATTTTATTATACCAACACATACCCAAAATTGTGCCGCAAACAAACGATTTTTGTATACGCTATGCTTACTTTGATTGTGCGGCAATTATAAATTGTCTCAGCCTTTTGCAGCAAGATTTTGAAGGTTTTTAAACGATTTTAGGTTTTTAAACCTAGGTGTGCCCCTAGCAATTTGAGCAAAGGCCGAAATTAACAAATATTTCGGGCTTTGCTCATTTAAATTTGAACATTTCTAAAAGTGCTCAAATCGAAAAAAGCAATCCACGACGAGGAGTTTTATATCGGGCTTTGCTCATTTAAATTTGATCATTTCTAGAAGTGCTAAAATTTATAACGTCTGTTTTTCTGTCGTTTGTCTGACGTCACGCGCGTCGTATTAAAGAAGGAAGATAGTAACGTTATGCCAACACATCATACATTAATTTATCATATCATTCATATTGAATTAAAATTAATGTGTAATATATTTTGATACGATGCATTTTATGCATGTTAATTTTTAGTGTTTATTGCATTTTTTTTAATATTTTTTTTTAACTAAAAATTTTCAAAATCGTCCCTATATAATTTTTTAACTTCAAAAAAAATATAAGTAAATTTTTTTAGTGTAATTTTTTAATTCTGTTTCGATTGGGATAGGTCCAAAAATGCAATATTTTTAATTGTTTCTGGTCCCCCGGTGCTATAGGTGCCGTGAACACTTAACGTAGCGCATGTGTACCACTCCTGAAGAAACTTAATTTACTTGTTGTTCTATTTATTTCCATATTTATTCCTTCCTTTTCTATATTTATATAATTTGGCAACAATGCCCAAATTCACTGCGCACATCTAGGTGTGCCCCTAGCGATTTGAGCAAAGCCCGAAATTAACAAATATTTTGGGCTTTTTGCTCATACAAATTTGAACATTTCTAGAAGTGCTCAAATCGAAAAAAGCAAACCCCGACGAGAAGTTTTATTTCGGGCTTAAATTTATTCAATTAAATTTGACCATTTCTAGAAGTGCTCACAAATCGGAAAAAGCAAACCCCGACGAGAAGTTTTATTCCGGGCTTAAATTTATTCAATTAAATTTGACCATTTCTAGAAGTGCTCAACTCGAAAAATACAAAAGCTGACGAGAAGTTTTATTTCAGGCTTAATTTGCTCACTGTTTTGATCATTTCTAGAAGTGCTCAAAGCAAAGTGAAAAATAATAATGGGAAATTGTGCCGTATTATAGTAATAATTTGTAATAAATGATTAAAGCAATAAAATATTTTGAATTTAATAATATTTTAATTACATCACTTTTTTAATTAAGTAAAAAAATACAAATTTAGCATTAGCGTGTATATTATTTTTTTATTAAAATATTTCTTTCTGTTTTATTCAAGTCATACTGAAAAATACGATTTTGTCACACTTTTTATATTAATATTGTATGTTAGTTAATTTAAATAAATTTTTTACAGCTGACACATTATAAAATCATTTTACCTTAATTTACAGAATTTTCTAAGAAGCAAAGAGCTCTTCAAGATAGTACCAAACCTACTAATTTAAAATAAATAAATAAATAATAAAAAAATAAATATTACCTGATCTAATTATTACCTGAACTTGACTATTTTTGCAGGGATTACTATCATGGCATTTTAAATTTCATCTAAATTTTTTCTTTGCACAACATATATGTTTTAGATTGACAACCTTTCTTGTAGTTGCAAAACACAAAACTTTGCTTTGAATATGCTAATGCTGCTGCTGATCTGAGACACCCTTTTCTTTGTCATGAGTGCATGGTACGTCGTCTGAACTTATAATTAGAAATTGTTCATCTGCAACCTGGAATTCATTGCTAGAGTATATAAATTGTAATCATACCCTTTAATTATAAAAAAATTAAAAGTGTCTCTCAGTGTGAAAAAATCGTGTTAATTTCTTTCAATATGACTTGAATAATACAGAAAGAAATGTTTTAATAAAAAAAAATACTTTACACGCTATTAATGTTAAATCTGTATTTTTATCAATAAATTAAAAAAGTGATATATAAATAAAATATTATTAAATTTACATTATTTTATTATTTATTGCTATATAATCCGGCACAATTTCCAAATATTATTTTTCATTTTGCTTTGAGCACTTCTAGAAATGATCAAAACAGTGAGCAAAGCCCGAAATAAAAATTCTCGTCGGGGTTGCTCTTTTCGAGTTGGGCACTTTTAGAAATGAGCAGATTTAAATGAGCAAACCATGAAATAAAATTTCTCGTCGGGGTTCGCTTCTTCCGATCTTAGCACTTCTAGAAATGATCAAATTTAAATCAGCAAAGCCCGAAATAAAACTTCACGTCGTGGATTGCTTTTTTCGATTTGAGCACTTCTAGAAATGTTCAAATTTAAATGAGCAAAGCCTGAAATATTTGCTAATTTTGGCCTTTGCTCAAATCGCTAAGGGCACGCCTAGGTTTAAAAACCGAAAATCGTTTAAAAACCTTCAAAATCTTGCTGCAAAAGGCTGAGACATTTTATAATTGCCGCACAATCAAAGTAAGCATAGCATATACAAAAATCGTTTGTTTGCGGCACAATTTTGAGTATGTGTTGGTATAATAAAATCAGGGTTCCGTACCGGACCGTTTCAGACCGGTCATGACCGCAAAAAACCGCTCATCTCGCTTGACCGGTCATGACCGGTACATAAATGACCGTTGATGGTCAACCGCGACTGGTCTGACCATCAATCATGACCGGCAGGACAGCGACCGCTTATTTCGACAGGAACGGTTATTTCGAACTACCGACCGCGATCGTAAATTTAGCAGCCTTGAGAAATTTAAAAGTTAATTAAAAATATTGAAACCGCTCCTCTATACTGAAGCATTGAAATTAAGATCGCGGTCAACATAACTTTATTTGCAATCGTGGTTTTCATATTCATCATTAATATATTTTATAAGTTATATGTTATTATACAAAATATAAAAATTAAGTAAAATATTTATGTTATTAATTATTAAATAAACATATTATTTTTGTTGTTCCTTACTTACTTTTTTTTTAGTTCATAATAAAGTACATAATTAGATAATACTTTAAAACTGATCATGCATAATTGCTGTCACTTTGCTGGTATTATTGGCGACATACTGTCGCTCGCAATGCTCAGATATAACTAACTTGACGAGAACGAAGTATGTTTGACCGGGTCGTTCGTTCTCAACAATCAAGTTGGACCGACGATCAAGTTGAACTTACCGGCGTTCGTAATTAATGTTATGAGTAACCATGCAGGATCAACCACACATCATCGTTAGCACAAGTTTACGAAAGCATAAATTAAAAATTGAGAAAATTTATCTTGAATTCTTGATAAGTATACGTATAACGAATAATAAGTATCGAATACTAGCTGTTAAAAGAAAGCAGCTGTAAGCCTAGTATAAAATATAATTTATATAATGATACAGTATATAAAATATAATTATGCCCATCGCCAAGTTTTGAGGCTGTGTCTATAAGGGTTTATCATAAACATATTTAAAACCTCTTTTCTAGCTGAACCATGCTATCTCATGGCGAAAAGATTAATTGAACAATTGATATTAGAATACAATGAAGTATATATTGAGCGTATCTACATTTAATTTCATTTACTAAATAAAAAATCTTCATCAGAATTCCACAGAAGAGGTAAAAAAGTACTTTATGTAATAGTGATAATATACGTTCCTGTACAATAATAAAAAAAAATTATAAAAGCTCAATATAATCATAGAAAAGAGCAAAATAGAGGGTCAAACTCAACTTTTTTTTTTTTTTTCAAAACGAATAAAGTTCATTAGAGGGTGCAAAATTATGCCATTCAGTTTTTTTTTTTTTCAGATTTTTTTGAGGCTGGAAAGTAGTGCTAAAAAGTTGTACCAAGGTCGGGTTTGAAAACACGCTCTTTTTGTTTGTATCTTTTTATTAAGAAAAGCGTCAAGTGGCGCATTACTCTCTCATTACTCACAATAACTTTTTGAAAATACTTCCCGGACATTAAAAAAGCAGAAAAAAATCAGTAAAATTTTTTACTAAATTTAGTAAAAAATTAAAAAAAAATTTACTAAATTTAGTAAAAAAATTTGTACTAAATTTAAAAAATTATGGAGAAATATTATTATTACTCACCATCAGGTTTTCTCGTTCTCTGCTGTCTTCATCTCCCGATTCCGAACCTGAAGATTCTTGTGCTAATAGCAAATCACTTACACTGGTGGGTTTCAACCTCGGCCAGCTCATCTTGGCCCAAACAAAGTCACACGCGAACTGAAGTTTTGGAGTCGGAAGAAGGAAGCAAGTTATGAGTTCGCTTGCAGGTGCGGCCGTTGAGGCAGGTCATTGGTTGTATCTGTCACGTGACCACATTCCTTAGAGCCTCGTCCCATGGTCCACCCCCTCCCTTCCTCAAGTACGTCAGAGAGGCAGGCAACATCGACAAAGTTAAACTTTATCTAATATTAACTTATTATTTTTACATTATATATTTAATATACATATTTATTTATAATATATAATTTGCGTAACTTATCCCAATAAACATATTTTATTATTATTATTATTATTTTTTTTTTAAACTCCCAAGTTAGCTAGGGTTATAATTATTATTATTATTATATAATGTATTATTATATAATGTATTAATAATAACTAATTATTAATAAAAAAATATATTTTCAGATATCGGATTTTCGGATATTTTATTATCCGGATGTTGGAAAAATGGATATCCGGATAGTCGGATATCCGGACATCCGATTATCCGTTCGAGATTTCGGATAGCCAAAATCCGATCGGAGTTCGGATATCCGGACCCCCGATCTGATATTCGGATATCCGAACTCCGATCGGATATTCTGATATCCAAACTCCGATCGGATATTCGGATATCCGAACTCAAATCGGATTTCAAATATCCGAAATGTCGATCGGATAACCGGGTATCCGAAAATCCAGTAATCCCATCGGAATTTCAAATATTCTACAATCTGATACCTACATTCGAATTTCGATCGAATTTTTTAATTTAAGCTTTTGCTTTCGGATAATTTGGATATGAAATTAAGCATTACTGTAATTAGTATAATACTGTAATTCAAATTTTTGGTTTTAAATTGTTATAGGTTTTCGCAATTGCATTACATTTACAAATTTTCCACCAATAAATTATGCTGAATGTTATAAAAATAGGATGGCCCACTGCAGCCAACAACGCAAAAAATATTGAAAACACGCGTCTTCATATAAAAAATATCAGTTATCATAATAAGAAAATTTCTTTTAATATAGTAGAAAAACTGGAAAACATTCAAAGTTTAATGTACTTTATGATGTTTGTTTATACTTATAAATTATAGTCTTTATAATTATACTTTATACTCTTTATAGTTTATAGCTTTATACTTCAGCTTTGTAACTGAACCCTAGAACAGGGTACTGGCCACAATTAAGTGACTGAATTTAACCTCCCGGCACTTCGTAGACCCTACTTTTGTGGGTCCCTTCCAAACCTGGGCGGCCATGGCCTGAAGCAATCTATTTCAGCATTCGCTTTGTTGTGACTGAGGAAACCGTGGAAACCTAAGTCAGGATGGTCGGCAATTGATAGAGGAAGCTATCAATTACCTCCCGGATGCACGAGTGGGTGTTCTTTAGCAACCGCCACTTGTGAAAAGTTTGGCGGTGCTTCTTATACTTTATAGATATACTTATATATTTTTTATTTATAGTTTATAATTTTTAATATATTATATATATGTGTGTATATATATATATATATATATATATATATATATATATATATATATATATATATATATATATATATATATATAATATAAATTAAATTATATAATATGTTATTTATATAATTCAAAATCATTTTCGGATATCTACTTCTTTGTAGATATTTACATCTTTGAAACCCCGAACCTTCTGAAACCCTGACATGAGCATTTCGCGGGCTCTTCTGAAACGGGGGCGGCCACGGCCTTGCAATCCATACCGGCATTTGCCTCTGACTGAGGGACACGTGGAAACCTCAGCAAGGATGGACGTTACAGCTTTTGTCAATGAACTGGAAGTGCAATGGACAAAAACCAGGGGAACCACATAGTGGAAAAGCGCAACAATTTACCCCTGGGTTGAAAACATGGTTTTTGTTGGAAATGGTCACCCATCCAACTACTAACCATGCTCGGCGTTGCTTTACTTCGGTGACCTGAAGAGACCCGGTCAAGCGCACTGCGCCACAGCTCTTACTGTGCTAACATTAAGTGACCAATTAAGTGGGTTATATGTTATGTCATATAAATTGTTAGATGATACATAAGCCTTAAGCATGTTTATTAAACAAATAATTTCCAACAGTGTTTTATAATAATATTAATTAATAATACACGATTCACAAGGCAAAATAAATGTTTTCTTACATTTTAATGTGCAAAACTTTAAACAATATTAATCAATATTCAGGCGCGTATCCAGGGGGTGGCTGGGAGGGAAGGGGCGCAGCCACCTTCAAAATTCTGATTTTAACATGGACACTCGAGTATGTTTTTTTTTTTTTAATTGACCTTATGGGGACACTTGCGGCTTGCCGGAGCCTTGGCTCCTCTCTGTTCGGGGACTCTCGGGGGCGTTCGGGTCGGCTCGTGCGATGGCGTAGGCGCGCTTTTGCGGGATTTATTTAAAACGATTCAAACATAACAAAATGTTTCAAATTTGTAGACGAAATTAAATGAAGAAATAAGAAATAAAATTATAAATTAAAATAATTATATAAAATTATAATTAAATTAAAGTTTAAAATCTTTGCTTAACTTAACAAAATTTTAATGTCGAGCAATATATAATTCTATAATATAAAAGGTGACGTATTCAGTGATAAAATCATAATGCATAAATATTGATAAACACGACTTTACATATTATATGAACTAAATAAGTATAATGAGTCATAGATTATTAGGTTAGATTTACTGTAAGTATTTCCAGCATTTGTGTACAAGTTAACACGATGGAAGCATCTAGCGCTGGTGCCTATCCTTGTGATATATATGTGACAAGAAGTTCTCAAAGTTAAATAATGTTTATAAGCATAAAAAAGAAACGTTCACAAGCTGAAAGTGAATATAGCAGGGAATTTTAAGTGTAACATGTGCCCTGAAACGTTTAGAAAACATATCGCATTGGTACTTCATCATGAAGCAGGGCAAGGAGAGAATATTGAACGCCATGAAAGGGAAAAGGGAGTTTTTAATTAGAAATAGTAAAAATGCATGGACACTTAATTTTTAATTTGCTAGCCTTTCTACGTGCAGTTGGATCACCATCCTTTTTTAAACTTCTTCGTCTTTCTCTTATAATTATATAATATATATAGTATTTATATAGTAATTGAAGACTTCATTGAAAATTGCACTGGGTTAGGTATTCACCACGATACGAACATTCATTCGGATGAGATTTTTAAATGACAAGTGCAAAATAGAACGTAAAAATAATTCGGACAAGAAGCTAGAGATTTAAAAATGGATGGTGATCCTACCGTATGTAAAAAGGTTAAAAAAATTGCAAATTTCCAAAATTTATTTATTTGTGCATTGTTTTTATTTCTAATTGATGGAAACTCCCTTTTTCTGGTTTCTGTCTTTGATTTACTTTAATGCGATATTAGAATATGAAAACTTTAGCGGTTTAATCGAAAGAAGGGGTAAAAATATAGTACTGTGAAATATTTCAGATTTTTCTTAGAGCGGGAACTATTTTTAAAAAGATTATTGAAAGTCTATTTTGATGACGCCACGGACGGCACTTTTTAAGAAAATGGATAGTGCAGTGCTGCCCGTGACGTCATAAAATAGACTTTCAATAAATTTTTAAATATAGTTCCCGGTCTCAGAAAAATCTGAAAAAATTCAGAGTACCCCTTCTTTCGATTAAGCCACTAAAATTTTCACATTATAATATCTCATTCATGAATATTTTTTACTGTGCATGATTCAAAATAAATTTTCTAAACATATTGTTTATTGTTTTGCATATTTGGTTGTAAGAATTAAAAAATCTAATTTCCTTTGCGTATCATGTTTTATTAATATAATATAAAACACTAATGGCATTATAACTGAAGAGTTCGCTTGCAGGTGCGGCCGTTGAGGCAGGTCATTGGTTGTATCTGTCACGTGACCACATTCCTTAGAGCCTCGTCCCATGGTCCACCCCCTCCCTTCCTCAAGTACGTCAGAGAGGCAGGCAACATCGACAAAATTAAACTTTATCTAATATTAACTTATTATTTTTACATTATATATTTAATATACATAATTATTTATAATATATAATTTGTGTAACTTATCCCAATAAACAAATTTTATTATTATTATTATTATTATTTTAAACTCCCAAGTTAGCTGGGGTAATAATTATTATTATTATATAATGTATTAATAATAACTAATTATTAATATAAAAATATATTTTCGATTATCGGATTTTCAGATATTTTATTATCCGGATGTTGGAAAAATGGTATCCGGAAAACTCGGTGCAGGAAAACTCGGTGCAGGAAAACTCGGTGCAATTTCAACAAGCTAGAAAAACTCGGTGCACGGTAAACTCGGAGCACGGAAAACTGGGAGCACCGCTAGGAAAACTCGGAGCATCGCATATATTGCAAGATCCCTGTACTACAAGTATATGGATTTTGGAATATGTATATTAGCATAAAAATAATAAAATATAACAAAAATCGAACACATGTAATTTTCTTGTTGCCTTCATACAAAAAAAATATTGGAGGGCTTAAATACTATGAATATCACTAATTCTATATTAAATTATTTATTATTTATTATTATTTATATTTAACTATTTATAAATTATTCAAATAATTTCATTATTTAATTAATATTTATTGTAAATAAAGGAAAAATTTAAGTGCTCTCATAGAAGGAACAGCGGTACAGCAATTTTTTGTCCATAATGTCCATATAGCTTTATGAGAACAATTACATTCTTATATCAATTTTCATTTTTATTTGTTATATGACATTATATATATTATTATTAACACATTGAAAAAAAAAATCTAATATTACATATTGCATAAATGTGAAGAAATATATTTTTATTTAATTAAAGGGAAAGGAAAATAAATACGGGGCATTCACAAAGTCTTAAGACCACATTTAGGGCTCGATAATTTAAGACCAGAAATTTTGGGTCTAAAAAGAATGCATAAAATCGGGCTTCAAATTATCGTGCCCTAAATGTGGCCTTAGGACTTTGTGAATGCCTCTTCATCATGTTTTATACATGATGACGATTAATCATTATATATATTTTATATAATATAATATACATGCAATGCTGAAAAATAGGAAATGGTAATAAATTGTAATAATATTGAAATAATTTCAACCGAACATTATTTTATGGCGTTCAAACGTTCTCAACAAGTTTCTTTACTACCTGGATTGAAAAAAACAGGTAGCAGGTAAGAGGTAATTAGTGCACGTGCACTTGAACAATGGGGCGAGGCGCAGCCCAATAACTTTCATGGGCTAAGGGTCACCCAGCCTATGACTATGTTGAGGGTGTGGCCCACAACATCTCCTACTAGGCACCTAGTACTGACCCCTCCCCTCTCCCCTCATTTCCAGCTATGATGTGGATTTTGTTTCTATTTATAGCTTTGCATTTAATTATATAGTTTCCAATAAGATAATTATGTATTATTTTGTACAATTTAAGCATCAATTTTTAAGTAGACGAACATTATTTCCTATGTGATATTTTAGCTTATGTGAACAATGTAAATAACAGTATGTTTATATAAAATAAAACACTTTTATTGTGAAATTTTTTTTCCGTATTATTGCGTTAATTAGTATATAATACAATACCAGTTTTAAAATTTATTATTTAGAAAAGTATGCATGAATTTAGTTAAGAATTTAAAAGTAAATTTGTAGCAGCACATCATATGTAAACATTTTTAAAAAAGTATTTAATTTATGTTAAATGCATTTTGTTGAACCTAATATATTTACATATAAATTTATATGCAATGCAAATTTCATTTTAATTTAAAAATTAGATAAAAGAATAAAATATCTATATAGATGAATTACGGCTCAAGGCAGCAAAATGTTATGTTAAAGTTTAATAAGAATTGGTAAGAATAAGAATTGTAATATAATCACAGATGCAACTATTCTACTTCATTGCATGCACAGCTTTATATATAAAAAAAATTAAAAAAAAATAAAAATATATATATAATAAATAAATATAAAATAGAAAGGTATCAAGTAAAGTTTCAAGAGATACATTACATATATATAATATATAGTAAAAAATTTCAACTGTATGTTGTTTTAAAAGGGTTATTCTCACTAATTTTAGGAGATGGTGAATCACTCTGAAAATTATAGTAAACCTTCCTTACATTATAACATAAATATTCAGCAAAAAGAAAAAAAAATGAAGCAAAAGTCAATCTAGTTTTTGAGATATTCAGGATATAAATAATAAGAATATCATTGGAAATCTGGCGGCCATTTTCAAATCAAGTCAAATCAGCATCTTTTTCAACTAAAAAAATTACCATCTCAAAAACTGGACTAAAAAATTACTTTCTTTACTTCAGAAAGTGAACAGTCATTTTGTTATCTATGTTCTGATCTAAATTTTATAATTTTTTACCATCAAAAAATAATAACAATTCTTAAAAAATTATCATGGCAAATACACAAATTATAAATATTTATAAGCCCTAGAGAACAATTATTAAGGATAAATTACGATATAGTGATGCTCCTCATAGTATTTAATTAAGTCCCCTGTAACTTTTGTGTTTGGAGGCGACAATATAGCTGGTTATATATAATATATACGATATTTTATAATATATGCGATGCTCCGAGTTTTCCTAGCGGTGCTCCCAGTTTTCCGTGCTCCGAGTTTACCGTGCACCGAGTTTTCCTAGCTTGTTGAAATTGCACCGAGTTTTCCTAGCTTGTTGAAATTGCACCGAGTTTTCCTGCACCGAGTTTTCCTACAATCTGGAAAAATGGATATCCGGATAGTCGGATATCCGGACATCCGATTATCCGTTCGAGATTTCGGATAGCCAAAATCCGATCGGAGTTCGGATATCCAGACCCCCGATCGGATATTCGGATATCCGAACTCAGATCGGATATTCTGATATCCAAACTCCGATCGGATATTCGGATATCCGAACTCAAATCGGATTTCAAATATCCGAAATTTCGATCGGATAACCGGGTATCCGAAAATCCAGTAATCCCATCGGAATTTCAAATATTCTACAATCTGAAACCTACATTCGAATTTCGATCGAATTTTTTAATTTAAGCTTTTGCTTTCGGATAATTTGGATATGAAATTAAGCATTACTGTAATTAGTATAATACTGTAATTCAAATTTTTGGTTTTAAATTGTTATAGGTTTTCGCAATTGCATTACATTTACAAATTTTCCATCAATAAATTATGCAGAATGTTATAAAAATAGGGTGGCCCACTGCAGCCAACAACGCAAAAAATATTGAAAACACGCGTCTTCATATAAAAAATATCAGTTATCATAATAAGAAAATTTCTTTTAATGTAGTAGAAAAACTGGAAAACATTCAAAGTTTAATGTACTTTATGATGTTTGTTTATACTTATAAATTATAGTCTTTATACTTATACTTTATACTCTTTATAGTTTATAGCTTTATACTTCAGCTTTTTAACTGAACCCTAGTACAGGGTACTGGCCACAATTAAGTGACTGAATTTAACCTCCCGGCACTTCGTAGACCCTACTTTTGTGGGTCCCTTCCAAACCTGGGCGGCCATGGCCTAAAGCAATCTATTTCAGCATTCGCTTTGTTGTGACTGAGGAAACCGTGGAAACCTAAGTCAGGATGGTCGGCAATTGATAGAGGAAGCTATCAATTACCTCCCGGATGCACGAGTGGGTGTTCTTTAGCAACCGCCACTTGTGAAAAGTTTGGCGGTGCTTTATACTTTATAGATAATATACTTATACATTTTATATTTATAGTTTATAATTTTTAATAGATTATATATATGTATATATAAATTTCATTAAGAAAATGGATAGTGCAGTGCTGCCCGTGACGTCATAAAATAGACTTTCAATAAATTTTTAAATATAGTTCCCGGTCTCAGAAAAATCTGAAAAAATTCAGAGTACCCCTTCTTTCGATTAAGCCACTAAAATTTTCACATTATAATATCTCATTCATGAATATTTTTTACTGTGCATGATTCAAAATAAATTTTCTAAACATATTGTTTATTGTTTTGCATATTTGATTGTAAGAATTAAAAAATCTAATTTCCTTTGTGTATCAAGCGCAAGCGAAGAAGAGTTCGCTTGCAGGTGCGGCCGTTGAGGCAGGTCATTGGTTGTATCTGTCACGTGACCACATTCCTTAGAGCCTCGTCCCATGGTCCACCCCCTCCCTTCCTCAAGTACGTCAGAGAGGCAGGCAACATCGACAAAATTAAACTTTATCTAATATTAACTTATTATTTTTACATTATATATTTAATATACATATTTATTTATAATATATAATTTGTGTAACTTATCCCAATAAACAAATTTTATTATTATTATTATTATTATTATTATTATTTTTTTTTAAACTCCCAAGTTAGCTGGGGTAATAATTATTATTATTATATAATGTATTAATAATAACTAATTATTAATATAAAAATATATTTTCAGATATCGGATTTTCGGATATTTTATTATCCGGATGTTGGAAAAATGGATATCCGGATAGTCGGATATCCGGACATCCGATAATCCGTTCGAGATTTCGGATAGCCAAAATCCGATCGGAGTTCGGATATTCAGAAATTAAAGCACGCTAATTCATTAGAAAAAATGACAAGAAACATGAAAAGGGAGTTTTTAATTAGAAATAGTAAAAATGCATGGACACTTAATTTTTAATTTGCTAGCCTTTCTACGTGCAGTTGGATCACCATCCTTTTTTAAACTTCTTCGTCTTTCTCTTATAATTATATAATATATATAGTATTTATATAGTAATTGAAGACTTCATTGAAAATTGCACTGGGTTAGGTATTCACCACGATACGAACATTCATTCGGATGAGATTTTTAAATGACAAGTGCAAAATAGAACGTAAAAATAATTCGGACAAGAAGCTAGAGATTTAAAAATGGATGGTGATCCTACCGTATGTAAAAAGGTTAAAAAAATTGCAAATTTCCAAAATTTATTTATTTGTGCATTGTTTTTATTTCTAATTGATGGAAACTCCCTTTTTCTGGTTTCTGTCTTTGATTTACTTTAATGCGATATTAGAATATGAAAACTTTAGCGGTTTAATCGAAAGAAGAGGTAAAAATATAGTACTGTGAAATATTTCAGATTTTTCTTAGAGCGGGAACTATTTTTAAAAAGATTATTGAAAGTCTATTTTGATGACGCCACGGACGGCACTTTTTAAGAAAATGGATAGTGCAGTGCTGCCTGTGACGTCATAAAATAGACTTTCAATAATTTTTTAAATATAGTTCCCGGTCTCAGAAAAATCTGAAAAAATTCAGAGTACCCCTTCTTTCGATTAAGCCACTAAAATTTTCACATTATAATATCTCATTCCTGAATATTTTTTACTGTGCATGATTCAAAATAAATTTTCTAAACATATTGTTTATTGTTTTGCATATTTGATTGTAAGAATTAAAAAATCTAATAATAATAATAATAATAATAATAAATTTCTCAATAACTATTAAATATATAAATGACGATGATAAATGTCATGAAATTTAAAATTTTAATTGAAATTTAAAACTTTTAGTTTTACTCTTATTTTTTTAACTTAAAAATTCAAGTACACATTAAATAAATATTTTATATTGTGCTGCGCATTTATAATCCGTCCCTTGAGTAAATGTGGTAAGCACAATTTTGACGTGAAGTACTCAAACTAATAAAAATATATAAATAAGTAACGTGAACTCTGCAAAATGCGCACATCCATGAGATGAGGTCAAATTTTTCTGCAAACCTGAAAGAAAATCTCAATTTAGCTTTGGGTCAAACCACGATGTTCCAATCTATTTCTGATCAAATGCAAATACTCCAAAGCCGAAGTGAAAGTCTGCATCCGCTTTGGAGCATTTCGATTTGACCAGAACCGGATTGGGAGCATCTTGGTTTCACCCAAAGCCGAAAAACGAATTAATTTCGGGTTTGGAGCATCCCGTGATGCTCCAATCTAGTTTGCGCATTTTTTCGGCCCTCGGCCGAATTCGGCTTTGGGTGACAGCATATAATATGTATATACATATTTACATATTCTTCAGTTAATAATATTAATTTCTTAACATTCTGTATTATATTTACAATGACTAGCATATTACAAGTAAAGTATTGATGAATATGTTAACTATTAAAACAGCGAAATGAATCAAAACTTCTGTATATATGGTGTCTAATTATAATCACTTGAAATATCATATAACAGGGGTGTCAAACTCGTGTCCCGTGGGATACATGCGGCCTGCGAGCCCATTTTCAATGGCCCGCGGTCAAAAAAATGAAAAAGAAATAATAATAAATAAATTTTTAACTATTTAAGTATAAAGTTTACTATAATATTAATATTTTGTTTCAGCACAAAAAATTCCCAAAGTTGGTGTTTCGGAGGCCTTTAACGTGCAGCCTTATGGAACATAAAACCGCGTTTTACTCCAACTTTTTCTGAACTAAGCTATTATTTAAAAAATACTTACGTATTCTATGATGAATTCTTTAATGAATTTTCAAATAAAAATTTTTTTTACGGGGTCGATTTCTTGGAATAAAATTATGATAATCCTAATGGGAATTAACCCGCAAAAACTTAAAGATTTTGTTCCGAAAAAACGGTAGAATAGAATAGAATAGAATAGAATAGAATAGAATAGAATAGAATAGAATAGAATAGAATAGAATAGAATAGAATAGAATAGAATAGAATAGAATAGAATAGAATAGAATAGAATAGAATAGAATAGAATAGAATAGAATAGAATAGAATAGAATAGAATAGAATAGAATTATTTATAATGATGAGTAAATTATTGTACTTTTTAAACACTTATATTTATAAACTAAAATATTTTTGGGAAGTACTGTTTTCTTCTTAAGAATTTTCTATAATTATTATTTACCTTAGCGTAATAATAATTTTAATAGAGATATTTGTTATAGTATGTGATTTTTTTGCTTTCTGACCATCCTCGATGGTAACAATGAAAATATAGGTTTCTTCCTATTGGAGGAGGAAAAGAATAGGGGGTGGTACTTCACTCGAAATTCTGATACCTCATCTGGTGCTGGTTTTCGGAACTAAAATTTAGAAACTCTTTCTCTCATTTCCGCACTAGGGAATTAAAACGCACTCACTATTTTGATTTGCTGAAATTTTAGTGATGTCACTAATTCAGTTTGAAATAGACGAATCAAGTGTCGGTTGATATTGCACTCAGGTGGTAAGAGTGCAATTTCAAAAGTGAGTGCTTTTGCACGGTGGGAAATAGCACTAGTGAGTGCATTATACCCTTCTAAAGAGAGCTCTCTCTCTCTCTCTCTCTCTCTCTCTCTCTCTCGTTGCTCCTACAGCCTCAAGCTACATAAATCCTGCTTCGCGTGGTGCCACCTGCCCCCTCGCGAGCCGCCACTACCGCCGCGACAAAATCGACTTTCTACCCCCCTCTTATCTTGGTAGACACAATATAATAATGTTCTCATCCAGTACCACCGATGCTACATGTGTGTCTAACCACAAAATCTATTAACGAGTTAAGAATAACAAATTTATCAAGATATCAAAGCAAAAGTGTCAGATGTTTAATATATATTTACAATAAATCGTATTTTAGATATTTTGTAATTTATGTGTATAAAAATGTTTATTTCAAATATTACAATTTTTAGGATATTTTTACTTTATTTAAAAGAATGCAATAATTTTTGTGAATTATATTGAATATTGCAGGAATTTTCGTATTATTGTATTATAATTTTAAGTAATATTAAAATGTATTTTTTTTCTATCTCTAAAGAACTAATTTTTAGAGTTTGCTACTTTAAAATAATCTATTTAAATTTGTTATAAGTTGTTATAACTAATAGATTTAAGATTTGTGTGTGTTTTTCTATTTTGATTTTTACGTCTTTGCTGTAATATAATTATATTCAATATTATTAAAATTATGACATAATTTATTGCATTAAATTTTAACTAAAGATAAAAAAATCAAAGTTCATTATAAAATATTTCTTGTACAAAAAAAAAAGTAAAGGTATACGAATCAGTGATGTAAATTAAAGTTAATTTGGCGAACATCAAGTATAAGGTTTTCTTGATGTAATATAAAAATCAGTTTTTCAGTTTGTTCACCGAAGGGCTGATGACGTTCGCTTCAATAATCCAACCAACTGAGAAGCAAAGTGATTTTTTATTATTATTTTTTTTTTATTAAACAGAATCGTTAACAAGTTGACGCTGATGTTGTATCGTGATCCAATCGAGTCTGACTGCTGAGGCTTAGTCTTGCTTGCTGACTTCTCTCTGCTGAAATGTGTCGCGCGCTCTGCCAGCCACCATTGTTGTTTTATACATCTCAGAGGGAGAAAGAGAGAGAGAGAGAGAGAGAGAGAGAGAGAGAGAGAGAGAGAGAGAGAGAGAGAGAGAGAGAGAGAGAGAGAGAGAGAGAGAGAGAGAGATTACTTTAGCTGATTTAAATCTGACTAAAACCAGTTATGGAACAAAAACTTGTATATACCATATTCAAGAAATTCTGCTAGCTGTAATTACAACGGTGAACAAAATGTTATGTTTTAGTAAAATGTTTGTTTACTATAAAATGTTTTTTTTTTATATTCTATAACCTAAGAATATTATATTTCTTTTGGATATTATCTCATTTTTACCAGATAGCCAAATTTTGATTAAGTGTTTTAAGAAACAGCTGATTGGGGAGAAAAAGAATACATCGCAGAAAAAAAATAATAAGATTTCATAGATTATATAAAATCATTTTTTGAAAGCAAAGTAATATTAGTACTATTAGTAGCTATACACAAATGTTTTCAGTATTAATGTGTAATATACATTTCATTAAAAACCACACGTATTTTGCTACTTTGATACACAGTCGAAAAATTATAAATAATGTAGTCATCATAGTCTTAAATATTAGCGCCTTGTGTGTATGCAATCAGTTCGACAACATCCCTTCATAATTGCACCTCAAGTTGCAAGAAATTATTTATTTTATTTAATTTATTTGAATATTTATCAAGTTACCCATTAAATTAACAAATTCGTGAACTAGTTGCATACCCATGAGAATCTGGGAGACTTATGAGAGAGGAATTAACTGGTGTCTGGTGTCTCCCGCCCTCTTCTCCAAAGTTTTGGATTTTACATGTCAATGTTACCATTTACCATAAATCATATACTCAATTTTTTTTATTAACACTGGAACCTCTCCCTCCACCCCTTCCTTTGAAAATAGGTCTTCTAAGATTATAGTTATCTATACGAGTGTTTGACTGAAGTGCACAAGAAAAATAAGCTACTTATCCCCTAGCTGTGCTATGCATTTACGCTACGTCACCATTTATTTACCTGCATTCTCTCGCCTCCTTAGTTTGGGGGAGAGGGAGGATGTGCAATTGATTTCAGTGGCAATAAATTAACACAAAGTCCCCCTAACCTTACCCTCTTCACATAAAATCAATTCTGCATCACTTCTCTGATTGGCAAATGAAATGGGGTCTATATGGAAAGTGATGTACACCTCGTGACACCACGAACGTTACTACTGCTTGAATCGAACTGCAACCTCAAGATACATGCAAAGAGATTAAGATTTTTAATTTAAGGGTGGAAGAAAGAGTACTCAATCTAGTCATATTTAAACAAAACAAAACGAAAGTTTACTAACTCTCCATAGACGGCATGAAAACATTGATAAAAAGAGCAGAAGTAACATTCTCTGTGTCTGAAGTGTATACGTGCACCAACTCATTTAATTACCTTTAAAACTATTTTAATTAAAACATTAAAAAAATAAATAATATAATTTTTAACTTCACTTCAGTAACCATAAAGAAGTTATAGATGTTAAAACATTAATCCATCAGTGTATAATTGGAGGTGAAATGAAATATTTACTATAGTAGACGTGTTAAACGCTTGAGGCGTGATGGCTAGCAAAGCTGCTGGTCTGATGTGTGTAGAGAGAAAGAGGAGGAGTGCAATGCGGCGTACGGACGACAGAAGATCAATGTAGTAGTTTTGTTGGCTGGACCAATTCCTTGCTTGCTGTTGTAACATTTCCTCTTCGCTCCATCAAGTATTGAAAGATCCCATGCAACATTCAGTATCAATTGGTAGCAGCTCCTTGCTACTATATAGCAGTTTACACGCAAAGCCAGCTCGGGACAAGGTAACGGTCTTGTACAGCACGCCAAGCTTGTCTGCACCCTTCACAGTACTACTATACCCCCACCTAACCACCCCTCTAGTTTCTATCTGTAAAAACCTTTTGGATAATATCTTGTTCTGCATTTACATCACTTCTTAAAGTTAAAAAAAAGAAGGAATGAAAAAAAAAAAAAAAAACATGAAGAAAAGTCATTGAAAAGGTAAAAATGAAGCAATGTATATATATATATATATATATATATATATATATATATATATATATATATATATATATATATATATATATATATAATATATATATATATATATATAAGATGCATACCCTGGTCTGATAGTAAAAATCTTTACTCTGCACTTTGGTCTAAATAATTAACACGTTTATAAAAATTGTATACACCGGATAATTAAATATTTATTTTATTAATTAATCCATGCAATATAAACCTGTCCAAAATTATTGACAAAATGTGTACTTTATTATTATTTTTTCCATGAAAACTTACAATATTATATCCCCTATGTTGAAATTTATATAAAACTTAATTATATATTATAAAAGCTCACCCTTTTCTTATACAGTATGCTTTGTAAAATGATGAGCTCTTGACTTTTCTCTTTATACGTGTCGTTATATGTAACATATAATTTTATTGTAGCTATCATAATTTAAAGACACACATCATTATGTGACTGTACCATACATGTTTATGTATATGTTTACCAAATACCTTTGGTAAACTGCAAGCTAGAGGGATAACATGCAAGGGAGAGATATACAGAGAGAGAGAGAGGGATGAGCTTAGTAAGCTCAGTGCGGGAGCGAGAGAGAGAGAGAGAATGATACAGCGTCTGTTGCTGACAGCCTAGAGCATCTATACACACGGCAGCAGGCTGCAGTGCTCAAGTAGCACGATGGTAGTTAGGTCCATGGTGCGTACAAGCGTCACATTAGCATTTACATCAATGTACTCCTCCCTCCTTCATTCCCCTGCACGTTGTCGTCGTCTCTATACCAAGCACTCTGATTAACGAGCTTCCCCCCTCCCCCACCCCCACATGTGTGGCGCTACTGACAGTGAGCTTGGAGAGCGCAACCACCATACACGCACTCTTCATTACTTTAATGTTCATCACTGCGTGCAATAATAGTCAATAATTTTTGTACTCTCGTCTCAAGATACGTTAACTTTTTTTATTATTATTAAAAAAAAAAATGAAAAGAAATGTTAATTTTATTATTTATTTTGCGTAATTAATGATTGTTTAAATATTACAACAGTAAAATTTAATATTCTTGATTTTTTTTTTAATTAATGATTTTAAACCCATGCATATTTTACATTGATCAAGATTGAATATATTTTAATAAGCAAGTATATTCATTAATATAATACTATACAATCCTATTCTGTATATGTATTTTAAATATATATATAAAAAATATAACCACACATATATAGTAATTCTGGAGCTTGTCCCTTTTGGCGAGATTTTTAATCTATGTGAGCAGAAAATGCATATGTAGAAAAGAAAAAAAAAGTATGTACATTATATGAATGTAATGTTAGGTCATGCAGACACGAGGGCCTAGGAGCGCTATATAAAGCATATAAAAACCTGGTATAGTAGCCAGCAGCAGCAGCAGCAGCAGCAGCAGCAGCGCAAGTCCGTGGGGTTGACAAATGGTGCTTGCTTGCACCGACGGCGGCGGCGCCCGATGGCAAGCTAGAGCCACGCAAAAAAGTGCTCACTTGAGAATTGCCCAGGTGAGGTGAATGCGAGAAAGAGAGAGAGAGAGAGAGAGAGAGAGAGAGAGAGAGAGAGAGAGAGAGAGAGAGAGAGAGAGAGAGAGAGAGAGAGAGAGAGACAAACTTCGTGATGTAATTGAGCGAATCGATGGCTATCGAACCAAACATTTCTCTACACTCATCTACTCACTTTTAAACACCACTCCAAACACTAAAATATAATACAATTTCTATATAAATGTATATAATATATAAATGTTAAACATCATATTGGTATAAGTGACTTTTTTTAAATTAATAATTTAATCTCACAAATACGATTCAAACCAGATGGAGAATATAAGTAGAAGAACTTGAAGAAAAAAAAATGGGAGAAAAAAAAAATATAAAAAAGATGGAAAAAAAAAAGTGAAAGAGATAAGAAGCTTTTCAAAAAGCTTTCTCTAAAGTTAAAAATCGAGTCGGTTAACATGAAATAGAAGAAAGGTTGAGGTTGATGGAAAAGGTGTGGGAAAGAAAAAATAAAAGAGAAAAAGTAAAATAAAAGAAGAAGAAGAAGAAGATTCTGAAAAGAAGTAAAAGAAGAAAAAAAAAATGACGAACAAATCGCGAGTGTAACGACAAGAAGACTTCAAAAATTTTGTTACATGAACACGAACAAAAAATTGCACACATACAAATAAATTAAATTCTTGATTTACATATCGTTATACAAACACAACACAAACACTTGAACGCAAGTGGTGAAATATTAATGTTTTGTATTTTATTGTTTGTTTAGTTATCCATATTTATGTTTTAAAAAATTTTAAACACAGAGATCCCTCATTTCAATAGTACCTATGCTTATTTATGACAGATATGAAAAATAATTATTGTAATGTTCATTTCTTTATTGAAGGGGGATTTTTAAAAATTAAGTGTTTACCTTTTGTGTTGTTTAAAACTAAATACAGTAATGAATATTTAGATGTGTTTTTTGATTAAGGATAAATTAATGTATTTTAAATGTTTAGTCAATATATTGTAAAATACTAAAGTTTTCTGGATTGGGTTAGCTTTCATAAAATCGAGTATAAAAGTAGCAAGTAAAGCAACTGTTCTCCAGCACACTTACCATGCGACAATCTTAAATTCTTTTTTACTATTTGATAAATCCTAATTATTCATTTCTTGTCTATAATAAAATCTTCTTATATCAAAAATATAGTAGCATAATAAGCCACTTAACAACAAGTGTAAATTTTGTAGAGCATTATAATTCGATTACTTGTTTTTCTTAAAGGTTTTGTGACTTTTGTGCCTTATATACGTATCTATAATATAATTTAGCCTTAATAAAATATTATACAAAGAAACAGCTGCTTATTTGGCACTGGATGTGACGACACAAGCATATTATAAAAAAAATAATTTGATTATTTTCAATTAAACTAATTGACAATGGTCCCATGCATAAATGTATGCAGCTATACATATAATAATCATTATCATTAAAAAATTAGAACAATCAATATAACGATTCCAGAAAATTGGCTAACAAATTTTTCCTTAATAACTGTCTTTACTCTGTTGAAGCCTTTTTGCTCTGATATTTAATAAATTATTTGTTTTGTATGTTGTCTTTAGACTTGTCTTACCCATGCATAATCCTTTATTTATATATTTATTAATATATGCATAAATGTATTTGGAATTGACAGATAATAATTATGGGCGCGAATCATGAAGAATATAACCAAGTTTCTGACTAATAACGCGTCAACCTAACTCAATGGCACTATAACCGTGGTTAGTGAGAATCATGAATAACTTTTTCATGAATCACACGCCCTATATGAACAAACTATACTGTAAACCGAGTATAAAATTATACACTTAATATAAGTACACAAAGTTTTAAACTATTATTAATTTCAATTTTTATTTTCATTAACTAAGTAGTGATGTTAAAAATTATCACAAAAAATAATATATCATGTTTATTATTTTCACAATATATTTATTATAAAAACTTATAGCATAATAATATATACTATATATATATACATATATGTGTAGCATATAAGGGTGAATAATATATTTCACATTTTTTTATATAATTTTGTATATATTATATACAGTATATTTATTTTTTCCATCATACCAAATATAGTATATAGCTGTGCAATCACGCTATATGTTAGCGGTTAGAGCAGTAGGCGGTGGTAGTAGGATATTGAGGAATGTTTAGAATTTCAACGCACAAAATAACGCTTTCCACTCTGGCACGGCAACCAACACCAAATCTCTCTCTCTCTCTCTCTCTCTCTCTCTCTCTCTCTCTCTCTCTCTCTCTCTCTCTCTCTCTCTCTCTCTCTCTCTCTTTCGTAGATTAAATTGGACCAGCAGTATACCGAACCTACGAGACCCACCACCCATATAAGCACGGCAAGTTTCTCCTAACCTAAAAAGCCGCAAATAATAATTCTTCTAATACCTCCATCCTCTCCTGCCTGCTGCTGCTGCTGCTAAAATTATAATAAAATGAAGCAACATTCAGTAGGCTACACACAAAATAATTGAGCCACATACCTGCTGAACTATGTATATATAGAACTAATGCTGCTCATTCCTCTTTCAGATTTTATGTTGCTTTTTTTTTAAATAAATGTTTACTTATTTTACCTACAAAAAATATAAAAATGTTATTTTTTTAATTAAAATTGTATTTTAAATTGCTACTAAAATTTACAATGAAAATAAGCAGTGTAAAATAATAGAGAATAATGGTTGTTAGAGAATTGTTATAAAAAGTTTTTTTCTATGACACACGAATATAAATTATATTTTCCTAAAAAAAAAGAAGGATTTATATAAAATATCAAAACATGCATTTTAAGTCTCTTTTGCTCGTAAATTTTGTTAAAAGTATCAAATTATAGTACAAAAAACTTCTTTCTTCCTTTTATTGTATATTATTATTATTATAATAGGTGTAATTAAATTTTAAAGAAAAAAAAAAGAAAGCAATTTAACTGCTTGCAAATGAATTACTTAAATTTATTTTCCTCAACAAGACTATATTTATTGTAATCAATTTCAGACTTTACACATTTGTATATATACACATATTATTATATATTATAATTATATTTAAAGAGTATTCATCCAAGATTTTATAATTATAAATAAAATTTCAGTTCTTTTTCAGCTAGGAACACCATTCTTGGGGACAATGATTCTATTTTGACTAAAATATTTTTTTCCCAAAAAATATGTATTGTTAATATTATATACTTTGACACCTTCGATGATTCCGGATATCCACTTTTTACTCTAAAGTGCACCTCAGAAGTACATTTTATTTGGAGTATTTTAATTCTTGCGTGAGAAAAAAATCAATTAAGGTGTTTCCAAAATTTCCAAATATTATGACAAGTAGGAATAAAGGAAAGGGGGATATCTATAGTAGTTCCAAAATGTTTTGTAATTCATATAATTCATTTTCAGTCAGTAGTCCCGTTTGAAGAATATATAAATTATAGAGAACCACCTTGTATAGCATTTAATTTAAATTTCATATGCATTTCAGTAATTTTCTATCCATTCTTTTATTCATATATATTTTTTTACCATCACAATTAATGTTTTTCTCTCTATTTATATTTTATATAGGTCAATGATGTACATAAAATTATTCTATAGTACTGCATTATTATAAAAAAACTTCTATTCACCTAGAAAAATATATTTTTGAACAAAAAAATAATTATAAAAAAAAATCACAGATACTATTATCCCTTGAGAAATCATATAGAAATATATTATTAAAACTACATACAGTATTATAACAATAAGAATAACAATGGTGTAAAAAAAAAAGAAAAGGTTGATGCTCGAAGGATTGTTGTAATGTCGACAGTCACGTCACTATACCTATGTTACAACAACGTATACTGCACAGTCTGCTGGTATTGAGCATTCCTTCTTGCATTCCTCACCGTGGCAGGCAGGAGGAAAGGAAGGAAGGGTACAACACACATAAAACTTTAAACATCACCTTGTGACTTTGAGTTAGCAAACTATACTGGTAGAAGTTGTTGTTGTTGTTTCACTTCATGTAAGAACATCATCCATCCTTCTAGAAACCTGTCATCGTAATAACATTGTAAAAAAAAATATCCATAGTTCTACAAAATTAAAGATGTGTACTGGAAGTCGTTTAAATTTTAAATTTTTGAACGTTTTAAGTTGAAACTCTAAAGAAATGACACAGAAGTCTATTATAAAGAGAAAATTATTTATAAAATTTCTAAAGCCTAAAATCTTCAATGCTCAGCTGTTTCCGGTAGTATTATTTGTTTTATGTCAATTATATATGTAAAAAAAAATGTTTTGGAATAATTTTAAGTATATTTTAAATAAAATTTGTTTTTAGGGCGAAAAATATTTTATACATTCAATGTTTGATGTCATTTTAAGGATGGTGTACATTAGATTATTAGACATGAAAAATTGCTTTAGAATAATTTAATATAAATGCAGTAGAAAAATATAAAAATAAAATAAATATATGAAATATAAGACTTGTTTGATTTTTCAGCAAGTATAATTATTATTACATAAATTTTACAAAAATCAGTTTAATTTATTATTTTCTATACATACATTATACTGAATTATATACTTGCAGCATATAATCATTATGTAATTGCTTTAAGTAATTTGTATGTTTGTTTAAATTTTTGCTATTTAATATTGTTTGTTGCTCATATAGTGTTTGAAAAATTATTTTTATAAAACAACAAACACCGATTGATCGAAATTTCTTTTAATAAACCAATATTAGTTATATTTTGATCATTTCGTTATACATTACATTCAACTTAAATTTTAATTTATTTTGATTCAAAATTCTTCTAAATTCAATTTACAATATAAATATTATACAAATTGAAATTTAAACGGAAACTAATGTATGAAATGATTAAAATTTAACTAATATTGGCACATTAAAAGAAATATCGATCAATCGAAATGAATTTATTTGACAGATAATGAAACACAATATTAAATTAATTACTGTTAAAAATAATATAATTATGAAGGTAAATAATGACAAGTAAGTATACATATATGTACTTTTCTCTAATGATGAACATTGTATAGAATATATAATATTTTTTACATAAAACTAAATCCTTAACTAGCATATTTAAAGCTAGTTATATAAACTTGCTAGTTAGTTCTAAATTCTAAAGTTTCTATATATCTTAGAAGATACGTTAGTTAAGTTTTAGTAGGCGAAATATTCCTCTTCTTGAACGACGACTTCACAGACCAGAATGATGTATTAAATGACATTTGCAAACGTAAGACACGTCGAGGCTTTCAAATCAACTCAAGAATGTTTCCTCCCTTTTGGAAAGATATATATTCTTGCTTACAGTATATAAAATATATGTGTATATATATGCATTATTCAAAATACAAATGTCTTATTTCCTTCTACTTTCTCTTTTGACATTATAAGCTTACTTAATTTAATAATATAAACAATTGTAAAACATCATTTAAAGGAAATAATATATTTATTCATAATATAATGTTTTTGTTTTATATTTTAATCGTATCATCATCAATTATATTTCTCAAATATTAAATTTAACTAGATTAATGTGACGTAATAAAATTTATAATGAAAATTGAGTTTATTTAAATAATAAGTATAGTGTAAGCGTGGGATAAATAAGCAGCTGTCAGAATATTATTTACAAACTTCATTTATATAGTGAATTGAAAGAGAGAGGTAAAATACTTTGAGAAATATTCATTCGTATTTGGATCAAATGATGTGTCGCTTTTTATATATAGAGTAAAAAATTATGTTAATTTCTCCTTCTTACAAATATAACATTCGCATAAATATTTCATTTAATTTCTTGACAACACTTATTATAACTATAATTAAAAAAAATGATGTATAAAGTCACTAACTGCTATGGTGGAATGTCTATACAGTATATTTAGAAGATATATACATATAAGAAAATCGCATCTAGAACCTTTTGTAATCAATAATAACTCTAATTCAAGACGTTTTTTTTCATAATACCCAAATTAAAATTTGATTTATTGCTCCCTTTTCAAGAAAAGGAAATTATGTTATTGATATATAAAGAAACTACAAAAGTAATTTAAGCTGCTACAGTAGCCGTCACATTTAACTGGCTCATGGTCGGAAGTGCTCGGGAGTCATTCGGCTCGGCTCGACCAGTGATGTCTTTCGTTACAAACCGGCTACCAATGACTGAGAGCGTTACAAATACGACCAAGTAACGACCAGTTAAATGTGATGGCTACTGTAAGTAGATACTGTATGATATCCTTAAAGGAGGGGAACCGCTTCAGCTTTTATATTTTTAACGTGTTATAAATAATGTCAAACTTACTTGTGCACCAAAAAAATAGTCACCACCCTCCGCCTTCCACCAGTTCAGCAGTGAAATTCAAAAAGAGCACCAAAGAAAATTGGGGCATATGACGTCAAGATCAACGATTGGTTGCACTTGACCAATCATGGCGCTTGACGTCATACGCCCCAATTTTCTTTGGCGCTCTTTTTGAATTTCAACTGCTGAACTGGTGGAAGGCTGAGGGTGGTGACTATTTTTTTGGTGCACAAGTAAGTTTGACATTATTTATAACACGTTAAAAATATAAAAGCTGAAGCGGTTCCCCTCCTTTAAGAAAACTTTACAGCAAAAGTGCTAGATTTTCATCAAATATAAATTTGAATTCAATATTAAATATTAATTTGCAAAATGGATGGTAAAATATTAGCAATTGACTTTACGTATAAAGGACATAAATTCATCGTATTGATAACAATTTATTCTAATTTCAGAAAAACTGCAATCATAAAATATAAAAACCATGAATAAAATGTTTCGATACAGCGCTAGCAGAATTAGATTTTAACTCAAATAAACTTCACACACCACTAATTAATTAATCATTTAAAGTTAATACTATTATTATATATATTAATTTTTCAGTGATATTCAATATATTAAGTCAAAAAGCTTGTAATTCCTTTACATCAAAATTTTCATGCTAAAATTTTATTTTTGTATTCATAAAAGTATATTGCAAAGAAGCAAGCAAGCTAAAGTGTGCTGGTATGTCACTGAATGAGACCAATATTATGTTGCCTTCATATTTCAGTAGCAAGTATATATAGCCTGAGGGGTGAGAAGGGATTGTTGGGGTTAGACCACCGATATTTTAATATTACCCCCTAGATATCCTTGCTGTAGGAAGCAACCCTCATCCTACCCAGCAGCCACCGCAGAATGAAACTGAAACGTAGCAGTGGTAAAGTGAGTACGTCACTCAAAGCGGCTCTATGATTAAACTGTGACCCTTTATATTACCGTTATCATGCCAATGTCCAGCTTAAACATTATAATATATATATGAGTGTTATAATCATCAAAGCATTATAGTATGTATTTTAAGGTAAATTGTTTTGTTTAACTCGTTATAATTATTAATGCAAGCTCATTATGAAAGCTAAAATATATTATTTATCTAGAAATTTAAGATTTAATTTCAGTCTTGCAATTATTATAAAGAATGATTTTTATTGTGTTTATGTTAATTTTAAATTAAAATTTATTTACTAATATAATGATGTCTAATTATTTATATACATAATTAATTGTAAGTTTTCTTCGTAAAGGTACTCAACAAAAAGTATGATCTTATATATGAAAGATTATTATAAAGTGTATAACAAAAGACCTAATTAAATATATTATTTACATTAAAATATAAATCAGATGATGAGGCATGTCAATTATATAAATAATTGAGCAATCTTTGATTAAAAAATTAAAAATGAGTACTCTATTTCCATAAAATTATTTTCATTCAAAATCCTAAAGCTTTACATCAACAATTGAATGGTAGATAAGTTCTATCTTTTATTATACTCTTCAACAAATACAAACGAATCAACGGAATTTGCTATAAAAAAATCAACAATATTTTCTATTATATTTTGCTGCAATTTTCTTCATATCACTTGCCTTTCTCGTCCATCATTTATAAGGATCAATGCCCTCCTCGCTTACTTTATATATTTTTTTTGTAAGGTTGGCTCTCATGGGAGTATGGATAAATCTTACGGACCATATGTCTCATTTAGCTTTGATCCCATCATTTGTCACTAAATTACAACGTACCACCATAACGGTAGTGGCCAGCAGCAGCTTGCAGGGTTAGCCCTCCTCTAAAATTATTATACACTATGATGTTTTTAAATGTGAGGTAATATTTCGTATCTCCCCCTAAGTTTCTACTGGAGAGAGGTTTAAAGGTCTCTTCTCGACGCTCTGTCTCTCTCTATGTCTAGTCCTGTCACGTTCCTCTCAACTTTAACTCGCCAAATGCAGCTGCAGCCATCAAATACTGCAAACTAACAGTTTTTTTTTTATTATTATTCAAGAAAGTGTTATTATTCAAAAATAGAGGAAATAAGAAATGAAAAAAAAAGTTGGTGAAAAAAATTTAGAAAATTTTATATTATTAAAAAATGTAATTAAGTGAATGAACTTATGTCTAACGTTAAGATATTAACTTTAGTTTTACATCGTTTACATTTCAGATCGTTAATTGAGTATTTGTTACATCTTTTCACGTGTGATGAGTATATATACAAAATGATCGTATAACAATTTTTTTTTACATCAAAGTTGCACTATTTACTGTTTTATTTTTGTACATTTTTTTTTTTTTTTTACTATACTATATAATTATGTAGAAATTAAACGCATATAGAGTATAAAATATATGAAAATTTTTCACTAAGGTGTTCAGAAAGGTTAATTTATGGTTCCTGAAACTTTACGGCTGATATAAACTTGAAGTGGACCCTGTAAGTAGGCAACTTTTTTAGTTCAAATGTTAGGCGGGTTGCATAACAATACACATTATAAATAAATAAAATTCTGCTGTAACTCTCTCATTTTCATCACAGTAAATAAAAACTACATTATTCCTATAACTCAGTGTACGTTTATATGAGCACATTACCTTGTATAATTATAAACAATATAGAACGTAATTCAATACAAAGTATTTAGTGCTTTTCGGTGTACTTGCTTCCTTTACTTACACTCCACTCAACTAAATTTCATTATAACTATAGAATTGAACAATCATAAAATAATTTTTATACCATACTCATTTCAACAATATATAATATTTTTTATTTTATTTCAAAATTTTAATTATAATTGTAATATCATATACTTTTTTTTCCCCTCTTTTTAGTTGATGTTACATGAGATTACACATGTAGTAGAGGCTTTGAACGATGGACGCCGATGCAGTGTTACAGTATATATAGGGACGGCCATACTGTATGAGGGAGCAGGCATGCATTATTGAGCAGCAATAACGTAGCAGCAGCAGCGCGCAGTACTGGAGAAGAGGGCAGTAACCTAGCAGCTAGCTTTCCCAGCCAGTTCGGCGGTGGTAGAGGAGGCTTACAACGGCAATAATCAAGCGCTGCCAGTAAGTCTACAACAGTAACTCGAATACAAAAAACACACAACATATTCTGTATTAGCAACAACAAAGATTCAATTGAAAGAAATTGAAGTATCTTTAGCTTAACTTAATTACAGATGACTTAATAATTATGTAAAAATTATCCACAAAGCATAAAAACAAGTAAAGTATAGTAACAATAATCATATTAGAGTATTCATAAATGGGTATAATCTATGTTATAATAGCTACCGCTTTTAATAATTAGTTACTAATTAGTGAAGTATTTCAATCAAATTTGCTATAATCATAAATAAATATTAAATGTTAAATATTGTTTTAATTTTTATGATACGAGATTGTAATGTTTATAAATCCTATTTTCATTAATACAAAAATAATGAAAAATATGTTGAATATTACACGTGTTTTAAATTAAAATTTTTGTTAGCTATATAATCGAAATTAAAATAAATTTTTTACGTATTCTTGTTAAATACTGTATAATTTATTGAAAATACAACATACAACTTGAATGCTGCATAATGAACTATTATTAAAAAAAAGTGACGTCACTCTCCATTTTATTGACTTTAACTATACACAATAGTTTGAAAGGAAGTAAGCAACATTGACAAGAATATTTGATTCCCAAATGGATCAAATTTTTGTAAGCAATCTTCTTTTATTGAATTAAGTTTCTAAATTTTCAGTTTCCTTGTTCGATTTTTTTTTCTCCCCTCTTTTTAAATGAATTATTAATTTGAAAGAAAAAAAAAGCGTTCACTTATAATTTATTAATAAGATTAATATTGCAATAAATCATGAAAGTTATACGACAAGTTACTTTTTTAATTATAGGTACATAAAATTATTTAAAAGATTTTAGAAAAAAATTATCACAAGTTTGACAAGATGGAAATTTATAAGTAATTTTGTTAATTATTTGTTTGACATCGTATTAATTTGTCACTTATAATATTTAAAAAGTAATGAATTATAAGCAGAGTATTAAAATTATCTCTTTCGAAAAGTTATAAAATTTTAAGCCTAATTTACAATTCGTCATACAGTCAACCATCTATAAGTATTTTTGTAAATAGAGAACTTCTACAAACATGTTAAAGGATAATTAATATTAAAATGATTTAAATATTTATAAACTTATACTTCCAACTGCATAAACTTTTGAAAACAAGGTGGCGGGGGAGGAAAGGTGAGGGGGTGGGAAGTTTAGAGTATAAAAATAAATATATTAGAAATATTGCAACGCGTTTCTATGTTATAAAATTGGACGTCCACATAGGTATTTAACATAAGGGTTGAATGGCTCCTCCCCCACCCCGTTCCTTATCAAAATGACTTTCAAAATTTAAATCCCATTCTGACATAAAAACTGTTTGCATTAGTTTCTTTTTACAATATGACCCATGAAGTAAGAAGGAGATCTGTTTCATTTTTATAACAAAAATAAAAAAAATAATGGACAGATATGACAAAATACTAAATCAAACATTAAATACAAGGTAGAAAACCAACAAACTCATGGAACGTTTAATGTTTGCTTCAATATGGAGAAGCAGTCATATTGTGTATAATTTTGGTCTTATTATATATAAAAAAAATGATAATTTTCAACATTTTTTTATATACTTGTGTAGAATTTGAACTTGATGATCTCTGTTTGTTACATACAAAAAAAAAATGCCAACTGTGTAATTATACACATCCTGCAGGTAGGGAGGGGGAGGAGTGTGCTCAACATGTGTACTATACAAAAAAACAAGACTGGTTGGGAGAGAAGAGGGTGGGGGATTTTACAGAACTCTGAATGTCTTTGTGCAAGTTGCTAATTAGAAGGCTCAGAAAAAAAATAACATCCGCATAATATACATGTGTACAAAGATACTACAAAAACAAATCAATTGATCTCTCCTAACATAAAAAATATATATAAAATATAGTCTTTTAATTAGGGTTCAATTCATAAATTTCAAGAGTTCTCCAAGAAAAAATTTGTGATTTTTTTATGTTTATTTTTTGGTTATAAGAAATATGTATTTTTTTTTTAAATTATACGTTTTTTCTTTTATTAAAATTTATTCAATTGATAAAATAATTTTATATTTTTGTTTATAAATTTTTCCCCTGCAGTATAATCCATGACATCCGATACAAAACCTCTATTGTTAACATATCAACAATGGAATCTGTCTACTATACGCCTGTATGCCTTTTTTTTATTTTCTACATTTTTAGAGGTTGGATAAAGAATTCCAATGAATGTAACTGACTAAAAAAAAAATATATACTTTTTCTATTGTTACAGAAAAATTTGTCCGCCGGGCTGAAAATAAAATACATATATTCGTCATCATTTGAATGATATTATTATTTTCTGTGAATAAACATACTCTGATCCCCATTATTGACTTGTTGTACTTCTCCATATACCATAACAATAGAAAAAAAAGAATTGTAATTATTATGTGCTTGAATAAATATTCTTTTTCTTTCTCTCTCGAATACCATCACCCCCTTTCTCTTCATATACATATCGTTTGTTAGAGTAACTTGCATAAAAGATTATTGGAAAATATTGTCTTCATTCAAAATAATACTATAATATACGCTTCATTAATTTAATGGTTCTGGGTTCGATAAAAACAGTCGGCAAAAAATATTATATAATGGTAAGTAAAAAAAAAAAAAAAATACTCAAACAAATGAGATGCTTTGGTTCAGATGAGTATAATGGTGATAAAGAAATTGAAAATGTACATTTCGGTCCAGGAATACAATATTGTATTTATTGTGTGGTGTATCTTGTAATATATATAGTCATATGTGTGTGTGTAACAATGTCCATCAATTCTAATAGAAATAACGATCGTTATTCTCAAAATTATTAATGTGTAATTAAAAATTGAACAAAGTCTATATTTTCTATATTAAATTTTATCAATAATTTTTTAGCTTAAAATAAACTTTAATTTAATAAAGTTATATATAATAATAATTTTTATACTAATTTCCTTTTCAATTTTATTAAAGGTGAACAAATTAAATAATTTTTTAATATAAAAATACAATTATGTTTGTTTTAATATAAAGATAAGACTTTTTTTATTTTGCCAAAGGGAAAGCTATAATATCAGTCGCCTGTTTACTCTAAGGCTGTTTTCTTCAGATTGGATACGCTGCAGAAACATCTATGCAATAAGCCCAAGGTACATAAAGGTGTATACTATCACAAGAATTCTTGTTCGCACGGATCGCCGTCATGCGAACATGATAATGCAAGAAAAAGGGGAGAAACATAATGTCATCTTGCTTTTCTCATTTCAACTGGAATGGGAGGAGAGCAGCTTTAATGAATTACTTAGATGTAAAACCCGTTAAGTGCACTCACTCTATATAGCAGAATTTTGGTCTCATCAAAATAAAGTAACTTTTTAGTAAGAATATATTCACATATAATATCAAGAGAAGAGAGAAAATTTTTAAAAACTTATTATTTATTATGTATGAGTTTTACTTTTAATACGTTTACAGTTCATGTATAAAACGTTAGGATGAATTGTTTTTAGTAAACGGAATTATAAAATTTAAGTTTTAAGCTATAAGGCAATTTAGAAGTTATCTTAATTTTTTTCATGCTATTTTGCTTTGAATATTCAGGCAATATATTATATATTTTTTTAAGATTTAAAGCAGTTAATTGTTACAAATTATATACATTACTTCTTCAACATGTTTGTATTGGACTTGAAACATGAGTATTCCTGTATTATATACTTCCACGGTGGCTACGAGTTTTTTCGAGTTTTTATTGTGATTGGTTCAATTCTATGTAATAAAACTGTCATTTTTTTTTCTAAATAAACAAATTAAAAAATATACGATTACCGGCTGTTATAAACCATGCATATCCATGTTTATCTTTAATATAGTCTGTTCCAATATGTTCCAAATTTGGAAAAATGTATTTTTTAACCAATTACAGTAAAAGATTGAATTTTTCTTAAAAAAAATCTTGTAAGGGATCGTGCGAGCTTTGTGATTACTATATAATCTATTAATTAATATGCTATACTTGCAAATCATCCAAATATATTATATAATATATTTATAAAGTAATATACCATAGATACATTTTTGTAATCTCATCATAATTAATCACATAAAAAATTCTAAATAATAAATATTATATTTCGTGTTTTAAAAAAATGTAAAACAATATTATCAATTTATAAAACACCGGACCCACTGGACAATCTTCATCACATTTAGTATTATATTACATGCAATATATAATATTAACCAATGAAAAAAACGTAGTTTATATTAAAACCACGCCTTCCTCATGTTGCGATAGTAACGTGACTCGTGGCGCCTCATGGTGGCGCTTGTAGTAAACATTGCAAGACAAATCATGCAGCGCGTTGTGTGGAGGGGGAGGAGGAGGAGGAGGTAGTAGCGTGTTCCGGACTTTGATAAAACATTTCTATCAATAAAACACATATTCCGCAAGAATGGCTCCTCGGCAAGCAAGCAGCAGAAGCGAATTTGTAAGAATCCATCCAGCTCCAGCAAAGAGAGGAATGGGTGGGGGCATAGAACAGACATTTGAAAATATATATAGAGAACAGAAAGAAAAAAAAAATGTTAGAAAAGAATGCTGGAAATCTTGATTTAAGAAAAAAAAAAAAAAAGTGTATTTGATTTTTATTTTATTTAAAAAGTGGATAATAAAAAAAAAAAGTTTTAATAAATTTAGATATTATAATCATTGTTGCACAGTTTATTCAAATTCACGCTTAAACTGCTTGAATCAAAATATAGTGCAACATATTAATTGCACCTAACTTGGAGAAATGTACATTCGTCTCCTCTTGGAAAATTTCCCTTTGCAGCCTTGTTAAAATCACCTTTCTCCCCGTAAGAATAACACAGAGTATGGTGATTGAAAAGGCTGCAAGTGGGAAATTTTCTAAGGTGAGGAGCGTACAAGAAAGTTTCAGAGTAAGTATACAATTAATTAATTTATTCAATTTTGATAAAAAAAATTACAAAAATTTTACAAAATTATTCAACATAAAAATAACATTTTAAATTTATTATAGAAATTTCTATAAAAAAATTCAATTAAAAAAAACGAGCATCACTTCAATAAGTTATATAAAAGAGTGGTTAGCAGTTATTTTTTTTAATTTTTTATTTTAAATTAATTAAGTGGTCTACACAGCTCCTAAATGTATGCAACTTGTTGTACCCCTCTTGTTTTGAGTGTAGAGGGGACAAAAGTCTGGCGTTTATGTCTACCAGTTTAAGTTATATGCTTGAATTCATCGTATTTTAAAGTAAATTTAAAAAAATTGTAGCTGAAGATACTATACAAATTTTACAATTCATTAAATTTTTATAATGAATTATATTATATTCAATTGTTTAGAAGATAGTTCAAAAATTCAATGAATTTATTTTAATGAAAAATGTTTTCTCATCAAGTATAGCTGTGACGTAATTTTCATTAACACAAGCACCTCAGCTGCAATTAACTGGCCAATCAACGTTAAGGGTGCTTCTCTCTCTCTCTCTCTCTCTCTCTCTCTCTCTCTCTCTCTCTCTCTCTCTCTCTCTCTCTCTCTCTCTCTCTCTCTCTCTCTCTCTCTCTCTCTCTCTCTCTCTCTCTCTCTCTCTCTCTCTCTCTCTCTCTCTCTCTCTCTCTCTCTCAACAATGGTCCTTATGTTTGCGTGCTTTGCTAATAAGAAGAGAAATTTCATGGACATTCTTTGCTTCAACGCGTTTATATAAGGTAAAAGAAATGCTAATGATTATTACTTAGTATTTGCATAAGAATAACAAACTATTATACTTCTTTAGAAAAATAATTAAAAGTTAGGTACTTTCTTTTTTTCTTTTCAAGATGACTTTTATAAAAAAATATACATAAAACAAATCTATACCTTTCTTGAATATTTTAAAAAGAATGCTTATAATATATACGTATACTTATATAAGTACCACAGTTAAATAAGTTATTTATTCGTAATTAACAATTTTATTTAATTACATAATATATTATTTTACATATTATATACATGAGTCATGTATATTATAGTCTATTATAGGTTAGAGTTGATCTGACGTCATGAAATTTTTCCATTGTCCTCCAATGCAATACTAACAGGAGTCCGCATGACGTCAGATCAACCGTATCCCGGATGAACTTATAATATAGCACATGCAGTATGTACTGAGAGATTTAATTAACTTACAATGCTACTTATCTTATCTTGATTATAAAAATCAAGCAGATTGTTTTTTATTATATATTTTTAAACAAAAAAGTCTCTTAAATTTTTTTATTACAAAATTAATCACTTAAATAAAAATTAAAAACATATTTATTACGTACTTCTAAAACAGTAAAAATATTATAAATAGGCAACATAAGTGAAACTGTAGCAGTGAAAATAATTCCACACCATCACAATTCTCTGTTTCTTGATGTGGGGACACAAATGTAATAGAGTATAACTGGAGGGGCGGACCGAGATTTGATTGCGACGTCTTGCAGGAGAAGGCTCGTCGACATCGCGCTCAGAATATAAAGAATGAGCGGCTGGCGTGTGGCTGACAGCGAGCCAGCCTTTGTTTGTGGTTCTACCGTGATGACAGTCCGAGAAAAACGGCTCTCAGATCGCTGCTACAACAAGGATTTCGAGTTGAATACGTGTTATTACTACCATTTAACATTGTACATTTAATTTCATCGTGTTCCGTGTTTGAATTAGATCATTTAATTACTGGACGTTTTCTTAACGTTTGTTAACCATGTATATATTATAATATTTATGTTTTGAAATGTTAAAAACAACTTGTTCAAACGTCTATTCTTATATATTTTTATAATAAATAAAGATTTTTGTGATTTAAATTGTTAATAAGAATCCATGTCTGCCCTAATATAATTAATTTGTTATGATCTGCAACCAGTCGCACAGAAAAGTAAAAATAGTTGCCTAAATTTTAGGCGCTAAAATATTTCAGTACGTAAGTAGGAAATGGAAGAGTATCTGGTTAATATTTAATATAAAAGAAGTACTTTAGGTAATCTTGAAGTAAAAATATGACCGAACATATTTTATGGTATTAAAAAAACTTAGTCTGGATACCATAAAATAAATATATAAAAAAATAAGAAATCTATGCTTCTCAAAGGTGCATAAAACATTTCTGTAGACTCATTAAATTCTTCTCAGAAAAATGCATTGTGCTTGTTCCATGTATATGAGCGATGGAGAATCAGAGAGAGAGAAATACGGTGGTGGCGGCGTACCACATAAGACTTTTTCTCAGTTTTGTGGAGCTAAGAACAATGGGTGAAGAGAATAGCGAGCGAGCGACTTTTGCCGGGAAACAAGAGAAAAACGCGGGCTTTTGTTGCATCTGTGGCTGGCACCGGTGTCACGTGACTTGCCGAGCGGAAACTTGGAGGAGGGAGGGGGGGGGGAGGAGGTCTGTGTCGAGCAGAGATGAATATCTGTACCACCGCTTTTTTATATTCTAATGATACGACACAGATGCTGTATCCACAATAATCATAAAAATATATTTTATATTATATAAAATTTTCAATTAATTATTTTATCATTTAAAATTTTATCATTTAAATTTAATTAGTGATGTAAAAGTATTGAGAGTTTCATATTGTTTTAATCACAATATCAGTTTAAAGTACACTCGTCGCATTGGAAAATTTCCCACTTGCAGTCTTGTTAATCACCATACCCTGTGTTATTCTTACAGGGCAGGGTGATTAACAAGACCGCAAAAGGGAAATTTTTTAAGGTGATGACTGTACATTCAACCCAAGTTCATTGAATTGTGTCAACTCATTACAAAGAAATGTCTGTCTCATTTTTTTTTGTATGCTTGAATGCAACTGTCTTCCGCTTTTATGCAATTTAATTATATACTGTGATGATATTAACGTTGCTTTTCATTTAATATATAGCACTGCTTTGAAATGCACTTTATAGAAATTTCATATCTGTAATCCATCTTCTTCAAAAAGATGTCATTTCATCAAAAGAACCTCAGACTTATGTTATATACTCTACATTATAACTTGTCACATATATTCAGACATTTTTTTTTCTCTTATAGAATCGAGAAAACTTCATCAAGTTAAAAGATTTAATTAAATGAAAAAATATCATGCAGACACCATTGTGTACATAAAGACAATGTTATTTATTTATGTAAACTATAAATTTATATTCAAATATGGAAATGAACTTTATATACTTTATATATATTTATATTCAGTGTAATATTTTGCATGATTTGAAAACAACTTTTTTGTATTTTAATAATTATTAAATTAAACCACTAACTATGTAAGTAAATAAGCAATGTGACTGAAATTTAAATAATAATATGGAAAAGATACCTCCGTTGTATCATATATTTTCAAGATTATATTATATTAATTATGAAACGATGTAAATTTTATATTTCAAAAATCAGTCAAATTTTCATGTGCTGCAAAAGATTTCGTTAAAATACTCTTGTCATATATATAAGAAGTATTACATTTCTCCTTCACAAAATGTATCAAAGTTGCATAAAAAAAATCTCTATATCTTAACAAGATCAAAAATATTTTTATATACCAGCTGGCTTGAGCTGTTTTATGATTTTGCTAATTATATGAATAAAATTTTATAGCTTTTTATGTCTTTTAAACGACACCATTCTCAAATTAAATTAAGCTGATAGAACAAAAGAATACATTATTTATTATTTTTATAAGGTTTTTAATGCAATATATAATGTGAAGCTAAAAAAAAAAATCTAAAATTTAACTTTAGTAAATATATTGAAATTTAGCAGATCCACGTTTTTTTTCTGTAATATTCTGCAACATATTTTTTCTGCAACACACTATGCAGACTGCTATGTAGATGTGTTTGATAACTTGAAAGTAACAAAAAAAACTCAACGCCTTTAAAAGCAAAGCTCCAAACACCTTTATTTTATTTTTTACACATGACATAGATATCGCAATTCCATTAACAAGATTCAAACAAAAACAGCATGACATAAAAACTTTTAAAATAAACACATTTTGTTATATACATCAAAAATAGAAAAAAGCTTTTCCACAACATTGGAAATAACAATACGTGATAAAATGGATTTTGCATATTAAAATCTATTCTATACAATGCATTTCAATATGTATTATGCATATTTATATCATTGTACATTTTCTTTAGCAAAAGAACCTAGGGCCATTAATATATTATATTGATATATTATCATTACATACTGCTGGAACAATGACCATTGCAATTTGTATTATTTATTATTTAAATTATTTCTATAAACATATGTGGAATTTTTTATCCATATATGGTGGGTGAATACTCACCCATTGGTGCTTCTGGGAGGTGATTAATAGAATAATAGAATAGAATAGAATAGAATAGAATAATGTCTTTATTTAGGCGATGTTTGGTCTAATGACCATTCTTACACATAACCTCTATACAGAAATAGTTACATAATCATAATAAATTTGTTAAACAACACAGTTCTTCTTTCATAATTACCGAATTTTAAAATATGTCCACTTGACTTTCTTGCTGCAACTAATGATTACCTTAATCAATTTTCATGCATTATACCAACCTATTGCATACATATATATCACATAATGTGTATCACTTCACTTTTACTTATCACTTTTTCACTTTCACAACACATTCATAATACTGAAATAAATATTAATACAAGAAATATTAAGAAAAACATATTACACATCAATATAAAATCCATAATAATTTAATTTAAAAAATTTTAAAAAATATTTCACATGATCACAATATAAACATATTAAAAAAAATTAATAAAAATATGATAAATTCAACTAATAATATATTTAATAAAATTGAAAATAGGAATTTATTAACCTATATGTAAACGAAATTACTTGTTACAGCATAATATGCAACAACACAATTAAAAAACTTTTATTTGAGATCTTCTTAGCAAACATTCTACGACAAGTTTTTTAAACACAGCAAGGGAACTCGCTTGACAAATATTCTCAGGTAAAGAATTCCACAACTTTGCACCGTTAAACACAATTGAATTCTCAAACATGTAACACTGTGAACGAGGTAGTTTGATATACAGAGAGTGTTTCCGTGTATTACGTTGCCGTGACTCCGCTGATAATTGTATAAAATCGTTTAAATATGAAGGCACCATTTTATGCACAATTTTATATATAGTAATTAAACAATGTAATTTATAGCGTTCTTGAATTTTTAGCCACTGTAATTTTTTGTAATAGGCGGTAACACCCTCTCTTGGCTTTAAATCAAATATGTATCTAATAGCATTATTCTGTATTACTTGCAATCTTCTTAATTCTTCACTGTTAATATCACTTAGTAACACCATACAATATTCTATTACAGGAATAACCATTGTAGTGATTAACTTTATTCTTACATTTTGAGGTGTACTACTTCTAAACCTGTATAAATGCCTGAGAATACAGAAAACTTTCTTACTTATTGAACTAATATGATTTGACCAAGTAAATTTACTGTCCATGACCACACCAAGATTTTTAACCTTATCAGAATACTTTATAACAATGCCATTAACAGCAACTTTATCAATGTTATTCATCTGTAATTTATTAATTAGACTACTTGGGCCAGTAATTATTGTTTGAGTTTTCCCAGCATTAATACAGAGACCATGTTCCGTACACCACTTAATTATATTTTGAATATCCTGATTTATTAGTAGTACTGCTTGGTTAACAGAATTTATTTTACAGTGTATATATATTTGCAAGTCATCAGCATACATATGAAACTTAGAGTATTGCAATACAGAGCTCAAATCAAACGTGTACAACAAATACAAAAGGGGTGCAGTCACACTGCCTTGGGCTAAGCCACAGGGTAAAAAACTCCAGTTTGAATTTGTCATATTACTTCCCATTACACACTGCTGTCTATCACGCAAGTATGATGCAAACCAAGCAATTGTTGAATCAGAGAAATTTAGGTATTTAAGCTTGGCCAATAGAATACGATGAATAACACTGTCGAATGCTTTGCTAAAATCCAACATAACCATTATAGTAACACATCCACTATTTCCCGCATTACGAACATCTTGCGTGACTTTCAGCAGTGCCGTCTGTGTACTATGATTCTTTCTGAAACCCGACTGATTCTTATCAAGTATATTAGCCGCCTCGATATACTCTTTAACCTGCTCAACAACAATTTTTTCCAATGCCTTAGCCACAACGCACAATAGACTTATTGGACGAAAGTCCTTGAGATCATTAGCATTAGTAACTTTTGGTACCGCAGTAACAAGTGCTTTTTTCCACAAAGAGGGGAAAATTCCTCGTTGTAGAGAAGAATTAAATATGTGAGTAAGTGTGGGCAAGAGTATATCAATAATAGGCTTTAACATTTTAACAGAAATCTGATCCACTCCTTTGGCATTAGACAAAATTGACAATATTGATTTTTTAATAATATCTGGCGTAACAAATTTAAAATAAAATTTTTCAGTATCAATAGGTGGTTTTTCCAAATAATTTAACTGCGTTTTAATTTGATCATTTATACTAATGTTAGGTTTTTGAATAAAATAGTCATTTAGATCAGAAGTAGAAATATGTGAAGGTAATGTTTTTTCTTTAGATTTAATGAGCCCAGATTTACGTAAATTAAGCCAGAAAACAGAAGCATTACCTTTAACATTAATTAATTTCTTGATAAAATTTTTATACGAGTTTTTAATCATACTTTTCACCTTATTTCTTAATTTTTTGTACAAATTAAACACCATATTACTTTGAGATTTAATAGCATTACATCTAAATTTATCACGCTCATTCATTTTTTGTTTAATTTCACTAGTGATCCAAGGTGATTTAGGCTTTTTAACTCTAATGGTTTTTAAGGGTGCATGTTTATCATACAAACTAATTAGATTATTATTAAAAAATTCCACCTTTTTATCTATGTCAATTATGTTAACTATATCATGCCATTTTACAGATAATGCATCATCAATTAATTTATTTTTATCCAAATTAGAAAAATCACGATAAGTAACATATTTATGCACCTCCTTAATAGCAGAAACAGGGTACACGGAATATAAAAGATTGTGATTTGAAATATTAGGAACAGGAATCTGACCAAATTTGGGACAAATAACATCATTATGTACAGCTATTATATCAATTGTTGTTTGTGTGGTCAATTTTTTATTACATGTTAAATGGGTGTTAGGAAGTGGTAATGGATACATATTTATATCATTTAATAATGAATTTAATTTATTACTGCTAGAATTATTTAAATTTAAATCAATATTTAAGTCTCCTGTAATTATTATGTGATCATAATTAGAAATTAGACGTGATATATCTTCAATAAAATCAATAAAATATGATGCTTTAGGTGGTCGGTACATTACAATAAATAGCAATTTGATTTTCTTAATTTCAATATCTAATATTAAGTATTCAGGCTTTTTACAGTAATTACCAGGTGATGAAGCAACAATTTTACACTTATATTGATCTGACACATAAACACAAACACCGCCTCCTTGCTTTAATAATCTATCATTTCTGTATAAATTGTATCCATCGAGTTTACAGGATTGATTAGTATCATACTCCGTAAGCCAAGATTCCGATATTGCAATTATATCAAATACACAACATTTAAATAATAATCGGATATTACTAATATGGGCTAATAGAGATTGAGCATTAATATGACAAAATTTTAGATAATTATTATAAGTCTGCTTGAGGTTCATTTGCAACACATCCAAATTTGACTGAATACCTTGTTTTAATTTGCGCGCTCCTTGCTTGAATTTCGTTGTCGCTGTGTTGGTTGCTGCTGAGGCCTCCCCTTTCCCAGCGGGGGGGGAGGCATCAGTTCGTTTCCCTGCTGGGACGAGCGGGTGGGGTAAGTCCGAGCCGTCTCCAAATCAACGTTGTGACTAGTCTCGCCGTCCACATCACCGCCCCCTGCACCTCGCTTGCGCTTTGCAGGCGGAGAAGGTAGACCTTGACCTGTGACGTCAGCAGGTTGTGGCGGCGGTGTGGCCTTGACTAAGTCGACCAGCCAGGTGGAAGAGGTGAGGTGCTGCATAGTCACCGTAAAGTTATTTATAACAAGAAAATCACGGCCAAACTTGACATTTAAATATCCAGCTTCTCTCGCTTTCTTTGCTCCAGCTTGCAGAGACTTGCGAACTTGACGTTCCTCCGGAGACAGATCTGGATTTATAAAAATAGTCGTGCCTTTAAGCAAAGAAGCCTTTTTAAGTATAATATTTCTTATTTTTTGGGTAGTAAATGACACCATTATGGGACGTTTACCACGCAGCTTACCCATACGGTATGTTGACTCGATTAAATTACTATCAATGTCCAGCTGCAAGTGTGCCTTAATGATATCAACTACAACAGATTCGATGTTTTCTGTTGCACCCTCTTGAACGCCATAAAAAATAAGATTCCTCCGCCTTACTTGTGACTCTAAAACTTGAATTTTTTTCTCAAGCTTTGAATTAACTTGTTGCACTTTATGTAATTCACTTTTAGTGTCAGTAAGCTCTTGTTGCATATTATCAACTTTCCCATTTAATGTCGTGATCTTTAAGTCTAGCTGATTTATTTGTTGAGTTGTATCATTATGTCGTTCACCAATGTATGCAAGTGTCTCCGTCTTCGCCCCAGTGATGAGTACTTTTATATCATCCAGAGTAACTTCTGGTCCGGGATTAAGCTCTAATCCACTAATTACCAGTAGCAATGTAATTAGACCAATACTAAACACACATTTCACTGGTTTAACACTAACAATGACAGTTTTAAGTGTCGGAGATTTAACTCTTGATGAACCACTGTAACACCCAATACGACAACGCCACGCTTCCAACGAGTCACCCATGGTAAAGCGGACCTCACGACAACACGTCCGCCTCGCTTGGAAGCTCAGACTAGACTGATGGCACCTTCCATCTATTGTTGACCAACCAGATTGAGCTTTCCATGGTCAAAACTAGTCGAATCGTGAGATCAATTGTTAAATCATGGCTGACCCTTTCCAGATGAACGAAATGCTTAAATTGGGGGTTTGGAAGGTTTGGTTTAGTATATTTTGTAAATAATTATACTTAATATTAGTTTGATAACAATAAGATCAACATAAATAAGATTTGTTATAAAGAAAAAAAGAAACAAGTTAGAACATGATAGTTACAAGAAGAAGAGCACCTGGGGTTAAGTTAGGAGAAAACTTGTACAGAATGTAGTGGTATTAGAGGGTGTAAATGGAGTTACAGCGAGGCTAAAGTCTGTAGAAAGGAGGGGGACTAGATTTATAGCCTAAGTATAATAAGTTGGAGAATCGGTGTGAACATGCCATGGCAAGTATTATCGATGCTCAAGAAATGAATCCAACAACCCTTCCAAGTTACTATAAATGTTAAATCGAACGCACTGAGAAAAGATTGTTGAGTGTCATCTTTATATTATTTATTGCTAACAGAAATGGAAAAACTATAAAAAAAATTAAAATACATTGTTTTTTTAAAAATATATGAAATATATTTATTATTAAAAAAATTTACCTATAAATTTATTACAAAAATCTTTTATATTTAAAAAGTAATTATGAATTAAGAAAAATAAAAATATATTTTCTTGCTTATTAAGTGAAAAAAAATTCTCTGTAGCCATTTTTTTTTTGAACACCTGCTATAAGCAGCAACCCGCTGAGCTGATCCACTCAAATAATTGTACACAATCCAAGGTGTTCTTATTTCCCAGAATTCTCAATGCAGTTAAGCAATAATAATTAATTTGAAAACTTGCTCATATGACACTATAATATATATAATATAGTGAGGTAAAAATAAACAGAAGTTATTGAAAATTTTACCAAATTTCTACTTAGAAATTTAAAACTGAATTTCACTAAATATATATTAATGTACTCATGAATTTATATTGATACTGAAATTCACTCAATATAATTATTACCTAACAAATGGTGGTATCATCAAAGATATCGATATTAGTCCTTGAAAGGGCGCTTGTATAGTTTGACCTTAAGTAGACTACCTTGATAAATTTTTCGAGACACTTTGCAGAGATCAACATATCACTCATTGCATGAAACAGCATCGATGTATAAAGAAATTTAATGGTTTTAAAATTGTTATAAATCCTTGAATCATTTAGCTAAACTTGCTATTATGCTTAAACTGGATATATTGTATTTTAAGCATATTTAAAAATAGCTAAAAAAAAATATCCAGTTTTTGTGTCGTAATTATCACAGAAATATGAACTAGATCATTATCTACATATAACAATATTTTTCAAATATATTATTTTATACTGACTTAATTTTATATTAAATATAAATTAAAAAAATATTTTAAAATTACGTAACTTTGTGAGCAGGTGTAAAATTGTAAGCTAAATTGCATACGAGTGAAAACATTAAAAAAACCGTTTTTTTAGTTAATTTTTTCTAACTACTAGTACCTATCTCTAACTTGTTAAAAGCTTAAAAAAAGTTGAAAGTACACCCTAAGTGCTTGCACTCAAATATTTGTCTCATAATCCTTATGGTCATAGCCGCACTGACTTTATGATCCAACCGTTTTTAAGTTTTACACAACATTTTGGCTTATCTTAACTTTGTTCTTAGTGCACTTACACTAAGTACTTAAGTTGATCCTATAGTAGCTTACGATAAGTGCATTTATACACTTTACAAAGTGTCATACCTTTAATCACAGTCGCACAACATTTAATGTAATGTATATAAAAAAAAGAAACGTATATAGTTAATATGAAAAAGAAATGAAATAAAATTGATAATATTGTTTTTTAAATGGTTCATACTTTAATTTGTTCAATATTTAGAATACAGAATGTAAATATAATATAAAACTATTGCTAGAGTGAGAAGAAGAAAATACATAATATTATTTTATGACGTAAACGGTATGGTTGGCTGATTTTCCATAATAAAAAGGGAATGAGAGAGAGAGAGAGAGAGAGAGAGAGAGAGAGAGAGAGAGAGAGAGAGAGAGAGAGAGAGAGAGAGAGAGAGAGAGAGAGAGAGAGAGGTGCAAGCAGTGGAATAACATTGAGATATTTCTACTTAAAGATTTAGCTGAGCCACCGCCACCTCTCTCCTCCGCTTCTGCTGCTACCAGTCTCAAAACAAAAACTCCAGCCGAGCGCAACAAACGACGTCTCCTGGTTTAAAAGCCCTCCTCCTTCTCTCCCCCCCCTTTCTTGCCCTTTTTTTTCCTTCTTGCCCAGTAATTTACGGCCTGTTCTTACTCGCAGCAAACCAGGCAAACCCTACTAGCTAGCTACAAGACAAACTCAAGATTGGCTATCAATTCCGGCATTAGATTAGCCCAATTCTTATCAATTTTCTGTCCTTCTTGTACATAAAGATACTTACCTACCTGCCTTGACTTTGCTGTGGCGAGAAAATATGTGTAGCTTTTTCTTCTTCTTACTTCACCTCTTTACAACCCCACCCCCTATATACAGCCCATCTAATATATAACCAATGTTGCGGTTTTATATAACTTATAAGTATATCAGTTATAAAAACGTCAAACTAAAATGAATAATGGTTGCTTATAGAAATAAAAAGAAAAGGGATTTGTATAAGTAACATAAAATAAAATAACCAGAATGATATCGGATAAAAAACGATATTCTACATATATCTAAATTTTATTTATATCATATTATTATAGAATATTAATATAATAAAATATAATTGAAGATGTATTATACATTATATATTTTTATATACATATACGTTTCATAATATTTATTTGCATAATATAACTTAAATGACAGTGAAAACATCACTATCTGTCAAAGTCAATCACTTTTAAATTGTAACAACAAATAAAATTTTATATAGACTGCAAGAAAAATGTTATCAAAATTGAGTTACCTAACTGCAAAATACACTCATCAAGACATCTGTTAACAATTTTGCATTGCATGCAGTTTATATCAATATTTTCAATAAATTCATACAACAAAATACGACTTAGATCTATGTAATTTTTATTCAGTAAAGCAAATATGCTTTTTAATAGCAATATGCCTACTTTACTTACTTGATAATGCAAAATAAGTTGGAAAGGTTTTTATATTATAAATATATATATTCCATTTTTTGTTCTATAATATATTTTTATTCTCTATGATGGCAAGCCACAGATATCACTTAGTTAAATAGCCTCATAAAGCATCACGTAGCTCTCTCTCTCTCTCATTCACACTGGCGGCTGCAACAACACTCCTGCAGCAGCACCAACATCAGAGCCAGATATGAATCTATCGTAAACACCCCCTTCTCTAACATAGCGCTTGCTCCGTGATTTTAATATTCCCTGGCACAAAATATCTCTCACTGTTATAGCAGCGCGTTTATGTGAGATACAGAATATTATTATTATTTAGCATATGCTGCAGCTAATTTTACAAACGTATATATACTCTTGACAAGCAATACTCATAAATAAAACTAAATGTTTCCATTGAAACTCATTATTTTACTTTAATATATAATGTGTAAAATTGTTTTGATAAATAATGTTGATAGAAATAATGCTTTAATACTAACAAAATGTTTTATAATGAATGAGAAATAAGTATTTTTTTTAATCAGGAAATGGAATTTTAATTTATCAAAATTACTTTATTTCATAAATAACAAGGATAATTTATTCTATACTGTATAATATCCTTTATAACTCAATGTTTAAATTCATTATTTCTAACTATTTCTAAGGATTTCATTAAGTTTCTTAATAAGGATAAATGTAACAAATATATAATGTAGAGCACATTGCGTTTATGTTTCATCGAAATTTAATATACTTGCTTTTTAAATAAATTAATTTAAAAATTACAAAAATATGATGATATAATAATGCAAAAGTAATTATTTTGATTTTAATATTTTATGAATAAAACTTTAATTTCTGAATAAAATACTGCATAAATTTCATTTTTTTTTTAATAAAATACAATCACGTATGAATTATATTTTATTGTGTACTCTTCACTGAATGAGGGCACTGGCTTGATCTTCGACTCGAATTTTAGAGGTTATTCATATCAAAGAGTTAACAATCCATTGCTTAAAAATCCTATAAGAATTTGTATGTAATGAAAACTTCAAAACTTCAGTTAGAACAGCTACATATGCAGGTATTGATGTCATCAGTTACTTCGATTACTGTATATAATTTAAAAAATTCAGCATGCACGGCTAAGTGATCATTACAAATTTATGCATACAAAAATATTAATATACAAACAGTATATATATACAATTCAGTTTTTGTGCTGGATGCTGTACCCAACTCATCTTTTACAGTCCCACGGGCAGAATCAGTCGCAAACAATGAGATGGTTGCTGCTGAAGCTACGCATCAACAATACCTCTCGCTCCTCCCTCACTGCCATTGTTGGCAGAGAAATGGCTACACAAGCTGGCAAATATAAAGGAGTCATCACGAGTACCCAAAGAGCAACGAGTTGAATGCCGAGCCTGATCAGATTGAACTAAAAAACTTCAATATTATGAACTTCAATGGTGTTCGAAAATTTTGGTTACAACTATAATATATATTTTAAATATTTGTATAATATAATTATATCACTTGTAATTTTACCGTAGTGCAAATTTTATATTAATTGTTCTATTATAAATTTCTTGGTATGTTATTGATAGTGGAAATTTAGTAGATAAATTTATATATTATAAGTTTATCTCATAATTTATCTTATAATGTGATTCCTTTTATATTAGCTGTTTCTTTATTGGGTAAGATTCAATAAAGAAGATTTACAAATTTCTCATTGATCGCAGGTCCGACTAATCTTGGACACTTAAAAACCTGAAGGTCATCTTTCTCTATATTTATAACTCTTTCGTGAATAAATTATCTTTAATATTCTATATTGACATTGACAAAAGGATTCCTGCATCTCGCCTTGAGGTTAGGCAACATGTTAAGCAGAAAAAAAGAGCGGGTTGCATATTCACCAGGGGGCAATGACCTCGGACATGTTTAAACACAATCTTTCTTGTTAGTAATAAGTAATTATCTAATTAAAAGATAATTGATTATCGATTAATTGATCCTGGATAAGTTGCTCCAGACGTAATGCTTTTATCTCGAGGATGTTGATTTTTTAGTACAAATTTAATTATCTTAATGAACTTGTGCAAAATTATTATATAGAAAAACTATGCAAATTTCAAATCCAATCCTAGTAAATAGATGTGAAAAAAAGGTAAATCAATATCCTGAGATTATTTATTACAAAAAATTTGACATTATATTCCAAATAAGAAATCTCATTTTATGCAAAACTATTATTTAAAAATAAATTTAATTTTCCTTAATACTTGAAGCAAACAATGACTACACTTATTTTTTATAAAAAAAAAAAAGAAGTATAATAATTTTAAAATTGTAAAGAAGCAACACAAATTAAGTTCCATTAAATACAATTTAATATATTTCATTCTTATTTCACAATATACACCAGGATTATATAACAACAAAAAACTTTTTATTTCAGCGAATTGGAAGCTTATTTTTATAAGAGTTTTCATGAATAAAAAAAACTTTTTTTTTAAATTGTGGATGCAGCATTTAAGTGAAGGAAATATTTAAATGCTCCCAAGAGATTTAAAAAGAGTAGATGCAAAAATTATAAACTCGAATTCACAATAACTTTTCCTAAACAATATATTTATTTATGCTAAAAATACTTAAAATTTGAAAGAAAACAGTATACACGATAATAACTTAATAATAGCACTTAATATATACTTTAATTAGTATAATAGTATATATAAAATTATTGTATTATTATTTAAATGTAACATCAACTTATATAAAGTTGGCTTTAAGTATAATAATGGATGAGAAAAAAAAATACAGTAGCGTACGAGGGATGGTAATAGTAATTGCCCGGTATCTCAACAAAGCAGCATAAAGAGCATTGTCATCTCAGAAAATATTTTACGTAACAATGGAGCATTGGTTTGTTGGGAGGAAGAAGAAACGTATTGGAGAGAGAGAGAGAGAGAGAGAGAGAGAGAGAGAGAGAGAGAGAGAGAGAGAGAGAGAGAGAGAGAGAGAGAGAGAGAGAGAGAAATTGGTCCAACATTATGGACAACATAAAGAGGACAAAGAACAAAATTCGAGACATGCATGTGGATTTCAAAAGAACAACTGTAATACATATCTACAAAATACTAAAGGTCTAAATATATAAAAAAAAAATGTAGAAGCAAAATGTTACAACAAAAAAGGTATTATTAATTCTTTTCTTACTATAAAGACTGAAGTTATATTCATGGTTACAATACTCTTATATCATCAGTGGATATCATGAGAGTTTATTGTGACGTCATGAATACTTAATACTAGTTTATTATCATCAATAGTAAAGAAACTCAAACTAATGCCAGCAATATTTCTATTTTTGTTTATTAATTTCTCAACATTCCAAGCAGTAATAAAGTAAGTTATATTTTTTTAAACATTATTGCGTCAATGCTTATATGTTTAAACTCAGTATACAATATTCATTTTCTTCGTGCTTGCGTTGTAATATTTCAGGTATAGCAATCAAGCAGACGAGAAGTTCACTGGCGTAAGAGTCTGCTTACCATGATCATATATAACTCTGGCTTATGTATTTGAACAATCAGCCTTCAGGCTTCTTGCGCTTATTTAAACCACAAAGCCTGCACGGTGAATTGTGACTGAAGAATCAAATACATAGCAAGAAAAATTATTTGCAACTCGTCATCAAGTTAATTTCTAAATATAGTGTTCATTAATATTTGTTGAAATTATTTTATTGTTGTTTTTTTTTAATTGAAATTAATTTATATTAAAACAATAATTCTCTACATTGAAAATTCGGTTTTAACAATAATTAATTATCAATATGGATAGCTAATTAAAAAAATACATAATTTGTAATTAAAAAATTGTATAATAATATTAAAAAAAGCGAAATCAATTTTGAAAATGTTTTGATCCTAGGTTTATGTATTAATATAGGTGCCATACAATATCAGAACTCTTATGTACACGTGGTGTGTTCTACAATTTTCTTAAAAAATGCTAAATATATTGTTATTGTTATTTTCCGATCAATTTTAATATTTAACAACGTTATATCTTCTTTAGTAATATAAAAAATCAAACACCAAAATATGATTACAACAGCAAAAGGGCTACTAAAGGATGCAGCAAAATTGTAAATATAATTGTTAAAATTATAAAGAATTAAGAAACGTACTATATTGAAATTTAAAATAAGATACTGTTTTGATTATACAGTCTTATACATAATCCCAGCTATAATCATTATCATTTTGTCTCATCCTTTTAATTACATAACAGGATTCTTATCTAATCAACTCGTAAAACTCGAGACATAGATACTAAACTTACTTTTTTTTAAAAAATGTTGTATTGCAAAGCAATTTCAAAAAAATCCATTTTACAAAAAAAATTACAAAACACAAAGTTATTTAATTAAAATCTTCATATAGTTCATAACAACGCATCACTACCACTTTACATTGAAAATTTACAACAATTTATACATTAATAAATGAAATTTAATGTATTTCTTGAATAATAGTCGCCTAATAATAGCCTAATAAAGTCGCCCTGAAACTCAACGCTATATAATTAGAAAAATTAGGGGCGATCGATTCACGAAAGTTATCCAGAAAGTAATTCAACTTTCTCACTAACCGCGGTTAGCGCCAGCCTAATTCAACGACACTAAACGTGATTAATGAGAAACCTGGATAACTCTCGACGTGAATCGCGCCCAAATTAATTTTTTTCTTAACACCCACCTCATTCCCAACACAACAACACAATGACGATAGATACTCCATCACTTCCCAGTTCTAATGAACTATCTGACGCACTTTTATTTAAAACTTCCATAATAGAAAACGAAGGTTTCCTGGAGATTTTCCTAGTCCTGGAGAACTTCAGGGAACGAGCGGTTCCATCAGGAAGGTCTGAAGACTCGGCTATTGCAGCTTCAGGTGCCAAATGTTCAATACTGGTCAACTGCCACGCATCAGAACCGACAACTGGAGTTCCAGGGAAATGTTTGTTGATCAAAAATATAAAATCACGAACACTTTGGAAAGATTTATCTGTTCTATCTGTAAATATAAATACCAAACTTTTGTCCTTGGTACATGGAAAGTTGCATGATTTCAACTTGAGTATTTGTGCTTCTCTATCAGTACAACTGAAGTCATCTAAAGGTATGACAACTGATGCTGCGTGTACATTATCTCCAGTAAATGCCACACCTTTAAGTTCATTAGGCTCGTTTTTATTTTTACCTAATAAACTTGTTTCTGTATTAATTATATTCACATATATAAATGAGTCTTTTTGTTCTTTTGATATACATTCTAATGTATATTCCATTGATGGTTCTTTATCAATACCATAACCAATTAAAATAATTAATTTAATTTTTTCATTTGGTTTAAGTTGCATTAATTCACTGTAATTTGGATTGAACATATCAGAATCTACAGAAAATTTGTGTACTAACATTCCAGGTACATTAGGAATCACAACAGATGTCATATTAAAATTATCGTCAAATGATTCACAATCTTTTAAAATTCCATTTGAATCTGTACCAATTAAATTAATACATTTTAACATTAGACATTCACAATTTGGTGGTAACATTTTTTTCAATTTTTCTAAAACTAATTTTGGAATTGTATTTGAATCTACAACTTCATTTCCATTTCTACGTAATATTTTTAACAAATGTTTCACATATAATTCATAAAGATTAACATCTATTATAATAAAACAAAATTGATATGATTTATCTAATTTAACACAATTTTTTAATAATTTATTAAATAAATTTCCTAATTTATCTAAACTTGAACATGTTATTAGATTACAAGTAAGTTTAACTCGTTTTTTCTTTATATTTTCAGAGATTTTGTTCCAAGATTTGCACACTTGAGCTGTACGGCTTAAATCTTCACTTGGCAAATATTCAAGTATAAGTTCGATTATATCAAGTTTTTCACACAAAAGTTCACCATTAACACTTTGCTGCACAATTTTCTTGCTGGGAGGAACCATACTCTGCCATATATCTGCCATATTTGCAGGTGTGGACTGATAAATCCTTGAATTGCGCTTAAATATATAACGTATCTCTATCAAATAGTGATAAGATTAATATGTCACGACGTTGAGTTTAATTTATCTAAATCAACATTGATTTCGAGGTAAGAGTCAGATAAGAACGTTATATAGAAGCTGCTCATGTTTTTTATAATGAGCCGCGAGTTTGAGTTCCAGAAAAAAATTGTACGTAGATGATTGAAGTTCTGTTAATTAATAAAATTAAAATATTCTTCTACAATGACACCAAATGAATCACTTCCGTTGAAACTGTAATAATTTACGTAATAAATACACAAGACAAGTAAAAATTTTATCAAGGTAATTAATTACTCTTATGTAATATTGTTGTGCATATGACTATAAATAATTATGTTACAAAATTATCATTTTCAAAAAATTTGCATAATACTAATTGTAGTTTTTATTTTCGTTTTCTTTTTAGTAAATAATGAGAGTAAATTTATTTTATATCAAAGTTGAATAACAACCTATGATAATGGATCAGGGTATTACGGTTATATTTCACTACAATCAGAAAATTAAATTGTACTGCTGTCAGTATACTACAATTTTTGTATATAAGATTAGGCCTATTATACTTAAATATGGGCTTGAATCACGAAGAAGTTATCCATGCAGAAAGATATCCATCCAGGATTGTCACGAATCACGGTTAGTGTCATTGATTTAGACTGAAACTCAAAATGTTTAGTGGAAACCTGGTTAACTTCCTTCGTGAATCGTGCGTATTATAAAATAGTAAAATTATACAAGAATATTACTGCCGATAAATAATACTTTTGTAATTTATATTATCTATATTAATTCTCATGTTTAGCTTATTCCGAAACAAATATTAGCATATAATTGTGTTTATAATCATGTTTACTCACTGCAGCAATAACATAGTAAGAGTACAAGTTTCCATTGAAAGGCTGTAGGATATAAAAGATGGAGTCCGGCATTTGGCTCGGCATTCAGATTGCCCGTGGACACGGTGGGACAGTTGCGAACAAAGCAGCCACCGTAGCTATGCAAGGAACGTGAGCACGTTCAGCCAGCGGACAATGTGGCCAAATCCAGGCAGTAGCACAATCAGCGTAATATGCGGCGGCGATTATCTCCAAGCTAGCCACCCCTTACTAGCTCTTGCCCCACAATAGACGAAAACTGCAAATTCCTCACGTTTCATCCTTTATTAAATTATTTATTGCTACATTTCTATTGTTTTACTTTACAAAGTAACAAAATTTAGTTACACAAAATACTACTTTAAATTTTAACATTTTTTATCTAAAGAAAGTTCTTGTAATTCTAATCATTAAATTTGATAGTATTGGGGGAAAAATATTTAATTTTACATTTTAAAAAATATAGAAAAGATATTAATTTTATGAATAAATTTAATGTTACTTTTTTTTATAATAAAACTTTTTTACGATCTATTTGTTTTTCCATCAATGTAACGATGGATAATGATTCTCTTTCTTGACTTTATTTCTTTTACACAAGTAAGTTTAGGTGTGTGTATTTTTTTTACCTTATCCCCCTTTTTTGTATGAAGGGTGGTAGGTATAGGGACCACTAAATGTTCAATAGTGCCCCGCGAGTCTTACCTACCCCCTCCACCCTTTACAACCCCTTGAGATCCGCCCCGCTAGATGACTACATATATATATATACATTGAGGAGTCAGAGAGAGAAAAAAAAAAACTTTCTTACTCCCATCAACTTCCTATAGGTCATAAAAACGTGCAGTAAAAATTATATAGGATCCACATATGGCGTTTGTTATGCGTACTATACAAGCAAGATGGAATAAGGTATATAAGAAGATCTAGCCACGTGTCATATGACTTTATCCCAACCTTCTTTCCTACCACACCATACAACCATAGACATATTTTACCTAGACACGCGCCCTCATTGCCTCATCTTGTGTGATGGCCAAAGGTGAGGCTATATACATGAAGATAAAGCAAGCCACGTACGAAATATTTGTAGAGTAATGAGATGCTGATAAAAAAAATCGCTGGGTAATTACATCTATATAGATAAAAATATATCGTGATCGTGAGATAATGTACAGTATAACATGGGTATAGAGTAGCACATGGCAGCTTCAATACTAATCAAATCAGTTCAGATTCTTTTTTTTTTTAGCATGTATGTAATGTATGAGCTTTGATTATTGAAAACTCAAATAATGCAAAATTTTAAATGAGCATAATATATAATTATTTAGAATAATACAAAAGCTTTTTACTTGGACTATAAATCATTTGTTAAAAATTTATGGATTTGATTTAATTTATTTATTAAATGAATTTATTGTTTATTATATATTTAAACCTTAATTGAAAGTTTGAACCAACTTTACTATATTCCAAGAATGTATTCTTATTTTTTTTTTTTTTTTTTTAATACACTGCTATACATCATGTGACGTAGTTATGACATTTGGTTATGCATTCTGTCAGTTTTTTCAAATAATATTTTCATCATCCCCTATATTGAAGACATCCATGGTTAGCACTCACTCTCCCACCCTCAGTCCCTCTCCTTCCCTCCCTACCTTTGCTAACCTCTGCTATATATAGGTAGATATGTCCTCACAATATATGAATGTGAAACGTCGCATCAAAATAACAGATAAAAGAAATATGGTTCGAACTTTCAGGAGGAGAATAAACAATATTTATTATAGTATATAGAAATATCATGTATGATACTCAGCTAGACAAAAAAAAACGTATAAATATACGGAAAATATTTTCTTAATATACATATTGGGTAAAATCGTATAATATCTAAATAACATTGCATGGTTTATTTTGGAGGTGTATTATATATGATTTATACAATAAGGGCTTGGCAATTGAAAATGGATTTATCGTTACTGAATGTTCCAAGTCAGTTTGTGATAAACTTAATATAATCTTATTGTTATTCAAATAGTTTATTTGTGAGTTTTTAAAACTAATAATATTTTGAAAGTATGTAATCAATAAAAATTAGTTTATATATATATATATATATATATATATATAGAAGATATATTGACAAGATATTATATATTATGGATATAATGTGTACAAATAATTTATATATATATATACAAGGATACACCCCTAAGAGCTTACAGCTCGCGGTGGGGTACTGGGTAGAGTGGGTAGGGATAAGGTAGGGAACGTATTCTGTTTCTGTTTTATAAATGTATGTAATTTAAATACACGTTCATCTATTTATATATTGATTTTTGTCATATTAAAAACTCGTTTGAAACATTTTTCAGTGTTAGATTGTCAAGATAAATAATATTAAACACACCACTTTTTTTTATAAATTTTTTTTTTTTTTTTTTTTTTTTTTTTTGTTACAACTATAGTTTCACGTCCTTTGAGATAAAAATTGCATTCAATTTTCATAAAAATGTTTGCTGTTTTATAGCTTTATGGTTTATTTAATGTTTTACGTATAAAATATTCCAGGCAATATCGTTAAATTAAAAATACAAACTTGACAATGTATATTATATATTTTTTTATCATTTAAAAAGCAAACATATATTACAAGTATATAAAATTTTCTCTCTCTTGTTTTTATATTTATATATTTTTTTGCCCCTTTTTTCCCTTGAGACTGGAAGAGAGTAAAAGCACTTTCCCAATCATGTCGGCTGAGATTAATTATCAAGATTAAAAATTGACATAGATACTTTTTGGGATAGAAAGCTGTTTATTTAAAAGTAAAATTCTCTCCCTAAAAAAAAAGAAGCGAAGAAATCTTCTTACAGGCGTCAAGATTTTGTCAATATTAATCATAATAAGTCTTTATAATAGGCTTGCGCTTTATTAAATTTGTACTTTAACGTATAATATTGATTAAAATATTTTACAGTGACAATCATTAATATATTATTATAAATTAAATTATCCTTAGCATATTTGAATAATAATGTTAATGTATAATATCAATTGCAAGAATTAAAACTTTTTTTTTTTTTTTTTTAGTTCAAATTGCTCTCAAATAATAAAATGTACAATTAGTTTTTTATTAAAAGTATTAAAACATTTTGAAAAGGGAGTTTCATTATTTTTATTTGTTATTTTTAAAAACTTGATTTTTGAATAATCTGACTTAAATTTAGTTTCATAACTTGAAAGAACATGTAGAAAAATTGTAAACATAAATTAGAAACAATCAAGTTATTTGGCTTTTTATGAAAACAGCTGTTTTTGCAGAAAATTACGATATAATAATAAGCACAGTTTGGTAATCCATAAGCAATGTTCTTTATAATCCTGCAGTTTTATTACGTAATAAGAAGTAAGGTATACTGAGAGCTGCCGCGGCTCCATGTAATAATTACAAACAATATATTGAACTTTATTTTTTAGTACCATATAACATAAAATTGTAAGATATAGAAAAAAAAATACATGCAAAGAATACATAAAAAATATTGTCACGTCATAGATATTCGATATGTATTTTACTGCTATTTGATATTATGTAAAAATTTGTTGATACTATTTGGTATAGAATATAAGTCGATAACAGAAAAAAAAAAGCTATTCAATATTTTTATAATACATCTTTCCACCGTGGTGGCTTGTATATATTATATTCTCGTTCGACGATTTCTCTCTATCCCTTCTTTCCTTTCTCTTTTCTTATATAACCAAATATAGCTTTGCCTATACTATACCTCCTTTTTTGCTTGCTCAAATATACACACTTTAGAGTAGGAATCCGTGTTAATAGTTGAGCAACTTTTATCACAAAACTCACACCTTTCTCCTCTCTCTCTCTCCTCCACTAAGTTAGCGCGACGCAGCCACGCGAACGTCGCGGGGTGGGCGACGATGTTCCTATGCCCCCCCTTCCCCCCAGAAATCCATCCCCTTCCCCCAACTATTCTCCTTGCTATGCTACCAGATAAAGCATTCATGCCATGCTTTGTGAGAAACACGTAATCTTGAAATACGTGCCTCTTTTCTCAAAAAAGTTTATTTTTAACATTTTTTTTTTTAAAAATCATAATATTAAAAGATTTAGATACATTGTATTTTAATACAGTATTTTATTAAGAGATACTTACAATTTTGTAAACAAAACTATGAAGATATATAAATTTTGTAACATTTTTTTTAGCTAAAATTGTAAGCATAATGATATAATAATATCAGAGCCTTTTCAATTAAACTTATGCACCCCATTGTTTTATTCTTGACTATAAGTTAACATATTTTTTTTTAATTTTTTAATCAAACCCTATTGGGTACTTTTATTTACTAATTACATACTACTTTGAAACCCCGAACCTTCCGAAACCCTAACTTGAGCGTTTCGCGGGCTCTTCTGGAACGGGGGCGGCCACGGCCTTGCAAATCCATCCCGGCATTTGCCTGCGGCTGAGGGAAACGTGGAAACCTCAGCCAGGATGGACGCTACAGCTTTTGTCAATGAACCGGAAGTGCAATGGTCCAAAGCCAGGGGAACCACATGGTGGAAAAGCGCAACGTTTTACCCCTGGGTGGGAAACGTGGTTTTTGTTGAAAATGGTCAAGTTAACATATAGTTACTATATAACGCCAACTATACCAGCTAGCTAGCACTGCTGTAATACTCCTCATCTTCGAGTGATTCTAATTTCTAACTAAAATGCCTCTAATTTTTATTTCAAACAGAAAACATAAAGCAGATTTTCATCGATTTTCAAAGTGTCAATATCCGGACCGAATCGTTTAACAGTATTTAATAAGCTGGGAATATTTTCGTTATTAAAAGTTTGTCTAAACTTGAAAAAAATATACAAACTAGTTTTTGCAGTAATTATTTTAAACTTATATCAACATTTGGAAAATTTTACGAGAAATCTTATAATAAATTAATGATTTTATATTTTTTATCAAATATCTCACTAAAATAATATCTTAAATACTTGCTATTTTATTATGTAATTCTAAAAAGCATGAATATTTTTTTTATTGCCGTTCTTTAATTTAAATTAAAATTATAATTAAATTTCTTAAGAAATATTTGAAATCATAATAATACAAGATATGTTGGAATAATAAGGTATATAAAATAAGCAAGCAGCTGGATTAATAAAGTGATAAATATGGCAACAAATGTCACCGTGATTTCCGCACCCCACACCCCCTCACTACGAGGGTGGCTTGAAACATGAAGTGTTGACACTCCCACCCCCTCCACGCGGAGTTACGAGCGCAATTAGGAGCGCGAGCCGTGACGGACAGGTGGCGAGCTACTTAACAATCACTTCTCATGGCGTAAAACCACGCGCAACAAAAACAATACAAGTACAGGAAACAACTGAATTGAATATATCATGAAAAAAGGGCTTTATAACAACTTATCTGGATTGCTTGAATTATATTTTTTTAAACATTTCAATAAGAGAGTAAGAAGATATATTGACAAGATATTATATATTATGGATATAATGTGTACAAATAATTTAAAATCTATACTTGTTGTATTGTACACTCTTCGCCTTGGAAAATTTCCGTTTGCAGCTTTATTAATCATCATACCCTGTGATATACTCACAATGGTGATTTACAAGACTAAATTTTCCAAGGCGACGAATGTAGCTTATTGATATTGTTATAAATAATAAAATTATAACGAGACGATTGATTAAAACAAAGCATTTGATATTTTCACTGTAAATATTTATATTCTTGGAATAAAGCAAAATGTTTTGATTGTGGAGTGATAAAAACAATAATAACAAGAGCAATAATTTTTATTTCAATAATATGTAATTACTATATTTTGCTGAAAAAAAAATAAAAAAAGCTTACTTTTGCACAGCTTCAAATTATTTCTTAAATTGAAAACTTGAAATGAAAATGGTTCGTTGATCTTAATTATTCTATTTTAAATGCCCATGATTGTACCGGCTGGTATATAATACAACACAGAAACAGGTGCTGCAGTGCCGAATCAAAGCATGCTGCCTGTAGAGCTAATTTCATTGCGACCCCCGCCACGTTTGCTTGACTAATGAAATTTGCAGCCTTTCGAGTAATTAAGAAAGTGCCACTGATTTATTTGACACTAATATTTTTTATTAATCATAATTTTTCCTGTGTTGTAAATGTTAGCAACATGTCACAATTACAGAACTTACGTTGGTAGTAAAATTATTATTTCTCACTGCTATATCAAATAAATACCTAGAATAGGTCATATAAAAATGAATTTATTTTATTTTTGATTAATTATTTTAAAAAAAAGTATATTAGTTCCAGTATCTATAATACGGAAAAATGTTATTTATCAAAATTTGTTTGAAATATATTTATATAATAACTTGTTAAGACCTCAAGTAGTATAATTATACACCTCGGGACACCAAGAATTTTGCACCTGTATGATTTACTGATGAAGCTGCAATAGAAAAAGAGATGTAGATTTGCAATTACCATGCCTCCATAGAATGCATAACAATTAAAGCTCAAAACCAGAGCAGGGGTAAAATTCTTGGTATCCTGAGATGAAAAAAAAGAAAAAAATGAAATATTTGAATTTTAAGTAAATTGAATTTCTTATGTATTAATACGTTTCTTTTCAAAACCTCGTTGTATTTATTGAAGATTCAGGTACCAAGTGTAAAAAAAAAAAAATAAATAAATAAAAAAAAAATAAAGCTCATGAATGCAGAACAATAATAATTATTGATATACCTGTAGTAAATTATTTCCTTATTCTTTCTTGTATTTATAAAAAGTTATAACTTTGAAACGAATATTTGATGATTCAGGCTCTAAAATAGAATATATGATATAGTATCATTGTCTTAACTTTTAAAAAATAGTAAAAAAAGGTTAGGATAACAATATTTTTTGTCTAAATTCATAAATTGTATTTATTTTTGTTCTTTACTCCCCCTACACATAAAACAGGCCGTTTATTTCTCTCTTATAGCGTGTATCTGTGTAGAGAGGGATTTTTCGAAAATTGAAACTTACTTGGGAAGACACCACCACCACCACTAAGATTCCACCACCAGCCTTCGTTCCCACGGGCTACGATCATTCATTTTCACTCGCGGCACGGAATTTGCAGCTCCCTTGTGCCCCCCTCCCTATGAAACACCACCTACTTTCTCTTTTTTCTTACCCTCATCCCTCAAGATTGCGAAAATCACATCCACCACCCACAATGAAGATTAACGCTTAAATGCTATCGTATATACACCTTACGTACAGCAGCAGTCTCTTTCTACTGTGTAAGACATGAACAATGCTTTATATATAATATTACTCTATTGTTTTATATACTAAAGCTTTTATATATACAATAATACTATATAATATACATTAAGAATAGGAGGATTATGTAAAGATTATATTAAATATTAAGGAAAATGTTAAATTTTCTAAAATATTGTTTATATTATAATATACTAAAGTAACTGAAATATATAATTTTAGTACAAAATATATTTATTTTAATTCTTATACTATATCTTGCATTTATGTATATTTTTTATTGTTATAAATGAGACTTTGTATATTAAATTGACTTACTCTAAAGTTATAAAAATTCTATATTTGCGTACCTTTTCTTCTGAAATATAGTAAATATATAATATATAATTATTGATTGCAATATTTCAATAATATGAGGGCTGCGTCACACAGAATCTCATGGTTTCTCAGCGTATGATAAAAAAAATATATATGAACATTAATTATGAACCTGTTCGATCAAGTGTACGCGCGCACACAGCTTCGTTTCGTATAGCATAGCATGCGATCGTACGTTTCTCATACAGTTAGAACCGGTTCTAATATCTTATCATATACGAAATCAAATGATACCGTTCGATACAATACGAAGGCAGAGTGTGCGACTCCATTAAGAGTAAAAAGTTTTAAATTGAATCAATTATAATAAAGATTAGTAAATAAAAAGCAAATAAAAATAATGTACACATGCATATTTGATTTGTGATGTCATAAGATTTTCCTGTGATTTCTGTATTAAAACCATTAGTTATAAATATATAGTGTTATATGCAGATGCCTCTTGAACCCAACTATATATGTATATACATACGTATATCTGCAAACTGTGAGAAGAGTTTGAGAGAGAGACGAAGCCCCAGGCTGATCGACAAGGACTCGGTAAGAAGAGTCTCTCTTCATTCTCGATATAAATACATCAGATATCCTAATTGAATTCACACCATCGTATTAAGATTATATTTATCTTCTTTGATATATTTTATATTCAATATAAGTAAAGGTTATAAGATTTAGTATGCGGGGGAGGAGGCGGGGATTTATTTATTAAAAGCTGATTTAGTAACATTTTAAGTTAAAGCACCCTCTAGGGAAACTCTCTTATAAATTTATTCTCAGGTAACTTTAAGTGTTTTAAAGTTATAATGTTTTATAATTATTAGGTCTTATCTAAATTTAAATTGCGTATTTTAACAATTATTATTTAAATTTTATTTTGTTACACGCAATATTGTTGCATGTTCTTGCAAATGCAACAATATTGCATGTCATGTAACATAATGGTAGAATCAACAGAACCAAAAATTATAATACAAAGAAATATAATTATAATCCTTATACTTTTTAATAATTTATTATTAAAGAAATCAATTATCAATAATTTTATTTGCTAAGATCAGGTACTTTTTTTTCAGGCTGAAATGATTTTTCAAATTCTTTATTCAATCGTTTAGGTTGTACATAGACTAACTTAGATTTTAATTCTACAGATTTAATGAAGAGATATGCTAAAAAATGAAGGAAATTGATTGAAAATCTACACAATGATGACAGTTCAAAACGTGAATCTACCTTATTTTATATTGTATTATAATTGGATCAATGTATTTCTGCAGAATCTATACCTTAGGATAGATAGATACCTTTTAATTCCCCTCTAAAATAATGTATATCATACAATATTGATACTAATCCTTATTATTTTAAATTCAACATAATAAAACCTAATTTTACTCTATGTAACAATATCTTTGAAAATTAAACAGAAAATGATAATCTTAAGAAATTATTATTCAGCCTTAGGACATTGATCAAAATGTGCTTAGAATTGTATTACCTTTTGTTTATTTTTCAAACATGTTACCTTTCTCTCTAACTTAGTTTGTTATGCAGGTAAGGTATGTGGCATAGTACCATCTAGTACTACAGCTATAGAGTTTTGAGGAGCTAAAGGTGTATCCCAGGTAGTAGTAGTAGTCTTCTTCTTGTACATTGCTGTGTATATGGTTGTATGTAACAAGTCTTAGTAGAGAGAAGAGTGTGTGTGTGCTTGTGTGTGTTGTCCCCTTGTTTACGACAACCAGCGCGACCTCTCTCTCTCTCTTGCCCCCACTCCTTCTTAGCCACCATATACACACACGTGAGTGGGAGGGGGGGTTGGCTGGGTAGGTCCAGAGACACTGTTAGAGGATGCTGGGAGCTCCTGAATCTTTCAGCACCAATTACTCCTCGGTCAGAACTATATATACACCCACAGTATATATAGTTTTCTCCCATAGGATTGTACGGTACGTACACAGAGCAACTCACGCAACAACCAAAATTTTCTTACTAACAAAATAACTTGGGATTTAACTTTTGTTTTTTAAATAATATTTGTTACGAATTGTCACGACATCTTTTACTTGTTATTAGAAACAAAACAAAGGCAAGCATTAATTACTTTATTAAATAACATGCTGTATATAAAATCCATATTATATTGAGTCCATGTAAAATAGGACGAAATTTATTTAATGTAAACAAAATCTCTATGAGAGATAACTAAATAAAATTAGATCTGAGGCTGATGGATATATTTTTTATTCAATTCAGCTCACAAAAAAACAAATAATTAATTATAAGTAGAATTGTTATTAAATAATAAATGCATAACAAAGTTTTCATTTAAATTCATTACTTAAATGTACATTTCATTGCAAATGCATATAGTAAATAATTAAAAAAATGTTTTCATTATTGGCAGTGTAATTTTACAAAACTCACGGAGTCATATATGAAATTCATACATGAAACTGCATTTATTATATATTGCAGGAAATTTTATGCAATTTAATATCCAATTGCAATTTATAAAACTTTAAAATTTTTAAAATCTCTAGCGGCAACAAATTTTCAGAACTGTACGTGGACAATAAAAGTATAATGTTTGTAGTAAACTTTTACATTTTGTGTTAGTATATTACTTTATTACTTGAAATCAGCTAAATAACAAATTTGTTATTGTTTTGCTCTCTTGTTTTCCATTTATAAAAATTTACATTCAGAAAAATAAACTGAATATTTTAAACAATAAATAAAATACATTTTCACAGTTTTTTGTTTGTTTTGTTTTTGAAAATATTTTCATTGGTAAAAGAAAAAAAAAAGAATGAGTTTTCTATATAGTGTAGAAAAAGTGTAAAAAAGGTTGACAAAAGAGCATCGTGTTAGAATTTAGTTAGCGACGTGTTGTGGTCAGTCCGCGGTAAGAGCAGCCCCCCCTCCCCTCCCCGGCATACATGGCTTACCCCCGAGGGAATATGCCCAGTCAGGCAGCAGAGGAAGATACGGGAGAGGGGGAGTGCTGGGTTCGACCTCAGTCCCCGGAGACCTGGCACGCCTACTGAATACCGGTGCTGCATCTCAGACCCAGTAGCAAGATCCGACACTAACCCCCGACCCATACACACATGCAGGTGAGAGAAATATGAGGGGAGGGGGGAGGATACCTTACGTAACGTTTATATTTGTGCTGTGAGAGTGAATGTTTTTCTCAAAAATTTCCAAAAAGTATCAAAATTGTTTTTAATAGTTGAACAAAAAGAACTGAACTACTATCAGAACCAAAGAGGTGTACCGCTCTCCTTATGGGACTTGTATGACATTCATCAGGGGCACACCTTTTTGAATCCGATAGTATTATAGGATTTTTAAAATTTAGTTAAAAAAATATATATCTCATTTTTAAATTTTTTATGACACTAAACAAGTCATAATTATACAACTGCTATTTTTCATTATTGAAATTATAAAAATACAATTACATAATTTGGTGTGATTCACGAAGGAAGATATCCAGATTTTTCACTAACCACGATTAGCGCCAGCCTAAAGTAATGACTCTAATAAACGTAAATATCTTGTTGAATAACTTTTCTATATATTCTATGAATAAATTTATAACATTATTTTTAAATTTGCAAGTGTTAGTAGCAAAACAACATTAGTTTTAAGTTAACCATAACATTTATTATGAGTATATATACAATTAATGTACCCACTTTTCAGTGGAACTTTTTGCCTTTTAGTCTCTGAATTATAATTTGTTCAATACTATGTAGGTATATGTGTTAACTATGTTAAAAAATCCATTCATTATTTTAGCTGTAACATACAAAATAAAATTAACAAAAATTTTCTTTAATTATAGATCATACGTTGTGTTACATTTTATAATCAAAATTTAATTAATTAATAACCTCGCAAAGATAAAATAAGATAAGAACTATAATACACTGTATACTGAACTATTACTCATATCTTATATTGGCCATAAAAAGGGTTTAAGTAGACTATTATACATTTATACCAGCCAGTATTTACTAAATCTTGTTATAAATTTATATAAAAATAAAATTCCATAATCATACATCAAGTTTCATTTTGTAATACATATTATATACATGCAAGAGGATGGGTTATATTTAGAATATTAAAATTTCTATATACATGAGGTATATAAGTAATTATGATTTTATACATTCTTAGTATAACAATTACTTAACGTTAGCTGCTTCTAAAACTGTTGTAAGCGATATCGATAAATAATCACGGGTATTAGCTGATGCTGCTATGGCTAATACGTTGAGGAGGGGGCGATGGTGTCTCGTGGCTAAGTGAAGGCATGAATTTTACCAACTTCGTATGCTCACATCCAGTAATATCGAACCCAAGGTATCAATTTTAATCAAGATACATTCTTCCTGCAGAACTGACGTATCAGTAAAAAAATATGTATTGTATAGACTTTTAATCCTGTTATACATAGTTATTGCTTCAAAATTTAAATTTCTTTTTTAATGATAATATATAAGAAGTAAGAATAAATAAGCCTTGTTTTTATTCAAACCTGTTTTCTGATGGAAATTTTAGTATTTTTATTGGATATTTGGATCGAATTAAAGTTTGTCAAATCTGTTTGACGAAAAGATTTATCTGTTTATCGGAAAGATTCTATCAATTCAGGAATCTACTTAATATTGCATGTATTGTACTTGTTTGTTGTTTGAAAACTTTTCTTATTTGCAATTAAGGTATGCATGAATTTATATTGATCATATTTTAATCATGATTATGCAGAGTGCATTAATGGTCTGTAATTAAGTGTCTTCATTTTGTATGTATACGTATAATACACAACCATTGTCAGCAAAGATCACAACTATGAATTTTCTATTTGGAACATAAATATAATAAACAAAGCATGTTCCAATACAACATTTCACATTTTATTATTGGCATTATTATCGGATAATCTTATTAAGTGTAACATAACAGCTTGATTAAAAAATACCGAATAACCTGATTGTGTTTTCTCTCATTAAAGAATTCCCTGCATTTTTTCTTGAACAATAACACTTACGTCTCTTCTACCTTGAGAAACACACGTACCTTGCGTTTTGTTAGGTGCGATGCGGCACCACCAAGCGAGCGCGTCTTCTCATGCTGATTAACAATGGATTAAACGAGAACGTCTTAACTCGTGACGTCACCTTGTAAATAATTAATGTACGAACTAAGATATGGTCTATAAGTAACTCTGACGAGGGAAGCGTACAAAAGCAAAATGTTCAGGAATGCTTATTCAAAACTGTATAATTTTATTACTGTTTGAAAATGTTTCCAAAAACAAGTGAATTTATGGTAATATACTAACAAATTAGAAATATCATTTAAATATTATTGTTATAATTAATTGCTATAAATTTTATGATAAAAATTACAGGATAAAAGAGAAAATTTACCTCGTATTTTGCAACGTTTATTTTATATAGTGCTTTAATACTTGCAATATAACTTTTTAAAATTATCATTATATATACAGTTTATATATATTTTCAACAAGTTGGAACATACAATTTTTTTTTATTTCCCATTTCAATGTTTCTTAAACAAGTATTATAGTGAATTCAAATTAGTCTGCTTTTTTTTTAATTACACCTTAGTTTTTATATATAGTGTTATTTTTCCTAGAATGAGCACGTTGATTGTCAAATAAAACATTTAAAGTACTTTGAGAGGAGAGAGAGGGGGGGTAGTTTGCGACGGTCACGCCCGTTCCTGGTCCACTTGACTGCTGCCCAATGCCCCCGTGAACATCTCGTATGTTTCAACGTATTTATCTCCCGACTGCGAGCTCTCGCATTGAAATCGGAGGAGTTGGAGTCCACGCTTCGTTAGTGCAAATGAAACAGAAGCAAGCAAACTGCTGCCGTGTACTAACTTCATAGTAGCTTGTTACATGACTTGTTTCAATATATGATATACACTCGGAAAAATGTACGATAAATTTAAAATAAAAATGTATTTATAAAAGGCTTTTTTTTTAGTAATATTTAAAAAAAGTAATGAAAGCAATTATTCATATACAATTTTATAAATAACATGGTATAGTATTCAAATAAAATCTTAATTAATGTGAATATTTTATGTTTTTATGATATGTTACAATGTATAATGTTTTTTTTTATATTGGATCTAATAAAAAAAATGAAATGAAAACTAAAAAGAATCTTCAGTTTTATTGTTAAGTGATAAAACTGCAAATTGATTCAAATTGATACGACAAAGCAATTAATAATAATAAAAAATACCACAACACTCACTATACCATTCATTTTTTTTCTAGTAAAATAAACCAACATCATTAAAAAAAATTGTATTAACGATGCAATGATGAAGGGGAAAAGTCTTGTAAATAAAATTTTGTTGTAAATAATCATCCTAATTTATAATTGTATAAACTCCAGCATAAGCTCTCCTGATGAATCAGATCCGTTTAGTAAATATGGCAAGTGGATGTTGATAAATAAATGTATTGCAGTGACAAGATATTGAGAAGCACACAAATAGCATAAAAATTATAATTAAATATAAAAATAACTACATTTCATTTTAAAGAATTGCTTGTATAGTCGAAGTCAAAATTTAGTGGAACCATGTACTTACTGCACCAATTTGCTCAGTCCCACTCTTTAACTAATGTAGAGGCGTGTAAGTAGGATTGCTTCTGTAGCACGCAAGCAGCCTTGTGACGTCACATTTCGGGGCTGACCAAGACTTGCTCTCTTTTCATTTCCTGGGGTGTTGGCACTGATGTATGTGCGCATCTCTCTGAACTTGCTAACGTTACACCGGAGGCCACGGTACCTTCACCTTACGCTACGTCACTTCGCTATTCCATCTAAAAGTTACCAGATAATTTAGGGTATCTGATTTTTAATTTGTATTTCCCTAAGTTTAAAAAAGTAGCAAAGAGGATGGTTTTCATAAAAATGCAAAGCTTCAGGTCTCAAATTCTTATTCACAAGATTCGAATTCATTGAGATAATATTGATCACTCTGAAATAAAATAACTCAATCGATGGCGATCACTGTGTGGAAAATGGCTCGAATTCAACCTTTTTCCATTGTTTATTATTTTGCACTAATTGTAAGACTTTTCTAACAATTCATAAATTTTATGATAAATATTATTTTTTTAATTTTTCTCCACTTAGTTCAAAGATTGCAGTTAAAGCTGTTAAATATCTTCATTGATGTAGGATGCTCTTCAATAACATATTTCATTGACTAATAGAATAATAAATTTTAAACACTCCAGCCTGAAATACCGGCGCTTTAGAAAAAGAAAGCATACCTTTCCTGAAATGATTTATTATTTTTATCTTAATCTTCCTTTTCAACTTTCCATTATTATTCAACTTTTGTAATACGAATTTATGAGATCGTAAAAGACGATAAATGCACTTGAAATATGTGTTTTCTTTTCAATTTTAAAAAATATCACCAGAAATAAATGCTTTTTGTGCAGGGAAAAATAAGATGATGAAAATTTAAAAACTTAATTTGAAAATAGCATCTGTTATTTCTTATAATTAATCATTAGTACCTTAATGATTTCTACATTATCATGATTCAATAATTTTTAAATATACATTAAATCATATTTTTAATAATGTAATCAATTTTAATGAAGTAATCTAAATTTACTATCATTTTACACAGCATTGCACATTTTAACACCGGACATTGTATAGATTAGAATTAAACCACTAGACATTATCATCTATAACACTACATGTACAACATTATATAAGTTATAATTATACGTGTTATTACTACACGTATATACTATATAAACAGTTAGTGTGTGTTTAATACGTCTGCTTATACTATAAACATTCAACACATCTATATCATTATATATGAATCCACAACACATACCTTGTTTAGTTTGCAAATGTCTGGCTGCATGATAACAGTAATTTACCTGGAAAAAAAATACAAAAATTATAAATACATTTTTTATATAAATTTCATTCATAAAGTCTATTTCTAGGAATTAACAAATAATAAACATTTGAACAAACATAATGATAAAATTATGTTCTATTTCATTTCTAAAGGCGGATTCACATGGCGATTTCCAGCTTGCGACGCGAAGCGAATAATGCGCACTTGCTGTAACATTCATTGGCGGCCATATTTGGCGATTAAAAAAATGAGCATCGTAATTTAACACGATATACGCCGCCGCAATGGCGAATTCGCTTTCGCATAGGATTTCACAGCTTGTGTGACAAAATCGCGTCGCATCACCGTTGTCACCATCTAAATCCGCCTTAACGCTTCGTAGCTGTTAGTGTCAGGCTTCAATTAAATTTGCATTCAACTGTTTTTAAGTGATAGTCAATATATTATTATACCGTCTATTCTATTCTAAAGTTTAATCCTAACACTACCAGAGTTTTTTTTTTGGTCTTATCCCACACATTACTAAGAGGGAGGGGGGGAGGAGGGCAAACGACCATTTGCTATTCTTATTCTGATTTTTTTAACGTTTAAAATTAATTTTGTCTTATATTTTTTTCCAGAAATACGTTGCTCGGTGGATTACTATATGTATTTTCAGATTTTAGTTTTGTGTATTTTAAACCTGTTTCCGCTTTGAAAGGATTAAATTGTGAGACATTTTGACCTCACCCTTTTCCGGTACGGTATAAATATGGTAGGATAACCTACCTCCAATTTCCATCTCGCCTTCAGATTAGACAACCTGTCCAGCATTAATAAGCAGCAGGTTGCATAAGCACAAGGCAAAAATGACGGCTGAAGTTTTCTGATGTAAAATAAGCTAAGCTGCCAACTTCAAGACAAGACGATCTGGCTAATAATAAGTACCTTTTTTTAAAAACAAAAATCGAATATATATTATATATTTTTTAACATGTCGCGTTAGCAAATGAAATGACGTTATATATAAGTTGGAAATAAAGTAGCGTACGAAATATTCTATAACTTTGAAACGTACAACATTAATGACGTCTGGGTAAAGAAAGAAAAGTGAGCTTGGATTTACACTGCAATTGGATGGAAGACGCGAGATGATTGGTGATGAATGGTGAACGGAAATGGATTCTTCAGACCAGACTATATGGCAGCCAGAGCGAGCTATCAACACGGCAATGATTCTTTTTATATATATTAATATATATCACTTGTTTCTCGTATGGTTAATGGACTACCATTCAACAATATAATTGCAAATGCTTGCTTGCCTTAGGAGATTTTAACTTGCTATATACAACTGGAAACAATACAATATAGGTGTGTATTATACTGTTTATCTTTTTATATAACGATACTGAAAAAATGTTAACTTATTTTAAAATTGGTTATAAAAGTTTGATATATAAAAAAATATGGATTTATACGAAGAAAAAAATCTTGAAATGAAGTTGATTTACAGCTATAATTAAATTTAATAGTAAAAATTTAATAGTCTTTAAAACTGATATGATTCAATTTTAACTGTGTATTTTAAATTGAATTTTGCTTTTTAATTCGAGTAATTTCATAGCTCTAACGCTCTAACTGTAGAATTCAATAATTTTATTCCATGGCACGGTTGCTATGTTATTGAAAACAATAAGAGAAATATATACCTGAATGATTTTACATATAAAACAAAAATAAACATACAATGGAAATAAATAATATTCCATTAGTGTGGTTTATCGACATTTCCACACACATTCCCATGGATAATAAATTTATATAGCATATAGAACCATTTCCTAGCCTTATCACACCGTCATATATAATACAATAGAAATCTGTTTAATGATATTCTTTCGGAGAAAAATGAATATTTTTCTCTCTCCGTAACCTAAAATGGTAAGTTTTGCCATGAGAATCTAATAAGCATACTAAAAATGTTGCTTTAAAAACAATTGTTTTTATTATTTGTAAAGTTTTTATGAAAGTCAAAAAAATTAATACCATTAAGGTAGAGATAATACGGGTCAGCTGGCCCAATGCTAAAAAAATCCCATTCATAAAAATTATGAAAAAAATTTAAAATGTTCTCCTCTACATCCCCTATCAGTAGGTAAAATATCAGGTATACAAAAACGAGCTAGTTTTCGAGTTATTAATTTTTAAAGTTGACTAATTTAACATGGAAGTTCCATTTCTCCATGTTAAATTAGTCAACTTCAAAAATTAATAACTCAAAAACTAGCTCGTTTTTGTATACCTGATATTTTACCTACTGATAGGGGATGTAGAGGAGAACATTTTAAAATTTTTTCATAATTTTTATGAATGGGATTTTTCTAGCATTGGTCCAGCTGATCCGTATTATCTCTACCTTAAGGATTTTTTGTTTTTTGTTAAGTTTTTATATAATATGTTTATTTGTTTCATTATTTTAGCACATAAAGTGAATAATAATAATAAAAAAATCTGTTAAAAACATTATTATGGTTATACACTCAACACAATGCTATATAGAAACAAGAATAACGTGTTATCACAATACGTAATCTACGTGGCAACTTCTCTTTAGGTTTACAGGAAACAGTATTATAGCAGCAGCAGGGATACAGAAGCCACACCATGGTTTTTCTGCTGGCCACACTGCTACCCTTGCTTGGTTGGCTGCTAGGCGGCAAAAGATTAAGAGATTGCGTCGTGATGGATTGTGCTCGTGTTTGGATTACCCGCAGCCCCCCCCCCCCCCTCGAGACCCACCAGCCAGACCCGCCCCCTTTTCGCCTCTTGCAACAGGTGACGTGATCCATACGCGATTAACGCCACCACCTCTCTCTCTCTCTCTCTCTCTCTCTCTCTCTCTCTCTCTCTCTCTCTCTCTCTCTCTCTCTCTCTCTCTCTCCTTCTTTCCATCCATTGTCCACGTTGCCCCTCTCTCTTAATTCTTATCTGTGAACCTCTCTCTCTTCCGATTGCTGATTCTCTCTTTCCCCTTGTCTATCATATTTAATAGTTTCTTTGTCCACTCTCTTCTCTTTTGCCATTTTTTTTTACTCATTTTTTCTTTTAACAACTTTTATTATTTATTCTTGATTTTTTTTAAACCCTATAGGAGTTATTTTTATTTCTCACTCTCAGAATAAAAAGATTAAAATATTTTATATGTCAAAGAGTTATTACTATTTGATAAAACAAAATAAAAGAAAAACTATATATATATATATATATATCAAATTATGAATTTATTCGTATCTACGCTACTTTTATTATTAAAGAGCCGACAGTAGTAATGTAAAGGTAAAACAGTAAAATGATATTTGAAATTCTATCAAGTTTATAATTAATAGTTTTAAGTTATTCAATTAATCATGATTAAAAGAGAAATATTGAGAGAAATATATATATTTTTTCCCCTAAAGCGTTGAATGGAAAATTTTATTTAAAAAAAAAATTGTAAAAAAAATCAACCTCATTTTTACATACTGATCGATTTTTAAACTCTGAATTTTTAATACATCACCTTTGATAAATAAGATGATGGCTTGGTAAATAGTCTAAAAATGTTCGATTGACAAACTTTTTCTTCCCTCCTTATACCCTAGCTTGATTACGCTTGGAGTTCGCTTTTGATGTGCAGCCTTGCTTGTTGGAACCGAAGCTCCTCCTTCGCGTACATGTTTGTTACGCTCTGGTACCCTCTCTGCAGAAATCAAGACGGTATTTAAGCTCCTTTGAGGCATGCTTCTGAGACAGTGGCTTCGTATTTCAGGTCATGCTGAACAGAATCTCAAATGTATATATACTGATAGGGTTGCTAATATCTCATCAAAGAAGCCAGGTCTAAAAAATAAGCAATCTGTATTTATACATATGATATAACATTTCATGTAGAAAATAATTACGTAAAGCATAAAGATTATACATGATACCATGATCATATTATTATACAAAATATGATTTTAGGGGAATAGAGAATGTTTGTTTACGAAAATTACAATTATTCATTGTCATTGTATTGAAAAACATGTATATGTTAATAGTTATGGAATGATTGATTACATGTTGATTTAATTGATTCTTTTTTTAGCTATAAAAAAATTGAAATTTTAACTATTGAAATCTAATCTATATAAGGAAAAATAGCATTGAAAGTAAACAAAGTTAAAAAAATAAGTATTTCTCAAGATGTTACAATGCTCTGTATACATGTTATTTGTCTCCACTAGAGCTGTCATACAGATACAGGAGAGAGAGAGAGAGAGAGAGAGAGAGAGAGAGAGAGAGAGAGAGAGAGAGAGAGAGAGAGAGAGAGACCAACTCGACAGCATCAGACAGGATGGCGCGCATACAGTGTATATGTATGAAGCAGCAGTATTATAGGAAGGAGAGAGAGAGAGAGAGAGAGAGAGAGAGAGAGAGAGAGAGAGAGAGAGAGAGAGAGATATATACCGCCACGTTTGAGGGTGCATAATATGTCAGTATGTACCCCCCATTTGAGCCAAGAACGAGTGCTGTTTGGCAGGCAGGCAGAAGGAGACCGTAATGTGTGTCTAACATTTTGCTTGCTTGCTTGCTTGCTTGCTGCCTCAGTGGCGAAGCAAGCAAGCTACCAAGCAACATACAGGTCTGCAGGGAGGCATAAGTGTCAGGCGAAACGTTGGGGGGAAAGAAGGGCGATACCTACATGAGAAGAAGATGCCGCTGCTACCGCAGTGAACATCGTTCTAACCCTAAATCAACCCCCCACCACCCCACACACTAGTCAGCTAAAAGTTTAGTTCTTATACCACTAAATGTATGTCTGTCTACCTAATATCAAGTCCATCTTTGTAACTTATTTTTTTTTACATTCTGCTCTTTGTCTTTTGTACACTTCATCGCGTTGTCAAATACATTTAATTTTATATTGTGAGAGTTTTTATCTTTTTTTTATATAACAATGTTTCTTATTCACTTTTTTTTTTTTTTTTCAATCTCCACTTTATATGAAAGAAGTAGTTATTAACAGCAATTCTTACAACTTTATATACTGTTTGATGAAAGTAATCCCCTAGACAGAAGTATCTAACAATCCACAGCGTTCAGAGACACCTGTAATTTGAGTTTGACTTGAGAATATTCCCAAAGTACACCTAAAAGTAAGTTAATTATTTAGGCTTTGTTGAGGCAATTTTCAAATCAAACTATAAGTAATTCAGGTAATGCAGGTATAAAATCTGTCAAGAGAGTATATAAAAGATAAATATTGGTGGAAAGTTAGGCCACTTTTGATTCCCGAGCACTGATATGAAGGTATTTTAAATTAATCCTATATATTAATTAAATAACGGCAAATTGAGGCCTATAAGGACTAACTTCAAATCCTAACGAAGCACGTCATATTTTTATCCATTGATAGTTATATTCATTGATATTTTTTTTCTACTTTGATTCAAAACTACAAAAACTTGTTATATTTTTGACATGAGTGACAAGAACTAAAAGTACCTGAAAAAAATTAAAATGTTTGCTGATATAAACTGAAAAAAAAAATAATAATATAACATGAATAACAAATCTATCCATATTATATATATTTTTATATATTTTCAAGTGTGCAGTTGATATGATAAGTTTTTACATTCCTTGATATCTCTACCCATCACCTTGATCTGTGTTGGAAAGGTCTCCTATAACTCGTAGAATACGAGCGGCTACGAGGAAATGCAGGGGTGGGGGTGGGGGCTAGTGCATGACGGAGTTGGCTTTTAGCAGATTGGGGTGGGCCGGAGAGAGACCTCGCAGCTACTAGGGGGTATATATAAAAAAAAAAACACGTTCCCATGAGTAGACAGAAGTAAGAACATGTGTGTACTACCTATGTAAGAGTAGATGTTACTATATACGTATGAGCTAGCCTCTAGCTTTAAACCTTATGTCTAGAGCAGCGTTCCTTGCTTCTAACATATTCCTCTAGCTCTTGTTGTATACCTGAAATATATCTTAAAAACCATGATCAAATAAAAGATCAGGTTATATTATATTTATGATAGTCTTGATTAATTCACTTTATAACAGTTTATTAACCAAAATTATTACCTTATTTTTTTATTATTTTTCTGTTTATGGTAGTTTTACGGTAATTGTAAGTAAAATTGATATTTATATTTACTTTTTATTAATTGCATCCTATTTGAACTACTTTTCATAACAACAGACTTCAATTCCTTGTCAGAAGACAACAATCTCATGATGTATTACTGAAATATCTCTAGGCTAGATCACGTAAACCTTTCATGTCCTTACAAGTCAATTCTTGTACCCATTTCGCACAACAAAATAAAAGTTAATTTTTTTTTAACGGATGAAAATTTTCTATATATAATATTCATATGATTGAATTCTTTATCAAATATTATAAAAAAGATTGAATATATTTTTATCAGTAATATAATCATAATATATGATTACATTTTCAATTTAATACGTTCTATTGTGGTATGTATATTAAGTAGCATTGAATAGATACGCTATTTAATTCAGTCTGTCTCACAAACATTTAGTCAAGAGCAGGTTTAATCAAAGGTCTTACTGATATCACCACTATAGTCAATACACGAACTAACTCAAGCAGAAAATTGGTATGTTTAGAGGTCAAATGTCAATCAACTTGTGACCTGGGAGGGCAATTAGCAACAACAGATGCTTCGTAATAGGAGGACAATTAAACAGAATTTATAATAGGTAATCAATAGCTCAATGTATGTACATATTGATACATTGGGATGGTAGTATTTTATTAGCTTGTGCATATTTACTGTTTATTCTTCTATCTCTGAAATTTATTCGTTTTTACCGTTTTGGAAGGTGGAAAAATTTAAAATGTAAAAATATATGCAGTTTGATTCAAATTCAAAATTGGTTCACTTGGACGAATAAAACGATCTGGGGGGAGAGGGGACTGGGGGTGTGTATCCTCCTTCTTTGAAAATTTCATTTCATAAACTAAGTATATTAACATTATATGTTAATTTTAATGCTTATTTAATCAAAAAAATAAATAAACAAAAAAAAAAAAAAAAAAGAAAACGAAAAATTGATGAGTGGTGCTCTCCGTCAAAGTTAAAAATTATTTTTGCAAAGTTTTTGTTATAATTAATTTTAAATTGAAACGAAAAAAAAAATTAATACAACAATATTGTAAAGTAGGTATGATAATTATTATGATCCTGTACTTACTAAAGAGCTCAAGTAAGCAGAAGTTATCTATAGAAGTTAGTGTGCAGTCATTAATTCTGTACACAAGCTGGCATACTCTTCTATATTCAGGCGTCAACGGTCTAGGCCAATATTAACTCTGCTCATAGTGAGATTGCGATCGGCTCATCAGGGCTGGGAGCCATGCACGCGGGCAGCCGGGGTGGGTGGGCTGATCAGCCGTATTATATGCCGTGCTGCGAGTGCTGACCGAGCATTTGCATCCCTCCCTCCCTCTCCCTCCCTGGGGCCATACAAGCTCGCTCTGCTGACACCACTACACTGCAAATATAAAATTATTATGACAAAATTTTTAACTCATTTTTTATATACTTTTTTTTTTAATATTTAATTTTGCAAAGATTGCATTTATTTAAATCTCAGGTATATCTATAACTTAAGTTTTTGAAAAAAAGGCACGCAAAATTCAACTTACAAGTTTGCATGTGTATTGAAGGTTTGTATACAAATCACCAAAATTTTAGAACTCCTTTTCTCAATCTCAATCTCTTCTCAATATCTTTCTAGTAGTAAAATTCACAAAATAATCGAATATCATTTTTTTTATAACGATATATTCATTATCACCTAATACATAATAATATGGTTTTAAAATCCATGTTGACTAACTAATTAATCAGCAATAAAAGCACGTTTGTTCAAAATATATAAAGCAAGGGAAAAAATATTTTGAAATTTTTATGAAGCGAATATATATTAGTAGCTATAGCACAGTTTAGTGTATCGAGAGAGAGAGAGAGAGAGAGAGAGAGAGAGAGAGAGAGAGAGAGAGAGAGAGAGAGAGAGAGAGAGAGAGAGAGAGAGAGAGAGAGAGAGAGAGAGAGAGAGAGAGAGAGAGAGAGAGAGAGAGAGAGAGAGAGATTCAACGCTGAATCATAAACTTTGTTAATAACTTTTTTTTATCGCTATACAGAGTGTAGTATCCATTAACGACCTATAAGAATTTTAATGAAATTTTCTAGAAACGAAATTGATAAAGGATTAATTAATTATATATTCATTATTCTTTCTTTTTTAAAGTTTTGATCGATCGTTCATATCAAGTACACACATTTTTTTAAGAAATATTATTTTAGCTAAATTCATTAACATGCGTTAATTAATGTTAAAAAATAATCTTTTTACTAGATTAATTTGTTTTATCTTAAAGCAATTTTACTCGTTACACTGTGTAATTACTAAAATATTAAAATTTATTTTTTTTTTTTTTGGTGTTTCAAGGGTGTTAAAAAATTTTTGGTACTGATGAAATCTCAAAATATTCACATTTTTCAAAATTCAGATACAGAACTTATTATATAGATAAATGCCAATGGTTCTTATATATTATATGGTGTATCACTCTGAAAAATTTAACAACCCTTCTTTACATATTAGTATTAATATTGGGCGAGAAAAATAACAAATATAGGATCTAGTCATGAATTTATGAGATCCATATTACAGAACAAAATAATATCAATGGTAATTAATGTGGCAGCTATTAGTCAAATCACTCAAATCAGTATAGAGATAGAGAGCATAAAAAAATTATTAACTAAAAACTATACATATATAGATACCATTTTTTTACTTGTAATTTTGTACTTTATTTTTTGGTATACAAATATTTAAGATAATTTATTTATCATCGGGAAATAATAAAAATAATAAGCAATGACAGCCATGTGTGCACAGAAATTAGCCTACATGTTCACAAACCAGTCCACTACGTGGTTCAAAAACCAAGCTAAAATACACTCAAATTTTACCGTCCATTCAAAACTATGATCAACAGCGTACGTGCTTTCATGCAATGAAACGTTCAGATACTTTGTGAATTAATTTGATTTTAATATTTTTTCCCTCGCATAAATTAATATTTTCATTAATATTTTATTACAAATACATCAAAATCATGATATTTGATAGTATGATAACAAAATTTTCAATTAAATGAACTAATATTATTGATTGTTATAGCTTATTTAATTATACCATTAATTAACATGATATAAATTATTAACAAGACAATTAATTTTATAAAATAATAAATATGACATAAAATATTTTAAACCTTCATATTATATAATAATTTAATAATGAAAAGGAAAGTAGAAATGCATTTACATACTAAATTTATTGTTTTTATATTTCATAATATTTATTATTAATGTAATTTGTAGGTATTTATTAATCAAGTATATAATAGTGTTGTATGCTTTTTATGCTTTTTTGAATTAAATACAAACAAATTATGATAAAAAAAAAAAATCGAGAAACACATTGTATGGCCTCCTAACTAACATGTTTTATTTATTTATGAAGATGAAAGAATTGTTAAGAAGTTAATGTACACTCATCGCCTCTGAAAAGTTCCCTTCTGCAGCCCTGTTGAAATCACCAGGCTCCATAAGAATAACACAGGGCATGGTGATTAACAAGGCTGTAGAAGGGAAATTTTCAGAGGCGAGGAGTGTAGATTGCAATCCTGCTTGGAAACCATTCAGATTAGTCATATTAGTTTGATTAACTTTTTTTAAATGTACTTATATGCAGGACTAAAATTAACGTTATAAGCAAAGTATAAAAGTGAAAAATGATGTTTAATTTACATTAATAATTAAAAGGATTTATAAATATTTGATGCTAAAAACTATAACATTAGTTTCCAAACTGAACTTTACTTTTACATTTTTTTTAGCCATTTAACGCATTAACTATTTAAATTCATATATCATTAAAAAACTGAAAAAGTTTAGTTATACAGCATCCATGTTTAGTGTACATAAATGTGCAGGATATATAATATTAGTAAATATTATTACCTTCTTAAAAATGAATTTAAAAAATATTCCAGCTTTTTATATCTAGTTTTTTTAAGGTGTATACAGTAGCATCCATTTTACCTTTATAACAAATATTTGTTTAAAATATTTAAGAATAAAAGAAAGAAAAAAATAAAATAAACTAAAAATAAAGAAATAAAATTGGAGTAAAAAGAATATCTATTTGAAAGTAGTAGGAAATAAACTAGTTGAACAAAGTATATAAAAAAAGAAACTTAGAAAACGTAGGGGTAAAAAAAAAAGAAGAGTGGGTAGCGAGTTTGGTTGTAAACATGGATAGGACTGCAGTAGCAAGATCGTATATATACAGTCTTTTCCCTGTGTCAGCTAGGTCTCTATCTACTACTACGAAATATGGCTGGTACAGACCATAACAATGGCTCTATAGCTTTCTGTACTTTCCACTATACACAACGTCACATAGCACACGGGGATTTCAATTTTATTTTTATATATATATATATATATTTTTCTTTCACGTATAAGGTCCAATCACAGTGTTTTTTCTCTCTCCAAAATATCCGCACACTGTATGGGCTATACGAAACCCTCTATATCCCTCAGAGTTGAGCCCTTAGCTTCACATCAGACCGCAAATCCTGCTGGTCTGTGTGTGTCTGCTATCATGATGCCAGTGCTATTCAATCACACCTGTGACACCCTAACGTGGATATATGTAAGGTGTGGTTTATAACCATATGACGTCATTCAATATACCAATATACACCAGTATAATATATATACAGTAGTATTCAATACATTTTTGTTAGTTTAAGCCGGTAGTACACTATACAATTTTTCTAATTATTGTATACAATTTTTCCTTGCAAGAAAACTTAATCTCCATTTGTTTGTATGGAGAGGAAATTTTCTTGCAAAGAAAAAATTGTAACTAAAATTGTATCGTGGTAAATGTAATTAAAAGCTATATTGAACAATATTCATTAAGGAATTAACCAGTATCTTATTTATTAATAACCACGGTTTAGCTGACATAAAAACCGTGGTTATTGAGAAACCTTCATGAATTAAGTCCAATGTTTTAAGGACTATTTATAGATTATAGTAAATGAAGATTTGGTGACATAATTAACAACATTGAAACCCAATAAAGATTTTGATGTAGATAGTTCAAGATATGAATACTAGCAGGAGCTTTAATACGACATACTACAGTATAAGATACTGATGATGGCTGGACTTTATTGTATAACTTTTTGTGAAAAAAAAAAAAAAAAAAAAAAAAAAGATTGAAAATCACCACCAAGTCACAAAACATAAAACAACTCATCAAACCCTGACCAGTAAGTAATGACTTTATAACTAATACAGAATAAGACCACACTAAATTTACTTTGCCCAAAAGAACATACACTGATCTTATAGGAGAAGTAAGTTCGTGATTTTTGCATTGAAAATTTATGTATGTTGTTGTTTTTTCTTGAATATTTATTTTAATGTTTGGAATATTATGTATAGTTTAATTATGATAAAAAATAAATGTTTAAGCAATACGCACATTCTCTTATTACATTTTTTTTTTTCAAATCATTTTTGCAAAGAAAAGTTCAGCATACTTTTGACATGCTATGTACTTTCTTACCTCTCTTCAGTCAAGATTTAATTAAAAATAAATTAACAATTTAGTCTTTTCAATTATTTCACTCTGTAAAATTACCCTGTATAACAATAGTGGTGCGCATACCAGATTCAGCCTGCAGAAACGGTATCTAGGCAACTTGTCCAACACACCGGTATTGCGGGACTCTAAATGAACGACTTACAGGAGAGAAATGTGAACCAAAACATTATTGTAATTTGTTTCTTTTTTTTTTCTTTTCTTTAAAAGCCTTTTTGAATTGAGTTTTGTTTTTAATTGTTAAGAGTGTCAGTAAAAAAATAATAATAATACTCAAAACTGAACAAGAATTGAGTACAATTATTTAGGATCATATAAATAACTATTTCAATTTTTTACAGTAATACACCCCCCCCCCCCTATAAGCTTGAAAGTCGAGGCAGGGTAATGAATAGGGATAAAAGGGGGGGGGGGAGGGATGATTCAAACTGACACTAGTTTTTACTAGTTTTTTTTATTGTATATAAAGTCTAGGTAAAAAAATAACTTCCTCTGTAGATTTTTTAAAAAAACAAACATGCAAATAACTATAAAGTAGTTCATATTTTTTTTTTATACCTAACTGAACAAAAAAAATTAAATCTAAAATTTATTACAAATTATTAAAATGCGATATATTTTAGAAAGAAATGACATTTAAACCCTAAAAAAATGTATGCATTAAATAATAATTATTTTAACATATTTTTATAACAAACAAATTTATTAAAATACAAAACAAGTACATGTATTATACGTACGTATATGTTTCATATAAATTTTGTTCGATAATAATAAAATTCTTTTGTTTAAAAATTGTGACGCTTTGATAATTTATTATAAGCATGGCATGAAATGTTTAAAATATAATATCTCGATGTTCTTTTGTTTTGTGTCATCATATCAGTATACATGTCGCCGTGTCAATCACTACTTTTCATTTTCCTGCTGCAGTTGTACCCCGCGGGCATATAGTGCAAACCACGGAGCGTACCTGTGACGTCAGATTTCACAGATTTAGCTATAAGTCACAATATGATTAATGACGTTATAAGTTTTGTTTGATCAACTTAATATTTGACTTTCAGTGTCACCCCACCTCCCCTCACACCGGAAAAATGAAACTGTAAGATTACCTTGAAACCTCGAAACTAAGGGACATCCGTCTTTGCTGCTAAATATCATAATATGAACATTAATGTGTACCTTTTGAGCTGTTATAAGGGCATAATAGATCATCGCGATCTCCATGCAATGGTTTTCACGTTTGATATTGGCGAGCAAGAAGTATGTCGTGACTAGCTCATCAAAAATTGCAGTAGTAAAACAATGGCACGTCTTTGCATTTCTCCACCTGCGTTATGACCGTCTTTGCGTGCGAGTGACACATAATAACGTCATCAGAAAACGCAGTAATCTTCATATAAATGACTATGACGTCACAAGATATCACTCCGCACTCCAGCATGTCACCACCGTCTCTGCAAGCAAACGAGGGGCGCTACCTGACGACGACGCAGCTTGCAATGACGCTAACTATAACATTTGACCAAAAGCCCCCTCCATTATCAGCCCTTGTGATCCCAGCTGGCTGATAAGCAGTACCTCACAGTATCATATCATTATTTTTGTAAAAATCAAAATTCATTTCTTATGCAGTAAAAAAACATTATAAGACCAAATTCTTCATTGTGTTTGAAATTACAGTTTTGTAATATTCGATAAAAAATATATATATATATATATATATATATATATAAAAATGGACATAAACTTACGTTCAAAAATCCTGGAGCATTTGAGAAAATTTTCATAATTACATTGTTAAAATAAAAATCAAATTATTTTAATTTAATTAAATTAAAATTTTACCACATCACTAATATACAAACATTACAATTTTCACGTCACCATATTAATATATTAACAATATAACGATTTGATGTCACTAGCAGCTATCAACGTTGTTATTGTTTCAGCTAGAGGTACTGTAAAAGCAGTGATTGATGATGTCACGTGGTTTAGTGTGACGTCACAGCTGTGACAGCAGATTGCGATTTGAGAGGGTGGGGGAGGGGCGACTTCAAACACAAGCACGGTAATGAGTTTCATGGTGGCAACACGAACAGTCAGCTTAGCGTAAGATTCCCACTTCACGTCCACCAGTAATACGATAAAACAAAATTTTGCAAGGAATGCAACTCAATGAGCTTGGAGATCATTGCAAGAACTGTGGGATAAACGTTGTTACGCGTCCGTCATACCATATTCATTGAGACGGGGTCAGTCTGAGCAGAAAAGGCGCACTCCGCAATTGGTTCAAAGAGGCTCTGAGATGCTCAGCCAGACCGACCCTATACACGGCTAAGGAGCTGAAATTGTGGAAAACATCAGTCGGACGAAGACTTTTACTTTGTGTCAATGGACCAAAGCAGCATCCAAAACCTTAGCAACGTAATTTTTAATTGAATGGTCACAACCACTCAAACACTATACAGTACATCATTATATAATCAAATTTGTGATTGCATACGCTTTTTATTATTATTTTTTTTTTGTGAAAACTTGACAAAAAAAAATCATAACTTCAGAAGTTTGAATTACTTACTCCATAAATCTAATAACGCCATGTTATAGAAGGTTAGACACTCTTCAAAACCTCTATAATCTTGATTTTTTACAATAAATCCTTTTTTATATAAATGAAAATATAAGCTTTTGGAAGTTTGACCTCTGACCTTCATAAATACATAAGGTCAAAATGTTGAATACATTTTTTTTTTTTTTTTTACTATTAACTCAAATAAATTTATATTGTATTTTCATATAGAATAGAATTTGAGATACATTTTTTTTTTTTTAATTTGAAAAATAATAGGTCAACATAATTATGTGAAATTCATAAAAATTTATTGACCTCCTCCATTGCCTTATTGAACCTCATATATACACTCTATAATCTCTAAATAATTTTATTACTTCTATTGTACTATATTACACATAATTAGTTTTTTTTAGTGTAAAAATTTGCTGGGAGCAAAAAAAAAAAAAAAAAGAAGGTGAAGTACTTGAATTCTAGTGAAGAGTTTTAGAAAGTACGACATAATAATAATAATAATATACATATAAAAAATAAGATAAATTGAGACAAAAAACGTAAAAACGTTGTAGTTGAACATTCCCATGCATCAACATGTCGAGGTCCATGCGTCACTTTCTGAAGTGTCTGCAGATTGAGTGGAAAATTACATGATCAAGTCTTTATCTGAAAGAGGTTGCGTAACATCTAGAGTGGTGGCTGTTAACTTGATTTTTACTTGGAAATTCACTAGCATTCACACACGTTACAACACTTGACTGAAAATACAACAGATTTTATTAAAAGCTGGAAACTATTAAGACTTAAAAATGAAATCTCATATAATGTAAACCCTAGAAAATTATGTAATAGCTTTAAATAAAATAATACAGTAAGAATGACTTATTTTCATTACTATTAAGCTAAAGGATTAAATGTCATAAAATAGTTTACAAAACATAATGAGCAGAGTCACGTATACATACAGAACATTTCAAATTAATATGACATTATTTATCTTATCATATTTATATAATATTTTTTTTAGCATGGCTTATGCTTAATTATAAAATAATATACACATAGTACGGAATTTTTCAATTGTTATTTAGATTATTTAATGTTTATCGATAGACTTCAGTACCAAAAAAATCATTTTTTTGAAAATTTATGTTAACGTAAAAACCGTTCTCCAAATTCTACTGATTATTACATTTATGACAAACTCTATACTACAGGACCTTACTATTTTTATTTCGTGAATTACCTTTATACTATTACTTATCTTGGACATATACTTTAGTTTGATAATGGCCGCTTCATTAACTCTATATAGAGCTAGCAAATGGACAGCGATAAGCTACAGGGTAAGGCCTGAAGAACCGGTAGGCCAGCAAAACACGTTGGTCCTAATCTTTGTAGCATCAATCTCCTACAACAGCACACTTGTTGTATAGAAAGAAAAAGAAGTGAAATAAATGTTTATTGCAATCGCATGTACAAAGAAAATCGAACACTATGATGGATTGTTATGTAATAAAATGTATTATATAAGGATATATTGAGCTGTCACGTTTTTTATGGTGCTTTTTTTAATATAAATGTACAATGCTTTTTTTTTTTTTTTTTTTTTTTTTTTACAATGCAACATGTAATTTAAAAAAATATATGTGGGTATTTACTTTTTATTTTATTCAATGCAAAACAAAAATATTAAAATTAATAAGACAAAAGAAAATTATAATTTCGTGACATATCATAAAACATATGGATTTGGGTATATAATAATTTTCTGTCATAGATTTTCTTTATTTTATTGCCATGATTGAATTTTTTTGTCTAAAAATTGAAATAAAAATGATATTTCTAGAACATTATATTAAATTTTATGTATCCAGTTAGGGACTTTTGTAAATATTAATATGAAGAATTGATTTTAACAGCGGCGAGGAGGACCGCACAAACTTGGAGTCAAGTTTACAGCCAACGTTTTCTTTGCTGATGAAATTTAAAGGGCAAATATTAGCAAAGACCTAAATTGATTTTCATTTATGCATTATTTTGCATAATCGTTTTTCTATACTAAAATCCACCAAAGTATCGTTCTACAATGTTGTGACATAATCTTTCTTATTCCTACTAACTACTAACATTTCTAATTCCTAACACTTTTTTGCTTTCTACAAATAAAGACAAATTACTTAATTGCAATTGGATTAATAGCAATTGGATTAATAGCAATTTTAGATACAATAACATGCTTCCCCATGAGCTGAAAAAGTATGTCTTAAATTTATTATTGACTTGGAAACTGTGCATCTGCATTTTAATTGGGTAAATAAAATAATATAAAATGATGTGGATAAAAAGGTTATATATACAAGTAGAAGTATATTAAAAATTTATAAAGTATAAATAGTTGAAGGCTATCCTATCAATATTAACTATATTTATTTTAAATTAAATCAAGTCAGTTTTCTCTTTACTTTCACGTTATGTAAACATTTTTTTTACTGAAAAGGTAACAAATTTCATCAAGCAAGTAGCCTGAAACGATAAAATTCTAAATAGACTAAACTAATAAGCTTTCGCCATGCTTGATTATTTCGTCATAAACATAGCCAATCTATTCAGAAGCATTTTCAAAGGCTTCAGTCATTTTTCCCCTAATATATATGCAACTTGTTTTATTTAGTTGCTTAACAAGTTGCATAACCTCCAGGATAGATATTTTGGATGGCAAGATTATATACAACTAAGTAATAATTAATATTTATTTTACTTTATATTTTATTTTAAAGAAAATGTGTGCTATTACTATTGTGGAGAGATTATAGTTTTAATTTTATTCATTCAAGCAGTATTTTTATTGTGTGTATTGAATTGCATTTTTTATAATTTTAATATTTTAAAAATAATAAGGTTGATTTGAGTGAATAGATATTTTTTTATCTGATTCGACTAGGTTTATCCATTATAATGTGTTTTTTAATACACTAAAATCTTTTTTTAAACCGAAAACATTTTTTTAATGTATAGTCAATGCCTCTGAAAAGTTCTCTTTGAAGTCTTGTTAATCTCCATGCTCTGACAGTATATCACAATAGCGATTAACAGGAAAAAGGGAAATTTTCAGAGGTGAGGAGGGTACAGATAAATTTTTGAGAATGAATTGTTATTATATAAGTAGTATTAATTTTTAATTCAACCTGTCTACTGAATGAGTCCTGTCGGTGGCTGTCTACAGGCCTGTTCGTAAAACCTACTTAACGTACATTTCTTTCTCTCGATCGACCTTATGTCCACGTAAATAAGGAAATCTAGCGCAGAAAACCTACATGTTTCAGAGTTTAGAAACAAACCTATTAATTTATCATCAAAAAGCTAGTATTATATTTATAATTTATATTACATGATAAAATGTTACATCATGTGTTAAATAAAATTGTACCAATTAATTTAAAGTAAAATTTAAATTGTAAATCAAATATATTATTTCTTTACCTGAGCAGTTTCATTTTGTATTACAATTAAAAAGTGATAAAGACTGAAGTATACGTTATAATCATGTATAAAACAGGCTTACATTTTGATAGAGAGTCATTTAGTTCTGACTGTGTGTACATGTGTTTGCTGAAACCCTCGATAACAACACGATGACAGCCTGTCCAATCGTGATCAAGCAAGCACTGCTCATTTACGTAGAAAACAGATTTTAATAAACTCGTGCATGCCGCTCTTTCAATTCATGTAGATTACATTATGTCCAGTGAAGTCCCGCATTGTCCGTGACTGACCCCCTCCCCCCCATCACTACTAGTGGACGTAAAAGTGCTGTCTGTCTGCCTCGTACTTTTATATGACGATGATGTAAAAATTTAGAGCAAAAAATGTACTCTCAAATCAAGGGGTTTTATTTTTTGTAAGTAAAAAATATATATAACGTTCTAAATGCTACGCTTAATTTTAATGAACTATATTGTGATTCATATTTTAAAAATTAATTACATTTATTGTTTTAAATTGTTCCTATATTATATATTTTTATATAAAAAATATAAATGTAAAAAGTACAAAAAAAAATATACATTCAATTAGAGAGTTAGTCTTTTATAACAAAAATAATTGTATACAATTTAAATAGTTTTTTTAAAAAAAAAGTTGAGACTATATTTATATATAAAAAATAAAATCTCGTTCTTGAAGAAGAGATTCTGTGACTTTGGTAACAGGCGGGTTATTTTGTTGTTATGGAAATCCTGAGTACGATGGGGGTGAGAGGGTTGAGGGGGGGGGGGGTGAGCCTTTCCTTGCCTTAATGAATGCATCTGTGGCCCTTTGTTGGCGCAGCGGTCTGATGAGGAGGAGCCCGCGGAGTATCGGAGAAAATATTTTATAATTATATCGTGTTTGTTATCGAGGAGGCTCACTTTGTGCTACGCTTTGTGTGTTTTTACTTGATTTCATGAAAACACTATACCACGAAGTATTTTCCATTAGCATAGAAAATTATTTTTGTGTAAATGAATTGAAATAAAATGTATTCAATATTGTATACATTTCTACAAAATAAAGTTTTTTTTTTTTTTTTCATTTCAAATGTTTTATAACAAAAAACAAAATTTAATTCAAATTTTTTTTATTCATTTATATATTTACAATTATTGTCCAGCAGAGATTAATTTAATAATCTCATTTGCTGGTGCAAATTTTTACAATAAGGTGTTCTTCAAGATTTTAGCAAAATATTATTCCATTTACTACAAATAACTATCTTATTTAGATTAACGACGTACAATATTAGTTTATTATACATTTAAATAAAATATTATCAAATCCTCTGATTATATTCAAAAGAGGAATAAAACAATAATTCATAATATAGAGGAATGCTTACTAGTATTTGTTTGTAAATATAATATTATTTGTTTGAACATTGTTATTCAAGTAATTTTTATTTCATTTCGATGATCACTTTCTGATAAAAAAAAATGAAAATTGCTTCATAATTGAATTTTTTGTACACAAATTTTTTTCAGTAGATGGTTGATGGTTTGCTTTTGTCGCTGAAATCCAATCACATGAAAATTTCACACACCTATAATACAAAAATTATACTGCAGGTATTATGGCAGATAAACTTGAGGTGCTTAGATCTATCGATATGTAATTTCCAATACCTATAATTTATTTATAGGTAATTTATTTAATGATGTACTATTAAAAAAAAAAATCTTGAAACTATAAGATGTTTGTTAGAAAATCGTTTTTTTTTAAGTATCATTATATTATAAACTTAGTAGAAACAATATCATTTCAATTAAAGTCTATTTGACCGCAAAGTGTTACAGTACGCAATGAGAGGGGGTTGGGTAGAGTGCTGGAGGCTACGAGAGAGAAAGAGAGAGAGAGAGAGAGAGAGAGAGAGAGAGAGAGAGAGAGAGAGAGAGAGAGAGAGAGAGAGAGAGCGTTATAATAGTAGTTATAATATACTAATGCGGTTGTGGGAATTTGATATTGATTCTAAACGGTTGGGATGTGAGAGCTGGTGGCTGCTGCTGCTCTCGCTCGCTTCTGCTTCTCTGCTTGACGCCGCCACCGCTGAATAGAGTGGGACACTCCCCGACAAAATTACCGAGTCTCAAACCTCTAATAGCTTTTTATTATATATAATACAAAAATTGTAAACAAAAAAATGATAAGGTCAACACATTTTCATTTCATTAATTTAAATTAAAGTAGTTTTAACTAAATTTTAAATTTGTGTTAATAATTTATAACAATATTATATAAAATTAAATGAGAAACATTTGGGAAATTTTATACATAATTTTATTGAATTTTTATCAATGTTGAGAAATGATATTAAATTGAAACTCCCGAAGAAATTTAATATTAATGAAAGAAAATGAAACAACGCTAAATTAATGAGGCCACCATAGTAGCCTCTCTCTCTCTCTCTCTCTCTCTCTCTCTCTCTCTCTCTCTCTCTCTCTCTCTCTCTCTCTCTCTCTCTTCTCTCTCTCTCTCTCTCTCTCTCTCTCTCTCTCTCTCTCTCTCTCTCTCTCTCTCTCTCTCTCTCTCTTTAAATTCACTATTCTAAAATTTAAAAAAAAAATTAATATTTAAATAATTTAACATGTCAATTCAATACTTGTCAAAAAAAAATGTCAATAAAACGCAATGTAAACGTATTAGGTTAATCGTTTTACGTTTATTAACATTTTAAACCCCTTTGATGTGTGAGGGGTTTTATTGACTGCTAATTATTCTATTTATTTGTTTATCTACCGTACCACATGCTGTACCTCCACAAGAGTAAAAACCAACTCTCTGTCTCTCTCTCTGTCATCTCTATATGTCTAACACTCTTCTAAAACTCATTTAAGTTAGTTGTTGGTTAATTAAAAGCCCCAAACAAGCATCCAAGCACACAAGAGCAGCACCAAGCTATAGTATGTAATACTGCGGTAGTTACTGCTGCTATATATACTGACGACATCAAACCTCTTGTGAGAGTGCTTGTTGCTAACAAGTGAGCGTCGAAATGCCACCATTTGTGGGAGAGTTGTTGCACCCCAGTGCGTTCCTTGTTCCTTTGTTGTACACGTTGATGTTGGTGTAGTACAGAGGCACCACACGCTGTTGCAGGAAGGAGACTTAGGCTCTGCTAGTATAGGTTGCTGACTGCTGCTTGGTATACGCCCTTCTTCGTGACTTGCCTGCCTGTCTGATTGTCGTGTGTTATTCTCTAACTAGCAGAGCGTGAAGGAAGGAAGTAAAGTAAATATAACATCAAAAACATTCACTTTATACTAAAATTAAGAAAATAATTCCGGAGGTTTTAAATAAATATTTGTTATGATATAACATTGAGATTAGAGTTTATTTATTTATTTATTTATTTATTTATTTCCTCGTGTGGCTGTACATAATACAACATAGAGGTACAAAAGTTTTTTCTTAATCTAAATCTTACGTCTAGCTAGAAATTAAATTAATTTAAGTTTACATAAATATACATATTGCAGTAATTTAAACATGGAACAAAACAAAACAAAAATCTGTTAGTTATACATACGTGTAGTTTATTTTATAATAGTTTAGAAGTATTTGCTTGTGTTTAGCATTGTCCTAGTGCAGAAATTTAAAAGTTAAATACTCCTTTACTGAGTAAAATTGATTAACAAGTAAAAACTTTTTGACTTCGTTTATAAATTTTAAGTTGCACTCAATACTTTTCATTGTTGTTGGCAGTTTATTGTATATATTTGTTAACGAGTAGTGGGGGGAATTAACATCTTTGGGGAGGTGGGGGTCATTTTTTATTCGTGTGTTATGGTTATGTACTGTGGCGTTTGTTTTAAATAGATCAGGCTGCTTTCGTACAAATTTGCAGCACTCAAGTATATATATACAGGGCAGTGTTAGAATTTTTTGTTTAATAAATGTGGATTTGCAAGACTCCATTTTTTTAAGCTGGTATACAACTTTCAGTGCGCTTTTCTGAAGAGAGAACAATTTTTCAGCTTCCTTTGAGCCTCCCCACAGTATTATTGCATAACATAGATGTGAATGAACATGGGCGTAATATAGTTGTTTGTTTACATTTTCTGATACCTTTTTGTTAATGTTTCTAAGTGCGTGTATACCTGATGCTATACTTTTTGCTTTTGAGTTAATATGGGCTCCCCAGTTTAGGTTTTCAGTAATTTTAACTCCCAAATAAGTTGTTTCCAGGCATTTTTGTATGTTTTTATTTTGTATTGTTATTCTTGGGGTGTAATCATGTACTGCATTTTTGTGTGTGAATTGGATAAATGTAGTTTTTTGTGGATTTAATAGGAGTTTATTATCAGTGCTCCAATCCGAGAGTTGTGCCGTGCTATTACACGCTTGCTTTACGAGTGTATCAACGTTGTTTGCGATTGTTGTGCATGCTGTGTCGTCTGCGTATTTTACAACTTCGTCTTCAGTTATTGCATCTGACAGGTCATTTGTGGCTATTGCGTAGAGCCTTGGACTAAGGGACGACCCCTGTGGGACCCCTAGGGTTGTCTTTAGTTGTGATGATGTGGCTTGCAAGATTTCATTATTTGAATCAAACTTAAATGAAACTATTTGTGTTCTGTCCGTGAGAAATGATTTAATAAAATTTAACTCGTTATCCCTTATCCCATATGTGTCTAGTTTTTTATACAGTATGTCATGATTGAGCATGTCAAAAGCTTTTGAATAATCAAAGAAGGTGCAAGTTACTAATTGTTTTGTTTTTAATGCTTCGTAAACTGGTTTAAGTAAGGTGTATATTGCAGTGGTAGTGGACTTGTTTTTTGTATAGCTATGTTGATCGATCGACATTATATTATAGAGGTCCAAGTGCAATTCTAATTGTGCGAGAAATAGTTTTTCAAATATTTTAGAGAAGGCTGACAAAACTGCTATTGGCCTAAAATTATCTGAGGATATTGAATTACCTTTTTTAGGAATTGGGGTGACTCTAGCTAATTTTAATGCTGATGGGAATATATATATATATATATATATATATATATATATATATATATATATATATATATATATATATATTATTATTATATATATATATATATATATATATATATATATATATATATATTATTATATATATATATATATATATATATATATATATATATATATATATATATTCGCTCTTTAAGAGTTTCAAGCTCTTATGATATTTAGAGGTATTAAAATATAATTATAAATATAAATAAATAAATATAATAAATAGAAATTTAAGATCTCGATTTCGTTCTGCTAACTACCTGCTCTGACCATATATATGTAGTTAGTTGATTTTGTTCAAAGAGCTTTTAAAAATGTTTTTAATCCTTTTTCTTATAATTTTTAGCTAATGTTTTTCTAAATTTTGGGAATATGTTAAATATTTTCTTCTTTTTACATCATTTTGGTTTCATAATATTATATTTAGTTTTAGCAGTGAAACAGTGAAAATTAAGGGCAATTGAATTTTCTTTGTTTTAAGTTTTCTCTGGAAAAACTTAAAAGACAAAATTTCCATTTCAAATAATGGTTTTATTTTATAATTATAATGTAATATCAATTTTATATAAATTTTTTATTTGTTTTAATTTGAACTGTGACACAACTGCTGAAATACTTTTAAGTCGATTAAGTGATACATTTATTTTTTAATTATTTTCAATTTACTTTTTTTTTTATTGAAACTAGAATATCCATTTTAACTGTCAGTGAGAGTACATCTATAGAGAGAGGCTGTAGCTACTCGGCTGACAGATGTTAGTCACTTTGGAGACCAATGCTCTCTCTCTTCCCTTTTTCTCCCTCCTTCCTCCTTTGCTCTCCCTCCCTCCCTTTTTTACTTAGAATTCTCTCTCTCTCTCTCTCTTTGGCTACTCTACTCACTCAGATGAGAGAAAATGTGCGACGATATTCAGGAGAAGGAATAGGCAACTGGTCGAACAGTCCTGTAATGCGTGATGCATACACAAACACTGACAGGGGCTGACTTGCGCCGTCACCGCTGCTGCTCATGTCTTATACAGTGGAAGTTTGAAAACCCATTGCAAACAACCCTCTCTTAAGTAAGCCGCAAATGGGGTTGAAAATGTTGAAAACAAAAAAGAATTCTGCACCAACTTTTGACCAATTGGTACCATTTACTATTAAGGGAGTGTCAAGAATAAAAAAAAAAGAATCATTGTTCCAAAAGATTAAGTTAACAAATTTAACAATGTCAAATATGTGTGAGAAAAAAATTGAGCACGATATATTTTTTTTTACGATTTTTGTTATTGCTAAATGAGACATTGAACATTGTTAAATATATTATTCAAACAAAAGTTGTGATGATATTCAGCATATTTTTTATCAATGCATTATTATAATTATTTATTTATTTTTTTTTTTTTACTTGAACGCCACAATAATTATTGGTATCCATTAAAATAATTACAAGCTTTTAAGGCATCAACAATAGTTATGGATTTTTTTTAATGTTGGTACTCGGTTATGTTGAAATATATATATATATATATATATAATTATATATATATACCTTTATAATCACTATATGCTGTAAATAACAAGAATAAATAAATATATAATAATAAATATTACTGCAAATATGTAGAGTAAAAGTAATTTGTCTTCAAATTCAACATTTTATAAACTTGTTTTTAATAAAATTAAATATTTATTTACCTCTCGTAAATTTCAATACATAACACAATTACTTTTCATTTTTTTTTTGTTTTTTTTTTTTTTTTTAATTTCAATTATTTAAAACTCTTATTTTTTGGTGGGGTATTCTGTTTTTTTCTATAGAAAGTTTGCCTAAACGTTAAATACAAGTGAGCACACATCTTATTGATCTCTGGCAATGTTCCACAAGCATTTAACGTAAAGGAAAGTCAAGCCAACAACAAGAGGTCTTGAATAGACTGCTTCTGGAGTTTAGTAATTCCTATCAATTCTATTATGTGATGATAAAAAATCTAAGATTGAACCTTTCTTGTTTTTGGATAGAAGATTCAAAGGACGTACAAATTAAGCTTGTCTTTCTTGAAACTAAAAACACCACAAAAACAACAACATAAAGAGTGAGAGAAAAAAAAAGTGTCATTTTATTTGTCTTGTACTGTATGTGATTGCTACCATTTTTGTTGGTCTTCATGATTGCAGCTCTATAACAATGGTAAGAAGAACTTTTTTTTTTTTTTTTTTTTTTAAAGAGACAACAAAGGAATATTATGAGTGAGTGAGAGAGAGAAAGATATGAAGGGGAGATTTTTAGTCGTGATATCGGACGAATAGATAATTGCAAGTGAAATGCTTGGGCGAGAGATGATATCCTTAGGAGATAGAAAAGTTGATGATGAACAGAATAATACAAGAAAAAAAACAGAGAGAGAGAGAGAAAAAAAAAAGTGGGAGAAAGGGAGGGGGTGGATGAGAGCCAGTATGTATGAAAAGATGAGTAGAATGCCTTGAAGCTAACATCCCTCCTCCTCCTCCCTCTAAAACCACCCTTTTTCTCCTCCTTTTTCTTCCCTTAGTAGATTCGTGGCAGTGAAAATGGCGGTACTTCAGCCACGGTACCGCACCTGAGGCATTTGCCGTCATGGTTCCTCCTCACTTACACGGATTAATAAAACTTTTTTTTTCTCTCTTTCTATGTGTATATGTATGTATTTATATACTTTCTCTTCTCAGTTTTTACTATTATATAGCTGTTGTACAAAATTTAACTACAACTTAAAACAAGGGAAATGAACTTTTTTTTTTAAATTGAATTTTTGTAAATACAATTCATATTTCTATATTATATTTAATGTTCATAGTTTCCTTTAAAGGAAATAAGATTTAAAATGAGAATAATGTTTTCTTTTTTTTTAAAAATATATATATATATATATATATATACTTATATACTTATATATACTTATATATATATACTTATATATATACTTACGTTTTATATTTTCATAATAATATATAATGAATTGAAAGTGTAGTCAGAATACAACAAATGTTATTATACATAAGAAACACATGTTTTTAATTTAAAGAAACAACTTTGTTACTAAAAGCTATTATAATCTCAAAACATTACGAGAGATCGGTTGATTTATATAATTTCTTTGCATCAATGCACTCACGACCCACCAGATCGTTGTATAGATGACTTTATGATGTATCACTGTAATATTTTAGAATGGCATGATTAAATGTACACCTCGGGATCGTACAAACGTTACTTCTACCTGAGTTGCTCTAGCTGCAGCTCTAATAGACAGCGAAATACAGATTTTTAATTATATTAGAAGATATAAAAGATTGATTCTAGCCATCCTCAAAAGAGTTTAACCTCATTTATGACACAGAATGGATGACAAGGTCAATAAGTAGAGGAGTGATGTTAAGTGCTGACATTTAAAATTTCCCGAGGTGTACACACATCCATATACATAGTAAATTAATTGTCTTTCAATCTGGGGTAGAATTTACTAACCATACGGCAATAATGGTAAATTAAAACCTGAGAAATGCAATGTCATTTATTGCAAAAAATCTCTCGATATTTCCTTCCAATGATGTATTGTAGTATATCGTTGACGAACCAAAGTCTTCTGCTCGTTGTTAGTAAACAAAGTATAAACAATAGTTTGTTACAACCATTGCGAGTAGAAGACTTTGTGACCAACAATACTTGCTGTATCTGATGGGCTTTGTTGCTGACCTAATCATTGATTGGTCCATCGATGTAAAGACATAATTATGTCAATGGCTACATTATATTGATTTTTTTTTTATTATTATTTGCAATCACTCCAATATACGAGTAACCACTTTTTGAGATGAATGAAACCTCTATTACATCTATAACTTTTTTATTCTCCCTTTCTCTATGATAGTAGATAATATAAGAATAAGATGAATAAAAAGAGTTTTTTATTATAAAAAAAAAACGAACTGTGTAAAGGTCTCGAACCCAGAATGAGATGCGTATATTCAAGCAGTGACATGAAAATCTCTCCTCTCTACTAGCTAAAACTTGTCATATCATGAAGAGATGAAAGAATGAAAAAAAAAAAAAAAAAAAAAACTGGGGACAATGGTTGAAAAACGTTGGTAGTTTGGTTTATAATAGTATGGTGGTGTTCACTGATTACTCTTTACGCCGCAAGCCAGAAAGTGACGTCACGACAATGATGTCGCTTTATTCGTCCTGCCTGATGCTTGCTCGCTTGCATTCTATTCTCGCGTTTATTTAGCTCTGGGGTACAGAAACCATCTACTAGTATACAGTAGTATGTGTGTATATGTAGTATTATAATATCATGTACAGTGTATATTATACGAATATATATATACACGTATAATATGTATATACAAGCATATTCTAGTGAATCCAACCAGCCAGGCAGGCGAGTAGGCAGTCAGGCATTTATACCACACTTAATTAATTGTGCACGTATTTTTTAATCCCCCCTCACCCTCATCTCTCTCTCTCTCTCTCTCTCTCTCTCTCTCTCTCTCTCTCTCTCTCTCTCTCTCTCTCTCTCTCTCTCTCTCTCTCTCTCTCTCTCTCTCTCTCTCTCTCTCTCTCTCTCTCTCTCTCTCTCTCTCTCCTATCTTTACTCACACCACATATTATATAACTTTGCAAATTCCCCTCCGTGTTAAAATTATGTGACAACGACGAGGAAAAAAAAAAGTCTCATTTCTAAATAGAACTTTTGTTAATGAACATTTTTTAAACTTTTATTTTATATTTTTAGATTACAAAATAGTTAAAATAAACATTTTTTAATTCGAGCATATATTGTAACGATTATGTATATACCTGAGTATGTTGCTAGAATGGTATAATTTAAAAATAAGTATCTAAATAAGTATTTTTCTAAGTATTAACATTTAATTCAGCATTAATTTTATTTAAAAAAATATTCTCTAAAGAAAAATTAAATATTCTTTCTGTTGAATAACCGGCTACTGTAGATTGCACTATAATGTTAATTTAATGTTATCATAAAGTGCGGTACTGTATTTTTATTTTCTCACTTCAAGTTTGTAATCCCAAACTATTAAAATTATATATCTAATATGAATGTAGCATTATACATTTAAAAGTATAAAGGGCAACCTGGATGACAAGATAAATTCTCGCATATTTGGATACAGGATTTCGAATCTATTCGTCAAATTTTTACAGTATTTTTCATTATTATCCTCCAGGGTCCTTAAAATTGTGCTACAAAACACTGTGACGTCATAGTCGTGCAACGTCTCTCCCTGTACTTGCGTGTTAAATTTTTCATGACTATGACGTCACAGTGTTTTATAGCAAGAACAATTTAATTAAAGGGCGTTGAAGGCAAAAAATGTAAACAAAAACTTTAAATAACTCCAAATATGCATGCAATAAAAAAGTCATGAAGGTAGTCTATTAAACAAGATAATACATATGTTAGTGCAGTGTAATTAGTTTTATACTGTAAAGGGGAGACCCATTAAGAAGCTTTAAATGAAGTAGCAACATATAAAGTTTTCTTTTTACATGCATCTTTTAGGGTTATGAAAAGTCTATGGGAGAGAAGAGAGAGAGAGCCAGCACTTACAAAAATTACTCTATAGCTATTACTGTGGTAAAAGGTAGACACAAAATTAGATGGTGTACAGCACATAAATGCATGACACGCTGAAATTTTCTTATTTATTTGCTTTATATATTATGTATATCAATTAAACTAAAACAAAAATTGTAATGAGTAACTTATATGATATATTTCAATTACAATAAATAAATCCAAATTATTAATTGCATTTTTCAAACAAAAACAAGTAAAATGATGCTTTATTTTTATATAGAATATTTGATTTTTATGTTGAAAATAATCACGTAAAATATTTTCATCCGCATTTTATTTATTCAATGTTGAAAGAACTGCAAAGTCAGCAAGAGACTCGACGCACACACAAATAAGAGATCAACAGTATAGAATGAGCATTCAAGTATTTACACGATGTCTTAACCATTTTCAATTGTCCGGGATTAAATATGACGCAGGGGAAAAAAGTACGTCGAGATCACAGAAAAGTCAGTCAATATGACAAAATATTACTTTTTTACTGTAAAATATTCATTATTGAATTCTAAAATATGACGAAAAAAAAAAATGTTACTAAACAATCATAGGTACAAAAAAATATATAAATAGAACAAAATTGTATTACACTGAAGAAAAAAATTTTTTTTTTTAACTTTAAGTATGTGTACACATTATATTCACATAAAATTAAATTATATATAATTGAATATACGTTATGTCATACCAAAAATCTTTGCAGTAAACGTTATCAACAAAAGTCATGTGTTCATCAACTTGTAATTATGCAACCAATTCTTGATACAAATTGTTTCGTATAGGTATCGAAATTTGCATGATGTTATCAAACATTTCATACAAAAATATTTATAATATACATCTAAGTAAGTATGTCTCAATGAAATATTTGGAGACCCTTCTTTCCTCCCCATATATTACAAATCTTTAAAGGTATTTTCTTAAATACCAAAATCAATGGGAATCAATTATCAATTTATCAGTTTTTACTATATATGTTCAGTACAGATGGTTTATATAATTCTTGATTCATAAATCGATTATGCTTTTATGAATAGAAATTTTATCTGTTCGCAGTTAAGAGTTTTTAGAGATAACGTTCCGACTGAACTGAATTGTAAGTACAAAAACAACAATTGTAATCAACTTCGTTTTTATAGCATACGTATAAGCTGCAGAGGATGTAACGAAAACGTATATTCATTCTTTTTTATAAATTTATTATTTTATTTCAAATCACATAATACAAATTTAATATAATGTTTAGATTCAAAACAATAAAGCTTTATAACATCATCTCTATACCTGTCACGAGCCACTGCAAAATTACAAACTCAGACTTTGTCAGTTTCGATGCTAAACAAGTTGCCTAATTTCAGGATGAAATTTGAAAACACTTTTTGAGTATTTAAAATACTATGGAATCACTGGCAGTTGTATATTATAAAAATTAAAATTTATCTGAAAATTTCCATAGTAAAAATTGGTACCTAATGTTTGATATATTATACAGCACATAAAATTAATTTTTGCTTTTAACTTAATGTGTTTGCATTCTGCATTTTTAAACAACTAAATTTATAGATAAGTGTTGTAAATAATACTAAATCACACTTGTAATGCATTCTATTTCACTATAACTTTACACCTCTTTTTACACCCCATTTTACCCCTTCTACTTTTTACCCATCTCCTAACAAATAATACCAGTGTATGGTATCATGGTATAAGAGAGAGGGGGGGGTACATTTTGCGGCGGAAATGAACGATCCTTATCATCAACGATCCGGATAGTTACTCTTCGTATAAAATATAACCAAAATAACCAAACGGTTGGTACTCTTGTAACGGTATGACGTTATATTCCCTATAACATCATATAGTGAAGCTGTTAGCATCATGCACGAACTATAGCAGTATGCATGCCAGCAGTATACTCAACTGTGTATAAAGGCCAATAATTCACATATCAGCTTAGCTGTTCCCAACATATGTGCATGGGGGAGAAACTGTGGGGTTTTTGCAAACCACTAACCCTCCTCCATCCATCCCTTTCTACCTCTGTACTCAACTTTTTTCATTTTTTTTTTTTTTTTTTTTTTTTTTACCATGATGATATTTTGTGTGTAGAGAGAGTTTCAGAAATTTTCCACCTCATGCATCAAAAAAGTATAGTGGAATTCAACATAAACCTAATGATGTGAGTACAATAGGGAAAAAAAATAATCATCTACTTTTTTTTTCTATTCCGATAAACTTCACAAATTTTTTTTAGAATGAAACATATGTTATAAAATGTTATATTTTATAGTAACCATTTTTTAAAAAACTTAACTTTTTATATATTGTAGTTTATTATGTAACATCATATTAAGTTAGATTTGTGATATTCATAGAACCGGAAGGAAAGCACATAAAATACATCAATATATTATATTTATATATTATATTTCATTACTGATAATAATAATTTATGATATATTATAACACTTCAAAATCATAATTAAATTTTGTGATAATTTATGTAACTTTAATATTTTTATTAATAATAACATTTACATTAATTAATAAAATTTATATCAATTTTTATTTTTATTTATTTATAAAATTTATCTATTTTTTTATATGTTTATATATTAAGAGACCGTGGATTAAACGGGAATAAAAGCCATTACATGCATGCAGGTAATAGTTAGTTTGTTATCTCGTTTCACTGATAACGACCTGTAGTGAAAATAGTCTTTAATCCCGTTTGATCATTGTTTTGTCTTAAAAAATAAAGGAAAATAAAATTTCAATTATAATTATATAATATTTAAAAAAATATGCTTAAATTTTCTTTCATAAATTTAAAAACTTAATATTTTTAAATTTGTAAATTAAAACTTTGCATCGCAATGTCTGTTCATAAATTCACAATTAATTCCTGAATCAATAATCAGATGTAAAATCCGTACAGAGAAGATAAGGAAAGTGCGATTATTGATTATTATTGTTAATATAATAAATCAATTGACTTCTTATGTATTTTCTTTGAACGATATTGTAATTGATTTATCACTAAAATGACAACAATAGGCAAATACAAACAACATTTCATATTTAACTATCGAGTTTAGTGAACTAAAATAATAATTATCACCGTCATTAAAATATATACACCAGCTAAAAGTTATGGGTCATTATTTTAGTCGCACATTATTAATAGCTTTATGCATCTGTACTTGCAATTAAATCAACTTTGCTGCTCTATAAAACACTACTCTGATAACAAAAATAAAACGAAATTCATAAACAATAACTACTACTTCATCATCATTAAAAAAATCGTACAATTTTTTTACAATGAGACTCAGACTATATTTCATTTCAATAGTTATTAAAGTAAACAAAAATAATAATAAAAAATTATCAATTATAATTATTTTTCCCTGTATATATATATATATATATATATATATTTCAATGATTTTATGTATATTAACAAGAGATTATAAGTTTATGACTTGCCATAACTTTTGTTATACATTTTGCCTGCTTGGGGAACACTATTATAGTGATGGTTTTGTGGTGGTCCTTGATATCATCATCAGTATGGTCGAGCTGATTGAATTGAGAAGGAATAAATGAAGTTACTACCATACAGTTGTTAAACTTCAGACTATTTAGTTCTGATATAAGATGGTCATAAATACAAACATTAAAATGAAAATGGTTATCATTGTTTTAATATTATGTATACAGAGTGAATACTAAATGTCATTATATAATTCTATTTAATAATTTAGTATTATATAGACTTATTAGATTTGTAGTAATTATATATAAAAAGTTGCATTTATATTAATAAGTGTATTAATATAATAATGTAACATATGGCAAAGGAAGTGTAGAAACCAAGTAAAATCCCTCAGGACAGCATGAACTTTACTCCTGCCTCGTTTTCTGATGCTCCGAAAGACAAAGCGATACAAATTTGCAATTTTGGTGGAGGTAAGAAGAGTCTACCAAAAAGTTAAGTTCATCACACCTCTACTATCTATCTAGTAGACATTGCGTTACAAATAAATGTATAATATTAAATTTCAGCATTAAAATGCAAGTTTTGTATTCCTCGTTCTGTAAATTACTTGAAAATTCATTTCAAAATACCTTCTAAGGTTGATTCTGCTTAGTTTTGAGCTGCAGTGGTCGGGAGAAGCAGTCTTAGCGGCGGGGTTGCGCAGAGAGGAAGGGGGGCGGTGAGGAGTCCATGAGAAAAGCGCGGCGGCTGCGAGAGTTAAGCCCCGGTAAGGACTCGGCACACATTCGCAAATCCCGGCCGCAAACATGACGTTGCTCCCCCAGAGCCCTCTTGCAGACTACTTCGTTCGTTCGCCAGTGAGAGCTCCTCCTTGAAAAGCAAGAACCCAGTTCGAGACCAAGTCGTATACGGAATGTCAGAATCAAAGTTCAGCTTACAATAAATATTTACTACTTTATGTCATCATTTTTAATATTAATTTTTATATTTCAAAAGAAAAAAAAGTTACTGCCGCTTCATATATTTTTATTTTTTAAACAGGAAATAGTTTCTAATGCAGCAGTATATTTTTTTTTATAAGTTGCAAATATTGATTTTGTTTTTAAAAATATCGGAATTTTTAAAAACGAAGAGAAAATAATTTTCAAATTCTTTATACGTTATCTATTGTAAATCGTCAAAACTAATTTTGAGTTCAACTAAAAAAATAAGCCATAAAATTGTTATGGCAGACATCTACTTTTATAGACATTATTATGTAAATATTATATTTTGGTTTGAGCAATTGTTTTGCACCGTTTTCCCGATTTAAAAGAGTAGGGGGTCGTTACAACTCACTTTTCATGGTAATGGGTTAAGATAAGTATTAAACACTTCTTAAAGTCTTTAAAAATATAACATTAACTTCGAATTAACACTATTTACATATGAAAACATAATATTACTACATATATTACATATAAATAAAATCTATTTTTATTTCACCTCAGTTACATATTATAACAAATATATAATATATATTATATACAATACTCTTATATATAATAGTATAAGGGTGATGTTATATAGTAATAATATTATTTTGCTTTATCTTGTATTTTCCTCTTCTTCCTCCTTTGACAAGATGAGATCAAGAGACAATTCCAAAGTTTACGACTCTGGCTGATAATGGTCCACCGTGTATCCCGATGCCAATAAACTAGCAACACTATATAGTCAGGCAGTAGCAAAAACACAAGTCAATAAAGTACCACTGCATGAGACCCACCACCCACAACATAGCGAGCATGGCCAGGCTATTTCGTTATATATGCCATTCTGTTTGACTATTGAGAGTTTTGTCCCATACATTTACACTAGGGAATAAGCTACAATCGTATAATAATATAGTGACATCGGTACTATATTATATACTTGATAATTAAAATTGGTGACAATACAAAAATATATATATATTTCATTTTGATGATTATGAGATATTAACATTCAAATTATATTTGATTACTTAAACCAGTCTTGAACAAGTACATTCATTATTAAAATTGTTAAATAACGTCCAATAGCCTCTATACAAGATTCGACTATCATATTTTTTCTGTAGTTCATTAACATAAAATAATTTAATGCAAATTTCATATATTCCCATTTTAAATTTTGATTATTGTATTACCTACATATTTATTTTATCATGTTATACAGAGGTATAATCTAGCCAAAGTAAGATGACTCAAGTGGGAACACGCATAAGTGTAATGGATGATCACAAAAGTAAAGGAAGTACTACGAAATAACCTCCTCTTGCATGCATATAACCTTATACTATATAATATGTGTAGTTTAAAACTAGTAGCTATATACTCTTGCAAAGAGTAGTTAGGATGGTGGTGGTGGTGGTGGTGGTGGGGTACTTCATACATTTAACACATCACATGAATACTTTACTTAAATTTTGTTCCTCAAACTTTACACGATAACAATGTAACATTAAGTTACTTTTAAATTTTTTATTTTAAGGTATTTTTAGTTATAAATATTATAGTAAAATTATAAAATTCTAAAAACACCTACAATAGTTAAATAAAATCATATTTTAAATATTATATAGTAATCAATTTCATATCAAAGTTTTATTCATACTTCAATCTTACTATACTATATATGTATAGGAATTTTTAGAATTCAAGTGAAATTATTAATGCTGATCAAATCTAGAGCCTAGTAAACTGCATGTATTCTGATATATCTTACAATATAAGATATTGTTAGATATCTATAGTCATTTCAAAATAGTTTCTAAGAAAATATTCTATGAATAACTATATATATTTGTGTATTTATAACCTGTATAGAATATATAAAATCAAGTATTGATTTAAAAAAAATAAGTTTTCTTCTATAAGAAAAGTGTTTAAAAAAAAAGTACCCTGAAGCCTGTCAATATCAGCAACTTAAAAAGTTTATTCGACAGCAAACTACAAAATCACTACACAATCTTTTCCACCACATTTGAACTTAACAAATTCCTACATCGCAACCTAAATCTAGTTTCATCATAAATAATATTCTAAATTTATCAGCAAACAGTAAAAAACATTCCAAACTTAAAGTATCTGCCTCTCTCTGGCCCGTTTACTTGCACTTGGACTATTGCGAGTGATCCATTGCTGTAACGATTTTAAATAAATAAACACCTTGTACATCTCATAAAAACACAAGACATTTAATGTTTAATAATCATTATTATGGTGATTAGGTGTAACAATAAGCTTGCCTAAACCTCGCCGCAATAAAGCTAATTTCTGTTATATTCTGAATTTAGATGAACAACACACAATGATTAGTGTATTATATTTATTAATAATCACATCAACTATCACAAGATATCAGGTAAATTTTAATTTGTATTATCACTGGAACCATGGAGACAAAAATGTTATAACTTATAGCAGAAAAAAAAATGAAATTTAATCAATATTTTCTGGAATTAAAGATTTATAGTGGAATCTGACAAAACGTGAACTAAAATTAATCATGCTTTTTGAATGGCCCGTATTTATTTTCTCTTAAAAAAAGGCTTGATTTTGTAAAATCAACCTTTGGAAACCAAAATTATATCCTATAAGTATACTTACTGATTATCATTAAAATATTAAGCTAATATTGTATAAATTATTTAAGATAATAATCACTAATTAAATGTAAATTTTATATTAAAATTAGTTCAATTTTATATAATTATATTTTATTTACATAAATTTATTTACTATCACCAAATGGTATATTAAAACTCCCATTTAATAAATTAAATTGATGATGTAAATGTATAGTGAAATATAAAAAGATAGTCAGTCATATAATATATTACGTACGTATAACACACAAGAAGGTATACTATATAAAGTTAGTATACTACACTAGTATTGTACAGTGTATTCACGATTCCCCAACAGTAAGGTATATATAAGAGCTGTTAGTGGTTGCTTGCCCATAAACTGGTATGACGTCATGTCTTATCAATGAACAATGAGGTTGCGGCTGCAGAGTCTCCCCCCTACTCCTCTACCTTTCCCTCCTTTACTCCTTTTCTCCTCCACCCAAACTTTACCCCCTCAATCCTCCACCAACCCCCCAAAAACCTTGCAGCTTGGTTCTGCCCAAAGCATTGTTGGGGGTGGTAGTAGTAGGGAGGAGAGGGGGGGAGTGGTTAAAAGAGCTCATCAATTGAGCAGCAAAACGGTGGCGTTGGTAACCACACATATATATAGAGTTTACACCATATATATTTATATGTATGTGTGGTGTATAAGTGAAGTAGCCACTCAAGCTGTTCCTTTAGCCAACTGGTGTATCCCAACTTGCTATATACTTTTATCAATCTAAAATTTAATTCAGGAAGTGTGTATTTTATAAGTATTTTAATTCTAAAATATTTTACTTGTATCGAGGGAGATCTTTTAAATATTTTAAGGTAGAAATTGTTAAAAAAAAAAGTTAAATATTTTATATTTCAGCTACTTCCGGGTGTATTCTTATAATTATTTAACTATGTTTCTAACTTTTACATGTTTGCACAATATCACACGTCAACACTGATAAGTATGGTTAAAAACAATATTTTATATAACCTGATAAACTTTGTTAAAAATACAAAGGAAAAGAATATTATTCAGGTTTTACTTCAAGAAAACATTTATATATATATATATATATATATATATATATATATATATATATATATATATATAGAGAGAGAGAGAGAGAGAGAGAGAGAGAGAGAGAGAGAGAGAGAGAGAGAGAGAGAGAGAGAGGTTTCAACACATTTTTTATAAAAACAACCCCCTAAAGTGTTATTTCTTTTGTAGTAATGTGATATTATGTAAATATGTTTTGGCATTATGACAAAGTTGCTTTTATTATTTTTTTTTTAATGAATTACAAAGTGTGTATTTTTGTATGCTTTTTATTCAAAGGTTATTTATATAGTATGCAGCTCAAAGTGAGTGCCAAAAGTACTTGTTTGTTTTGAGGTATATGAATTGAATAAGTTACTGCTATTTTCTTTGCCAAGTTTTTAGTTTTTTTTTACATCTTCTTCTGTTGCAACTTAAACCAAAATTAACTGTTTTACTATACCAGATGTGCATGCGCTGCACCAAGTTTACCGATAAACGAGTAAATTTATTAAGGTACAAATTGAAAATGGCATAAGTCCAATGAAAAGCATGGATAAAAAGAACATAAGTCCATTAACCAGCAAATGAATTTTCTATTTAATTCCCTTTTATAAAACTTTTGACCAGCAAAAAAAAAAAAAAAATGTAAAGCGATTACAGAAAATTACTGCTTTTTTTCAATTCTATAAAATTTAATTTATTAGTTCAGATTAAAAACTGTTTGGAGCGCTGTCGTAGTATCTTTTCAACCGTTATGTAAGAATGATTATACCAGATGATTGTATCAATGTACTGTGATATTTTTCAAATTTCCAGTACATGAAAAAGTAGGCAACCTATTCAGCATTGAAGTACTGCTGGTTGCAAAATGTCAATTTCAAGGAGCATTATCATTATTATTTTATTTTTGAGTTATTTGATTGTTTATTATTATTAAAAAATACCGTAGTTATATATTTTAATAAATTGTTGTTTTCTAAATAAAACGTTTTTTTTTATCTGATTCTGACTTTGATTTGCAATTAACTTGACTATTTTACAAGTGTGAGCTGTTGAATATTTATTATATTTTCTTAAAAAAAAACAGATTCTCAAAAGTCCATAAAATAAATGTTCCATTAATAAGAAATGCTAAGGAAAGGATCAATGGTGCTTTAACGCAGCTTAGCATAATCCAGTTTAATTCACTTAAGGTTGCCACAAACCACAAGCGATGTGACCACACCACCATTAAAATCCAGAAAATTAGCACGCTGACTTTGGTCACATTAAGGAATCGTCTTGTAGTAAAGCAAATAATTCTTAATTTCGTGAACAAAAAGCTTAATTAATACTGATTTATGTTAAATGTTTCATATATTTATTAGTGCACATAATATTGTTGCAACAAATTTTCAATTCAATACATGATGTTTATAATGTTTTATCTAGAATAATTTAATAGTCCCGAGCATTGTTTTTAATATATTTTAGATACACATATCAAGTAACATAGCATTGTTTTTTTCTTTAAACGAGTCATCACAAAAACTATCAATTTAAGGACCAATTGTGTATTTTCATGTATATTGTAATACTAAAGTACATCATTTCAAATAAAAGTGACTATGTTGCAGCTGTATTCGTATTTTTTATTGTTTTTTTAACTTCAAATAATTTATTTTTTATTTAAAATAATATACACAGTATAAAAGGAGTATTTACTTATTTAATACATTTAATATATTCACCTAAAAATTTGTAACACTAAATTTTGATATTAAATAAGACTATTATTAGTATAAAATCTAGTACTTACAAAAATATTCAATTTTAAATGTTTGTCACTTCTGAGTATTATTAACACCGTTTTTGGTGCAGTTGTAATTATATTGATTATAAAATTCATTCAAAAATCATTAATATTACTCTAGAATTGAGCGAATGATGTGACAAAGTTTTGTGAAAGAGTCAAAATCTAATATTTTATTTAAAAAAAAAATGTAATAAAAAATATTTAACGCACGTAATTGCGTGTATTTGAGCTTGGCTGCTGCTAGCTGGACAAAGGGGTAAGGAGGGTTGGTGCACCCTCATCCCCCGGTCCAGCAGGATGAAAGCGCATGGGGGCGCCGTCCACAGCGGCGAGAGTGTGTAATCAGTGAACCGCCGGCGTGGCCCGGAGACCAGAGGAAATGTTAGCGGTGGAATAAATGGGCTTTGTTAAGCCGGGTGTTGAAAATTAAGAGGGCAGCCTTTTAAATTAAATAAAACATTTTCATATATTTTTAAATACTTTATATATGTTTTTTTTTTTGTAATTTAGTTTATAGTATAATTAAATCTTTATTTAAAATAATTTAATTTAATTTAATGTTATTTTATTGTTCTTAATAAATTTGTAGCTATGTGTGAATTTATGCACAATAGCTTTGATTTCATGATAAATTTCATTCTTCTGTACTTTTCGAACTTATGTAATGGATTATCACTTCTTAATTAATAAAGGTGGCTCAGTGAAATTAACGTAGTATGAATCTATGAATCAGGTAACATTAAATTGCGTCTACTTTTGTCCTAATTTAAACCAAATTTCAAAATCTATTCAAACTAAAAATAAAAAAATATTAATAATAAATTATTATTTATGTCATTAACATATTTATTTTGAAGTAATTTAAAATTTATTAATTGTGCGTAGTTCTGTAAACTTAGACAGCTTATAATATATCAATATTTCAAATCTAAAAATCAAGATTTTTTGTAACAATTTTAACAATATGTCACAACGCTAATATTTAAATAATATTTCGTCTATGACATAAACACGTATAGGCGTCAAAGCTGGAGGAACATTAAGTAATAATTGAAGGCCTGGAACACAATTGTGAACATATTTTATATTAATTTATAATAACTGAACAATAATATGAGAGTTCTTAAAAAGGAGAAAACATTATTTTATGATTTATATATGCAATTTGTTAATAACTTTCTAAAAAAATAAATATATTCATCATTCAATGCACTAATATAAAATGGATGCAATCCACGTAGAATATTACCAAGAAGTTAACCCAGTTTCTCATTAACTGTGGTTAAAGTCATTGAGTTAGGCTGATAAATAACTGGCCTGCTCACCGTGGTTAATTATCTTCCTTCGTGAATCGAGTCTAACTACTCCTTAATTAGTTATAACTTTTCTGTTAGAATATGACGTTAATTTCGACCTATAACACATGACTTGACATATTAATGATAAAACTTAATTGCACACTGTTCCCGACCTTTAATGAGCACCCCGTTCATTCGCCTGCTGCCAGACAGACGTCTTTGCTCACGTCATGGCTTTGGTCCATATTGTACACTTACACGCAGGGATGGGCCAACATGCGGAACTGCTTGTGACGTCACAAAAAGTGCATGGGCGGCCAAGCGAAAGCTAACACAACTTAGCATTGTAGGCTCGCTAGCCCCCAAGCATATTTTAATAATACACAGAGACTTAGTGATCTAGCAACTTACTTAACGGCATTGACGTATAGTGATGCTAAATATGGTCAAATGTGCGAAACTGATTTATTAATTATTATTATTATGTAATTGAGACCTACTTTTTTTGTTGTTTTTTTATAAATTAATTGACTTTTATATGTAATATACAAATTGCTTTGTAATAAATTATCATAGAAGTGTTAATTTATATATATAAAAAATGTATTGTAATTATATGCAAGTATCAAATGGTGAAGGTTTTATTGTACAATAATATTTATGACTGTTTCTTATATGACTCTTGTTATTTATTGTTTGTAGTTTCTCAATTGTTTCATTTCATTTAACTTATTTCTTCAATTAAAATCAGCTATTTTTTTTTGTGTAGGTCTGCAGTATAATATGTAAGAAATAATGTGTTTTTAATAATTGAATGTTTATGAAAGTATGTTTGGATGTATTCCAGCATTATTCCCGTTTTATAACGTTTAATGAATAATAACAAGAATTATAAGATGAAAATATAACCATGTTTTAAATGTCTCTTAATCCTGTAATGCAGCTACCTGGAGGCTTTAAATTATTAAATTAATATTAGTAAATTATATTTGAAACAACGGGAGGCCAAATAACTCTTCAAATATTTTTATATTCGTGATGACCGTGGTTAAACAATTAAAGATTCAATTTTTATTACAATTAGTGAAAGATGGTTAATATTTTATACTATAAACAATTTTGTGGTTAGTTTTCTCCTTGTAATATTACAGTGTTGTTTATGCATGTTATTAAAATTAAGTTATTTTTATAAGACAACAAAGATTAACCTTGGTCATGCAGCAAGCAAATTATCAAGGTACTGTATGTCTTTGTTCCCACCATAATTCCTTAACAATTCCTATCTACTTCTCTTTAGAATCCTTTGAAAGGTATTTTAGCTGATGTTTTTCTTCCGATGTAAAAAAAAAAAAAAAAAAAAAAACACTAGGGAAATACACGGAGATACGTTGCTTTGTGACTGTAACGATATTACCAATTTTTTCAGATTTTCAGCATTATTTTACACAGGACCTTTTTCTCACTTTAAAAAGTATGTGGGTTGTTTCGACTTCCCCCCCCCCCTTCTTTCTGGTACTGCTAGGGTTAATAATATATCCCTGATATAACAATGATACTGAAATATAATTACACATTATAATATATAGCTTATAATTTAATTATTTTAATTATCCATGTACAGTGTATATTACTCATTAAACCTCCGGCTATTGAAATATCTTGGTTTTTCATTAAAAATTTCTTATTAGCAGGTGCAGTCCGATCTAGTTGAGCGTGAGGTGTTGAGATGTGACAGGTAATCTCGCATATTGCAGGTACGCCACGTGGTCCCAGGTGCCGCCTGAACAGCTGACGAACATGGTTGTGCCGCCTTGACAAAGTGATTAATTTTTGCTGCTAGCAAGCAGGGGGGCGGTGGTGCTGAGGCTGCGTTTTAGTTATTATTACTAACTACATGACTACAGTCATTACTCAACAACTTTCTGTGACTGATAGGTACACCCGTAGACAAGTGTTTCTACGCTACAATTTTACTTTAAATAATGAAATCTTTACCTTTTTTAAATATTTTTAAAAAAACATTTATATACTTTAAAACTCTAAATATAAATTTCATAAGAAGAAACTAAAAACTCATATCATTTTTTTTTCGGTATAATAGATATATATAATTATATTATGTTTCCTTCTGTGATATAAAACCATTACAATTTTTAATGTTTTAAAATAATTCCTAATATATATATATATTATACATTATTTTTTTAAACATTAATTAAAATTGATTTTATTTTTTTATTTATTTATTATTTTAATTATTATTTTAATTATTATTTTCATTTAACAGCTATTTTGCAGCCAAGATTAAATTATTGCCTTATAAAATAGGCTGCATGTCACATAAACAATTTTTAAATTCAAAATCAAGATGTTGTTCTGAATCACAAAATCTCTGAAAAAAAAAAATCACAGAATACAATAAGAGTAAGAAAATGAAAATTGAGGGATATGAAAAAGGAATAGAAAGTAATTTATTAAATATAACAGTGTACTGTAATCAAATTATTTGAACAAAGTCATTAGAAATTGTGATGCACTAATATTAGACATGATTAATAGATAAGACTTTGTTACCACGAGAATGGGTTAATTAAATTACCACCTTAATTGGTGAAAACTACATATATATGCATCGTATACATATAAATAATTTAATAGAAAAATTAATATAATTTGAACCACATAAATTTTATTATAAAATAGTTATTTACTTCATTTTAAAACTTTTGCATACTCCTCGCCTCTGAAAAGTTCCCTTCTGCAGCCTTGTTAATCACCATGTCCCGTAAGGATAACACACGGCACGGTGATTTACAAGGCTGTTGCAGCAGAAGGGAACTTTTCAGAGGTGAGGAGTGTAAATCAAATTCAGAATTCTTTAAGATTTTTTTAACAATAACATAATATGTAACATAAATTTTAAAATGAAATATATGCTTTGAAAATTTTAATAAAAAATCATATAAGAACAGTTTAATTAATTAAATCACAGTTGTTAGTTGAAGTATAAGATATGTTTAATGCACACATGCTCGAGACAATGAATAAAAGTACATCATGTTCAGAGCATCATCATCATGTAAACAAGCCACGAAGTTAGTGTATTATGATATCGCGGTTCACTGAAGGTTATTAGTAACAACAAAGACTACTCTGAAAGCTTTGTGAAACATTTTCTAAACAGCTTGACATAACACGTGATTTATTACGTAAGTTTTAATAAAAATATAAAATTTTATAATTAAATGCACGTACAATATAGTAAAAAGTACATTACTATATTACAAAACAAAGGCATAAACAATGATATGAATCTACTGTACCATACAATGTCATAATATTCATTATATTGATGGAGTTCCTTCAAAAGGTTATATAACTAAACATTCTATAGCTTCTTATGTCATAGTCTGTCATAGATTAGCAATGCATTTTTCTTCAAGCTTTAACACCTTTTAAAAGGTCCTTATGAACATTATACAAACCAGTTTATTATAAATATTCTTTAAGGATACATTTATAATATTATAAAAAGTTATATATTATAATATTTTTTCTACAAGATGCCTTTTTTCTGTCCCCCACACAAACGTGTATAATATTAAGCTTCTCATTTTATGCATGATTCTTGTATATAACGATCATCACCACGATATGAGCGGAATAAATCATGTTTTTTTGACAGGTTTTATCGTGTTGTCTGTCAAGGTGACATGCGAGAGGTCTAGCGGAGAAAACATCAATTCGTCGTCATTGTAGCGAGAGAGAAATTTACTTGACGCATTCATGTGACGGTGCAGCAATTGAAGTATGTCTGCAAAAATAATTAACTTCATTAAATTTCTTTTTCTTTGTCACATTATATTCTTCAAATAAAAAGAATTGGGAGAAAAGAATTATGTTTTTTTAAGTCTATAGTAAGCTTAAATCATATAGACGTATCAATGTGGCTATTATACTAATCTGTGTCACAAACTTAATTAAAATAGGACAATGTTATGCAACTTGTCTGATTTATATATTTACAAAATAAATTAATATTTTGCAATTTAATTATATATTAAACAATATATAATTTTACAGAACGAATAAAAAAAATCTATTATACCTTTCAGATTAAATGTTTTTATGTGTAAAAATAACCTTACTTGTAACAATATTGTTAAAAGACTTAAAAAGCTTCCAAGATTATAAACAACACAAATACCTTTTAATTAAAATAGATTGTCATTACCTTAAGAATCTAATATATTTTTCTAGCTGTTATTATGTATTTTATTTTAAATGACTCTCATAAACAAAAACAGAAAAAAAAAGGTTAGTTAAAAAGAGCAGGGTGTTTAAAATTGGACGAGTAGCAAAGTCATGGTATGCAGCTTGCTGTGGTTTTGGCACGTCAGCTGACCAGCAGCAATATGGCGATGTGCGTGATGGATGAACAGTGAACGAGAGAAGTGGCCACCCTATAGTGACGAGGACAGCCTGTCAATGCATGGCCGACCGTGAGGCGAACGATCCATCTTCCCTACCCTTACTACACGCTAATGCCACAAACCAGGGGGATATACTGTTGTTGGTTAGGGGTGGATTGATTCCATCTATATATACAAGAAGAGTCATTTTAATATATTATACAAAACGCCTACTTCTATTGCAAACATTTCATCAACCTTATATATATGTATATTCTATTTATCTATAGACTTACTTTTTGGTTAACTGCAACTAATTTGCCTCTTCTAAGCTTAAGAGAGATAAGCCCTGACGCCTCATTCTCTCTATGAGATGCTTTTGGTTTACTTATAGAGAGAAACTGCTGCTGCTGCTGCCTTACAACCCAAGTATAACGTCCAACTTTAGCTGCTGAAGGAGGCAAAGCAAAATGTTTGTTTAAGCTTACGATCGATTTGACTAGACCTCCTTCCTTTGCTATAATAATCCTTATATACCATCATCCTTTCTTACCACTATCTTGTACTTCACAATTTTTACATTTATTCAGATTTCATCGTCTTAGTATGACGTCAATGGATGGATATCTTAAATGAAATTTAGCCATTTTTGAATTTTAAAATTATCTATTTCTCTCTCTCTCTCTCTCTCTCTCTCTCTCTCTCTCTCTCTCTCTCTCTCTCTCTCTATATATATATATATATATATATATATATATATATATATATATATATATATATATATATATAATATATATATATATATATAATATATATATATATATATATATATATATATATATATATATATATATATATATATAAATTTTGAAAATTACAATTAAGAATGAAACATGCAATGATGACGCGAGACAGTCGAATAGTAATTTGTTGATACTCGGTGTTTTATAAATAATTCTCAATCACACAAATCTAGAGAATTAAGCTCTCTTTTCAGTCAATTCGTTTGAAGATAAAATCAAACAATTTCTGAATTACAAATTTATGCTTATTATATTAATGTAGCATAAATTTAAAAAATTGTTCATTTATCGAATTAAATTTCATATTAATTAATAAAAAATTATGTGTTGGAGAAGGAAATTTAAACAATATTTTAAACGCATGGAAATAGTTGAGGAACAATTTATCAGGCGTTCACTGAGAGATGAAAATTGTTGGCTAGCGGTTAGACGTTATTTATAAGTGAAATCTACAGTACGTTGCTGGTGTTCATTATGGTCGTTCATCGCAGCGCTGAGCCGCTGCTAATTTGCAAAGGCAATTAACTCTCCCTTTTCCAGCTGTTTGAACTGCACATGTAAAATAGAAAATTATTTTAAAAAAAATGGAAATTAAATTTGAAACCACGATTCTAATCTTATTTTTGTTCTTTTTATACAGAATTAACAAACTCAAAATTGTTAGCAATGTATTTTATATTCCAGGCCGTATAAAAGAATGATATTAAATTATTATAATCAATTTAACGACTGTTATATAAACATTTGTTTGCTGATAGTTCTGTGAATATCAAATTTTTAATTATTAAAATCAAAACTAATTTATTCTATATATTATCATCATAAAAATTAATTTTTTAGTCCATCTTGCCTTTTTCATCTGAATTTTGAAATAATTTCTATTTTAACAAAAAAAAATGGGATTAAAAAAGTTATATTAATTCAATTTAATTTTGAAATCATTTTTCAAAGGCTGGCTTTTTTTCCCTATCATAATTCTCTTCAATTTGCACGTGGTTCTCTGTCTTGTGGTCCTTTTCTCCCCTCCTCATCTCTCTTTCAACAGCCTCCAACTATTAATCAAGCCGTGTTAATTAATGACCCCCCTCCCTTTACCATCTTACTTAACCGGCCACCACCACCGCCGCTCGCGCCGGGCCCCCCTCCTCCCAACTGCACTTCACGACGACCGGCCAGGGACCAAGCTGCTACGTTGTCAGGAACGAGACACGTGCCTAACCAGAAGATGCTCAGCAAAAACCAGGGTACTTGTAACGCTCAGGTGCAATTGATCGTTTACTAAAGAAAGTTAAATTTACCTTAATATACAAGGCTGACAAAATTTATAGCAAAGAATAAAAATTTTGAATGGCTGTTTTTTAAATTAGCATCTCAGGACTTAGATATTACATTGCATACCAATATGAAAATTTAAAAAAGGAGATGATATTTAAAATTAATATTGATGTATAATTTTTAATAATTCGTACAGCTTTTCTAATTCACGTGTTAATATTTTAACTAGTATTCTTTCAAACTAGAAATACAAAATTAAAACGACAGGAAATATAATACAGTATTTTTTAAGATATGCGAAACCTAATTTTTATCAAATGTATTGCATAATATAATTATGCTGTAAAATATTAATGAAAAAACTTTGTTTCATCATTACCTTTTCCCCTATATTATATTTATATATTTAAGTTCCACAAAATAACCCTTATATAATAAAATGAAGTAAAATTCTATTTTCATTGTCGAAAACTTTATGTATAAATTTGACGATAAGATTTTAGATTATAATTAAAATTTAATTGGAGTAACAGAAGAATTCGTTTGTACGCCCCCACATCGTCACCCATAAAATAAAATGAACCATTTTATGAAGAAGAATCTGAATCTGAAGTTCTCCGTCCTACCTGAGAGGTAATAAGTACCTTGGTGTAACGAGAGAAATTAAGATCCTCATCATCTCAAGTACGATACTCCACACTGTGGTGATGTCCTGAAACCACGGCCTGCCCACACCAATCAAAATGAATATTTCAGTACGACGTACACTACAATGGAGGTGACAAAACTCGGTGGTGTGTCCTATACAAGTTTGTACATTAGCACAGGTTAACAAGCTTCTATTTTAGTTTAGCAAGTGTATATTACCTTATACAGTAATACGGAAAATGCCATGCATCATCGTCATTGCCTTAACTAAAACATAAACCCACGAGACAAGAAACATAGTAAATAAGTGTCACGTGCGAATACATTGATACTTCACACTTCTAAGAACAAAAGTTGCACTTTTACACTTTCGAAGTGAGAAATTTCTAAGAATTTCGTGTTTTTATTCATAAAATAAATAACTTAATATTTTATAATATTCAGTTTATGAGAAAGAAGAGTCTATTAATAGTGCTATTAAATTGATTGCGTGGGAATACAGGACTTTACTTTAAATACAGATTTACTTAAAGTCTTCTTTTATTTTTTGTTACGATCACTTTCCTTTTAAATCAATAATGTTTTTAATATTTATTGCACAATTATCACCATGATGTAAAGAATGAGAGTGCTAAATAAATATTGAATTTTACATAACGAAAATTTTACTTTGATGTATTTTAGTTAGGAATTTTAGCACAAAAAATTAGTTAACAAAAATTCATTAAATCAGATTTTTTTTATACCGAAAACTATTGGAAGTGAGACGGAGATTAATAATGCTAATTGTTCTATTTACGAATAAGTCTAATCTTTTAATCAAATCAATTAATCTGTTGTAAAAAAAAATCAAATATTGTAATTATATTGTTTATATTACAGCTCACTACAGCAATTATTTAGCTGAGAGTTCTTGCTTATTTTTGGCAAAACTTCATTGCAAATTTAATACAGCAACTCAATTTTAAATACTTCATTATTATTATATGTATATAAAATTTATTATCAACAAAATTCCATACATAGTATTGTATATAGAATATGTTATTATGCTCACTATATACTGGTTAATAAACAGTACATTGAAGGCTTTTGGTATATTATAGTGACTAAAAATTACGTATGAAAATACACCCCTTTTTTTTTAATTGAAGTCTTCATGCAAAAATATTTTGAAATATGAGAAGTGATAGCAAAAAAAAAAAAAATATATATATATCATATTTATTAAATTTTAAAATAATTCCCCATTTGGTACAGAGGAGAGTAATTTTTCATCGAACACAGCAGCTTTGGTTGCAGCAGCAGCAGCCTCCTCTTCATCATTAATCAAACCTATCGCGGTTTGTTACAGCCAAATCGATCTCCCCCTGGAAGTTTTGTCATTTAGTGAAGATCTTTCACCGATATCATACTTTGGCTAGATGTAAAAACCATTTATATTGCTTTTACTTACACTAAAATAAAAGTACTATAAAATCTTATATTATAGACTAGATAATATATAAATGTAATGGAAAATACAGACTAGCAATCTTCTTATTGCTTCGTCATTAAAAAAAATTTTATGTTTAAATTTAGCAATTTTTATGTGATTTTTTTTTTTATATCTTGGTTTAACTTGCTCTTAATATTTTAACAAGTATGCTAAGTGCTTTTTTTATATTAAGCTATCAAAATTTCAATAATGGATGGTTATCAATCAACTTTTTCTCCATTATAAAATGTCATACAATATTATTTACTGATCTAAATGAGTATCGATAATAATCTTAAGCAATGAATTCACAATCTGATTTAACAACCAACTGAAACAATTATTGTTATTAAAAATAAAGGATTATGTTATTTAGAGTGTCCTGTCACGTATCCTCAGCAGAAAGAACAATTTTATTGTTAATGCACTGCCATTAGCATTTTATTAATTAATTATTTGAATTTTACTTGTCTAAATTTTCATTTAATTGCTTAAATAGTTACTCAGATTCTATAAGCTATAACAATGACATGCAAAATAAACGCAATTTTTTATATTTTTACAAAAAGAGCTGGTATTTGAATTCAGAATGATTTGTCATTTATTGAACTAAAATAAAAAAAAATCATGATATTTAGATGAATTGAAAAGCCCACTAAAAACCTGAAAATTAGAGAGAAACGATAAAGGTTCTTGGTAAATGATCAAAATCTTGACCTTGTACAAATCCAGCTACATGAGAATTTGCATCTCTTTCAATTTAAACTACCTTTAATCGCCCAAAAATTAATCCTCTCGTGTCTGCTTAATTTCCGTTACAATGAAGATACAATTTCACACACGTAATGAAGTTAAAATTAAAACAAGGCAGACGTATTTTGCTAACAAGTTCTTATAATGACCAGCTGGGTGGGACCACTTTCCCTGGCGCTCCTGCTAGAGGCGCCACCGCACTACACACACCACAAGCATCCACCACAGCAGCAGACGCCCGGTGCTCACTCGTTAAGGTTACTGACCCCAAACCTTCTTTCTCCAACCTACGTCACTGATATAACGTCATTATATCGTTTCTCTAATATCATAAAGTGCAGTATAAAAATTAGTTATTAATTATAATATTGCAACAATATAACTGTGTAGATTATAAGTTAATTATTCTGTTACTTCAGTCAATTATTGTATAAAATCTGCAAAAAAAAGTATAATATATTCTTTATATATTATTGAAGTTGGTGTTTACCTTTTTTTTTTTTGGCACTGACATATTTTTAAAGTACCGAGAGAGATTTTTGTTAAGAAGGTTCTTCCAGTGTCATGGTTTAAAATTTATTATTGTCGTTCGTTGACTCTCTCTTTCGTCTGAAGAAGCGTACATGCATGACACTTCTTGTGGGGAATGTTGCCAGATGTAATTATCATATTTTTGTAGCTAACGGATTAAAAAAAAAAATGCATGAATAATATAACGGTACAGAAGTATTATTTATATTACTTTTTATATGAGTCGTCTGTTAATTCTCATTTAATTGAGATGAGTTGACAAATTAGAATAATATGCTTAATATAATTACATGAAATAAACAAATAACGATGCCTTTGCTTCGCTAAAATTTTCATACTAAATAGAAATAAAAATGTTATTGGTTATTTGGTAATGAAATCACCTTTTATTTTTTAAACCTTATTTTGTTCAATGCAACCTTTAATAATTGAATGTCTTTAACCTATTTTAAAACAATATAAATAAAACATTATATTTAGACTTTTAAAAAGTATAATAAAATAATTTACTTTATTATTTCATATGTAGGTTTTTATAATATATATAAGTTATAAATTTACATTAACATTTTCTGTACAAAAGCTATAACTGCATCCCACAATCAATAAAGTACTTGTAAGTCATAAAAGAGATAGTGAGATCTGATAAGCGGACTTTACTTCCATTCTACACACTAAATGATCATCAACGTGGGATCAGATTGTTACTATTATTGCTTGTTTACTGTGGTATTTCGCATTAGTCCTTTAGCAAGTAGGCTTACATTAAGGCTTATATAATAGAGGTACATTATATGAACATGCAGTGAACAGAATATCAAATCAATTAATTGCACCTGAGTAGAACGTGGGATAATATGTTATTGCATGTAAAACTGAGCACCGAGATAAACTATTTATACACTAGAATAATTTCAATATGTAAGAGATAATTAAATTAAATGTTTATATAAATTTACATCATGCATGTAATATATATTATTTTAATAAATAAAAAAGCAAGTTGGTAATAAAATTAATTATATAATAATTTACAGAATTTTTATTGAAGCAGTATTATTTAGAATTTTATATAATTTACTATACATATTATATTACATTACATTAATATTTTAATATAAAACAATAGAAATCTGTTTTTTCACTATCAATTTTTTTTTAATTATACTGAAAACAAATTATTGAGAATAAATTTTAAGAAATTCCAAGTATTCAATTTAGTTTGGTAAAATAAAATTTGTTACACAAATTACTTGCATGCTACGTTTTAAGGATATTAACTGTGATATAAAATACAAAGCAGCTTTGATTAGTGGACACCGCTTTGAAACACTTGAAATTACTTATTTTTATTATATAGAGAAAGCATTAATGGGAGTTTAAATATAATTTTTCACGTATTAATTTCTCATAATTTATTTTTTAGGACTCTCAATGTACTTATAATAATATACCCATGTTAATTAAAACTCCCTCGGGCAAAACTCGAGTTGTAAACAATTGAAAATATGTATCGATCATCGTTCCTATTTATAATATCTTTAGCCAGAATTAACCTATCCCTCAGTATAACAAATTAGATATTTTAGCATAATCTTATTTTCAAAATATCAGAAGCTATATAACAAAAATATACTAAAAATTAGTTTGAAAATTTGAAATAAAGATGTTCTAAAGCCATAGCTATGACGTCATAAGATATGTGTATGTTTTAATAGTTCCTAAACTGAGAGAAATTAAAAAAAAACAAATGTAATAAAAATAAAATGTTCACCAATTATGCGATAAAAGGTCATGCAGGATATTAACGAGGTACATCTCCGTGGTCTAATATTCGTGGGTGTCCGGTACGACGGCATCTCCACACCCCACGCACCCTCGGCGGCCGCCCACTACACCTTACCTCATGACGGGTCAGCCTCGCACCTTACGTAAGCAGGTGGGCGTGATAGAAATCGCTAGTGAGGATTCGAGAATCCTAGCTGGGACATGCGTAAATATTGTGATCTCGAGAGGATTTTACTACAAACAATAAAGAAGATTGTGTGAATTGCATCATGAAACTGATCATATAGCATGATTAGCTCTTAGCAAATAATATTCTTCAACATTAAAGCTAACAATGTATCAATATTAATTTAACATTAGTCAGAATTTATGTCAAAGAAAAAAAAAACATGTACACGATTTGTAATTTAAAATTAATTTGCATTTTGGTAGTACATTTGCTAGTTTCAACGGGTTATATTAGTGTTATAATTAAATTAAGTTGATTAACCAAGTGTAAATTAAATTTATTTTATTTATAATCACCTAAGGCTTTATTTTAAAAATTAATATTAAACATACACGCGAAATAAACTAAAACAACATACGTGTTATTAATATATATTCCGGTTTCAGATAGAGATCAAACAAGAAACTTGACAAGATGTGCGAAGGGACATTTCCTTATGGACAATTTAGAATTTCTGAATTACATTTTCCTCGTTCAATTTTCCTTGTTATAAATTTAAGTTAGACACGGTATGGAGAAGTTTTCAATCAAGTTCATTGACCTCATGGAGCAATGTTGTGAGATTCTCATCTCATCAAATAATTAACAAAATAATGTGAATGGGGTCGGTGATATTTTAAATATAATATACACATAATTTTTTTCTTATACTTTCTCCAAATTTATCAAATTGGTTGGGCAACCACAACTATATAGTAAAATATATATATATACTATATATATATATATAGTAAAACTATAATATTATTAATTATTTATTTTTAATACACATGTATTACAATCTCTACATAAAGTTTGTAGCTCATGCATACTTACTGACTATAAAATATGAATCAACTACCTACACTAAACTCCATATTATTGTAAAAGTAAGTCAGCAAGTTAGGATATTAATATAAGAATTTATAATTCTTTGACTTGATGCCGTGGCTATATATTGTAACAATTTTATTTAGTATAATATTATGTATTAATGACAGAACAAAAGGTTGCTAGTGACAAATTTCATTATGAGTGTGACTAATTATGAGTTGTAATTTATTAATATTATTATTCTCATTGACAAAGAATTATTAAGACAAATAACTTCTGATGAGTAAATTAATTATACTCGTACACTGTATATAAGACATCTATAACATTATATACTGTATAAGAACAGAACACCTTAACTTGCATTTTTTTAACTGTATGACCGCAATTTTTATGGTACAATGAACAAAAAAAATACTTATACGACATAAATTTAATCTACTATCAAATAATAAAACAAACAATTTTAAAATTAACTCTAATAAAGCAATAAATTACAGTAACCCGTTTTTCTTTTTTTACATAACACACATCACTAGGTGAAGGTTACTCTTAACTATAAGATCCGTTACTGAAGGTCGTGTAGATATTAGTAAACAATATAATATTATATATTATTTATTTTATTTTTTATTTTGGAACTTCTTTTTGGTTGTACAAGACAAACATATGTTCAAGTCAAAATTGGACAAAATACAACATAAAAACATCAAACTTAAACACATTTACATAAGTTATTTAACACTATCAAACACAATCACTGACAATAATAATAAAAACAAAATACAAGCCAAAGTCACCATTAATACTGATAAATTTTAGTTTATGTGGAACATATATATATATACATATATATATATATATATACATACATATATATATATACATACATACATACACATACACACACACATATATATATATATATATATACATACATACACATACACATATACACACACATACATATATGTATATATACACATACATACATATATATATATCAGTCAATACAATGTATATGTAAATTTATAATTTTGTTTATTTTATAATCCTGATAATACTTTTTCAGACATTTTATTACTCTCAAAAGCTTTAATAGAGTAAAACTCTTTATTGATCAATACATTCTTTAATTTTGTGCGAAAAAGTTTACTGGTTTTTATTTCTTTCAAACATGCTGGTAAAAATTCATAAAATTTTGCTGTTTGATACATTGCACAGTTTTTGAAAAATTGTGTGTTATGTCTTTCAGTAACTACATTCGATTTATTCCTAGTATTATAGTCATGATAGCCATCATTCTGAACATAAAAATTTGGATGATTTTTTTTGAATGAGGCACAATTTAAAATATAAATGCAAGGGACAGTTAACATTTTATTAGCCTTAAAATGTGAAACACACGACTGTCCTTTTGGTATTCTTAAAATCGTTCTAAGTGCTCTCTTTTGCAAAACAAAACATCGATTCAATAGTTCCGATTTACATCCCCAATTTATTATGCCATATGCCAAATGTGGATAAACATACGCATAATATATGGTTAGCAAGGTTTCATGAGATACATGATTCCTGATTGTATATAACATAAAATTGGCCGAATTTATCTTCTTACAAATCGCATTTACATGTAAAGACCAATCCAAACTTTCATTAATGTGTAGACCAAGAAACTTAACAGACTCTGCTCTTTTAATTGTTTTCCCGGCTAATTGCAACAAATAACTATTCAAAGGGATTTGTCTAGGGGAATGAAATTGGATGTATTCGGTTTTAGTTGAATTTAATATTAGCTTATTATTTGTACACCATGTATGTACCTCTTCAATAGTAAGTTTAATCTTACGAATTAATTCATCTTCGGCTTCTGCTGTGATTATAGCTGTAATATCATCAGCATACTTTACTAATACCGCATTCTTGACATGATCTGATAAGTCATTTGTTCCTGTATTAAACAATGTGGCAGACATTTTTCCTCCTTGAGGAATTCCAAGTGTAATCGGTAATTTGTCTGATTTATATGTAATATTTTGGCCGTTAGAATTTGAATTTAATTCAACATATTGTTGTCTGTTAGTTAGATATGAATCTAATAGATTACGACTCGAAACTCCTATTCCCATGTTATCAAATTTATTCAATAATACATCTTTATTTAGACTATCAAACGCTTTAGATAAATCAAAAAATATTGCAACGCAAAATAGTTTATTATCTATTGCCATATAAACGTGGCTTAAAAGATCAAATAGTGCTGTATCAGTAGAACGGTCTTTCAAGAATCCATGTTGACAGGGAGCAATTAAATGATTTTCTGTTTGATAATCCGTAATTTGATCGTCTAATGTATTCTCAAATAATTTGCCAAAAACAGATGTATTTGATATTGGTCTGTAATTATCAATAATGAAAGTTGGGCCTTTTTTATGAGTTGCATAAATCTTAGAATCCTTTAAACAATCAGGAAATATACCATCTGATATTGAATGGTTAATTAAATTAGATAAAGGGACAGACAAAACAGAAGCACAATATTTTACAACAGTATATGGTATTTCGTCTGGGCCAGCTGCATACTTATTAGGAAGGGATTTCATTCGATTTAAAATATAAATCGGGTCTATCGAACTAAAATTTAATTTCGTTTTACTTTTATCAGAATCGACAATAATTAAAGTATTAGAATAATTAAAAGGAAATTTTTCTGTTATTATATTTTCAATTGTCTTGACAAAAAAATTATTAAATAAATTGCAAATTAGTTTGGGGTCTGTAATCGTTACACTATTTATACATAATTCATAATTATTCTTATTATTAACATTTGTTTTCTTTGTTTTGCATTCTTTATTAATTATATTCCACGTAGCTTTAATTTTATTATTAGCTCCTTTTATTTCATGGTCATTCTCTTTAAATTTAGCGGTGGCCATATTTTGTTTATAAGATTTCATTTCTTTTTTATAAGTAGACTCTAAATTTGGGTCAGTAAATTTTACATCATAGTGTAAGCGTTTTAAAGAAATCCCTTGTTCGTAAAGATGGGGGTTATTGAGTATCCAGGAAGGTTTATTTTTGTTACTTGAAATTTTTCTTTTAACAACAGGAAAAGCCTCGTTGAAATGATAAATAAAAATTTCAAGAAATTTTGACCATCTCTCATTTGAATTGAGATCAGGATTTAATAAATCATTCCATTCTTCACGAATTAATAGGAGCAGAAAATTATCTAAATTGCATTTGTCAAATATTCGTTTATAATAAAATTGTTTTTCTTGTATTTTATCAATGTTCTTCGAGTTATTTAATGTTATTGTGACTATAGTATAGTTATGGTCCGACAGAGTTGTTTTTTCAGTTTTATAATTAGTATTAATAGCAGATGTACTTTTAATAATATGATCAATTAAAGTAGCCGTTTTCATTGTTTCTCTAGTAGCGGAACTATTAACAATTTCCAACTTGTATGAGTCCAGTATATCTTTATATAAAATTACATTTGCATCATCAATAAATAAATTAAGATTTACGTCACCCGCAATAATAAAAAAATCATCATTATTTTTACAGTATTTAATTAATTTTTTGCATAACATTTCAAATTCTTTTAAGAATGGTTTTATATTATTTTCTGTGTTGTCAAAATTCTGAATTTTTTTCATCACTCTAGATATATTAGGTGGGCGATATATAGAAGCAAAATAAATGTTTGTTGTATTGTTAATTACTAATTTCGCTATGCAGCATTCAAAAACTGATTCAATGGATTTTATTTTAATATCATTTATATTTGAACCTTTACGAGATAGAATTACTACTCCCCCACATTTTTGAATATCTCTACAGTAATATGAAACTATCATAAAATTTTTAAAATTTATTGTTATAATTTCAGATTCATTCAGCCCATGTTCACATAATATAATTATATCACAATCAACCATTTCAAGAAAATACTCAAATTTTGGTAATTTATTTTTTAGGCCTGGTAAGTTAAGCTGAAGAATTTTAATATTACATGGGGCTGAGTGAACCTGAACATTAAGTTTTTTTTTTGTTGGGCAATTTGGTGGAGATACTGTTTAGTGTACTGGCACGGAGCCGTGATCTCACAGGGGAAGATTGTGTATCTTCCTGAGAATTTTTAATGGGGGATTTCAATTGAGATGCCAGATTAAAATTATCAACATTTGAACTCAAAACATTATCATTAATAGTATCATTTTTACTAATAATGGATGGTGAGACAACATATGAAATTTCATTAATTGATTTTTCTGAATTAATTGCACTTTTCTTAGCAGCGGTTTCATCATTTTTTAATAGATCATTTGTAAATTGGAATTTATTATCTAAAATCGTTAGTAAAAAAGCTTTGAGTCTTGGATGTAATGAGTTCAGATCTATAATATCTTGATTCAATTCAAGAGAACATACAGGATCTGGTAAGGGTGGTCCTGATTCAGGCAAACTATTGTTTACCAAAACAAGACTTGACTCCTCACTCGGGGCAATACCGTCGTTCGCCGGAGCGAGGCCTGACTCCTCGCCCGGGGTGGTACCGTCGTTCACCGAAACGAGGCCTGACTCCTCGCCCGGGGTGGTACCGTCGTTCACCGAAGCGAGGCCTGACTCCTCGCCCGGGGTGGTACCGTCGTTCACCGGAGCAAGGCCTGACTCCTCGCCCGGGGTGGTACCGTCGTTCACCGAAGCGAGGAAGCGAAGCGATTATTCAGGGAGGAGGACCCTAACAAATTTACACTAAAAATAGCAACAGCTGCAATGGTTATAATATAATCACAATGCACATGCGGGTAACTTACATATACGTGTATAATGACAGTGTCCTATATTGTGACGTCACATAACGTGAAAGTCACAGGTAAAACGTCACACCCACTTAAATGACGTCACAAGACCTCCTATAGAAGAAGAGGGCAATGACCATTTTATATTGTAACTATATTGTTTCTAGTAGTTTCAAATAAGAAAATATTACATATCTAGTCATAAAAACAACATGATTTCAAAATTTAAATAGATGATATCGATGCTAATATTTTCCAACGAACATGATGATAATACTCATCAACATCCATTTTTTATAACTTGCATGGAGGTGAAGCCCTCTCCCTGAAATTTTGTTTTTAACATCGGAAATTTTTATTAAAATTGATCTTATGGTGTCAACACCCCCAGAAATTTTGTTACGAATCCGCGCCTGACTGTACAGTACTTACATAGTTTATATAGGAAATACAGCATAATTTGACGACGCTTTAGTATAAAGTTTGTGAAGTGAATTACATGCCTGAGTACACTTACATCATTTATCAAGTTACAGCACTAACAGAGAGGGCTGCTGGGTTTTACTTCTATATCTAACATTCATTCAAGCGACTCTAAGATCATTATTAGTATGTAATTCTCATATCATTTAACATGTGACACTTCTCTTGTTCAAAGATATTATGATCGATGATTAATTAAAATGATTTATTTCTAAGAAAGAATGTTACATTATGAATGGTACTTCTGCTTTGCTATCTCCTTGGGGATATTGTCATGCAGTCTATGGAGGCATGATAAACTTAAAAATAAAAACTGCATGGGATAGCTATGGATGCTTTTCTTGAGCTGGTATTACACGATAAAATTTTTATATTTACTGCATACAAGTGATACAAGAATACTTCATTCACCTCCATTTGTATGTACACATTTATTTATATAAAAAAAATTGTATCGTGTGAATTTTAAATACCCCTTTACCTCCAAAATTTACAATCTGCATCTTTATAACGTTTTTAGCTACAGTATATATATACTTTAATGTTTATTCAAGTACTTTAAAATATAATTATGTTGCTTGACAAATTTTTTGATCTTATAATTAATTATATTTTCTGTTATATAAACTGCTAAAAATCAGACCTGTCTATATGTGATTTTTCACGTAATTATTCTAATGTATTGTAAATTAACACCCAAATATATTGCACGATAAAATAAGTCATATTTGTACCTAAAAATGCACTAAAACTGAAGTTCAGTGCGTGTATCTTCTTTCACGGCTGTCAATGACCGGAGAGATATATAAATTTTGCTTCCTCTGATCCGCAAGTATTCACAGAAATTAACAATCAAAAGTAAATAAAATTGTAATCAGAAACGACAAATACTTATTTTAAATATATGAAAATGTTTTTTAATTATATTCGGATGTACAATACATTATAAAACAACACCTATTATTATAATAACAAAACACCCGCACAATATAACAATTATATAACTCTATAAATAAAAGGAATTTCCATTTAAAACGATAAGTAAAAAAAAAATACATTGTAAAAATTAGATTAATTAACGCTGACATAAATATATATTTACACCTGTCTCTCACCGCTGTTTTGTTTTCAGGATGAGCACCAATGACGTCATCATCAGACAAGAGCTTGTCCTAGCCTCAGGGAAATCCCTCCTAGGACTGCCAAGCGGAGAGAGCGAGAGGAGGAGGAGGAGGTGCGTGAGTGTGTCCCCCGTCACTTGACGTATAAAGCTGGAGCTCGACCCGCGCAACTTACCAGTCTCTCAATACAACTGCTCACTAAAATATCATAGCAAAATGAAGTGTAAACTATCAATTTTAATAATTGTTCTATCTACAGCAACAATTGTTTTATCAAGAAGCCCATATTATGATGCTATTGTTGGTAAGTACATCATGTATTGTTATTATTTTTATTTTATATATAAATGTTTCGATTATGTTTATTTTGGGGATTTTAATGCTTGTATATCAAATTTTAATATTAAATTTTAATTAATATCACAATTTATTTCTTATTGTAATCTTAAATTATTTAAGTAATGGCATTTAGAGTAAATTATTATTATTATTAATTTTTTTATAGTTCCTCTCTGTTGGCTCTTACGAGCATAGCCAGACTAGCATAGCCAGAAGGTCAATTTCCTCAGGATTCGTGGTGAGGTTAGCAACCCCAGGTGAAGGCCTCAGTGAGGTCCTCCGGGTCTCTGTTTATACACATTTATATCAATTTTATATTGTTTAATTTTTTATAAAGTATTTCTATCATGGTAGTAAAATATTTCTTAAATTGCAAATTTCGTAAAATATGAACCATTTAATCCGATAATATATAAGAATTACAATCTTCTAGCAAATGAGACGACTCTATAACAGTGTCATATATCATGTTATGATGTGACAGGTATATTAACATAATCTGCATAGGATAAAGTGTTCCATAACTCGCAAATCAACATAAATCATATGAGATTTATGAATCTGACAGTAAATACAAATCATTCAAATCCAAACATTCGAGTACTCAATTCATTCGTAACGTATTGTTTAGAATTTTACAATCCATAAATTTATTCATTTATATATGTGAATGACATTTATTTGAATATATATATATTTAAATTTGTTGACAATATATTTACAATAATTATATATAATTAAGTGTTTTTTAATTAAATTTAACCTTCAAATATCAAGGTTTGTATGAAGTTCAAATTCATATAGGATCTATTGTTCATTGTTTTCACGGTTAGGAAAATACAGATTAAAAGTTGGAAGTACTCCAATAAATGCATAAACAGCCTTGCATTAGAATATGTTGTGGTTTTTTTATATACGCATTATTAACTCATGTGGGATTTACATGTTCCGGTATCCTTACGTAGGTTTTGTAATATAAATGGAATAGATTTCGCAAATATAAAAAGTGGAATTTCTGCACTGATTTACTTGAAAGTGAATGTTATATCGCTTATTTGTACTCAAACTCCCACTTTCTGTATACGCATGGTTTATTAGATTCAAGTATAAGGCAGACATGAGTGACATGTACATGTTGAGTAATTAAATTCGGCTTGTAAATTAAATTAGCTCACACCTCACTCATCAACAAGTTCAGTAACTTTGAAAAATAGAATTATTTCGATTAATTGTGTCCTCGTGGATGTTAATATTACGTAAAACTAGTAAGTAAAAACTTACGAAATAATTAATTTATTATTTTTGTTAGGCAATTTTTTGCAATGACGTCACAACGATAAATACGACTACCTAAAATAGTCAGTATCTTATTTTACATTGCCTTTCGTTTTGAAATTAGTTTCTAAATCTAATCATATTCAAATTAACTTTTTATCTATTTGCAGTGAATATTATTTCAAGGAGAATAATTTGAATGTTAAATTATTTGATAAGAACGGTATTTTGAACGACATAAAAGAAGGTTCCCCCCCCCCCCCTCTTCCTCCCCTAAAAAAATCTACTATTAAAACTTTTATTGTAATGAGGTAACATGATAAAATCTCTTTTCTCCCATAAAATTAATGTATTCCCTATTTTGAGTTCATTAAACGGAGGTTATTCTAACCTTTTTTACTTAATGTGAGAAAATTTTATTGTTCTTTTTTTGTATTACCTTTCAGTACGTCCCAAATAATTTATTTACCTTGGAGGTTTGAACGATATAAGTACAGACAGACTCGATCAATGCTGGCTGTACACGAACGAGATGAGAGAAATTGGGTTAACTGAAACAACACCCAACATTTAAACCAACACGTATATATATTGAAAGAAACCACTTTCCCCTGAACACCCACTCACTATTTTCACACACTTTGACCAAATAGGTGACAATTAATATTATTACGATATTTTTTTAATTATGGAGCTTGAATAATGACATTCGAGGATTTATGAATGAGTTGTGTTAATTATGTTTCATTAAACATATATTAATGAAATGATGTCACATAATTCTATCAAAGATTATGAAATTAAAAATGCTATGAATAAATTAAAACATATAACATATTATACAAACAAATATTATTATGTAAATATTAAAACAAAATTGTATAAATTAGAAATTAAATCATTTTAATTATAAAACATTAATGCATTGACATAGCCACAATAAAAAATTAATTGTGTTTATTATGTTGACAAATATATGGAGCGTTGATTTTATCATTTTTCCCATGTGGTTAAGTATAATTATGCAATTATAATATATTTGTTGACATTTTATCAAATATTATTTAATTAACAAAAATAATAATAATAAACCTTTAAATATTATATAATTTAACACCTTCGTACTGGAGGATTGAAAAATTTAGATCACAGCAGAGCATTATCATTTTTTTTTTTTTTTTTTTGCAAACTTGTTATATTCTAATAAAAATAGTTGTTTATGTTTAATTAAGGGTAATTTTTATATTCTTTGCATGCAATTATTTTTACAAACGGAAAAAAATCTAATTAATTTGGCCGAATATACTACAAAAAATCATCAATCATCCGATTGTCAATTTCCATATAACTTTAACCAAATTCTCGTGTTTGTTTCTCAGTCGAGGGCCGAGATGACTCTGAAGACTCTGAGAACGTAGCATTTGAACCTGATGACTGCTTGCTACCTGCCATGGCCGGTCCTTGCCGGGCCGGCATCCCCATGTACCACTACAGTGCGGACTCTGGCAAATGTACCAAGTTCCGGTATGGTGGGTGCGGAGGAAACGGAAACCGATTCCAGAGCCGTACCGAGTGTGAACAACGGTGCTCACAAGTGGGGGGTTCGAACCAGAAACCCGCAGGACAGCAGGCGACGGTCTCGTGCGTGCGCAGGCCGGAGTCTCTGAGGTGCTTGCAGGGCTGCTTCTCCAGCAGAGACCAAGATGGCTGCTACGAGTGTAAATGCAACACCCCGCCCAGTAAGTGTCCTTCAGCCCACATGTCTGTGTTGTCGACGTTCAATGTGCGAGAAGAATGTCGAGGTTTCTAGATAAACCGTAACCTATTTAATGTTTGGCTTTAAAGTATTGAGCTTGTCTACTGAATATATGTGTGTCAAGATTATAGATACATAAATTGTTTAATTAATTAAATGACAATATAAAGTTTAAAAGTAACAATTAATTGAAAGAGAAGTGCTTGCATTTTTGCCTTGCGGATGGAAAAGAAAATTATTTTTGATGGTTACTCAAAATTCCAACGTCATCCATCACCAAGCTAAAAAAAATGTAAATATTTAAAAAATAAATGCAAATTGATACTTGAATTCCAATAAATTCCATTTTCACTTCAACGCATCGTCGATATTTAATTCACTACCCTGAAAATTAAGCTATCAAGACTGATTTGATTTTCTCTCTCTAGAGCAACAACAACGACCCGGACCCGAGGTGTGTGACCTCCCCCATGTGCGAGGTCATTGCCGAGCTCTGCTGCCCCGCTGGATGTACGACGCGAGAACCGGCAAGTGCCAGGAGTTCCAGTTCGGCGGGTGTGACGGTAACGGCAATAACTTCATGAGCGAGTCGGACTGTCAGGAGACGTGCGCGGGACGCAAGCGCGGGGACAGGAGGCCACTGTTTGCCGCAGACCGCTACGACACCGACAACTCTGGCGAACAGCAGGTCGCGGGAAGCAACTATTACTCAACAGACTACACGAGCGCGGCGGCCAGTCTTCTCAAATACGTGAGTCTTCGAGATGTATAGACAGAGGCGTGTTAATTAGGTAGAGATAATACGCCCAATGTTAATAAAAATCCCATTCATGAAAATTATTGTAAAAAATTTAGAATGTTCTCTTTTACATATACCTTACCTTAAAATATCAGGTATGCAAAAACGAGCTAGTTTTCGAGTTATTAATTTTTAATTTAACATGATGGAAAAATGGAACTTCCATGTTAAATTATAGTCAACTTTAAAAATTAATAACTCGAAAACTAGCTCGTTTTTGTATACCTGATATTTTACGCACTGATAAAGTATGTAAAGGAGAAAATTTTAATTTTTTTTTTTCATAATTATCATTCATGGGATTTTTATTAACATTGGGTGTGTTATCTCTACCTTAATTGTCTCGGCGGGTCGACTAAAAATAATCTGATGAGTGAAATTATTAACTCTCAGAACCATTGAACATAAAATATTAACCATCAATTTATAAAAGTTGATTCAAATTATTAAAAAAAAATCACTTAACAACAATAATGTACACTCATCATTTAAATTAATTAATAATTTAAATACAAATGTATGATCCGGCCATGTTAAAGTAAAGCCGGATTGGACTTTTTTATTTGCAATTAAGGATGTGTACTTGCTATAATAGTCTCGCAATTATTATTTCAATATTAATTTAAATATATTTACAAAATAGTTTAAAAAACTTATTTTCATATCTTTTGGTACAAAAATTCTATGAACTTGAGCATCTTCTATCAGAGTAAAGTAATATTTTCAACTAATTATAATAAAAAAAAATGTATAATAATATATTATAACTTAGCATTTTTAATAACTCTAAACGTTTTGTGATTTCAGGTATTCCAGAGGTTTTGGCCCGGTGCTCAGCAGCAATCTTACTAACATCGCAGACAACTCGCATTTATAGAAACTGTTGAATCTCATCATTGTTCGAGCAAAGAGAAGAATTAAAAGTGGGCGTGGCCGCAAGAATGCAAGTCATGTTGATTAAAATTCCCACAACACGTCCCACACGATGCACGGCCAAAAATTAAGCCACGAAAAAGTATTTGTATTATTTTAATTAGGAATTTTAAGTATTATTTTATAATTACTTTGATTTCTACTCTATTATCATCTGTAAAATTGTTGATTTGTGTGTATGTAAATAGTTTAATTGTTGATATCATTTTACCTGTCTTTTGCAGGTCCTATTCATAATTTATTGTACAAATATATGATGAACTAACTGTTTGTGATGTTATTAATTGTATGTGATTATTAAAATATATATTTTAATAATAAAATATTGTAAAGCTTATTTTATTTAGTAATTTTAAAAATATTAAATTTATTCTTATATATCTTATTATATCTATACATAATTTCAAAACAGTATAATTTAATATGAAAATATAGACAAAGTTTGATAAAATTTAAAACTTTCACAAAAAAGCATTTAGAGTATAATTCATTTCCAACACGAAAAAAAAATATTATATTATATTCTCTCGCAATTTACATCTTATGAAGCTATATACCAATAATAAAAAAAAGAGATACCTCTTTTATTTCACTTTTCATACTTTTACGAGAGATTTCAATATTAACTTGTACAGATCGAGACGAAAGAATACAATCATAAATATAAAAAAGTAATAAAAATTCTCACAAACTAGTTGGGGATACTACAAACTTGCAACAAGAGCTAAAAAGTTGTAACAATGAACAACAAGGTAAAACATTGCAATAATCAGTCTCCGTCATTATTACCTACCTGAGGGTCTGAGAGGGTGCGTGGAGGGTCGGCAATATGGCGCGGTACACGGTAGCAGCAATATGAGCACTTGACGTCAAACATTGCAGAACGGACGTTCGAGTGTTCGACAGCCGCCAGGCGTTTAACTCAGAGGAGGTATTGATGATACAGTCCGACGTATTCATCCGGTCACTAAATTTGAATACAATCGTTTATAGTGAGGTATAATTTAATGTCCGCCGGCGTTACGTATCACAGAAATAAACATACATACAATTTTATATATCAAATAGATATTATGTTAGAATAAACCGAAAAAAAAAGGTCCTTAAATTCGGAAATATTTTTGTTATAAACCTTTTTTCTTTTTTTATCTACAAAATCACATTTTAATTTTAAATCACTCAAGTTTTTTGTGTAATGTAACCAAGGATTTTGTAAGGATTTTGTTACATACAAGATCCTTGAATGTAACATGACATATTTTATTTTAAATATTATTAAAATATCGAAATGACAACTTGATACATCAATAATTTTATTATCTTTATAATTATTTTGTACTGCCTATATTTATGTTTGGTCTAGATACTGTGTGTGTGGGAGTCATAAATAATTAAAAGTGCAATGAATGCATACATATTCTAGTTTGTCATCGTGATATTATGGATTACATCTTTTTTACAAGAACTTTTTTCACAACAAATTCCGTAAATTTAATATATAATAATACAAATAAATACAATTCTTGTTATTATTAATTTTAAATTTGCATTTTTTATGTCATTTAATTATTTATAATTACGTTTATGCAGTGTTGATAACGCCATGTAATTATTTAGTCACCATGCATGCAATGCAAAACCAGAGGTGATTAATATTTTTGTAATAATTTAACGTTTTTATACTTAATTTATATTATTTTTTAGAAATCGTACGTAAATTTAAATTGTAATTATTATTTTGTTAAATTTCCGATTATCACACGTAAATCACGTAATACACAATAAAAAAAATTGGAATGTACGTAAACTAAATGCATTAGCTCGAATCTTTTCGTAAATTCGTAAATACAAAATTTACTATTATGTAAAAACAATATATATATATATATATATATATATATATATATATATATATATATATATATATATATATATATATATATATATATATATATATATATATATATATATATATATATATATACGTGTATAATATAATAACATTAAAAATAAAATAAATACATATTAATGTAATATACATTATGATTTTACCTTATATAACAATTATATTACATTTCTTTCTTTTCTTTTAAATAATAAAAATATTTTTACCTGGCTATATCACGCATTTAAAATTAAATAACATGTATTATTTCCTTATTAAGTTTTAAAGAATGTATACTATTTAGGCTAATTATATAAAAATTACATAAAAAGTAAAAGTTGTCACATAAAAACAACAATTAACTTGATTAAGTACATATTACAAACTCATCTTGTGACCTGACCTATTCGTTTTTATTATGTTGTACGCCAAGACCTAGAAAGTGACATACGCACGTAGTATATAATGTGTCTCGTTATGTCACGTGGATGAAGTAGACTCTATATTTTTTTGATGCGGGTTATGCTACCTGTGAGGCTATATGAAGTTCGTCCCCTCTTCGGTCATAACTCAGCTTCAGATGAAGAAATATTGAAGTTAGCTTGCTCTCCCACCTACTTTGACTAATATAGACACCCCTTCTCTCTCTCAAGAGATCAACAATTTCTGCTTGCCTCTCTCCCACAGTTTTACTTACACCTTCTTTTCCCTCTGCCTTCAAATATTTTTTTCCCTCTTTTTTTATTATTATTATTTTTTTTTTTAGTTCATTTTAGAAGTTTTATAATAATAATGTTACAAATTTAATCCAGAAATAATGACATCGCAGTATTTAATTAATATACATTCATTATTGATTTTTATGCTTTTGAAAATATCATTTTTTTTCCCCCTATTATATTTAAAACATATAGTATACCTTGACAAACGGCAGAATTTTGTATTGGAATTCACAATAAATTAAAAATGACAGAATAGCTTATACTGACTACTGAAAATACGCAATGAAACACCTGAAAAATCATGATTTAAGGCGTTAAAAATACACTGAATCTAAGATGTCAAAAATTCAGCCAAATTTTATTTCGAGTGTGTTTGAGGATATTTTTTAATAATATTTCTTTTTAAACGTGCATAATTAAATATACATGCAGTATATAATTATATTTAAGTTTTTAAATTTGTGTCCTTACACATCAGCAGCTTCATAATTTAATAAACTAACATTATATTATTAAATTTGCCTCCCCCATCATGTTTTTTAAGATTAAACATGCATGCTTTGGAAAAAAAAAAACAATATAAAAACTTAACAGACTTGCAGGCTTACCCAATCTTAAAAGACAATGGTGTTGGCATATATGCTTTGAGTATACCAGTATCTTAATATAACACATAAATATTGCTAAGGATAACGTAATAAAATCACAATTTTTATTATTTTGCAATTTATTTTTAAGGAGCAATAAAATTAAAGACAAAAAGGTACATAAATGGCCGGAAAAATCATGAATTTAATCACAAAACATGTAGAAAAATTACAATAAAGTAATTTTTTTTATATTTATAAATTTAATTTAATAAATTGTGAAATATAACAAGCTCAATTTAGCTGCCTAATTAATCAGCATTTAAGCGTAATTTTAGATAATTTGTGCATTATATAAACAATCCTACAATGTATGTTATAAACATCTTACTTGTTAGTTAGTATTCTTTTTAATTTAATTAAAAAAGAAGAAAGCCTTTTTCTTGGGAAATTTAGATAATAATTAAAAATAAATCACATAAAATGCCGGGAAAAAGTTTTAAAGTAAAAGAAATGAAATATTTTTAAGAAATTTTTTCTTTGAAGCAAATAATCCTCAAATATGTTATTTTCAATGAAGGTATTAATAATTTCATTTTTTATTTTTTAAATCTAAAATTCATTGATTAAGGTAAAAATTCCAAAAAAAAAAGCTAACTTTTTTTTTTAGTAAAAAATTCCCCATCTATATTAAATAAAACAGAAAGGAAAAAAACAAAAATATATTACTTAATTACATTTAGAAATATATTATTATAATATTATGACAAATAACAACATAACTAACATCTACAGTTAATTGAGATGTAATAAAAAGGAAAACAATAAATTAATTTGATTCATTCAGTTGTTAATTAATAGAAGTATCTTTAACCAAATATTATAAATTTCCAAAAATAATATACACATCTCTATAAAAAGAGAGAAACAAACAGTGCAATGCAAAATATTACCTCAAAGGCCTGAAAAATCTCATTAGGGCATACATTGCAAAAACAAACAGATGTTAATTAAATCAAAAGTGAACAAATATATATGGATTAAAGGAAATTATCAAATTATATTAACCAAAAAGGTGAAAATTGAGAGAAAAAGTTTGAGTTTTTGTTGTATGGCCTATACTCTCGTCACTGAGATAGATAGTGCATAAAATTAAGAGTGAGAACACAATTGATGTAAACCATTAGATATCTTAAGACATTTTTTTTTATAAAATCAAAGTTCTTATTTAAGCTCAAGATGGTATCATAATTATTCATTTTATTCTTGATTAGAAATATGTTTAGAAAATCAAAATTATATAAGTCACATTTAAGTAGGCCTTAATTTGTCATGTTGGTAGAATTGTTATAAAATCTTCGAACCTCCAGAGCTCCTAGAAACTTACTGGAAGCGTAATTGTGGGGCCTCCGTAGTACATTATTTTTAAAAGTAATAAAACATATTTACATCAACTGAATAGAAGTAAGATTCAAATTCCTCTTGAATATAAATTAGAAGCACAGAACCAAAACAGTTAAGGAAAGGCAAACATTTCTCTATCATCATTATTATATTTTACATCACCATGCAGTAAATCAGCAATCCATTGTTTTGAATAATATTTCTTCAATTAAGCATTTCATGGCTAATATTTCAAGCCGTTTCAATAAAAGTACTATTATAAATACATTCCGTTAAGTGTTCAAGAATGCATTACATTATCAGACCAATACGCTTTAACAGGCGGTGAATTTAGCCTGCAATATTTGGCTTTATCGCACAAGTAAAAAAGAAGAATACTTAAAAGCTTGCTGCCTTGGGTGGGTATGCAGTTTTCTTTATTTACCTACACAATAAAGGTGAATATTGCAGACTGCATGTCTACATCTCCTTTCGCTATTGACGATAAGTATACAAATTAAGCATAGCACATAATATAAGCACAGTCTTTTAGGTTAGGTTTATATTTGTTAATTAGCAAAGATTATAAATAAAGTGTGTACGTGTTAAGCTGTATACGTGATTCTACAAGATTAGAATTATCTACTAAAATAGCACTACAGTATTAAAATATGGCTCTAAAAGGTATATTACTAATGTTATTTTAGAGTCCCTGAAGTACTAAGGCTATTTTAATTAGAAATGCAATTCGGTTTGAGAGACGGTACCTTTGAGACGTCAAACAGGGACTTAAAAAACATTTTCATTTTAGTCTGCAATCTTTTCAAGCTGCTTTTTTCTTTTTAAATACACACAGGAATAGTACATAGTACATAGTAGCTTCCATTTAACAACGACTTTTTTTATTTTATTATAATTTAATCAATAATCTTTAACATTTTTGATTTGATTATATCTTTATCAGCAAGGTTAAACAAGTTTAACCTTAAAGTTAAAGTAAATTCAATGCTGAACCAAGAAAGCATTTTGATTTTTGATTTAATTAAAATCAGACTTTATATCAAATTGCACAATTAAAGAGCATAATAAATTTTCATACAAAAAGAAGAGATTTGATCATAAGAATTTTCATATGTGTAAATTGTAATAAAAAGTTGATAAGCCAGATACAAATAACATCAAAATTACGTAAAAACATTTGCTCTGTTGGTAGTGTATAATACTGGGTGCCTACTTGTGGCTTGGTTCAGCACGAAGCAATGACGACTGGCCGGTGCGAGCAAGAGCTTAGGCTTCACGGTTATTCTGAGGGCCCAGGTCAAACCAGCGAGTGGTGCCCTGGCTCAGGTCTAGATCTGCCAGGGTAACGATCACCTGCAAGTACAGACTGGTGAGAACCTGCAAGTGCTGGGAATCGTGTGTCGAGCAAATAGATTCATTCAAAGTTCATCTTGAATTGAAAACTAGTGTTTTTTATATTAACTTTAATTTATGCTTCAGTTTTGAATATCAAAGAAATCTTAATAAACCTATTCAAATAGCAAATGTTCAAATTAAGGAAAATAAAGCATTTAGGTTGTGATAATCTTATTAAAAGAAAAGGATAGGAATAACCAGCAAGGCCTTACCGATCGAAAGAGTCACAGCAGGTGGAAATTCTTGCGGTCACAGAGGTTCACTCGAAAGTTTTTACATTTTTGAAACGTTTCGCATCGTGGAGATGCTTGTGACTGAAGAAGCATCTCCACGATGCGAAATGTTTCAAAAATGTAAAAACTTTCGAGTAAACCTCTGTGACCGCAAGAATTTCCACCTGCTGTGACTCTTTCGATCGGTAAGGCCTTGCTGGTTATTCCTATCCTTTTCTTTTAATAAGATTATCAAATAGCAAATGACAAGGTAAATATTTCAAAAACATTACTATTACTCTACAGGATATTGAATTGGAAGTGGAAAAAAGCCTTGAGTGTATTGGCAAGATATTTTATCAAAGATTCAAATTCAATTACAGTACTTTTCTACTGACTTTGGCTTTTTGAGAAATATTTTACCAATGTACTTGAAAATTCTTCATACTACCATGTTAAAATGCTCACGGCAGTAAACACAGAATAAAATTTAATTTTTTTATAATTTAAACTTCATTTAAAAAATACAATAATAAGCCTCTGCAGGTGTTTTGCCTCACCTGTCCCATCAGAGGGCTGGCGGAGAAGAAGCCTTTGCGAGTCACAACAGACACCTCTAGCTCCCTGCCTGCCAGCTCTCCCTCCGAGATAACGTACTCGAAGGTCTCGTCATACACCGGGTTGCAGTTGTCCTTGATCATCTGCAACATGAGGCTGTGGTGTCAGTACTGTGACAGAAGTTTGCTACGGATGGAGTCTCACCTCAGTTTTCCTCTTGGACTCACGAGACCTCTCAGGCAGAAGATGCAGCTTCACGTAGGGGTCGGGGATGTTGCTGGGGTCTTTCAGTGGCAGGTTTCTGTGATAAAAATATGATACATAATATTTGTAGGAAATATAAAGGCTTTACATATCAAGTAGTAAAGGAAGGAAAAGTGTTTGCCAATAAAAGACTACACAAGCAACAATGAGATCAAGTGACATTCCAACTTGTACTATACATTGAGATATAACACACAATACTCACACTATCTTGTGCACCACCACAACGAGACGTTGCCGAGCCACACTGTAGCGCAGAGTAAGCTGAATCACTCCCAGCCCGTGGTCTCCAGCATCCCTGAATATGAGAAAACAGATTAATTACTATGACATAGCCATTCATGATAAAATAAATCTTAAGGGTCAAAGAATGATATACGATTGAGTGATTAAAAAAAAGTATGACATGTTTTTTAACTGTAATTCCTAGTTATTTTAATTTACAATATTTTACATTTGGGCCAGCTGGGGACACTCACGTAGGAGGAGAGGAGGCTCCTCGACGTCGCAGCTCCATGCCAGGGGGCATTGCATCAAGCAGGAGGGAGTTGCTTGTCACTGAGGACATCAGCTCCTCCACAGGCGACATCTTCTTGCTGGGAGACTCAGGCACGCCTGGCATACTGTTGACTGACTCTCGCGAAGGCTGCTTGCGGACGGGAGCCACAGGGGGACCACCCTCTATGACAACAAATACAAAGATGAATGTGAGTACTTTAAATGAAAAATTTCGGACATAATTTATAATAATTTGAAGGGGGGGGGGGGGGAGGATGAATTGTGCTGTTCTTTGCTAACCCTAAGCACTTTTTAAAATAAAAAACATGAATAGAACATCTAAAATATAAGAAAAATGGAAGACAAAATTGTGTAAAGGTACTCATAACGCAAATAGGAACTAATTTATGTTTTTTTAGATTTTATAATTAATTGGAATACATTGTGCAAAATGATAAGCAGCAAGGTTACTCTCCTCCTGATTCTCACCTGACTTGACGGAGACGTCTCGCTGCAGGCCCTTCACAGAGGGTTGGCGTGCAGGCTCCGAGAGCTGCTTCTTCAGCTTTGCCTTCTCTCCAGCATCCAGGACAGAGTCGTCATCAGGAACCTCTCGCTTCAGAACCTGGTCAAGACAGTCTTCATCAACAAAACATTAAGAACTAAAGCTAACCACAAACTTTCACAATTAGTGTGAAAAACAATCCTATACTTCAAACAAGAATTAAAACAATGAAGTCACTGTTCTTGTTTTTTTTAGAGGCTAAAAACTACTACGTAAATATTGGCACTACACAGTTAATTTTTATGTATGCAGTTACTGTACCTAATGGTGCAGTAATTCCTATGTAATTATAGCAAATAAAAAGGCTCTAACTTAATCAAAGCTTTTAATTTTTTTTTTTTTAGAAACTTTCTACAAGAGGAAATGTAGATCCTGTCTTGTTACTAAACTTTGAACATCTACTTCCTCACTAGAAGTGACTGAGACCCACCCTGAGCTGCATGGCGAGCACAATCTTGGACTCTGGGCCTGACTGCTTGAGCTGGAAGGGCTGGTTCTGCACCTCCATCAGCTTCTTCTCCAGCAGGTTCACCAGGTTGTAGACGAAGCGACCAATCTCCGTGCCTGTCTTTTGGTCCATTACCTGCAAATAAAGTGCCTCAGTGTCAAGAAACAGAGACGAGAGGTCAGAAAGGATGATACAGACTGATGCAAGTGATAATTATGCTTAATTTATTTTTAATTTTTAGAGGAGTTTTATTTTCTATCAATCAATATAAATAATTGATACATTTCAGTTAGCTAAAATGAATTAATATTAAAAAAATTGCATTTTCATATTAGTTTAAATTGGGGTTTAAATTATTTTCCAATAGACCAGGAAAAAAAATGGTATTGTTCCTTATATATTTGTCAAATTACTATCAGGACAAAATATGCAGCCATGTATTAAATTTTGTGACTAACCTTGAGTGTGAGGGTGTCTGCCTGGGGGTTGGTCACCAGGAAGGTGAAGCCCTGCTCCCACACAGGGTCGCCGGTGCGCAGAACTGCAACAGTCGTCTCTTGGCGAGACCCCAACGAGAGGGTCACGAAGGGGTCAGGCTTGCTCGAACTGCGGGCATGCTGCAACGGGAAAGCAACACTCAAACTATCATGCCACTGCGGAGGTACCTGTAGACTGCTAGTATATAATTATATTTTTTTAAATGTCACCTGTTATTTAAGTTCTTATGTGTGTCCAAGTACTCAAAAAATTCAGTGCAAATTACTTCACTGTGTGCTTAAGTTGACATTTTTTTTTTTTTTTTTTTGCAAATAATATTTTTTTATAGTACTTGTACTTACTGGTAGATTCTTAGCAGAGTCAACATAGATCATGAACAAGGCAGAGCTCATTGTAGTCAAGCGGAGAAGCTGAGTTTCTGCCAGTGCCTGTAGAAATAACAAAGCTGTTAATATCATCAACTCTGGTTTATTATTAAACACATACTTTATATTTTATTTTAGATTCAAAGTAGTTTTTAAGTTTTTCAAAAATATGTTTCTCTGATTTTTTCACCCAAGGGAAAACTTAACAAATTAATCTTAGAAACATAAAAGTATATCACTTAGAAGTGATTATTATGTAGTGATAATTTATGTATTGTTACTTACCGCCTTCAGATCCTTATTATCAGAGCTCAGGGTGTACCAGGTAAATCTCAGGTGGACCTTGCCGTGCTTTGCATCCTCCAGGGTCACCCACTGTTTCAATTAAAGAGTTATAACCATTCTGCTGATTGCTTCTAAATAAATGTTAAGTTTAATGTTCATTTCTTGCTTTAGAAAAAAATTCTCTAGTCATTAGATAGTTATAGTGCCAATATATTGTTTCAACAATGCAACAATGCACTGCCATTTCTTGCGGTAATGAAATTTTCCTATGTTGTGCCTCAATACACGGTGCATTTAATATGGTTTTCGTCGTATTTTTCATATTTAATTCATACACAGTTTGTAACAAAAAAGCCTCACTGGTCGAATACGAGCCAAAGTACTCTCAAACATGGGCGATGAAAACTGAGTTCAATATGACGGCCAGCGCAATCAAGTGCACAACAAATTCAATTGAATAAAATTAAATGCACTTGATTTTACATTTTAAATATTTTTGACTGACTAGACTCGGTCACGAATAGTTGAAAACAATTTGACACTGCAGTGTTGATCAGGTATTACTTACTTGGAGACTTTTACTGAAAGTAAAAACTCTTTTAACAGAGGTCGCTTACCATGTCCGTCTCTCCCTTCTGAGCCAGGCTGTTGATGTCAATGGTAGCCCTGAAATATACACACATTTTCACTTCCTGAGCACAAATGTCACAAACGCTATCTCTGGACAACCTCAATTTTTCTCACTGAATTACTGGATTTCTGGGACTGTGAAACTAATTTTGCAAGAATAGAGGCATGAACATAATACACATGGACCCAGCAGTAAGCTTCTGATTGTCTTAATAATTATTTTTATAACTGAAATTTATATCTTCAGTTTACAAATCAAGAACAATATTATTTATTTTATTTGCAATCATGTTTTTTTTATTTTAAACAAAGATTATTAACTTATGTCGGAATGAATTTCAAGTATGTATCATATTTCATTCATTATTTCAACTTGACTGCACTCTGAAATATCAAAATATTAATTATTCTAAATATACACAAATAATTTTAATATTACAAGACAAATTTTTAAGCATATAAATTACAGCAGTTTCTTTCTTTAGAGCATGCAAGAAATTAAAGACATGCTGGCATGCTAAGAGCGAAGGATAATATGATGAAAATTGTATTATAGCAAATCATAGCAAATGCAGTCAATAGCTTATTTCTAATTAGTGAAAATTAGCATGAAAATTCATTCATATAATGCTATTATATATACATATTGCAAGAAAGAAAAGTAAAGAACTACATGATTATGTAAGCAATATGTATATGCATTCAATTTTATTAGCAGTTATTATTATTATTTTTATTTTTTTTTTTTTTCATTCAGAAATTATAGTACGTATATTTAAATTTTGACATGTTACTTTTTCATACTGTACATATACTTACAATTGAATGAGCTATAATATGAGATTGGATAAATTTATCTAAAAAGAACGGTAAGTACAAGATACAAACTAAAAAGTATATTAAAAGTATATAAGTAAGTAAAAAGTTATAAAATATCGTGATTTTAAATTTATAAGAAAAAATGAAAGGACTTTTCATGGTGAAAGTTATTCTAAAATATGAAATAGTACTCTACTGAGCAAAAGAAGATGATATCAAAAATCTTAAACAAGTTGTAAAAATTGCAGTTATATATAAAAAAAACTATTAGAAAAGTAGAATGATAGTGGAAATACTGTTGCATTTTCCCCCCTCTTCATTATATACACCTGCAGACAGTTAAAACATGAAGCTACTTATACTCCAAGAGACAGATTTTCAATGTTGGGAAAAGTAAGAACACCTAATTTATAAAACCAAAAGAGCTTTTAAAAAGTTAAAAAAAAAATAAATAAATAAAAAAAAAAGTCAGAGACTGTAACAATGCTGACATGCAGAGGTACTGGTAATGTTTGCTCTGTCCCGAGGTATATACATAAATTCTGAAATTAAATCAATGAATCAATGGAAATCAGAATTATTTTACATAAATGCAAGAATATACTGACAGTGATTTTATTATACTAGGATCATTCAGTGATATCACCCTTCCATTGAAAATTATTTTGTGTACCTGTATTACATATAAAACAAATGCAACAGTATTTAAGAGCATACATCTCATGCTCATAGGAGCTCAGATAAAAAAAAAATGGTTCTAATCTACTAGGGTAAATGCTAGCCAAAATACGCTAGCTACCTTCCCAGCTTGTCGTCCTGGCCAGGGTCCTTGTCGAAGATGTTGATTTTAGCCATCCCCAGGCCCTGGCCTTCCTGAATCACAAACTGTGGGCCAAGCCAGCAACATCAGAACCAAGCTTCATATATATTTATATAGTGTACTGGTATGTGTGTATGTGTTTGGAGAGTTATATACAGACAGACAAGATGGAAGAGGAACCAAATAAACGATGCTATATCTAAGAGAAGGTTATTATAATTAATAGCGATTAACATGCCTGCCCCGACACCACAAAACATTGCATAAACGTAACACAACACTCAATAAACATCGTGAGCTTTTAATAACACCTGCTGGTTAGGTCAACACTGCTGTACGTTCAATTATTAAATACTCCTGTTAAATCTGGAACTCTTCATGTATGATAATAATGCACAGAAGCAATGTGTATGACTGCAGAGTTAAAGTGTTCTCATATTTTGTAGGGGGAGGGGGAATAGGCAATGGAGCTCTCCAGAGCATAAGCAACTATGTTATATTATGAGTAATGAAATTGTCTGTACAGTATAGGGAATATATAAGGGGTAAGTTAATTGAAATTAAATATTTTACCAATAAAGTAAGTAGTAAGTACTGTACATACTTGTATTAATAAACTGCTTAATTGGTAAATTTTTTAGGCAAAATGGAACACTTGGCACAAATAAAAACGTCCCAACAATTAAACATAAAACAAATTGATTACAAGGCAGGGTAAAAAAAATATACAAAACACGGAATGCACTGCTCATTAAAAAAATTCTTTAGGTCTATAAAAAGACCACAAGTTTTTTTTTTTTTTCAGAAAAAAGAAATAAAAACATCAAAATATAAAAATATTTGCTCGAAGAGAAAAGATTCAAAGACGTTATAAGAAACAATTATTTATCTCTTTTCTTGAAAAATATTGTGTGAGAAACCAAAATCCAGCCCTTTTCTTCAAAAATGTTGTACAACTCTATAAGCAAGTCAAAAATTATTTCATGATGTTATTTACAATTTTATAAGATCTATGGAAATTTGAAATCAACAAAGCAAAATAATTACTAAAATTCAAAAGTGTTCTAAAATTAATTTTAACAACAAATTCATAACATTTATAATGAAATTGTATTTAATTAGCAGTGCAAAAGTGCTTTGTATTTGTTAGAGCGTACATTACCAAACGAGAGCAAGCAACATAAACTCAAGTGCTGCCCTCTACCTGCCAAGGTAATCATCATTTTGATAACCAGGGAATCCTGGGTCCCAGTCCCATACTTCAATTAGAAGTTCCTGTGCTTTGACCGACGAAATCTCCGCCTTGAACAAAAGCCAAGAACTCTCAGTTTACTGAGAGAGCGAAAAAAAAAATGGGGATACGTAATACGTACGACAATGCAGTGATGGCATTTTCTAACAAGTGCCAGCTACTTTAGTGAAAATATCCAGCAGGTGCATGTGTACCCAGATGTCATGACTGGTGCGCTAAGTAAACAAATTACAGGAGACTACAGGAAGAAGGCGAAGAAGCTGCAAGTAGCAGAGATTAGAGAGCCGTCTGTTGGCGAGTTTGTTCTTGCAACAAACTTTGGTGCTGACCTTCCCAGAGCGTCGTCTTTCTTGGGAAGCTCATCGAAGTCCAAGATGGTCAGCGACAGTTCTTGGCCTTGAACGACGTCTATCAACAGCTGCGGCATACAATGACAAGCTAAGCTGCGGTGCTTATAGCGTCATCACGGAATTACCTGTCCTGCTGCTAGGACGTAGATGACTAATTTCACTAATTTAGCTAATCAAAATTTTTAAAAAAATGTACAATTTTAAATATAAAAACAGATGAATTTTAATCACATTTTTCTGAAAAGTACTTTATGATGGTAATTGTCCTAATAATTATTAAGCATAACAGAGAGAAAAAACAACTTTTTTATTGTATTTTTTGTACTACTACACGTTGGGTTCATCTTATTAAAAGAAAAGGATAGGAATAACCAGCAAGGCCTTACCGATCGAAAGAGTCACAGCAGGTGGAAATTCTTGTGGTCACAGAGGTTCACTCGAAAGTTTTTACATTTTTGAAACGTTTCGCATCGTGGAGATGCTTCTTCAGTCACAAGAAGAAGTAGAATAAGTTGATTCTACTTCTTCTTGTGACTGAAGAAGCATCTCCACGATGCGAAACGTTTCAAAAATGTAAAAACTTTCGAGTGAACCTCTGTGACCACAAGAATTTCCACCTGCTGTGACTCTTTCGATCGGTAAGGCCTTGCTGGTTATTCCTATCCTTTTCTTTTAATAAGATTATCACAACCTAAATGGTTTATTTTCCTTAATTTGAATACACGTTGGGTTCATTGAGAAAAATTTTCTAACACCGTTGCTTTTTGCCTATAGGCAAAATAGGCATTATAGATCATGTACAACCTTTCTTAACAACTGACGGTTACTAAATAGTTTAGTTGGTGACAGCAACACTCCTAAAACTAATTTATTTTTATTAATCAAGTATTGTAGATTGGTACCTCATTTTATAATATTATACCTGCTCTAATTTACTTCATACTTATTTCTTAAGCAAGTATTGGTAACAAAACAAAAGAATAGAAATTTTGCAGTAAACTACAGCTAGAAATTTAATGATAAAAAATGCAACTTTTTAAAGCAAGCATTTTGATGAAGAAATGAAATTAAATTTGAAAACACACAAAAAAATAATAATAATAAATAAAATGCCAAGGTTAGAATAGTATTATGAAAAAAAGTAAAGCAAATTGCACACACAAATTATGAACATCAGATGAAATTCATGTACAAAACATAATTTTGTTATAGAAACAAAAGCAAAGAGTTTATAAATAATTGTAAATTTCAATAATAATAACTTAAATTATTTTCCTTGGGGGCAGTAATATTACCTCTCCTAATGAAGGCATGCCACAAAATTTACTTTTTATTTTGAAATACAGAGACTATTAATTATTAACCAGTGAAAAAGATTTGAAGCAATAAATTAAATTATTAAGTCAAATTCCAAAATCATTAAAAATCTCCCAAATATTTTTTAAAAAAGTGCATACTTGGAAATGCCTTAACATTCACAGATAAGTGAATCTTATCTGTGTTTCAAGTGAGAGGTCAAATCAATTTAGACTGAGGCCGACAGGAAAACCAAGAGTTATATTATTATCTTAAATCTGTTGCTGATACATGATTAAGATTATCTCTTGTTCACATTTGTTTTAATATAATTATTTATAGCAAATCAGCAAAGTACTGCAACAAAAAATCAAGATAAAAAAAAAAATAATAATACATATTATTTCTCTCTACCCCCTTGGTCTTGATAAAGACTACATTGCAGGTATTACAACAAGAAATTATACAGTAACTCTAATCAGTCTTTTGGTGGATCTGAAACTTATGATGATCTCACTATGATAGTCTGATCTGAAACATGAGTTCATTACCGAAGCAGACGAGTGCTTACCTCGCACCAGAAGTCCCACTTAGGGTTGACGCTGTTGTCAATGATCTGGGACTTGAAGGTCTGAGCACCAACGTTGATCACCGCGTAGGGGTCGGACTTGCCCTTGCCCAGCATGCCGATGTCCATCTTCATCAGGTCCTTGGCCTCCACCAGGTGCACGCGCAGCACCCCCTGAGAGGCAACCACAGGTCAGCCACGAATGGAATTGCATTGTCACAACACTGCATTGTGGTAAAAAAATTATTGTCAATTAATTAAAAATGATACTTGTATTTATTTATTCACAAAATTCTACAAGTTCCAAGTGTGCTGCTATTTTTTTTTTTTTTTTTTAATTATAATTTACTCATTGCTTTTATTAAATTATTTGCTCGTACAATATTGCTAATAAAGGTACAAAAATGTTTGAGACATCTGCAACATTTCTTCAACATTCCTCTAGCAGTTGTTGTAACTGTCGGTGCTCACAAGCTTACCTCTGGTTCTGGGGTGCGCAGAACTTGGGAGGGCACGTCGTCACTCAAGGAGATTGGCAGCTTGTTGGGCAGCACCATCATGGCCGCCACCTGCTCTATGATGATCCGGTGCAACACGTCCCTAGAACCCAGCGGCAAACATGAAGATCTCCTATTCAAACTACTCTCCGTTTTTTTCTCTTTTTCTTATACCTCTGAAGCAAGAAGAGATACTTTTCCCAATTCATTTTAAAATACTGAACGATACATTGTTTCTACTCTGTAATAGCATTTTGATGTAAAAAAAAGCAAAATTTATTGCAAGTATCAAAGATATTTTCCACCGCAGTAAAGTAGAAAGTAAACCATTTCTTGATCTATGATGACGAACGGAAGAGGTCTTTCTAAACGTCTGATTGACTGTGACGTCAGGGTGAACTCACCTGAGACCTGGCAGGTCAAGCACGTCAACCACGCCCACGAGATTGAAGTCAACGTCAGGGTTGTTCAGGAAGAAGATCTGCAGACCTCCCACCAGCGGGATCTTAGTGATGAGAGGTCTCATCACCACACGCAGCATTCCGTGGATCTGAGGTGACAAGTGAACAACTTTTATGTCCTGCACATTTTGCAACTTTAAAAAATCATAGTGATTGTGTACTAGTTTTGTAATTTTAAATGGTAAGTACAGCAAGTACTGTATTTTATGCTGTAATGTTCACTACAGTACATTAAATTTATAAAAGAAAAATAAAATAATGTTTGATGAACGATTTTGTCATTTTGTCTAACATTTGTTTTTCAAAAAGTTAATTATAAAACGGTGCAAATTTTCAGCACAACTATGTTATATGATAATGTAATTTAGTACTACATATTTTACAAGAATTTTAATTCTAAAAAAAAACATTACTTTATCTTTTATTGCTTATTGACAATTTAAGTAATTTTTTATTCCTCAGCTACAGGATAAGATAAAAAATGAAATGAATTGTAACCACTTGCCTGGAAATCTTTGATGCCGCCCTTCATGCCCTTGACAGAAAAGGTGATGTCACAGTCTCCAGCATAACTGCACAGTAAATAGATCATAAAATGTTAATTAAATTAATTAGATTTTAAATTTCCTTTTTTCAAAGCCATTTTCATTTATTAAACTTAACTAAACACTCGTAAACTAAAAACCTAATTTTAAATTTTAGTTTAAAATAGTTACAGAAATAAATTATGCAGGGCTACTATGAAATATGACATGAAGCATAACTGGGTTAATAAACATTGTCATAAAGTATGACATAAAACTGTTGCAAAATCTTAATGTTTTCTTGTTCTAATCCAGCTTATTATTTTATTACATTGCTGTACTAGAAAGAACAATAAAAATTACCTCTGATAAACCTCTTCTTATCTTGGGCAAACAAATAACACAAGCAAAGAGAAATAAGCTCAGCTAAAAGCGACTTCTTACAACAACTGAACTTCTATGACATAAACTTTATAGTGCTTACAATATGTCCAGGTCCATGATGATTTCCGTACGCGACACATTTTTATCGTAAACCTTCACACCACCGATGCGAGGAGGCTGAAATATAAATTAATGAATTATTAGTTAAGAAGCATAGAGTACTGAGTTTGATCTAGATAAATAATTATACAGTATTTACAGTCATGTTCATATAAGAAAATAATTGAAAATAAATATGAAACGTAATTTCATAAATAGCAATCTTTGAAGGGGAAGTGACGTACAGTATTAATTTTTTTTTTTTTTTCATATATAAAAGATTGTTATAACATACTGTAATTAAGTGACCATGGGTACTTAAATTATTGCTGACATTTAAAATTATCTGATAATTTACAGTCGTCGCCTTGGAAAATTTTCCTTTGCAGCCTTGTTAATCACAATAATCACCATGCCCCATAAGAATAACATGGAGCATGGTGATTAACAAGAATGCAAGAGGGAAATTTTCCGAGGCGACGAGTGTACATAACAGTTTGATTTTTCACTTGTTTAAAAGTGTACTTGCATATAGTATAAAAATTATACTTATTTATTCATGATTATTAAATTCTTATGAACAATTTACCAGTCGGTATGTAACCCCAATATAGATAGATAGCTAATTAACTTTATGCACTCACAATGCTGCCGAGAATGATTCGCTCGAATTTGAAGTCTCCCATCTTGAAGGGTGCCAGACTCAGCTGCAGGTTTGGCTCTATTGTCTCCTTGAGCAGCTCCCGCACATAGTGGTTCACGTTGGGCCACACAATCTTGATGATCTGTCAACCACACAAACATGTTACCATCATATAAATTATATGTCAGAAATTAGCGGACATACCTTGTTCAGCCATTCTGCTCTCTCAACGTCGGGGAAAAATACCTAGAACAGAACAATCAAATTTATTTATAATATATACCTGTAAGTTGAGAAAAGTACCTGGGATTAGCTGTAAATTTGTAAAACTGTTTAATGATATAGTATACAAATTGCAATACAGTATACAGTATGTGCATTAGTTTTTTTTTTTTTTTTTTTTTACTAACCAATTGAAAAGAATTCCTATACTGCCTACTGTGATGAAGGTGTACAGTTCTTAAAGTTAAAAATTGGAATACATACATTAGAATCTTACCTATGATTTCCAATTTTTAACTTTAAAAACTGTACTAATTCAATACTTAATTTTGAATATGTATTTAAAATATTTAAATTGTATATTTAACAGAACATAAAAAATCATAATCATATTCTATTCTACTATATATATTTAATAAAGATTCTTATTTATTTTGATTTTGTCATTGTTTGAAAAAAAATAAAATAAAATACATCACGAAGAAGTTACAGTATTCAGGTTTCTCATTATTCACCTTTAGTGGCATCAATTTAAGCTGATATTAAACGAAATACGTGAGAAACTTGGAGGAAATCTTCCATGAAACACTGTAACTTCAATTTTAAAGAAGGCCTAACAAGAACAGAAAAATTTGTAAAGAACATTATATTTTTTCCCCTTGATTTTCTTATAAAAATCTACAGCTACTTTCATCGAAATAGTCATTTGAATTAGATGTGGTAACTGACATTTGTCTGCAAATGACTACAACATTTTCATGGGAAAAAAATTGGTTATTTATGCAGAATTTCAGGGTTTTTAAGTACTTGGTGTAAAATTATGGTTTACAAAACCATAATTGCTCCTCATTTTGAATATTGTGCATCATTGTTTTTTAATACAAGTAAGAGAAATATTAATATGTTACAGAGACTGCAAAACAGAGCTATGAAAATTGTATTGGGTTGTAAAAAAAGAACCCATAAAAAATTGATGCTAGAAACTTTGCAATGGTTAAGTGTTAAACACAGTGGTGAAAGTAAGCCAGTGCGCACCAGTGCGCCGCACTGGTAAGACATTTGACGCCAGTGCGGCGCACTGGTAAGACACTGATCGAAATTTACTAAAAAAATCAATAATTTTAAATGAAAAAAAACAATATTTGCAAGTATGAACAGATCACATTATAAACCATTATAATCATGCTCAATACATGTTCTTGTACTTTGATTTTATTTATCTCACGAAGTTTTAACTTGCACTTTCTTTTAATTAAAAGGCAAAAATTTGTACTAAAAAAAAGTAATTGAAATCCATGTTGAATGTATTTACTTTTATTTATATTTTTCATTGGGTAAAAGATAAAAATAAATTGACAATTTGTGATACGAAATTGTTGCATTATAAATAAATAGTAAGTGCTACAGTAAAACATTATTTTAAAAGACTACGATAAAAAAGTTAATTTTAATATTTTTCTCACAAACGCCTAGCTTTTTTTTTTATTGGCGCGCGAGCCTGAGAACACATTTATTTATTATATAATTTTTTTAAATTTTTTTAATCAAAGAATTTTTTATATATATTTTTTAAATATCTGTAGGTTTACTGATGTTTACTGGGTTTACTATTTTATCTTCAATTTTCCTATAAATTGGTAGTCGTTATCACCTTTTTTAAATTGTAACCTATACATCTTTTTGGAATTTTTTTATTAAATTAATTTATTTTGAGACATTTTAAACGATAATTTAATTATTTAAAAAAATGTATCATTTATTAAATTAATTAAATTTATAGAATATTCTAAATTGTGAAACAGTTCATTAAAATATTGTTATTGGATTAACACTGCTGCTAGACATAGACAACTTGTTTGCGATTTTTTTTTTTCATATTAAAAGTCATGTTTTAATTTTCATTAGCCAACACCGGTATTTTTGAATATTTTTTTTTATCATGCAATTTAATATGCGACACTACATTTTTTTTTAATCGGTTAAAAGTTTGAATAATTATTTAATTTTACTTATTTTGTGGGATTTTCAATATTTTTTCTGGAAAAACGGCTCCGTAAAAAAATATTTTATTTTTAAATCGAAAATTCATTAGTAAATTTATGATAAATTACGTACGTATTTTTTAATTGGTACCATAGTTCAAGTAAAGTTTAAGTAAAAAGTAAAAAGCTGTTTTCTGTGCCAAAATTTTGCATGTTAAACGCCTCCGAAACACCAACTTTGGGAAATTTTTGGTTTTCATTTCTTAATTAATAGAGAGGGCAGGTTTTAAAAATATTTTTAGAAAATAAATTCTTTAAAAAAATGTAATCGCTCACTCTATTTAAAAAATTAATAATAAATCAATTTTAGTGCAACTTTCATTTAAAAAAAATAAGCCACGCCCCTTTTTCCCAAAAAATCGCGCCTCCGGCGGGGGTTTGGGCCCTTCAGGCCTCTATCTGAAGCGCACTGGTAAGAATTTGAAACTACTTTCACCATTGGTTAAACAAAGATTTGCCTTAAAGGTGCTGCTATTTTTTTCCAATTTTTCCAATTCATTTTAAAAAAGAGCTTATTAAGAATAGTGAAATGCATATTTATAATACAAGAGGCTGCAATAATTATTTTAGAAAATGTGTTAACAAACATAGATCGGAAGGATCAATTTATAACTGTAGTAAAAAATTGCTTAAGGGTAAGATAACACGATCAATCGATTGTTGGTAGTCCCATTTGATTAACATGTAAACCTTAGCAACCTCATAATGATTCTGAATTTTTTTTGAGAGACAGTTCTTGGCATTAAAAAAATATGGAGAAAATTTCAAAACAATCGGACGATCCAATTTTTTTAAATGAATTTTTTAAATTTTCAGTATAGGGCTTTCCAATGGAGACCGAAACTAAAAAATTAATTTAAAAAAATTGGATCGTCCGATTGTTTTGAAATTTTCTCCATATTTTTTTAATGCCAAGAACTGTCTCTCAAAAAAAATTCAGAATCATTATGAGGTTGCTAAGGTTTACATGTTAATCAAATGGGACTAACAACAATCGATTGTTCGTGTTATCTTACCCTTAATGAATTGCCTATTATTATAAAAACATGTTCTACAAAAAAAATGTTTAAAAGATTATGTATAGAATTTGTTAAAGAAAAATTTGTGTATACTAGATAAATGTATAAGATTATAATTATATATAATAAGTCAATAATATATATTATTTTTTATAGCTATAATTGGTAACTATAAAATATATAATTATTAAGATGTTTTTTTTGTATCCTAAAAATATTTACTGTAGGCATAAAATTCTATGAACTATCATAAATTTTATGAACCACCTGTTTTATATTGTTTAATTAAAACAATATATAAACTATATTTGTACTGAATAGCGAAAGCTAAATAAAGATTATTTCATTTCATTTCATATACGTAATACGATTAAACTTGTTGAAATTAGAATTGACAGAATTTATCATCCACTGCACATCTCTAGGTTAAAAGGTTAATGCAGGTCATCTGATTTGGCACGCTGCCACAACTTTACTTGCATTGGATGAAAGAAATTTCCAGCTTAAAATTCTAAAACATAGTTTAAGCAGCACTTTTAAAAAAAACTTAAATAACATACATAATTTAATATACTCCACTTATTATGCTGGTTGCAATATGCTGAGTAAAGTGCAATACATAATTATGCAGTTTGTGGATGAAAGAAGCAAGGCGTGGCATTTGTACTGTAACTGCATTATAAGGAAACAACTTACAATGGACAACATACATAAAACAATTTTGTTGCAGAAATGAATGGACGGTACCAAATTATGCTACTCTGAATTTTTTCAGATTTTTTTGAGACCCATAACTATTTTTAAATAATTATTGAAAGTGGGGCCACGCCCCCTGGAGGCGTCAATAGGCGTCCAGGCACTATCCTTTTTATTAAGGATTCAGGGGTGCCACCTTAAATTATAGAACTTTCAATAATTATTTAAAAATAGTTCCGGGTCTCAAAAAAATCTGAAAAAATTCAGAGTAACATAATTTGGTACCCTCTATTCATTTCTGTAATAAAAAAATTTCATGTATGTTGTCCAATGTTAGTTGAAAATCATATTTCATACAATACATAGCATAAATTAGTTCTCTAGGCTCAGATCTAACTGTAACTAATTAAAACCATTCTGAACCAAACTTCAGCAGACTGTAACTCAGTTCCGAGGCTTCAGAACCAGGCCCAGTTGATTAATGATTACCTGAATGATTATTGCCCAGTTAAAAAATTGCTTGAGGATGGTTTAGAGAAAAATCTCTCAAACTCTCTCAGCATAGTGACTGCTGCGAGGCAGTCCATAATTAGAAATTGTGTTACTGTATTAGTTGTTCTCTAGAGAGCTGGCCCATATCTTCAAATGATTAGTTTGGAACTATATATTCTCATGCAACCAGTGACCGCAGTGCTATCAATTTGTGATGCTTCTTTGCACGACAAAGAATGAATGCCTGGTGATCTGATACGGAATTTTTGGAGGTAAATATGCATGTGTATCAAGTTCTGGAAATGTTATGGTACTTTCATCAAATAATGAGATATGCTGTACAATACAATACAGTACAGCAGCATTTTACAGATCATAATGTTTTAGATTTGGACTCATGAAGGGCTAGCAACCCAAGCAAGAACTCTTTACTGGGAGGACGGATTAACTTTCAAACCATCCACTTTTGCCGCGGAACCCTGTTACGTCACGACTCTGATTTTCATAGTGCATTTGATTGGTTAGGGTTACAGTACTACAAAGTACTACAGTACAAACATGCCGCTGTCAAAGGTACCATTTTTTATTCGCCAACGCCAAGCTGTCAAATCTTTGACGTTTCCAAATAGACTGCTCAAGTGCACGGTCTATTTGGCAGAATTTTACCAAGGTTGACGAAAATTGTTGAGGATCGAGATTCCTCAATTCGACGTCTTATAGGCCGTCCTCCCAGTATACATACTGTACATCCCAGTCTTTGCTAGCAACCGCCAGGCTGCCACTTGTTGTATTATACAGAGTATGTACGTACGTATATACAGTAGATGTATACAGCATGACTCTGTACAGTACGTACTGTAATATTATCTTACCCAGGATGGAAGATCACTGACTCTGGCGAGAATAACATCTTTTTCATTCAAGGTAGCTGATGCTTTGGCAACCTCTCTCTTTAAATCTCCTTCTTTCTTCCATTCTTCCCTCATAACACAGATCAGCAATGGACCCAAGAGCCATGCAGCACTTAAGTTGAAATAGCCAAGCATATAAACCGCCATGACTGTGCCTAATTTCTTGCTAAAATTATACATAAAGCTCATGACATTAGAACCTGCAGTGGGCCGGCTCAGAGTCATGTTCTGATCCTCCACTTTAGGTGGTAACTCGGAGGCCTCTATCTGTGCCTCTACTGACTGTTGCATTTCAGCCGCTACTGCGGCGTCACTCGTTGTTGCTAGCATCGAGGAGATTTTCTCCCTCCTCGCCTTATCACTGTCAGTATAATAAAGACAACTAGAGTGACTAATGCAGCGCTTAATTTTATGGTTTACTTTAGCAGTTACCTGCAGCACACAGCAGATCCTGTTCGACAACTTCTACAAGGCCAAAAAAATTATTATAAAAGTAGACGGTGACGTAATGTCACAATCAGCTGTAAAAATAATTATGCACTTTTATTTTTAAAATTTGCTCTCAAACGAACCATGTCCCATGTCTGCTGTAAATCACGAAATATATTATATATGGTTATTTTAAAAAATATATTCACTCATTATTAATTTTATTTCAGTACTGGGGAGTATTTAAATCGTACTTTAATTAATATATTACAATATTTTGGAAATGATCCGGCAACGCTGCAAATACATTGTAAGAGCGCGAAATATTTTGAGCTAGAAAAAATCCAGAGAACCAAAAATCTCAAACAGATCGAGTTTGTTCTCTGAATTTAATTTATAACCTCAAAGAAGGAATGGAATTTATTTTATACCTTTTGTTATACTTTTGACATATATATATATATATATATATATATATATATATATATATATATATATATATATATATATATATATATATATATATATATATATATATATATATATATATATATATATATATATATATATATATATATATATATAAACGTTGCAGCGTTTACTGAAGCTCGTTATATTTTGTTATAATTCCTAACACACTTATATATTATAATTTGAATCTCTTCTTCAGTGTAACTTTATCATAAATATAATATCATAATTTATAAGAATTATTGTGACTTTTAAAACTTTTCAATCTTCTGGATCACGTTGCATATATGCCGCATGCATTATGTGCTTTTTTTTTTTTTTTTAAAAGGATACACCCCTAAGAGCTTACAGCTCGCGGCGGGGTACTGGGTAGGGATAAGGTAGGGAACGGATAGTGGCCACGGCCTGCATGCTTACGCGTCCCAGCATTCGCTGAGGTGAGACTGAGGGAACCGTGGAAAACCTCAGTCAGGACGGACACCTCTACTTTTTCTCAATGGACCAAAGCGCCTGGGGAATGCAATCCAATAAATATTCACACGTCCGTATTACAAAAAACCGAGAACTGTTTTATAAATATTTCTTCTGTAGTGGATATTAGTGGAAAATATCAGAAAATAATATACACAAATGTTAAAAGTCTTATAGATATATAGATTAAATAATTGTAATAAATAAATTGGGTTTCTTCGTTATTTATTTTGTAAAATATACCAATAATACTGCTCAAAATATATTTTAAACTATTTATTATTCTTTTGACGCAAATATTCTAAATGATAACATACACATTACATAAAAATTAGGCTAATAAACTTGATCAAGTAAAAAAAGCCAAAAATACCAGATACCTGAATAACATCAATTATAAGAGAAAAAAGTTTAAGGAAGAAGAAAGAAAAAAATAAGTCAAAAAATTATATTGATTGTATATCGTAGAACCAATAATATATAGTCTTAGTGTACTTTTCAGTTTTCTATAGACATACAAAAGAAAAAGAGGTCAGCAAAGCAAGAGAGCCCATTGCAGCAAGCAGAAAATTAATATGGATAAAATGCTTAAAATTATATATATATAAAAAAAAAAATAAAAAAAAATAAAAAAAATGAAAACGAGCATTAAATATAGAGACGAAAAATTAAATCATAAGAAATATAATTTTTAGGCTCCAGTTTCAAATATTTCATAGAAAAAGTACAAGACTTTGTTTGAAATATTTATCTTAGATGCTAAGATATTCACTTAAAATATAGAATCGCTATATAATATAATATTAATTATAATAATAATATTTACATAAATATCTACATCTTGGATAATAATTAAGTTGACCTTTTAATTATTTAAACATAAAAATGTTTTATAATAATTTATTATGCTTCATATTTCAGATAAAATTCACCTGCGACGATTTCTAATTGTAAAATATGAAAATCTCTAATTTTCCATAAAACGAATATCTTTTTTGTACATAAAATCGTCACATACATTTGTTTTGAAATATTGAAGCAGCAGTAGCAGCTGATTTGTTTGTTGGTCAGTTGTTGAGAAAATAGTACGTTTTATTGCATTACAACTTTGGGTAAAAGAAAAGAAAATATATATAAAATAATGTATCACGTGTTCATATAGTAGTATTATTAATTCAATGTATTTTAATTTATTACATTTAATTTACAAATTAAATATAGAAACAAATAAATATATTTAATTCGTTATTTAGTGAAATTTAGTTTTCTTTAAAATATTTGGCACGTTTGTTTTTTATTATTTTTTTGCAATTAAACAAAAAAGTCAATGAAAACTTGTGGGTTTCTGTTGATTATCGATTTTTACTAAAAAATATAGCCCACAATAGCAAGTCATCATATAACGTTACGTGTTAAGAGATATCCAGAGATCAGGAAAAACAAGATGTCTTTAGTTTTTATAATTCAGATGAAAATATGTATCTATGCATACGATTATTGCATGCAGTTTAATTATTTTAGAAGCCTCCAATAAATTATGATGCAAATAATTTTTATGTTATGATGATATTATAATATATGTGAGCAAATTTAAAATGAAAAGGGATTTTATTTTCACAATACAGTCTTTATCAATATACATAGATTTTTTTCAGTTTAGGAAATTGATAATACAATTTTTAAACTATTATATTTTTTCTGTTTTTTATCTACTTTTTTATTTATTAAATGGTGCAAATTTTAGTGCAGTAACAATAAATATATATCCTGCACATGCTATATAATGCCTAATACACAACATTTCTGTATCCCATATAGAATTGAATTATTTCTAGCAATCATTATAATAATCTAATTATTTATGTTCAATTATTACTATTTTTCATGCTATTTTTAGTGTTTTAGGAAGAAATAACCAGTTATTATTCCAACATCTATGTACAAAAAAGCGATAAAATATTTGGTGATTGTAAATTCAGTGCATTGTGATGAAAATATTTTTTTTATTTATGTGAATTTTATATATATGTAGAATAAGAAACAATTAATGCGCTCCTGCATGTATATTTCTTTAAACAATAGAAACTTTTATATTCTATCAATAATTAACACCAATGAAATAATGAATGATTGGACATGCCTCTTTTTTTAGTGCAATATTATAAATTCTTACTTTCGTGATTTTCACATCAATTCTATCATTAGGCTGCACTAACCACTCTGTATTTTAACATTTAATTGCTCTTTGATTTCTGATATTGCTTTACATTCTGTGATGACAATTCAACTGCGAGCAAAACCTTGTGTTTCATTTTGATTAACTTTTTGTAATCATTTCAAGATGAAAAGGAAGGCTGTTGATTAATTTCTAATTTCAATTTTTATGGGTAAATTGTATACTTCTACTTATTTTTTATATATATTTTTAAAGGATGAATCTTTTAATTAAAAATTACTTTTTCCATTTGTTTTTATAAGATTCAATTTTATAATATATATAATTATGATATGACTGAATGAAAATAATTATTTCCATTTTTTCTCCACATCATGCACTTAAAACTTGAACAGTGATTACAAAAAGAGAACCATTAGAATTGTTCGCAATATATCCACGAAAAAACACATAAGCATAATAAACATTCAAGAACGAAGTTTCATAGATGTGCTATTAGCTACAATAATTTTTCACGGTTTACGAACAATTCCAGTTCACCGCATCCATTGTTACACATCGTCAGTCTGAGAGTTTGCGGCGCGGCCTGACGTCACGACGCACGTGGCCGGGGGTCGGTGGTGCCCACGAGGGGGCTTGGCTGGGGACGTGGTCACAGCAGGCCGTTGCTCTGGCCTGGGTGAGGCACATCGTCCTGGTAGTCGTCCTGGGGAAGGTCCTCCAACTCTGCAGCAGGCTCGTCCTGGAAAAACAGGAAATCGATTGTCAACACTCGATCATCGTCACGATTTAGTTACCTAGGTATGTTGAGATTATAAACCGATAATTTTGATATACTCTGATAAATTGTCATATTAATAGGATTCAAATACAAAATATTATCAGATGTAGATGCAGGAAGGGGTAAACTAATTCAAAGCTTCAGTCTTCTATCTTATTATTTTTTTTATTTTAAATGAACAGTATTACCTCCCTCGTCCACTCTTTCGAGCTTTGTTTTATAATAATTCTGCTCATATAAACTATAAGTAATAAGTAACAACTATTAAAAATTTAATAAAAAAAAATCTGATAGAATTATTGTAAAACTTTCTTTTGTTTTAAATTATTTTAAAATCCATACTTTGATGGCACCAAAAAACAAGCAGAGCTGGAGTCGAGGACTCACATTGTCTGCCGCCTCTGCGTGCTCGTCGTCGAGACCTGAGATGTCTGCCGACGTTTCCTCCAGTCCCTGATCGCCCGCTGCCTCCTCCGCTGCTGCCGCGCTCGCTGAAAACACACAACTAGCGTGAGTCTCGCTGAAGTGTACGGATTAAGTCATGCACTCGTCTGATATCCTGATTGAGGTATTTAAGGTTTACTGGAGCACAGCATCTATTATCTTACAATGCTGTTACTGAAATACCAAAATTTCAAAATTAAATTATTTCAAATGAAGCGAAAAATGAATATTAAGTAACTAATGGCTAACATGCATCTTTTAACAATACATATAATTGCTTATATTATCATGCAATATAATTTTTATTATTTTACCATCATCATGCAGTTTTACGTACAGGATTAATATTGCATAATAACTTACGTATTTGTGTTTTCCTTGTTTTCTAATGGAAGAATACTTTTACAATAAATCATTTCTTTACAAATTCGCATTTTCCCATAAATTATAGTAAAATTTAGGATGAAACATAATTATATGTTTCATATTATATTATTATAAGATTATAGTACACTTAGTACAGTGCTTATATTATAAATACACTTACGTTTTACAAAGGAAGCTAAATTGTAAGTGAATTTATGTATTATAGAGTGCAGAAAGAGTTCAAATAAATCCACTAAATTAGTATTTTTAATTAAAAAAATACTGACACTGCAAAATGTTTAAACCTCCATAAAAGATTACAAATACAATAATTCCCATTTTCTTTATCAGTCACTGTTAACTGTTGTCCAGTTACATTCATGAGCACCTGCAACTCACCTGTGGTGTAATTAGTGGTGGAGATCTCGTCCGTGTTGGCTCCGTTGCTCATGTGCTCGAACTTATCGCCGCCATTCATCGCCTCGCTGGCTTTCAAGCGCTCTGACAACAAGAACAGGAGAATTAGCGCCTGGAGTAACGCAACCCGCGTAGCACTACAGCTCGAACAGTTGCATAAGCAGCTAGGTGCGAATCAAAATGGAAAATTCGAAACAAATGCCAGAAAAAAATCAACATTAATTATCCTTCATTAAGGAATTTAAAATTTTAGATCTTACATTTTTAGTTTTAAAGTTTGACTTTCTTTTAAACTATATCATGAATGCAATGTAGCATTAATTCAGGATCGTCTTCGAACTGCCTTAATTGTAGCATTCCATATTTTATGCTCGACTTTGTGTTTTTTCTTTTATCATTTTTTTTATTCTTCATTTTACGAAATAATTTACATATAATAAGAATTAATTATAATATATATAATTTTAAATATTCTATATTTTATAGAATATTTAAATATATTTATTTAAATATTTATTTAAATATTTATTTAAATATTTTTTTTTTTAAAAAAAAAACTTAAATGGAACTTAAGGAAATGCCACCGATTACAATAAGTAATAAGTGATGAACAAGTGCACATTATAAATTATATTATTACAGGTAAATAACATATCAATTCCAACCAAAAAACAATCTCACCTTGATCGGCGACTAGAACGCCCAGGTCCTCAAAGTAAGCGGGCGTTGGGTGAACTACTCTTCGGGGAAATGCTGGGCTGGCGGGCTGTAACATTCAGAAAAGGTCAAGATTAGAAAAGAAGTTACGTGTTTGAATTATCATGAGACTGCTTACACCTCTTCTGAAGTATAATATGTTAGTCAGGCAATAAATAGGAAATTAAAGACCAACAAAAAAAGTTAAGGCTAAAAGACATTTCAATATAAAGATTCAGTAATTTACAATTTGTAATATATGAGATGGAAAGAATTTAAGAATCGAGCAGAGATATACAAAATAAAAGGGCGAAAGAAGATTGATTTTAGTAAATACTGTATTGTATTCGGTATAGCATATGATTAATAAATTAATTACGTACAAAGAGACGAGAGGGTTAGTCATTCCGTCTGAAAAATTGTGTTGAAAAGATAATAATTATAATGTTCATTAGAAATGCGGTTAGTTTGAAATAGAAGGGCAAGAAAATTAGTTTCATACTCCATCAGCTGCTTCTAAATATTAAATATAAGTAGCTTTCCATAAAGATTTGGAAAAGTAAAAATACTATATTAGTAAAAATAGTGTACGTGGTGGTTTGACTGGTTTTTTACAAAGAAAAATGAAAACAATCAAACAAAACGTTTGCTCAAATCATTCCGTCTCGATGGAAAACCACTCGTCATTAGTAACACCCTGCAGGGTCCAGGCACAAGGGGATGGGCGGCTCACGGCTGATCCGTGGTGATCTTGTTGCGCCGCGGCGGAGTCCGGCAAGCTGATCACGGAGAGGGTCATCTTGCCACTCAGGATGACGGGCGGCTCGTCTTCGTCCTCGTCAAGGTCAAGCTGAGGGTCACGCTCACCAGGTGGTGCTGGCAGCGCCTCGCACTCCGAGTCAGACACGAGGATTCCGTGCTGACCAACGCCTTCAAGTAAACGTGGGTCAAATCTCAAGCCGAAACTTTTCCGTACAAAATTAACGTCTTTCTTGCGAGTATTTTTGCTTTAAAAAATCAATATAAATATTTATAAAATGTTATAGTTAATAATAATAAAAAAAATGTAAATTTTATTTCAAAAAAGAGTTTTAAAAGCTACTTTGAATTGTTTAAATTGTTTTATTATTTCTTCTGTTGAATTAAAAATGTGTGCATGTTAGTTGTTAGTTCGTAGACTAAGCCGCGTACCTTGCACTACACCGGTAGCCTCCAACAAGTACGAATGTGGTGTAGGGTGTGCCATGAGAGGCGTGGTGCTGCGTGGGGGGGTTGGTGGGGTTGGAGGGCGGGCCCATCGATAATGTGGGGGAGCGGGCGGGGGTGCATATTGCTCGATCGCGTACAATGGCAAAATGGGCGTGGTGCTTCGGGGAGGGGTGGGCGGGGTGGGGGGTCTTCCTCCCCAGCGCTGTCCACCCTCGCAGCGCGCAGTCGTCTCCATACCGAGCACCGTCACGAGGCCACCGCCGCTCTCCTCCTTCAGACACAAGAAGTAAACACCGAGAGCTACAATGCCTACAATGTCCTCCATTGTACTCCAATAAACGCCGGTCCTAGCAAACAACGCTAGCAAGTGATCCACTTAGCTGAAACTATCACCAAAATAGTACCAATACCATTCAGAATCTGTTCGTTAAAAAAAAAAGGAAATAAATATATATAATAAATCAATGTCAATCTTAACTTCATATAAGGTTAATAACTAAAAACATCATTAAGCTAAAAAAGATGTAATAATAGAACAATCATGCAAGTTCCTGTAAAACACAGACACGATCTCGACACGTTTGTAAAACTAATCTACATATATAATATATATGAATTAAGTACATTGGCCAATCTCACCAGAAGTTGTTGTATCGGCGTCACAGTTCTCTCCGGAATCTCGGCGTGTCCATTGCTGATGTTCTTCTTCTCCTCCTCGATAGCCACCTCTGGTTTGCAGACTTCCTCCTGTTCCTCAGGAGCTACCTCAGCTTCGTCGTCCTTGAGGTCCGCGAGCTCCAATTCCTCCTGGTCCTCCACTTCTGGTGCCTCCTTGGTGCTCATCGCCACGACCTCTGCAGTGACCTCCTCCACCACTTCCGGTTTGTCTGCCACTTCTTCCACTTCCTCTTTTTCAACTGCTAATTCTTCACTATAAGGTTTAGGTTCTTCAGATTCCAATATTTCTTGTTTTCCTTCTTCCTCCTAACAAAATAATTTACATTATATTATTTAATAATTATTAATTAATAAAAATTAATTTTATTATTATGTATATTAAATTAACGATATATGACAAAATTGTTGTTTAGTATTACATGATATACTACGATTTATAATGCAACAGTTGTTGAGAGGTAAAAATGACTTGCTAAATAATCAGCTAATAATATAATATACGAAAGCAAACTCATTCCATTGATTTAAAGTCTTGATATTGTTGACTGTAATTAAAAATAAAATTAGATGCATTCAATTGCAAGCAATTTACTGTTTCAACTTTTAATATTTATTACTTGAAAGCTGCTTTTTCAATATTGTTGTGACATTATTAAATAAATGTGAGAATGTTTAAAGTTACGTATAATGTGTATTGATCTAAGAAAAAAAATAAAATGAAAACAACAAAAATACAAAAAATACAACAACAAGACAAAGCTCAGCTCTGGGAAAAGGTGCAGTAAAGGATTGGTTAATACAGGTGAAAGTTGAATACAGAGACAAACCAAATGACGTAATTCTGTGACGACATTTGTCTGACCATTGAATTCAACTGTACATATAGAAATTGAAAAGTATATTGATCACACTCTACCAAACAAATCTCTACTTCGATGCAAAGTGACTTAATTTCAAATTATTACTTTATCAATACTTGCGCACACAATTGCGCTACTTTGTTAATCTCTTATAATTAATGTCTTTTAATAACATACTGATTAAAGTTAGCATACAATAAACTCATGCGAATAAATGGGCTGATTTTTTTTAATTATTACTAGAGAACTTTCAAATAACTAAAGCGTTTCCTAAATGGTTCAACTGTTACTTAATTGAACGTAGCATTTGATATTTAATTTTTCAATTTATTATTATAAGTTGCATGCCTTTTTCATTTAATTTTCCTCTCTTTTTTTTATTCTTTAATAATTATGTTGTAATTAAACGTTAAATTTTAATTTTTAAGGCCATAAATGCCATAATGATTATTTATTTTAAGAAAATATATTTTGCACTAATTTTGTTTCTTTTTCGGGCACGGCGTCTGTTTTAAAACATAATTTTACGGGTATGTCGTTTGATAATTTTATTATTTTAAACATTTTAATTTACATTAATTCTCAATTCCTCATCAGTAGGTATATAGTTGAAACTTAAAACTGTTCTTTTATTTTATAAAAGGTTCTTTAGCAATAAATATAATATATACATTATGTATATAGTTATAATCATTGCCAAAAGTTGAAGGAGGGCATGCAGTTTGGAAATGGTAAAGACAATATTCCTTTATTTTTTATATTTTTGAAATGTTTTCTTTTTAAATAAAAAAGAAATAATCTATGAATTTTTATTTAATTAGACAAAATAATAAACTTTTTTCTAACGTGATTTAAAGCAAAACTATATTATTTTTATGAAAGTTCTCTGGTATTAAAATTATTTAATAAATAGGATAGTAAAAAATTACGTGGATATGAATACAAAAAAAAAATGTCTTTATTTGAATTGCTCTAACCTTGATCAGGTTTAGTCTATTTTTGGCTTCCGAGGCCAAGATTTGCTGGTCGACCTCGGCAAGCAGGCCCGAGATGGCCGTCACGACTGTGACAAAACAAACAAGACCAGCACGTCAAATCAGCTTGCTTGCTGCAGGCCCTCACACGGGGCAACAGCGGACATGACACACGTCACGTTCCACCCATCAGTCCAAATTGAGCGAGTGACACGTTCACTTCAACGTGGCTCACATTTCGTCATCAGCACAACCGCGTCGTGTTCATTTATTGATTATATTATAAGTTTGTAAACAAAAATACTGTAATTTATATTTTCAATTAAAAAATTATATCATCGTCCCTCTTCCGCAATAATGAGCTATCTGCTCCATGATCTCGTTGCAATAATGAGAGAGCTGTCTGCTCTTTCAGGTGAGCGCAATTTTGAGACTTATTTTATACCGATTTATAGCTCAATATTGTGTTCATCTGAAATAGCCAAATAGCAGACAGCTCATTATTGCAACAAAATCGTGGAGCGAGCAGATAGCTCATTATTGCGGACAAGGGACGTTATACTGTTGCAGCAATGAGAATTTTTCATAATATAGTTAAATTACCCCCTTTTTTTTTTTTTTTTTTTTACTCTGTCTTCAATTACCATATTGCCTTTCATTTTCAACGTAAGATACAGACAATATTGAATTTGCATGTTAAAAGTATACAAATATCATTACAGCTGAAAAACAGTGAGCTGGTTTTTACAAAACCAAGACACGAACTCGCGGCTGTGCATGACTTTAGAGTGAGGAGGTGGGTGGAGCGCCGGCGCCTGCCCGCTGTTGCCAGGAGTCGAGAAGAAGAGATGATTCCCGCGCGGCGTTCCGCTCCTAGACCGGGATTTTCTCCCCACACACACACCCACACACGCACGTAATAAGTCAGCTACTGGGGGGTTGGAGGGAGGGAGAGGGAGGGAGGCGGGGAGAAGCAAGACAGTGCCACCACAAAAATACAGGTCATCTAATTAATAATTATCTCCTTGTCCAATTAAGGGATGTAAGGGTAAGAAAGAAGAAAAATAAATAAATTTAAAAAATAAAATTAATCACTTCATGCCAATGAAAATCATACTAAATAAATAAAATTTGATAAATTGTAATTTAAAATAAAGCTCCTTGCACGCGTAATACCATGAAATTTATTTTACAAAATATTTCTTTAAGTTTTTATTGAATTGAAGTTTTTAATTCTAATTTAATTAATTTATATTATTTATGTTAATTTAATGCCCTGGAATTAGCAAAGTCATCGGATGTAAGTCTTTTTTTTTTTTCTCCCACTTTGGCCGCTTATCTTCACATGACATGATTTATGAGATTCCCAAAAAAATATAATCTTTTAAAGTTCCATTTAATATTCGTGTGTGACAAATACTAATTATATCAAGATCACATTAGCTATACGATTTAATCACTAAATTCATCTCGTCTCAAAATTACCAAAAATCAAACGAGTACACAAACTTTTGATGCATGTATATAATTATAATCGTATATTATTTCTACCATGCAAACATTTATTACACCCTATCGATCTCACATGAAAATTAATTTAAAATCATATTTGCTGAAAAGTGCATGAACATTAAATGGGCGATATTTCTCTAGAAAAGTCCATTTGTTTATTTCGCCGTTATTGATTCTAGTCGTGTGCAAGGAGCGAAGGTAAAATAATATAATTCCTAAAGGTACGGCGGCGGGAGAGTAGGAGGGGCCTGACCTGGCGTGGCACGGTCTTGAGAAGGGACGAGGGTCTCGTGTCCACGGCCGAGCCCATCTGAGCGACGATCCGCTCCATGGCAGCCTCCGTCTCCTCCAGTCGCTTCCTCAACTGGTCCATCTCGGCATCTCCTGAAACACGACGCGCCGCAACACGAGCGCCAGGCCTCGTTACATCGCTCGACGACCGCATCCCCACATCGACACCAGTCTCATTAATTATTACATTATTTTAACTACTTTTATTTCATTTTTATTTTATGTAGAGAGATTTTTATACACAGAAATCCTTATTGCAAGTACATTCTTTTAAAAGAGCTTGTATTTAGTCGGAAATTTAAATTGTTTAAAAGAAAAATTTTAAGGTTATTTCAGTTTAAAACACGTTTTCAATAATGTTTATGCATGCACTTAAAGCTTATCGTTTAAATTCCATATACTGACCATGATGATATGACAAACCACTTAGCGAACTCGTAATATAACTTACTTGTATCTCTCTCTTTCCGTCCTTTTGCAGCAAAAAAGTATAAAATTTTGATTATAAAATGCAATATATTAATAAAAACAAAATATGTGTAAAAGAAGTGCAGTGTATGAAGATTTTTGACATAATTCTAATAACTCAATACTCAATAGAGACCAAAAAACAAGTTACTTTGATGCATTAGTTAATCTAATTCAATCAAGCTTTATAAATTGGTTAGAATATTATAATAAAATATGACTTGGGTAGAATATAAATTCCCAAAAATTCCCAACCAACGTGAAGAAAATAGACATTTAAATTATTATAAAAGAAAGCTCTAATATAGCTTTCTTCGTATTAACAAATTAAGCTATTTTTTATTTTAATTTTAAGAAATTAAATCTTATAAAGCTATGCAGATGCGCTCAGTAAGTAAAGTAACAATAATAGTGAGTCTTTTTCTAATTATGTTATTAACTCATTAATTCAATCATTCTTCTCTACTTTATCTACTTAATGGTTTCTCACCGAGCTTGCTGGAGGGTCGGTTATCGGGGGACGGAGCGCGGTACCCATTGCCGGTATTGGCGGCGGGGGCGGGGGCCGGAATGGGGGCGGCCTGGCGCTGCGCCTCCTCTCGGACAGCCGCCTGCTGGGCCGCGGTGGCACACTCCTCCATGGCCGCTGCACCGAACATCATGCGGCGAAGCTCAGGGTCGATACCGAACTCAGGGTACGTAGAGCGTTCCTCGGTCTTCTTAAACAGCACCTGGAAAAAATAACTCTACTTTTTAAGACACAATTTGTTATTTAATTTCATGAATAAATAATATATTTTTCGATTATTTGATTGAATATTTAATAAAAAAATAAACTGAAAGTAATTTAATCTTATCGGACTCTTTCCACTCAGCCGAGAACATTTAACACTGATTCATTATAGTTCAGTGACACTGAACTATAATGGGGTGCGATTCACGAAGTAGTTAACCAGGTTTCTAACCACGTTTAGCTTAACCACGTTTAACTACCTTAGTTAAACCACCTTAGTTAAACCACCTTAGTTAAACCACCTTAGTTAAACGTGGTTAAGTTAAACGTGGTGAGAAACCTGGCTAACTGCTTCGTGAATCGCACCCAATGTTAATAGTAATAAATTAACTATTAAATAAGTGCCAAAGTTTCTCGGTGCACTACAACATAATAAGAAGTGGTTATAACAGTCCTGTAATATTCAATTACCTTTAATTTATAATGAACCCTCGTCATTCTTCAATGTTATAAATACACCTCCTGCTTTAATGTTTATATATAAATTGTTTATTTTAGACACGAAATCTGCATGACAATGGTTATGAAGTTTAAAAAATATTAAAATTTGTTCATTCTAATTAAGACTTGGTAATTAATTGATTCGCTGTGAGCCATATATTGTATATACGGTGTTATCACAAAGGAAATACTGAAGTGTTTTTATTGCTATAGATACACAAAAATATTGAAAAAACTTGAAAGAATTCAAAACACTGCGCAAAATTTCTTTTCTTTTATTTTTTTATTTTCTTACACGCTGTGTTGCAATCACAGGTCGTGTGAACAACATCACAAAAAAGTTATATCAAAACTATTTCCGTTCTTCTAAGTTTACTGTTGCTTTTTGGCTCGAATCCAAATAGTGCAAAAACAATATTTCTTTATCAAAAGAGCTTAGTTTTTTGTATTGATTTATGAGCAACTTACCTTTGAAAACAAAACAATACAGTTGGCCTAAAAACAATTTTTTTGTAAAATTTCTTATAATTTTTAGCATTTTATAATCAATCTTACTTTGCTACATAATTATGTATCCTAAAGTTAATAAAATATAGCATATTATATGCTTAATTTAAATATAATTTTATTTTGTTATTTTAATATTTTTAATATTATATTCAATTGCATGTTTTCTACGTGTATATATTAATGAATTGATGAAAACCATGGAAATAAAATGACATTTTTTTTTTAGTTCTAATAACAAGTTTACTTTTTTTCAAAATCAATTAAATATTAATGTAATGAAAAATTAATTAGAAAACAATAGAGTGTGTGAGTTCATACTGTATATATACCATATTGATTAATCTGCAACTTGCGTTGCTTTTATCGGGCCACAAAGCACAACGTAATTATATGGTTAATTTAATTAATAGACATGGTGAAAACAGTACTACCTGTTAACATACCAAGTGACGATATACAAAGCAGTGTTGCATGGAAACATGGAAACTCTACGAACATGATTTGCAAGCAGGGGAGAAAATTTAGCCTGCAGCAACAGACAACGAGCGTCACTCCGTCCGTTTGATCAAGCCATTGTAGAATTGTATAAAGCTAGACTAGGAAAATTAACGTCGTGTCTCATTTTCAGACATGCGGCATAGAATCTGTTGAGTTTTTAGAAATCTTTTGCTAGTTATTTCGACGTACTGTAAAATATCAAAAGGTTTTTATTTAAATTAAGCGTAATAAATCTAGCAATCCTTATATCAAAGCAATAAGTATTACTACAACGTCAGTCCAGTGGCGTAGCCAGGATTTGTCCAAGGGGAGGGTTCTTCAAGACTGAGAATAGCTCACTGGGGGGTTTGGGGGGCGTAGCCCCCCAATAGCCCGCCGCAGGCGCGATTTTTTTTAAGGACACGCCCCTTTTTTAGGGTAAAATTATGGAAAAATACTATTATAGAGAATATATGGCCTGATGCAGTTTTTTTAAAACAGTTTTTTTTTTTTTTTTTTTGATATAATATAATTATATCATATTTTTTGCACCAAATTTTTTTTAATTTCTTTTCAATACGTGCAGTACGTGATGCACTTACGACGTAATAAGTAGTAAATAAAGCTTTGAGTAAATAATTTTAGTTAAATCAAGCAATTCATCCAATAACCACTTTTATATTATTTTTATTAGTTTCATGATGTGCGAATTTTTTGAAAAAGGGATGTGGACTTTAATTTTTTTCGATGAAAAGTTACAGCAAATTTCTTATATTTATAAATCGTAAATTATGTAGTTACAATATTTTTTTCACTACTTTTTCTTATAAAAGAATAGACCACATTTTAAGACGATGTACTGATTGATGTATGAGCAAGAAAAAATATTTATAATTATTTAAATTTTCAAGACAGGAAAATCAATTTATTACATTAAGTATATACTGATGTAAAATTAATAAAATTAATTTAAGAAAATAAGATTTTTTTAACTTCAGTAATAAAATTAAAGATCTGTACAGTATTATACATTAGACAATAAAACTGGCAATTAATTGTAAAATTAACTAAAAAATAATAAAATATTATATATATATAATTTTTAGTTTTATGCTGAACATCATGCGGGGAATGTTTCCAACATTTTTTATGTTTGAAATTATTGTCTACAAAAACATAAATAACTTAATAATGAATATACTACATAATATAATTATACTAATAGTTTTTTTATAGTCCGTGTAGACTAGATGTTATAATATATTATCGATGACGAAAAAAGCAAAAAAGCACATAGGAATTAAATAATAGAATTATATTGTATACTTAAATAATCATAATACTGTAGATGGATTTTATATAAATTAAAGATGTATTAACGATGTGTTTTGGGGATATAAATTTTTAAAGTGTTTTTTAAGAAAATTTTTCATAAAATTTTATCCAAATCGTATCTGTCGAGTACCGTTTTTTGTTATTTTTCCCTCAAAATTTACTAAGGTTCAGCTCTCAAGTGGGGGGGGGGGGGTTACAACCCCCCCCTTGCCTACGCCCCTGCGTCAGTCATGCACAGTTGTAGAAAAATTTTATGGTTACTAAAGTAATTTTAATTTAATTATAGCATATAAGACAGCAATTATTATAGTAATTTTTTAAAGCTCTATATACGGTATTGGTTCGTTACATATTATAGATAGGGTAATATTAAGGTAGGCCATCATTGTCACTCCACAACAACATTGAAAAAAAAAATCAGACGTTTTGAAATGTTGTTAGTAAGTGGTCACTGACCTTCATGATGGTGTACACGAAGAATACGACGATGCCCACGGTGTAAAGCGGCATCACGATGCCCATGGTGCCACTGCCTTTGGGCGCCGGAACCACGTGACCTGCCCCACCCATCGGTGGCCGCATACCCGGCATCGGCTGAGGTGGCTGCTACACACATAATAAAACAACGGTCATCAAATAGAATAGAGTGATCTTGATTACGTGAAACTTTTATTTAAATTAAACTTCTTTAAAAATCAATGCAAATACTGTCAATCTACATAGAATATAGATTATTTATGAGGAATTTGTAACTTTGGATACGGCAATAAGGCAAAGCCTAATATAATTATACTCTAGTATTATATAGGCTTTGACAATAGGAATAGAAAACGTATCAAGGAAACTGGATTAACATTTAACAATATGTAATTTTAGCGTTCTTTAAAATCAAATTCATTTCTATCAAAACACATATTGTATGATGCAGGTATAAACTTAAAACACAAGTATTGTAAGTAATAGTAATATCATTATAAATATACTGTTTATAAATTTTATAATATTAAAACGGCTTCAGTATTTATAAATAATTATTTCCCCTGATTGCCAATAAAGCTATGTAAACAATAAAAAGTGTTATAAATAATTCATTTTTGAAACATAAAATCAAAGTATAACGACATAAATCATTTCAGTCAATTTCCTTTACCATATTTATTAAGCTTATAATACAAACATGACATGAAACCAATTTTAAAGTAAAATTATCTAGTGCAAGTTATTAACTTCATGATCCTTTAAATGAGAGTGTTATTTTTAAACAAAAAATAAACCTTTAAATGCAAATATATACTTAAAAATAACAAAAATCTAAAACTGGTTCAATAAATTTAAAATAGTAACTAAAAATAGCTATGTTTTATAAACTGATTAAAATGTTATGTTAAAATATTGAACTTTGTGAATCCGGGTTCACTTTGAAGTATATAATCAAAGTATTTTCTTTATGTGTATTAAAAAAAGTACTCGCAGGTAGTTAGTGTATGTTTTAGGTTTTTATTGGGGTAGTATGACGCACAACGGTGGGGTGCAAGTTTATTTTGAAATCTTGTTTTTGGCGACTACATGTTCGTATATACACATGACCCGTTGCAAACATATTACC